>CM075977.1:131129632-131544632 GCA_038087875.1 Malacoraja senta
CGTTCAACTGATCGGTACGAAACTTGGTGGACTCGCAGCGCAGGAGAACGGTGAATAAACTGGTAATAATTGTAGCGATATCGCGAACCATTTTTGTGCAAATAGAAAGATAACAAGATCAGAGTTTTAGTTTTGTATAGATAGGTTTAAAAGACATTTGGACAAGTACATAGTACTTCCATGGGGTCAGGGTTAATACAGGCAAATAGGGTTAGCTTGGATGGGGCATCTTGTTTGTCATGGATGAGTTGGCCGAAGGACCTGTTTCTGTGCTGAATGGCTTTTCAACTCGATGACTCTATGAATAGGTTTTTATGAGGTCCCTGAGAAGGCTCCAGATTATGAAATATCTTTACATAAGCAAGCAAGGAGCGAGAGAGAAAACGGGGAATTACAGACAAGTTAACCTGACTTCGGTGGTGGGAAAGCTGCTGGAGTCAATTATTAAAGAGGTAATAATGGGGCATTTGGATAGCAGTAAAATGATTAGTCCTAGTCAGCATGGATTTATGAAAGGAAAATCATGCTTGACTAATCTTCTGGAATTTTTTGAGGATGTGACAAGTAAAATGGATGAAGGGGTGCCAGTGGATGTAGTGTATCTAGACTTTCAGAGAGCCTTTGATAAGGTCCCGCACGGGAGACTGGTGACTAAAATTAGAGCACATGGTATTAGGGGTAGTCTGTTGACGTGGATATAAAATTGGTTGGCAGACCGGAAGCAAAGAGTAGGAGTGAACGGGTCCTTTTCAGAATGGCAGGCAGTGGCGAGTGGAGTGCCGCAAGGCTCGGTGTTGGGGCCGCAACTGATTACCATTTATATTAATGATTTGGAAGAGGGAATTAGGAACAACACTAGCAAGTTTGCGGATGACACAAAGCTGGGTGGCAGTGTGAACTGTGAAGAGGATGTTAGGAGGTTGCAGGGTGACCTGGACAGGTTGAGTGAGTGGGTAGATGCGTGGCAGATGCAGTATAATATAGATAAATGTGAGGTTATCCACTTTGGTGGCAAAAACAAGGGGGCAGATTATTATCTCAATGGGGTTAGGTTAGGTAAGTGGGAGGTACAGGGAGACCTGGGTGTCCTTGTACACAGGTCACTGAAAGTTAGCGTGCAGGTACAGCAGACAGTGAAGAAAGCTAATGGAATGTTGGCCTTCATAACAAGAGGATTTCAGTATAGGAGTAAAGAGGTTCTTCTGCAGTTGTATAAGGCTCTGGTGAGACCACATCTGGAGTATTGCGTACAGTTTTGGTCTCCTAATTTGAGGAAGGACATCCTTGTGATTGAGGCAGTGCAGCGTAGATTCACAAGATTGATCCCTGGGATGGCGGGACTCTCATATGAGGAAAGATTGAAAAGACTAGGCTTGCCTTCACTGGAGTTTAGAAGGATGAGGGGGATCTTATAGAAACATATAAAATTATAAAAGGACTGGACAAGCTAGATGCAGGAAAAATGTTCCCAGTGTTGGGCAAGTCCAGAACCAGGGGCCACAGTCTTAGAATAAAGGGGAGGCCATTTAAGACTGAGGTGAGAAAAAACGTTTTCACCCAGAGAGTTGTGAATTTGTGGAATTCCCTGCCACAGAACGCAGTGGAGACCAAATCACTGGATGGATTTAAGAGAGAGTTAGATAGAGCTCTAGGAGCTAGTGGAATTAAGGGATATGGGGAGAAGGCAGGCACGGGTTATTGATTGGGGACGATCAGCCATGATCACAATGAATGGCGGTGCTGGCGCGAAGGGCCGAATGGCCTCCTCCTGCACCTATTTTCTATGTTTCTATGTTTCAAATGTCATGCAGTGTGTTTAATTGATATGTCTGTTTTCCTTATAGACGAGGTATTATATTTAGTAAAGATGGGTGAGTGGGGGCTCGGAAAGCGGAAGTCACAAAAAAGATGAAGGGCATGCGAGGTTTCTTGGACATAGGTCGGGAGATATTGGACTGGGGGGATTTTTAATATTTAGGAAAGATGAGGGAGTGGGGGCTCATATATTTAGTAAAGATGAAGGGTCTGCAGAAGGGTCTCGACCTGAAACGTCACCCATTCCATCTCTCCTGAGATGCTGCCTGCCCCGCTGAATTACTCCAGCTTTTTGTGTCTGTTTTCCTTTATGAACATCTGAACTGATATATGTGAGTCTTGCATTGAGTGATGGTATGCTTTTATTGTCAATCTTATTTGATTCTATTACCACCTGGTGGTTAGGCTGCAGTTCTCTACCAACTGAAAGTAGAAGGAACTGAGTTAGTGCTTTGATAGAGGGTAGGGATGGGAGGATATAAAAGATATGTATTAGGTCACCTGCAGCATTGGAAGAGACTGTGGGAAGAAGTGGGATAAGAAACAGGAGATCAACATGAGGATACCATCATCACCTCTAGTTTCCAGACACTGCTGACCACAGACCTAATGGATGCTTCAGTAATGATTGATTACTGTAAGCCTTAGTGTTGCAGAGATATAGTTACACCTGCCTCTCAACAGTTGCTGCTGCTGGTAGTGTGGTGCCATTTTCTGCTGCAAGCAAATGTCATACAGTGTGTTTAAGTGTCTGATTTCCTTGTAAGCTCTGAGACGTTGGTACAAGACTTGTAGCACACGAATGTGAGCCATGAGTTCTGAGCTGTGGTGGTAGCTGGGAGGCAAATGTTGTGGGCATGGTTAATTAAGAATTTTATGAGATTGATGGTGTAAATGGTGAGATATTATTCATATTTATTTTTTGTTCACATTTTCATACATTATATAAAGTGGCCATAAAGTTTATGCCAGGTGTCAGGGCATTCCCATCAGTCCCATTCACCCACTTATTTCCAAATGATGTATTCCCTCCCATAAACCCAATAACTCCCTTCTGATTTCACTGCCACCATGAAGGGAAATGTACTGCAGTCAATCAATCTAACAAGCAACACATCTTTGGGATATGGATGCAAACTAGAATAATATGTATATCCCATGTGGTTAAAGGGGGAGCTTGCAAACTCCTACAACAGCTAATGGGATCAGCTTCAATACACAATAGACAATAGACAATAAGTGCAGGAGTAGGCCATTCGGCCCTTCTAGCCAGCACCGATTCAATGAGATCATGGCTGATCATCCACAATCTGTACCCCGTTCCTGCATTCTCTCCATATCCCTTAACTCTGCTATCCTTAGAGCTCTATCTAACTCTCTCTTGAAAGCATCCAGAGAACCAGCCTCCACTGCGCTCTGAGGTAGAGAATTCCACACACTCACAACTCTCTGTGTGAAAACGTTTTTCTGCATCTCCGTTATAAATGGCTTACCACTTATTCTTAAGCTATGGCCCCTGGTTCTGGATTCCCCCAAAATTGGGAACAAGTTTCCTGCCTCGAGCTTGTCCAAACCCTTAATAATCTTTTACGTTTCAATGATCCCTTTCATCCTTCTAAATTCCAGAGTATACAAGCCCATCCACTCCAATCTATCAACATGTGACACTCCCGCCATCCCGGGAATTAACCTCGTGAACCTACACTGCACTCCCTCAATAGCAAGAATGTCCTTCCTCAAGTTTGGAGACCAAAACTGCACACAATACTCCAGGTGTGGTCTCACTAGGGCCCCTGTACAACTGCAGGAGGACCTCCCTGCTCCTATACTCAACTCCTCATGTTATGAAGGCCAACATGCCATTTGCTTTCTTCACTGCCTGCTGTACCTGCATGCTTACCTTCAGTGACTGATGAACAAGGACTCCCAGATCCCGTTGTACTTCCCCTTTTCCCAATTTAGATAATAATCTGCCTTCCTGTTTTTGCCACCAAAGTGGATAACCTCACATTTATCCACATTGAATTGCATCTGCCATGCATCTGCCCACTCACCTAACCTGTCCAAGTCACCCTGCATCCTCATAGCATCCTCCTCACAGTTCACACTGCCACCCAGCTTTGTGTCGTCTGCAAATTTGCTAATGTTACTTTGAATCCCTTCATCCAAATCATTAATATATATTGTAAATATATATATACTAGCTTCAAACCTAGTTTGCTAGAGCTGTTGGGCAAAGCACTACCTACTACATCATTGTGCATTACTTGCAGATGCTTTCACTAATCTTGATCACAAATAAGGTTATTAGTTTAGCTTAGTTTACACAGTAAGTTAGTTTAGATAAAGCATGGAAACAGTCCCTTTGGCCCACCGAGTCCATGCCGACCAGTAATCTCCCATACACTAGTTCTATCCTATACACTGGGGACATTTTACAGAAGCCAATAAACCTACAAACCTGCACGTCCTTAGAATGTGGGTAGAAAACAGAGCACCATACGGTCATAGGGAGAACGTGCAAACTTTGTTCAGACAGCACTCATAGTCAGGATCAAACCCAGGTCTCTGATGCCTTAAGGCAGCAACTGCTGCTGCGTCACTGCACAAAGCTTTGTAGAATTTGATTCCTAGCCTTGTGTATACGAAAGCCTCACTTGTTCCCTACTCATCTCCTTACCATCTCCTTCAACAAGGAATCCAATGCAACATTGAAAACCTTTCCCAGTGTCTGGCATTATTCAACTTCCAATTCTGGTTCAATTGTAGAATATCTGTTGGCATCTCCTGCAGCCACAATGTACCTTCCCTGCATGATATTTAGGTCCGTTTTAAGCAGTGCAGTTCAGCTGTAAAATAGTGCTCGACACTCATGAAATTAGTTATTTACTGAATCCTACTGCCAATGGACAACACGTTACACATGCTATTTGGAACAGACGTGAAAATGACCAAGCAGTACAAAGTTGCCATACACTCTGTCGGAAATCATCAATGGCAACTAATTGTACAGCACAATCCTTCCACCCTTATCCAAGACTATTGAATTTAAATTCCCATATCTGCAATAGATAAGCAAAGACATGAAGAGATTTGCAGCGTTCTTTATGTGATGCACATAATCAAATAATTTATTTATATGAATGGAGTAATGTTGCTGAAGCTGCAGAGTTATGGGACACAAAATGTACTGAATGTTTGCTTTTGGTGAGAATTTAAATTTCTCCACACTTTTTAAATACTTTAGTCTGATATTTCTTTGCATTGAAAGTCAATTTATGACATTGATAGATCCATGTGTAAATGGAACAATACAAGATATAAGTACAATATTTCTGTCTCATTTTTTAATCAGATTCATGAACAAGTTGGTGCTTTGCCATTCCATAGCATTTAACTGATATTATAGCTACAAATGTCATATCTTATTGTTGCAAGTGTATTATTAGTCATTGCAGAGGAAGAGGAACATAAAGGTGCAAGTGTAGGCAATAAAACATATTAAAAATAAAATCCAGGAATGGGTAACAGACCATCGCAAAGAGGAAATAAGAAGTCAATAGTTTTTCAGGTGCATGACCCTTATTTTCTGTTCATTTACCATTGGACATAAATTAAATGTACTCCACTTCAATTAGTAATAGTAAACATGGATATATTACACTCTATGTTGAACTCTGCTTCCAAATGTCAGCCTCAGTGCATTCACTGGAAATGACTTTCACTGTTGAAGCACAATACATAACTGTTAAAGTAATTAGCAGGTAAAACAATTAGTAATAAATTAGCACACTTGTGGTGTTACCGACTGAGAACATTTCCACCTTCCTATCTATGTTAGGTGCTTACAATGCTTTTGTTGGACTTTTCATAAATTAATACCAAACAAAAGTACTTGTGTTAATGGCAAGGTTTGTAATTCTTACTAGAAAGAGTACATGGACCTCCCCTTCCATACTTGCTCAAAAACATTAAATGACAATGCCAGTGATGCTGAGCTTTAACTTTGACACTGAAAGGAGAGTATATCAAGTAACTTGCCTACTGCAAATTTAAATGTATCCTGTCAAACGCCGCTTTTTTATCTCGCCTAGTTTAGCTCTCTATTGACTTCACTAGATAGAATTGTGCGGGAGGTAGAATTGGTTTTCAATCCACTCCATTTACCTCTCTGCCAAGCAATGCAGTTTAAAATTGCCCCCTGGGCATTGTTCCAGGAATTTTGAAAATACTGAAGTGCTTCTTGTTACAAATGAAATTGTTTTTGAAGCGCACGGTTAATGCAACAGTTTGTTTTATCCAAAATCTTGACCGATGAGCTAACTGGTGAGAACAGCTTCTGAAAAATTCAGTGAGAACTGGTGAGAACGGTTTCAGAAATATTATTTTGAGTTTAAAGTGTATTCAAAATTTAAATCTGTTCAAAATCAAAACCTGACACAAAGTATCTAAGGAATAATATCCATGTGCATACACAACAACTCGTAAGCTAGCATCCTTCCGTAAAACACATTGATTACATTAGTTTGGGTAAGTCATCTTTGTGAATATGATTTCAAGTTGGTGCTTGGCTATTTTTCAGCTGAGAACTTGCCCTCCAGTAATTGATGTGGATTACAACATTTCCTACCATAAAAATTCCATTCCGTAAATCAAATTGCGTAGTAAGCAAGGACACATCAATGAAAGTAGGATCCAGTGATACAGTGTGTAGTGCCACTGCCTCACAGTTCCAGACACCCAGATTCTATCCTGACCCCAGTGCTGTCTGTGTGAAGTTTAAACATTCTCCCTCAGACTGCATGGGTTTTTTCTTCAAGTGCTCCGGTTTTGTCCCACATCCCAAAAACATGCCAGAGCACCGGGATCAATCCTGACATCAGGTGCTCTCTATTTGGAGTTTGCACATTTCCCCTGTGACTGCAGGGGTTCCCTCCAATTGCTCTGGTTTCCTCACACACGCGAAAGACGTGCGGGTTTGTAGGTTAATTGGCTTCTGTAAATTGCCCCTAATGTTTCGGGAGTGGATGAGAAAGTGGGATTACATGGATCAAAGGTCATAAGTCATGTGATAGGAGTAGAATTAGGCCATTTGGCCCATCAAGTCTACTCCGCCATTCAATCATGGCTGATCTATCTCTCCCTCCTAAGCCCATTCTGCTGCCTTCTCCCCATAACCTCCGACACCTGTACTAATCAAGAAGTGATCTAGTGTGAACAGGTGAGCGATGGTTGTCATGGACTCAGTGTGCCGAAGGACCAGTTTCCAGGCTGCATGTCTAAAATCTAAACTAATTCTTAATTACAACCCTTAGTCGTGTTCTGATTTTACCAACGACCTTCCAATCAAAAGGAATAAATATACTTTCTTTGCTGGTGGTAGAGATGGGTTTCGGATGTTGGTTTCATGTTGGGAAGGGTGAACAACTGTCCTGTGATGCCAAATTGTCTATTGCGTGGAGATACTTGTTGATGCAAAGCTACATTTTCCAAAAAGGTTTGTAGGGATATTGTGACAGCAATAATATGACAGTGCACCTACTTAGGAAGGCACTATTACAGTGCTACCTACAGCCATCGTAGTCAATTACAAATGTAATAGACACATAGGCACAATTAACATTAAATAGACCTTGAAGAACTCTGCAGGTGATGGGTAATATTCATTTTTGAGCATCTGAAGTTGTATAATTTTAACATAATTAATATTAAGTAGCATCCACATGCCTCATACGTTGTGCAAAGAAAATGAACAGTTATTGCATAATAGGCTTTCAGCTGGAGCTTTAATTTATTAAAACCAGTAACTGCTATACAATCAGACACATGGGAAAATAACAATGCTGCCAAAATATGACAAAGGTTGTCTTCAGAAATTTCACAGTAACGTGATACTGTACAATTTGTTTCAAAAATTATGTTGAGACCTGGTTGTGAGGGGAGAGAAATAGCTTTGGGCACAGGCAGGTTTAGAAGCAACTGCTCCGAAATGATAATTTAAATCAAATTAATATTAAATAAGGATCACTTTGGTGACACAATTTGTCTCCACAATTAACATTCCACTTTTCATTTTCATGGTTGTATCACTAGCACTTCCTTGTTTTGGCTTCCCTGGTTTCTCCTTTCCCTCTGGCAATTCTCCGTAATTAGTAGAGTTGTCCAAAAATGTTTACATCATTCATTCAGGATTATCTTCAAATGTCTTGACCTGTTTTAGGATCAGCATTTATACTCTTGAGAGGATGACAACCCACTTTCATGAACCACTTCAATCCTTCTGGTAATTGTACTCCTGCAGTGTTATTGCGTGGGGAGCTCCACAATTTAAACACAGCAGCATTGAAGGAATAGTGAGATATTTACAAATCAGCACGGTATGTTATTTGGAGAGGATGTTCCCCCCAGGCTGGAACCCATTAAGGAGGTCCAGAGAAACTCCTCCAGTAACGTTTGAAGACTAGGATCATTGACCTCCAACAAGTGCACCAGCTTGGAATCACAAGGGTTGAAAGAGACTGTAATCCTGAGCAAAACACAAAATGCTGGAGGAACTTAACAGGTCAAGTAGCATGTGTGGAGGAAATGAGTAGGCAATGTTTCAGGATTAGACTTCTTCAGACTGATTATAGTAAGAGGGAGAAAGCTGGAAAAGAAGTGGGAACGGGACAAGGCCTGGCATGCAATAGGGGAGGGGGAGTGGGCGGTTTGAAAGGCCGATGGATGGAGAAAGGTTAGTGATGAAAAGGACACAAAAGAGTGTCAGATGAGGATAGAAACTAGTGAAATTCAATTTATGGTCCATGTTTGGACAAAGCCTGATGAATTCAATGTGTGATGGTCTTGGAGAAACCCAAACCGGCCTTCAGTGAGCAGGTAATTGCAGAATAATGACTTGGTGGTGCTGTAGGCAATACCTCTCATCACTTTGCTGATGATTGAGAGTAGACTAAGTGGGGCAACAATTAGCCAGTTGGAAATATTCTGCTTTTTGCACATTAGTGCAATTTTCTGATCAGGAATGTGGTTGCATTCATTCTTGGAAATTTTACATACTTCGTTGTGTTTTATTGTACCTGAAATAACAAAGGATGGTAAATGGTCAATGTTGAATCACTGCAGATGACGCAAAGACTGCATTTCTCTGATTGTATCTATATTCTGAAAAACATCATCAAATAAGGAAGTAATGGGCCTGTCCCACTTCGACGAATTTTTCGGTGACTGCCGACGACTGTCATAGTCGTAGCAGGCCACCGAAAAAACGGCGAATGGACACCCACCCCCCCCATGACAATGTCTACAACTGTAGAAATTGCTAGTTTCTAAGCTTCCCCCCAGTCTAGTTTCAGTAAAACACTGAATCAAGCACTTGAAACAACTACATTTTATTTTAACAAAAGTGCGTCACAGTTCAACTACTCTACCTATCCCACCGTGGGTTAGATCCTCGTGTCTGCC
This sequence comes from Malacoraja senta, assembly GCA_038087875.1. Classification (NCBI taxonomy): domain Eukaryota; kingdom Metazoa; phylum Chordata; class Chondrichthyes; order Rajiformes; family Rajidae; genus Malacoraja; species Malacoraja senta. Next base: position 131,138,909 of record CM075977.1, read on the forward strand.
TGTTCAAGCCATCTAGGCCTCGCTCAAATAGAGACACTCCAGAGGTTCATGCAGTCCCAAGCACTCTCCCAGAAGATCATAGAAACATAGAAACATAGAAAATAGGTGCAGGAGTAAGCCATTCGCCCCTTCGAGCCTGCACCGCCATTCAATATGATCATGGCTGATCATCCAACTCAGTATCCTGTACCTGCCTTCTCTCCATACCCCCTGATACCTTTAGCCACAAGGGCCATATCTAACTCCCTCTTAAATATAGCCTATGAACTGGCCTCAACTACCTTCTGTGGCAGAGAATTCCACAGATTCACCACTCTCTATGTGAAAAATGATTTTCTCATCTCGGTCCTAAATGACTTCCCCCTTATCCTTAAACTGTGACCCCTTGTTCTGGACTTCCCCAACATCGGGAACAATCTTCCTGCATCTAGCCTGTCCAACCCCTTAAGAATTTTGTAAGTCTCTATAAGATCCCCCCCTCAATCTTCTAAATTCTAGCGAGTACAAGCCGAGTCTATCCAGTCTTTCTTCATATGAAAGGCCTGCCATCCCAGGAATCAGTTTGGTGAACCTTCTCTGTACTCCCTCTATGGCAAGAATATCTTTCCTCAGATTAGGAGACCAAAACTGTACGCAATACTCCGGGTGTGGCCTCACCAAGACCCTGTACAAGTGCAGTAGAACCTCCCTGCACTTATACTCAAATCCTTTTGCTATGAATGCTAACATACCATTCGCTTTCTTCACTGCCTGCTGCACCTGCATGCCTACTTTCAATGACTGGTGTACCATGACACCCAGGTCTCGTTGCATCTTCCCTTTTCCTAATCGGCCACCATTCAGATAATAGTCTACTTTCCTGTTTTTGCCACCAAAGTGGATAACCTCACATTTATCCACATTATATTGCATCTGCCATGCATTTGCCCACTCACCAAACCTATCTAAGTCACCTTGCAGCCTCCTAGCATCCTCCTCACAGCTAACACTGTCCCCCAGCTTCGTGTCATCCACAAACTTGGAGATGTTGCATTCAATTCCCTCATCCAGATCATTGATATATATTGTAAACAGCTGGGGTCCCAGCACTGAGCCTTGCGGTACCCCACTAGTCACTGCCTGCCATTCTGAAAATGACCCGTTTACTACCATCGACGCTGAACCTCGTGGTAGCGGACTTTTATATGTCCTGGGACCTCAAGGGGCCAAACCACATGGGGGTGGCCTCTTAATAACCCAATTACAGATATTGATTAACCCCATACATAACAGACATTCCCATACCCAATAATACAACAGCTCAATACATTGTATTAAAAACGGACTTCGTAAGGAAGCCAACTTAGAAACATTTACCCTGATCTACAGGAAACACAGACAAGGCTCAATACCTCATCCAATCAACACTTGGCAAAGTCGAACTATGCAACATTATTTACAATTATTTACAAGGTGTATGTCTGGTTTGCAGCCATCCAACCCATTCTATGCATGTTGCACCTAATTGACAGGGCTCGCAGATGTTCTCATTCTTTGCTTGTAAATTGTATCTAATCTCCAGACACACTGGCACCTCTTCGCAGCTTGTCCCAACTCTGCAGAGAGCAACTCCAAATTGACCAAATCTCCCAGCAGCCCTGTAGCTTTTACCCCATTTTAAAATCTTAGCCTCTCCAATTTAGCCAGGATTAAAACGACCATGTCTACAACAACCTACCACCTAGTCGACGTCAAGCTAAGGCAAGCTACCGAAAACTGGCGACCCATTAGGACGTCCACCTATGACCATACCTACGACAACCTACATCCACCCGCGACAAGCTACGACAAGGTAAGACAATTCAGTCGCCAGTACCTGTCGCCGATTGACGTAGGTTGACGTAGGTAGTCGCCAATGGAATTCACCGAAGTCAGCACCGCCGATAACCTACGTTATCCTGGCGACAACCTACGTCATCCTGTCGACAACCTACGACAGCAACTACATCAGGCTATGCTCATTGGCGTCAAGCCAACATTTCAAAATCCAGCGGCGACCAGAAAAATGCTACAATTCTTTGGGCGACTGAGGAGACCATACAGGCAATACAGGTGACCATGTGGCGACAGACTAGTCGCCTGTGGTCGCCTAAAAAATTGCCTAAGTGGGACATAACACTAGTATACTTCAGTTTGTTGTTATATAATAACTTAATCAAAATGTGATTAATAGAGTAATGATAAGGTCAAGTAAACCAGGAACCAATGTAGTTCAAAAAGATTCCCATGGGGAAAATGTGACTAAAACATGACACATCGTTTGAAGAAAGTTCCAGACCTGAAATGTCGCCTATCCATGTTCTCTAGAGATGTTGCCTGAATCGTTATGTTTCTCTGGCACCCACTATTTGACACATAGGAAGTATAGATTGTTAGTAAGGACTTTTTTCTTAAAATAGAATGCCGTGGCCATTTTTTGTTCTGTAACTTTAGATTTATTTCTAATATAGAGGCTGGTCAAATTAATGTTAAAGAATTGAGACATGGAGTTTAGTGAGGCAGCAAACCCAAAATTATCGCCAATGAAGTTGATTTTCCTCAACTTCATCGTGGATTTCTATAACCTTGAATTTGAAGCCATTTTAGCAGAGTTCCTTCTGCTTTCTAGTCTGGACGAAAAAATCTGTTATTGGGCTGCCTGCTTCTCATCTGTTATTATCTGACATTCACAGGCAAGATTTATTACATCAGAAATGTTTCCAGTTCTGCCAAGTGTTCGAGCATTGTTGATGGATTCCTTGGTACTGAGTGCCTGTGTACAATAATCTATTGAGATGTTTAATGTCACATTATGATTGGCTTGACTCGAACAACCTGAGAGATGCTGACAAAAATGCCACAGCCCCTCTGAAATGTCAGTGTCCACAAGTTGATGTTCCTGTTGACTTGTTATCGGCATGACTGCCCAAACTTATTTTATAGGTGACCTCCAGTCATGGTCTTTAGTTATAGTACTCTGATTGCATGTAGTTTTTCTCAAACATTGTTGGCCGGTAGCTCTCTTTGGCTCCTAACCTTGGCAGCAAAATCCAATGTTATTAACGGTTTTGATTATTTTGAATCATGCCCAACATAATTATAATAAAGTTTGCATTCATTCATTGAGCGTCGGTAACCATGGACACGGCAGCAATAGCTGTTAACGACACAACAGAAATGATGTGCTGACGGCTCTCAGGAGAGTGAGAGGACCAGACTGGAAAGACTAAAACAAAGAAGAACATGACTGGAAAGGCAGTTAAACCAATAAATGGCAAAGGTGCATATAGAATTAAAGGAAAAGAAAATTCATTGACTGAGATTTACCATGAAATAGAAAAATATGAAAGACATAGAGAATGCAAGTAGAAAATAGGGAATCAGAAAAAAAAGTGTCCTATAGAAAGGGCATTCATGGAAGGAAACCAAGACAGTTTAAATTCTATTAAGCATTTTTAGACCTCATTTCATAAAATAATAGAAAATGAAACTGTGACATACTTGAATATCGATCTGAACTGCATGTGCCCCCTAGTGCCATTATTTTGAATTGTTCAAATTATAAATTCCTTCACACAAGTTATGTCAATTCCATTAACTGTGCAACAAATGACCTGATTATTTGCATTTATAAATGGATGGTAATGATTATATTATTGGCACCTGGCTGATATTTGTCACACCAAAGATAGACACAAAGTGCTGGAGTAACTCAGCAGATCAGGCAGCATCTTTGGAGAAAAAGGATGGGTGACCTTTCGTGTCTGGACCTTTCTTCAGGCTGGTCCATGTTGTCTCATTAACATGGTTCTTAAGCTACAAGACCAATATCTAGAGACCTCAATAATTGTTTGAAATCACAATTACAGGGCGGCACAGTAGCGCAGCGGTAGAGTTGCTGGCTTATAGTGCCAGAGATAAGGGTTTGATCCTAACTAAGGATTTGACTAAATTAATATAAAATCAAAAAAAATCCAAATATTATCATACCACCTGTAAAAATGCCAGTAGCTTTGCTTTCTTAGATACTAACTTATTTCCTATTTAAAAACTGTTCGATAGAGTGAGGATATTAAAATTTAACATCGGCGTATGAATTACATTTGTTGATAAGTGGTGTCTGCAGAAATATATACACAAATGAATTAATTAATATAATAAGTTTCACTCCTTTCAGTTTGTGAAATGTCCTGAGCATTCAACTATTGCAAAATTTAGTGAATGCTGACACGTAGGTTCCTTGGAAACATTTTGATTTGATGTGAATGCTGAATGCAGCTGAACTTGAAGGAGGCTGCAACTGAGGGTTGGTTGTGATTAAGAGCACAATGGATATGGAACATAGTGTGCATGCCTTGATTTGTCATTTCATATTTTAATTTGTAATGGTGATATTAAGGGATGCTGTAAATTTCCCGTGCTTCAGCTTTTTATTCTGGTTCTGGAAATTCCAACTGGGAAAATAAAATTGTCTTCATTTATACATTTTGTTTTGTTGTGCTGGCCACTTGGAATAAACTGTCAAGTTGTCTCCAATCCACTGCTCCACAGGGCTGCATGCTCGGTCTGTCCATACCCATGACTATGTAGCCAGGCGCAACCGCAATGCGATCATTAAATTTGCTGATCATACTGACATGTTTGGACAAATTACGGGAAATGAAGAGTCAGAGTAAAGATGGAACATCAATCATTTGTTGAGGGGGGGGGGGAGAAAAAGAGAGAAAGAGAAAGAGAGAGAGAGAGAGAGAGAGAAAGAGAGAGAAAGAGAGAGAAAGAGAGAGAAAGAGAGAGAAAGAGAGAGAAAGAGAGAGAAAGAGAGAGAGAGAAGAGAGAGAGAGAGAGAGAGAGAGAGAGAGAGAGAGAGAGAGAGAGAGAGAGAGAGAGAGAGAGAGAGAGAGAGATAGATAGATAGATAGATAGATAGATAGATAGAGATAGATAGATAGATTATATATATATATATAAAACACCAGCATCATTGTTAACAGCTGGGTCCAATTAGTTGATATTTGCTCATGGACAATGAGGGACTGTGTCCACACACAGAGGCAAAGATTGAACTGCCTGAAAAGCCCAGAGGCCATCAGCGCCACCTCTTCAAGCCCAATGCTGAGCCGCCATGATTATCCTGAGATGGCACGGATAAACCTGAGACTCCTCTCGAGGCAAGGATGAACTGCAGGGAAATTCAATTCAATTCAATTCAATTCAATGAACTTTATTTTTCCGTTAGGAACTTTGGTTTCTGCAGTCATACAACAAAAAGAAACAATTTTACAATACACACAACCAACTCAATTCACACATGCATCCATCACAGTGAATCTCCTCCTCACTGTGATGGAAGGCAAAGTCTTGTCTCTCCCCTGAAAGCCTATGATCGTCACCCCTCCTCCTTTGAAGATGAGGACTGAGCTGTCGGGACAAGCCCGAGTTCACCAGAGACACCGCACATGCACCTTGATGGTGAAGGACAGTGCCCCCCTGCGGTCCTGCACTTTCCTACCACTGTAACTAAAACATATCATGTGAGTTCACCCTACTGTGAGTATTGGTGTGGCCATCGTCGAACCCGGAGTCATCCCCAAATGCACAGTGGATTTAGGTGAGGAAGAAGAAAGGTGGAGACAGTAACCAAGACTGGAGGTGAACTGGAGACAAAAGGGAGCAGATGTGGAATCTAATAAGGAAGGAGCATGGGGAATGAAATGTAGAACCAGAGAGAGGGATAGTGCGTGGAAGGCAATGGGACAACGGAGCAGCAATCATTTAGTGCGTGGAAGGCAATGGGACAACGGAGAACCAGAGAGAGGGATAGTGCGTGGAAGGCAATGGGACAACGGAGCAGCAATCATTTAGTTTATTATTGCCACCTGTACTGAGGTACAGTACAGAACTTTTGTTGCTTGCTATCCTGTCAAAGAAAATACTATACATGACTACAATCAAGCCATCCACAGTGTGCAGATAAAAGATAAAGGGTACAACATCTTGTGCAAGATAAAAGTCCAATAAAGTGTGATTAACGATAGTTTAAATGTCTCCAATGAACTAGATGGGTGGGATTCAGAGAGGAATGGCAGATGATCATGTGAAAGAAGGAAAAGTAACTTGGTGACATGGGCAGGGAGAGTGGAAGGAAAGGTGTATGTGCTGGTTGGGGGGGGGGGGGGGGAACTGGGTTGAAGAGAAAGAGGGGTTTGGGTGTTACCTGGAATGGAAGAATTCAGTGTTCATGCTGTGGGTTGAAGGCTTCCAAAGCAGAATGCCTCTGCCTTGCTCTTGACATCAGCAAGACCAATGAGCTAATTTGTGACTTCAGGAAGAGAAAACCAAGGGACAATGCACGTGTCTTCATTGGTAGGACGGTGTTTGGAGAGAGTCATCAGCTTCTAGTTCCTGGATGTACAATCCTCTGATGTTCTGTCCTGGGCCCAGTGCATTGATGCAAAGAAAGTGCACCAATGCCTCTATTTCTTGAAATGTTTGAGGAGATTCGACATGCCGCTGAATACTCTGGTTAAATAGCTGTAGATGTGCGGCAAAGAGCATACTGACTGAAGGCATCACGGTTTTGTTGGAAATTTGAATGCTAAAAAAAACAGAGGCTGCAGGAAGTGTTGAATATTGACCAGTCTATCATAGTTATTAAACTCCCTACCATCAAAGGGATCTACAGGAAACACTTTCAAAAAGTCAGCTAATATCATTTATATCACCAGACACATTCTGGCCATGCTCTCTTCTTGCTGTTACTCTCAGGAAGAGAGGTCCAGGAGCAACATTAATGAGAAACATTATCTCAGGCTCCTGAAATAAAGAACAGTTTCATCTACCATCAGTTTCTTGAACCACCCTGCTGAATGATAACCAAGACCCTACTTCAGCATCGAACCTCTGAAAACTTTGCTATAGGTAGTTTTATTTTTTGCATTATCATTAGCTAGTTTATTTAGGATAACTTAGAATTCATTGCATAATTATTCTTGTTGCTGCATCTGATGTGCCTGTAAAATCACAGTAGGTAAGAATTTCATTCCGGTTTATATAAGAAAAATAAACACTCTTGATTCTTGACTCTTTTTCCAGAAACCTGTAATTCACTTTTATTCGAGTCTCTATCCAATTCACTTTTAAAATTATCATTGACACTGCCCCCACTGTCCTTTCAGTCTATGTACAGTATTTCAGTTTTTAGCAATTTGCTGCTTGAAAATTGTTTCATTCATCTCCCCTTTCATTTTTTGCCAGATCAGTTCTTCCCATAATGTGGCTATAATAAGCCCTAACATTAGAAATTATTATGCTATTTTCAATGTCTCCAGTTTATTGCAGATGATAGTTATATCTGTCAAGTGGTGAAATAGTACCAAGGAAAAGATTTTCTGCAAGTAATTTGGAAGTAGCTAGAATACACTCAGATAGATCAAAAAGGCAATACTTTCCAGGCCTCTCATATGTATGGAAACATTTAAAAGATACAAGATTTTACAAGATACATTTAAGGCTCTGTCTTACGGTGTTGCGGTCATCGGCGGTGAAGCGCGGCGTCGCCGGTAGAGGGGTCCGCACTGCAATGGCGAGAGCGCCGAGCCTATGCCACGGGAGCGCCGCACGGGTGCTGCGCGGGGGCCGAGTGATTAAGTGCGGCTGGTCCCAGGAGCTTGCGGTAAGTAAAAAAAAAGGGCGGGCCGACTGCGATGACGTCATTTCGGATCTGCGGGGCTGTGGCGGCGGCCGTGCAGATCGCGGTGCTGGGGCGGCGGCCGTGCCGCACACGTGCCTCACTGGCGGAGGCTGTGGCGGCGGCTGTTGCGGCGGTCGTGCCTCACTGGCGGAGGCTGTGGCGGTGCAAGTTCGATGCATGGCGCTCGTGCCACACTGGCGGCGGCCGTGCCGCACTCGTGCCTCACTGGCGGAGGCTGTGCGGTAGGAAACGTTTTTTGAACAGTGTTGGTTTTATTTTAGCACCGTGCGGTGTTGGGAACAACGGCGCACGGCCCCGGAATTGTGCGTTTGACCGAGTGCGCGGTCTATGGCGGCCCAGGAGCGGTAGATTCTTCCTGTTTCGCCGCCAATGACCGCAGACTCGTGAGACAGGCCTTTTAGTTGTCACATGTGCCAGTTGGTACAGTGAAATGTGTGGTCACCATACAGCCATACAAATAAAATAAAGAACACAACACACGATAGAGTCCAACATAAAACATCCCCACACAGCAGAATCAAAAGTTTCCCACTGTGAGGGAAGGCACCAAAGTCAGTCATCTTCCTCTGTTGTTCTTAATGTTCACCCGTGGTCGGGACCTCTCAAGCCCTCCACAGTCGCTGCTACGGGTGGCCCGATATTCAGGCCTGCTCGCCGGGATGCTGGAGCTCTGATTTCGGACCGGGAGAACAACCTCAGTGGCTTGGACCTCCGAATCGGCCGCTTCCTACCAGAGTCCGCGGCTCCCGGAGTCCACAGGCCGCTCCGGGCGGAGATTCACGCTGGCGGCCCTCGGCAAAGGGTCCCAGGACTGCGCGATATTGGTCAGCGCCACCTGCGTTGGGAGCTCATCAAACCTCAGCTCCGCGATGTTGGAGCAGCGGGCCCAGCACTCCGGAGCTTCAAACGGCGATCCAGGTAGGCATTGCTCTGCTCCGCGGTGAATCCAGCGCTGCAACTCCGCTGCTGAAGCTTTGGTCCAGTTCGCAGCAGGAAAGGCCGCTGTGATCCAGTTGGTAGGCCGCGAGTAGGGGGGCGAGGGCGCGACTCGGAGAAATAGTCGCGTCCTTGCCAGGAAGCGACTGGGAAGCGGTTTCCCCCTTACACTAACCCCCTCCCCCACAAAGAAAAAGTAAAGAAACTCCAAAACACACTTTTAAGAAAAACTAAAATTAAAAAAAGATAGAAAAAAAATGGACAGACTGTAGGCAGAGGCTGCCTTTAATGCGGCGTCCCTCGTGTAAAAGTAATAACTAATCAGTGTTTAACTAGCAACTAGCATAATATATATTAATAATGGTAAGAGAAATTCATGAAAGTGGTTATATAACATGGGAAATTTTCTTTTTTTAAATAATTTGTATCCCTGTGGCACTTGTAAACTGATTTCTTTATAAACTGAAGTATGCACAATAACCGAGTCAACAGGTCTTTGCCCCCATTAATTTAACCTTTGCACCTGATATCTAAAGGTTGAAGAAGCAAACTAAAAATATTGTTAAACCAGCAGATGTAGACCCAGGAGTTGGACTATCCTGATCATCAGTCAGGTACTTGGGTTTTTGGTTGTATTTGCATGTGTTTGGATCATTTATCATTTATACTAACCTTATTCCAAAATATGCATCTTCTTAAGTAAATCAAATAATATTCAATAAAATATTTCAGCAATAAATAAAATAATACTTTGGTCACATCAATGACCAATAGCTTGGAAGATAGTACAAATGTTTCACATCTACAATAAATTAGCACTTTTCTATTTGCAAATGTAACCTGTCTGGATTTTCCTTTGCTCACTGAGGACAAAGCCCAGCTTGCATTATAATTACCTGTAAATATTAACAACTAGCCTCAAAATATCCTCATTTTTGATGTCAGGGGCAGTAGAAGATATTTACTGCACATACTTACATTGCTGAAGAAATGACTCCGATATACAATATCTCAAGTGATTTTAACTCAACTGTACATGCAATTATCATCCAGATGATTACACATTAAACAATCCTATTATTGCATTCAAATATACATTCACACAGCTAGCTTTATGTGGCATACTTTACAAGAATAGGAATATATTTTTCAAACTGGCAATCACAAGCTCCTGATGTTTCATCTGTGTTAAACAGCCATTAACAAGTCCAAATGCATTCTGACATACCTGCAGCTGATACAGACATTTCCTTCATGCTCTTCATCGCTCCCCAATCTAACAGTATCTTTGATAATCAATTCTGTCTAATATTCCAAAGGGCAGACATAATTTCAAAGGGACTATGAAGCCTTGTTTTATTCCAGTCACTTCTCAGTCTAACGTCAAATATCCCAATCATTTCTACAGCATAGGCTGACAAAAGATGGATGACTCCCAAGTTCTCCTATATAATCTGGTCAGCATTGCTCAAATTCCTGCTCACAATCACTGATATTGCAGGATCATGTCATGTCCATTGTCATTCTATTTCTTTAAACATATATTGAAATAGACCACTTTCGTAGACATTTGGCCTAACATGGACAAACATTGAACATAGAAATGTACAGCACAAGAACAGGCTCTTCAGCCCACAATGTACGTGCCTTATATAATGCCAAGATAAACTAATTCCATCTGCCTACACATGATCCATACCCCTCCTTTATCTGCATATCCGTGTGCCCATCGAAAAGCCACAATATCGCCCTTCCTTCACAACGCTCTGCCTTTTATGAGTAAGCCAGTTCTGAATCCAAATGAGCAAGTTACCATGAATCCCACGCATGTTTATGTTATATATCAGCCTAGCATTGGAGATGTTATCAAATATCTTGCTACAATCCATGTAGATACAATCCTTTTACAATCCATTTAGGTCACCATCGTCTTCACCTTGTTTATACATGTTCATCTTGCACATTCTCTGGAGTAGTACAACACTGAAACAGGCTCTTTGACCCACCAAGTCTGTGGTGACCTTTTTTTTCCCCATGTACACTAATCCTATTTGCCTGCATTTGGTCAATATTCTTCTAAGCCTAGCCTATTTAAGTGTCTTCCTTATTATCGACTAAACATAGTGATTGTATGTGACTCCATCATCTCCTCCGGTGGTGGGTTCCTGATATCAGCCACTCTGTGTGAGAATAAACAACATTCTTTTCAAATCCCCTTTAAAACTAATTTCTCTCATCTTAATCTTATGCTTTCGTATTTTCGATAGCCTACTATAATTTCGATACCTTTCTTATAATTTTACACACCTCCGTCAAGTCACCCTCTGCCTCCTTCACCGCAAGGAAAACTAGCCCATCTATCTCAACTCTCCCCATAGCTAAACTCTTCCAATCCAGAAAAACATCAAGGTGAATCTTCTCTCCACTCTCTGCAGTGCAACCACCTCTTTCCTAATGTGACGACCAGAACCACACGTATATTCCTGGTGCATTCTAACCAGTGTATTGTAAAGTTGTAACATAACATTCAAAATCCACATTTTATGAAACCATATACTTCCTTTGCCAATCTATCTACCCGTGTTGCAACTTTCATGGAACAAGGGTGTAGAACTCCAAGGTCTCTCTTTTCATCAACATGCCTTAGAGCCCCACCATTCGTTGTATATGTTCAACCCCATCCCACTACAACCCAAACAACAACTTTGCAAGTGTCTTCTGCATCCTCTCCAGTACATTCACATTCTTCCTATAGTGCAACGATCAGAATGATATACAGCATCTCTGGAGAAAAGGAATAGGTGACATTTTGAGTCGAGACCCTTCTTCAGACTGAGAGGAAAACTAGAAGTACTAGATTTCTTTTCTCCTGAGATGCTGCCTGACCCACTGACTTACTCCAGTATTTTGTGTCTATCTTTGCTGTTAACCAACATCTGCAGTTCTTTCCTCCACAATTACAAAGTTGCACCATGATCTCCATGCTCACATATTCTGTGCCCTGGTTAATGATATTCTGTGCCCTGGTTAGTAGCCAGTATCTCTGTACCACATAATCTAATGTGCTTCACCTGTTGAGATCAACGGACCTATAAATCTCGGTACTGCTATTCTTCAGTTTTCCCTAGGGCCCCACTATTCATAGTTTATGTCTTCACATTATTTCATTGCAACAACCATCTCACATTTATCATGATTAAATTATATGAACACATTTTATCTGCAATGTGTACTATCTATAAACTCATTAAATCTTGTCACGCTTTTTTCAACAGCAGTTCTCAAACCCACAAACACTTCCACCAAAAAGGATAAGGACTGCAAATGCAAAGACATTTTATCCTAAAATCATCTCCAAATCACATCCCATCCCAACCTGGAAATATAATCATTCCTTCATTATACCTGATTCAAAACCCTGGAACTCCCTTCCTAATATCACAGTGAAAGTAACTTCACCACAAGGAATGTTGTCATTCAGAAGGATACCCATCCTCGCCACCTCCAGAGCATTTAGGGGAACATCAAATTATGATCTTGGAAGCAGTCCCCACACACTGTGATTGAGAAAAAAAGATGAAATATTTTCAAATATTTAATGCCTAGTATTTCACCCTGAGCTACCTCTTTGATGACCCTCGGACTATCCTTGATCGGAATTTGCTGGCTTTATCTTGCATTAATGTTATTCCCCTTATCATTCCCTCAACATGTTATTCTCTTCTTCCAAAACTGATTCCTTTCACACAAAGGGTGGTGGGTGTATGGAACAAGCTGCCAGAGGAGATAGTTGAGTCTGAGACTATCCCATCATTTAAGAAACAGTTAGACAGGTACATGGATGGGACAGGTTGGGAAGGGTATGGACCAAGCTCAGGCAGGTGGGACTAGTATAGCTGGAACAATGTTGTGTGGGCAAGTTCGACCAGTTTCCATACTCTACGACTCTATGACCCTATGTATCTATACATTGTAAATGGCTCGATTGTAATCATGTATTGTCTTTCTGCTGACTGCATAGCTTGCAACAAAAACTTTTCACTGTACTTTGGTACATGTGACAATAAACTAAACAAATAAACAAAGCAGTATACTAATATCAATAAGACACACACAACTGCAGAAAGTGGAAACTTGCACAGAACAAGTGCTAGATTAACTCGGCTGTTAAGGCAGCATCTCGGGAGGACACAGACGGTCGATATCTAGGGTCGGGCTCCTTCCTCAGATGTCGAGACATCGCCTGTACATGATCTCCAGAGATGCTGCCTGATATGCTGGGTCATTCCAGCACTGTTCTGCGCTGGTAATATCAACATGTTATTCTCTGCTTCCAAAACAGATTCCTTTAACTTCAATCGAATGTATTTCAGTTGAGGACTACAATATGCTGATGTTACTCTACCACTTTCTTAAAGAGTTGATGAGAAACAGTAATAGAGCAAATCAGCATGGAAAAAAGTCCTTTGGCCCCATTGTAATCCGTGATAACCTTCTTCACTGCCAACTATTCCGCCAATTTTAGTGTAGTCCGCAAACGTATTAACCATGCCGCCTACGTTCTCATCCAAATCACTAATATAAATAACAAACAAAAGTGGACCCAACACCAATCACAGTGATACACATCTTGTTACAGGCTTTGGTTCTGGAGAAAAAAAACAACCCTTTACCACCACCCTCTGTTTCCAAATCAATTTTGTATCTAATTGGCTAACTTGATCTGGATCCCGTATGATCCAACCTTACAAACTTGCCTACCATCCAATACTTGTCAAAGGCCTTGCAAAAGTCTATCACACTGCTCTCGTCAATCTTCACCAAGCAAAGCCCTAATCATTCGCACCTTTCCAAATACATGGAGACACTGACTCTCAGAACCCTTCCAATAACATTCCCAAAACTGCAGCTAGGCTCTGTAGTTCTCAGGGACTTCCTTGCAGACACAAGGAACAACAAATACTGGTCTACAAAAAAATAAGACAAAGTGCTGGAGTAACTCAGTGGGTCAGGCAACATAGCTGGAGAACGAGGATAAGTGACATTTCAGGTTGGGACCCTTCTTCAGACACTTCCTTGTAGCCTTTCTTAAATAAAGGTACAACATTCACCACCCTCCAGTCTTTGAGCACCTCACCTGTGGCTAAAGATGATACAAATATTTCTGCCAAGATTCCTGTAAACTCTTTTTCATCTTTCCACAATGTCCTAGGATGCACTTGATTGGAGCAAGTGCTCATTGAGTTTGCTGAGGTATTGTTGAGCAGCATATAAAAATAATCTCCTGACTTACTGAGCTGCGAAGGGATCTTTCAGTTACATTTTAAAAACAGACTGGGCATCCACTAAATATTTCCTCTGAGAGGATAACAATTCTACCAGCATTGCCTTTGTACAGTACTCAGAATGGGTGTCCAGGGTTATGGGGAGAAGGCATGAAAATGGGATAGTAGGCAGAGATCAGCCATGTTTGAATGGCGGAGTAAACTCGATGGGCCGAATGGCCTAATTCTACTTCTATAACTTGTGAACTTGTGAATTACTTTTTATCAGAACTGTGAAAGTGAATAAGCAAGCATGTTTAGTTGAAGAGAGGTGGAAGGTGGTGAGAATGTAGGGAATGTCTGTGTTTGGGTGGACCCTGATTGTTCAGGGAACACAATATTTTCCTGGCAGAGAGGGAATTATGTTTGGAAATTATAGCTTTGAGTCATAAAGTCATATGTGCACTTTGCTTTTGCTGGAAAGTGCTGCTTTTTTCTCTCTTCATAAATTCTGCCTGGTCTGCTAAGTTCTTCCTGTATTTTATTTTGTTTCTGATCTCTAACGACCGCCATGCTATGCTTCTTAAATGTCCTACATGTGGTCTACTATATGGTCATACTTCAATGGTCATGTTACAGTTGTACAAGATTGCTGAGGCCACATTCAGAGTATTGTGTAGGAAGGAACTGCAGATGTTGGTTTAAACTGAAGATAGACAAAAAAAAGCTGGAGTAACTCAGCATGACAGGCAGCTGGAGAGAAGGAATGGGAGATGTTTTGGGTCAAGACCGTTCAGACATTGTGTTCAGCTTTGATCACCCTGTTATAGGAAAGATGTTGTTAAACTGGAAAGGGTGCAGAGAAGATTTGCAAGGATGTTGATAAGACTCGAGGACGTGTGCTATATGGAGAGGTTGAGCTGGTTGTGACTTTATTTCTTGGAGCACAGGAGGATGAGGGGTGATCTTATAGAGGGGTATAAGAAAATGAGAGGAATAGATATGGTAAATGCACATAGTCTTTTACCCAGAGTAGGGGCATCAAGAACTAGAGAATCAGAGTAGAGAGGTTTTTTTGGTGAGGGGGGAAAGATTTAATAAGAACATGCATGGCAACATTTTTACACAAAGGGTGGTAGGTATTTGGAACGAGTTGCCGGAGGAGGTAGTTAAGTCAGGTCCTATCACAAACTTTGAGAAACTTTAGACAAGTACATGGATAGGATAGGTTTAGAGGGATATGGGCCAAACACAGGCAGGTGGGACTGGTGTAGATGGTGTAGCAGCCACTGAACATTATATTTATAAGCTTCAGTAAAGCCTTTGACTTCATCATCGGAATTGGTGCACACTACTCAAATGCAGACAGCACATGAAAACTCATCTCCATCCTATGTTTGCTTCATTACAACAGGCAAGTCATAACCCTAACTGACGCCGCCACAACAGCTCCAATACAGTGGAGGTATCATGCAATGACTGCATCTCTGCAACATCACGTTTGTCAATCTTGTTTGCTGCAATACCATGCAGGACTTCAATGGTTCAATGGTTCTTGAACTATAATAGTTATTTATTCTCACATTTATTAGGGTCCAGTGAAATTCTTGCAATTTTGCAAACAGTTCAGTAAAATTCAGTAATTAAAAAAAAAATGTAAATACTGGTTCTGTTCTGTTCTGTTCTGTTGTTTTGCACAATCCCGCAAGCATTGCCACTTTCATTTCACTGTACATCTTGTATGTGTATGTGACAAATAAACTTGACTTGACGAATTATTACCATACATAAAGTACAATCTCAGATTAAGCACAGAATGTATAGAAACAGCCCACTGGGTTCATATGCAAGAGTTGCCAGGTTTGGCACAATTTTCAAAGTCCCAGCTGTAGTTGGCCGTTAAAGCCCATTGCAGCCATCGCCTCCAACCGGATCGTCCAGTGAACCATTGTGCCTTCCTCGCCGACCACCTTCAGGCTTTGTACCCTGGGGGTGCCTCCTGCAGCTGACCTTGAGGGCGCAGAAGGTAAGACCACCAGTTATTCTAACTGGCCTTTTGTTCTAGTGTCCGCCGCCGTCGCCGACTCCCTCCACCCTCCTCTCCAGTTCTCCGGTCCCCAGGGACGAGCAGGAGCTGGGCTCTGCGGCTTCCCTCTCCAGGCATGCTCCTGGTTCCGCAGTGAGTGAGTCAGGCCTTCTGCTGGGCCCAGCAGCTTCTCACGGCCCATCGGACATCCATCCTTGCCGAGGGTGCTGAGAGCCTTTGCTGCCCCCTTATTTAATGGGTGGTGGAAGTATCATCTTTCTGTTGTGAAATCCAGTGTTTGGACACGGTTGCCACGGTGGAATTGCAATATATTTCCAATGCAGATTGGTATGTGTGGCTTGGAGGGAAACTTGCAGATGCCAGAGTTCCTATACATCTGCTGCCCTTGCTCTTCCCTGTGATAGACACTATGGGTTTGGGAGGTGCTGCCAGTGTACCCCATGTGAGTGACTACATACAGTTTATAGATGGTGCACACTGCAGCCACTGTGCATTGATATGCAAGGGTCAGTTGATGGAGGTTGTCTATTGGGTAGATGCTTTGTGCTGTATTGTTGAAGATTTCTGAGAGGTGCTGGTGCCACGGTCATCCAGGCAAAGGATGAACAGTCCATTATGCTTCTGAGTTGTGCCTTGTAAATGATAGAAAGCTCAGTGACAGGCAATTTTCCACACTAAATGCCTATGTTGTAATTCTACTGGAACAACAGCTGAGGTGCAGGCAGTTTTGAGCATTGATCTTAAATTATACAGCTGAGATATTATCTGGTGCCAGAGATTCTGCAGCATCCATTACTCTCAGCCTTTACTTGACATTGCCAGGAGTTTACTTTAGTTTAGTTTAGAGGTGCAGCATGGAAACAGGCCCATCGAGTCCATGCCGACCGTCGATCACAACCGCTCCATACACATTATGGACAATTTACAAAGCCCAATTAACCTACAAACCTACACGTTTTTGGGATGATGGAGGAAAAGCGGAGCGGCCAGAGGAAACCCACACGGTCACAGGGAGAACATGCAAACACCACACAGACAGCACCCCAGTTTAGGATTCAACCGGGTTTACATAGAAACATAGAAACATAGAAAATAGGTGCAGGAGGAGGCCTTCGAGCCAGCACCGCCATTCATTGTGATCATTGCTGATCGTCCCCAATCAATAACCCATGCCTGCCTTCTCCCTATATCCCTTGATTCCACTAGCACCTAGAGCTCAATCTAACTCTCTCTTAAATCCGACTTGGCCTCCACTGCCCTCTGTGGCAGGGAATTCCACAAATTCACAACTCTCTGGGTGAAATCGTTTTTTCTCACCTCAGTTTTAAATGGCTTCCCCTTTATTCTAAGACTGTGGCCCCTGGTTCCTGCATCTAGCTAGTCCAGTCCTTTTATAATTTTATATGTTTCTATAAGATACCCCCTCATCCTTGTAAACTCCAGTGAATACAAGCCTAGCCTTTTCAATCTTCCCTCATATGACAGCCCCGCCATCCCAGGGATCAATCTCATGAACCTATGCTGCACTGCCTCAATCACAAGGATGTCCTTCCGCAAATTCGGAGACCAAAACTGCACACAATACTGCAGATGTGGTCTCACCAGAGCCATATACAACTGCAGAAGAACCTCTTTACTCCTATACTGAAATCCTCTTGTTATGAAGGCCAACATTCCATTAGCTTTCTTCACTGCCTGCTGTACCTGCACGCCAACTTTCAGTGACTGGTGTACAAGGACACCCAGGTCTCGCTGTACCTCCCCCTTGCCTAACCTAACCCCATTGAGATAATAATCTGCCCCCTATTTTTGCCGCCAAAGTGAATAACCTCATATTTATCTATATTATACTGCATCTGCCATGCATCTGCCCACTCACTCAACATGTCCAGGTCACCCTGCAACCTCCTAACATCCTCTTCACAGTTCACACTGCCACCCAGCTTTGTGTCAACCGCAAACTTGCTAGTGTTGCTCCTAATTCCCTCTTCCAAATCATTAATATATATGGTAAACAGTTGCGGCCCAAACACCGAACCTTGCGGCACTCCACTCGCCACTGCCTGCCATTCTGAAAAGGACCCGTTCACTCCTACTCTTTGCTTCCTGTCTGCCAACCAATTTTCTATCCATGTCAACACCCTACCCCCAATACTATGTGCTCTAATTTTAGTCACCAGTCTCCCGTGCGGGACCTTATCAAAGGCTTTCTGAAAGTCTAGATTACATCCACTGGCACCCCTTCATCCATTTTACTTGTCACATCCTCAAAAAATTCCAGAAGATTAGTCAAGCATCTCTCTCTCCCTCTCTCCCTCTCTCCCTCTCTCCCTCTCTCCCTCTCTCCCTCTCTCCCTCTCTCCCTCTCTCCCTCTCTCCCTCTCTCCCTCTCTCCCTCTCTCCCTCTCTCCCTCTCTCCGTCTCTCCCTCATTCTCTCTCTTTGTTCTGCTACTCTCACCATATACTTGCAAAATGGTACAACTCTAAATGTCCTAGGACAACTTTAATTCTAAATATTTCAAAATGCATTTAAATAACCTATTAAAGTAATCTCTGGAGCATTAATTTATAATGACAGTAATGTTGTATCACACATATTGTGGAGTGTTGCAAGGCAATGAATTCTCATTGGCATTGTTCTATCTTAACCTTGCTGAGAGAGCAATTTGAGATGTCTGCTGCTCACCATTCATGTGCTGCTATTCTAAATAAGTCTTGGAAAATTAGATTCTTGCACAGACACTCAAAATGGTCCTGTGAGATATGGATTATATTTTCTGATATGTTCATATCTCAACATGCATGTTCAATTACCATTTTGTGTGCTTAATAATCAGTTCAGTTTAGTTTATTGTCACATGTACTGAGATACAGTGAAAAGCTTTTGTTGCATGCTAACCAGTCAGCGGAAAGACTATACATGATTACATTTGAGCCATTCGCAGTGTACAGATACATGATTAAAAGTGCGATTGTGATATGTGATTGTGGATCTGTTTCTGTGGCTAGCATGCAAATAGGATCCTGAATACTTCCAAGAATTTGCATCTTGGAAGCAAATTCTTGGAAGTAATTTCCACAAGTTAGTGGGGATGTTCAATTTATTCAAGAAAACTTTGCAAATGTACATGAATAATTCCTCTGACCACCTCGTGCTCTCTTGATACAATGGAGCTTGAAGTCCATTGCCCGTTATTTAGCGTGTAATTGTGCTGGCCTATCCAATGAGACATACTGAGTATACTTAGAGTCCCTGTGCCCAAGTGTTGGCTTAGCAGAATGTAACATAAACTGTCAGAGAAGGAATGGTCATGTCCCCATTACAACAATGACTGCACTTCAAACACAC
The DNA here is from genome assembly GCA_038087875.1 of Malacoraja senta. NCBI lineage: Eukaryota > Metazoa > Chordata > Chondrichthyes > Rajiformes > Rajidae > Malacoraja > Malacoraja senta. Next base: position 131,158,235 of record CM075977.1, read on the forward strand.
TAGAACGTACTTCTGGATGCCTACATAAACATAAGCTCTTGCTTTCTTCTTATTGAAGTAGTGCATTAGTCATACTGGGGGTATTGAAAATGTGTCATTATGTTTTTACAATATGTTCCTTATGATATTCTGAATAGTTCACATTACTGAATCCATCCATTTTATTATTTTTAATCATTGAATCATAGAATTGTTGTCACAGGCCATTCACTGTTGTAATGAAAGGAAGTGCTGCACTCATTTTAATGCAGCCAAGTCCCGTATCACATTCTTTCAAGATTGCTTGTAAAGGAGAATTACTTGCCTCTCTTTTTTTAAATGCTGCCTTAGTCTAGTGCATTCCACTTTGTTGCTTCTATGGTCAAACACGCCCTTATATGATCAGTGCTTCCTATTTAATCTATCAGGTGTGAGGGATGACATCACGTGACTTCCTCAATTGCTATGTAATTCCTGCTTCAATCCGCTCAGTCAGCCTTGACCTACCTGATCTCCCGGTTGCTAAATGCGGCACGGTGGCGCAGCGGTAGAGTTGCTGCCTTCAAGACCCGGGTTCGATCCTGACTACAGGTGCTGTCTGTACGGAGTTTGTAAGTTCTCCCCGTGACCTGCGTGGGTTTTCGCCGAGATTTTCGGTTTCCTCCCACACTCCAAAGACGTACAGGTATGTTGGTTAATTGGCTTGGTAAATGTAAAAATTGTTCCTAGTGTGTGTAGGATAGTGTTGCTGGTTGGCTTCGGAGGGCCAAAGGGCCTTTTTCCATGCTGTATCTCCAAACTAAACTAAACTAAACTCCCTCTCACATTCCCATACTGACCTTTCTGTCCTGGGCCTCCTCCACTGTCAGAGTGAGACCCAATGCAAATTGAAGGAACAGCACCTCATATTTCGCTTGGGCTGCTTACAACCCAGCGGCATGAATATTGACTTCTTCAACTTCAAGTAACCCTTGATTTCATTCCCTCTCTCTGCATCCCTCCCCCATCCTAGTTATCCGACTAGTTTGACTGTCCTATTGATTAAATGTTACTGATTGTATTCCTCGTGGTCACTTGCCATAACAATGATCTAACACCTAACGATCACCTAACTCAGGGGTGGGGAACCTGTGGCCTTAAGGCCACATGTGGCCTTCTAGGCCATTAAGTGTGGCCTTTTGAATGAATCCAAATTTTGTAATTGGACAAATAAAATATGTCACAAAATGGAGAATCTCTGTATTTGCAAAGCCTGCATGGCCTCTTTCTGTGAAAGTCGCAATCTGTGAGTCACAGCTCCAATGATGGAAGTTGAGGCATAAGGTGAGATCCAGATGTCCTTCATTTTGTTAATATGTATGAGGGGTTTGCAGAAGAGCCGATCAGGTTTGCAAATGCATGATTAGGATGAATTAGCCCTCAACGTAACAGAACAACTTCATGCAATACTTCAGAAGGAAAATATATATTATTCAATCGCTTTGGATGAATCAACTGACACTACTGACGGCACAGGTTTTATAATTCATTCGGGCCATAACAGAAGATTTTCTTTGCTACGAAGAGTTACTTGCTTTGGACACTCTTACGGGTAGAACATGAGGAATAGATTTCTTCAACAACTTTCAAGATAAATGTTGTGTAGTTGGACTGGATTTGGTTAATTTAGTAAGTGTATGTACAGATGGTGCACCTTCCATGTCAGGAAAATGTGAAGCGTTTATTGCACAGATAAAAAAGGTATTACCAGATCCAGATGCTATCATTTCTTTTCCTGTATCTTACATCAGCAAAATCTCTGTGCTAAATCTACTATTTTAAGTGACACTTTGCAACAAGTTAAAAGTATTGTTAACTATATTCCGGTGGCGCCATGGAGCACTGAAGGCGCTACATTGAGCTCCTCTCCCGCAAAAACCATTAAAAAGCCATTTTTTAAGTTAGTGCCAATTTTTAAAAACTCACCGGAGCTGCTCAGCGTCGCGTAAGGATGACGTCATCAGAAGGCGACGCGAAAATCGGAAGTTTAATGCTAAAAATCGGGAATTTTAAATGAGCAGAGAAAAAAGCTCACGAGCACCCAAGAAGAGCACCATAAGTCTCCAGCTCGAGAAAGTCTTGGATACTCTGCAAACGACAGAAGAAGGCTCAGAAGGCTCAGAAGAAGAAGAATCTTACAGCCAAGGATTTCTGCTTGAAATGGCTGCAAAAGGAGACAAGAAGGAGAAGGAGGTAAAGCAAATACTTTTAGATATGACTGCAACAATCAATGCTACACTGGAAAAGATGCAGAGTATGGAGTCTAATATGGAGAGTAATAAGCAGAGTATGGAGACAAATATGGAGATAATTTCTCAAAAAATTGATACTGCTTGCGGTGAGTTAAAGGAGCTGAAGAAACAACATAAGGAGTTTGATAAAAAATTAAAGTCAGAGTGTGCTAGAATCGAAAATGACTATAATACGAAATTCACTGATGTAAAGGATAATATGGAAAGCTGGATGAACTAATGGAAGAGATGGAGAATGAGATAAAAGAGATGGCCACGGAAATAAAGAGTGAAAAAATCACAAAAAACTGAAGAGGAAAAACTTGTAAAAATGACTGACAAGTGTCTGGACTTGGAAGCAAGATCGAGAAGGCAGAATTTGAGAATTGTTGGAGTGAGAGAAGGACGAGAGGGACATGGATCTCAAACATGTACTTTCGTTACTGACTTACTCAAAGATGTTTTTGAACTGCCGGGAGAACCAAGAATAGATGTTGTTCACCGAGTTGGACGTGTCTCAAGAGAGGCAAATGCTCCTCCAAGACAGATAATTGTGAAATTTCTCGATATCTCTTCAGTGGAATTTATATTGAAAAAGATTACCCATGGGGAGAATTTGATATATCGTGGGGATAATATTCGATTTTTTGGTGATTACCCTCCGGAGGTTGTCCAGAGAAGGAACTTGTTTACACAGACAAGAAACATTCTGAAAGGAATCCGCGATGTGAGATATGGAGTTGTCTACCCAGCAAAAATGAAGATTACTCATAATGGCATTGTACGCTCGTTTACAGACCCCGAAAAAGCTTTTAAATACGCAGAGGATATCTTAAAGAAAACATTGGGGGAAGCTGTCGACAGGAAGAAGATTGAACTTTTTAACTTTTATTATAGAGTTTGGAACTGGTTAAGATGGCGGAATTTTCCAGACAGTTACCAAGCTTATCTGTCTGGAATGTGTTTTTGAGAGTACTGTCCATGTTTCACCTTGAATGAAAAGCTCAAAGATAAACAAAAGACATTGAAGACACAGAATTAATGAGGGAATGTATAATGGACATGGAACGAGATAATACTAATTGGAATATAAAAACTGTTGATTTAAGAAGATCTCTAATCATTATACTCCAATTATAAATAACCAACGATTTTAACAAATTTAACAATACTAATTATTTGTGAATGTATGTAGTAAATATGAATAAATCATGAATAAATCATGAGACAGGTAAGGAGATAATGGGAGTGTATATAATTATGATTTTATACATTTAAAAAGGGAAATGAATTAATATTAATGATATATACTAAAAAAATGATATACGCTAACTAATTAAGTTACTAAAACGTTCATAACATTACTGACCTACTTTTTTTTGTTGTTGTGTGGGTAGGAGTTAGGCGCAGCATAAAACTGGAAAAGATCCAGAAGTGAGGTTTTGTTTAACCCCTTGGTACCTGCTTGTATGTGTAAGAATCCTGGGTGGATATATATGGTAAAGTTTAGACTAGATTAAGGTTAGATAAATTGGTAAGGCATATATAAAACTGTGCATATGTTGTGTTTTATATTTGTTTTTTTTATTTCTTATGTCTCTTCCTGATTTCTTTCGGTTTTCACTGGTGCTGGTTTGATAAATTTATATAAGAAAAGATAAGATATGAAATGTTCTGTAGCTTTTTATGAGGATCTACTAAGGGGTTGGAGCTCAATGTATAACAACATCAATGGAAGTCTATAAATTTTTCGCCACCTTATGTGGCCATTCGTCTTTAAAGTATCTTTTCTTAGATACCTTAATATCACTTTTTTTTAAATCACTATAAAGATTTTTATTTGCTTACCTTTTTTGTAATCAATTCTATATCACATCTTTCTTTTCTTTTTCTAAGGCACTATACAAGAAGGAGATGCAATATAAATCAAAACATTTGGGATGACCACCCAACGCCCAGAACTCTGAGGTATTTGGTTGCACCATATGCTTCAGGAATACTATTTTGATATATAATGCAAGACAATAGACAAATCAAGAAAGGAGGAATTACATTCTGTAGTTGGAATATAAGGGCTGCTCAACTAAAATCTATGAACAACGACATAATATTTTTACAGGAAACTCACATGAAACAACAAACACAAATGAGATTAAAGGTGAAGTGGATAGGTCAAACATACTATTCGTCATTTACTTCTAAATCTAGAGGTACAGCTATTCTTATTCGAAAAGGTATACCTTTTAAATTAAAGAATACTATATCAGATAAAGAGGGAAGGTCTATTATAGTTTCGGGAGAAATTTATGCAACCCCACTAACTATGATAAATATTTACGCACCGAATTTTGACAACCCCAAATCTTTTGATAAAATTATAGATATAATATCAGAGTTTAATTACCAGAATGTGATAATAGGGGGGGGGGGGGGGGACTTCAATTGTGTTTTAGATTCATATCTAGCAAAATCAGTAAAACAAAGAGGAGTGATTTAAAATCTAAGACTAGTGAACTTCTAAATACATATATAAAAAATACTAATATAACAGATGTATGGAGATCTGCTAATCCAGTTGGAAGGGAATACTCATTTTACTCTTCGGTACATAAAACTTATTCAAGAATTGATTATTTTTTAGTGGATATGAAATTAATGCCATATACAATTAATCCAACATACCACATTAGTAGTATTTCTGATCACTCTCCATTGACATTTTCAGTAAAATTCGAGGGAATGCCGGGTAAAAAATTTTTTTGGAGGTTTAATACACATATTTTAAATGACACACAAGGTTATCAATATTTAAAACAACAAATGAAACTTTTTTTTGATACAAATGATATACCAGGTACTTCGCCTTCTTTATTATGGGAAACTTTTAAGGCATTTATTAGAGGAATTATAATTTCATATCAAATTTTTCAAAATAAAAAAGAATAAGACAGAACAAATGTTGTTAGAACAAGAAATTAGACAGTTAGAGTTAGATAATGCTAAAGACTCCACTACAGATAAACATAATAAGATAATATTACTGAAATTTAAACTTAATCGAATTTTATCGGCAAGAGTAATAAGATTATTCCAAATTACAAAACAGGAACATTTTGAGTTTGGTGACAAACCACATAAGCTTTTAGCTCGTCAATTGAAAAAACAAGAAAAGGAAAATACTATAACTAAAATTAAATCAGAGAAAGGTGAATTACTAATACTACCTAAAGATATTAATAAAAGATTTGCTCAATTTTATCAAAATTTATATACATCTATAACTAAAATAGAAGATAGTAAAATTAAAAAATGTTTAGATAACAGTAAATCTTCCAAAACTTGACCTTTTGGAACAAGAGGAACTTGGAGCTCAAATTACAATCGAAGAAATAGGTGAAACAATAAAATCGTTGAAAAATGGTAAGACACCGGGACCAGATGGTTTTAGTAATGAATTTTACAAAAAAATTCATGAGATAACGACTCCTTATTTATTTAATTTATATACTCACACTTTTAAAGAAAATAAACTACCTGAAACATTAGCAGAATCAACTATTACGAGTATTCAAAAAAAAGATAAAGATTTAGAGGATCCAGGCTCATATAGAGCTATATCACTTTTAAATACAGACCAGAAAATTTTAGCAAAGACTTTAGAAAGAAGATTAAGCAAATATATTAGTAAATTGATAAACCCTGATCAAACGGGGTTTATACCCAAAAGATATTCATTTAATAATTTGAGACGCCTGTTTAATATAATGTACTCACATAAAGTGGAGGAAGAAGATATATCAATTATTTCTTTGGATGCAGAGAAAGCATTTGATCAGGTAGAGTGGCAGTACTTATACAAAGTACTGCAAAAATGTAATATGGGAGAGAATTTTATTACATGGGTAAAATTATTATATGATAAACCAATGGCAAGAATATTAACTAATAATATGTTATCTCAAAAATTTCAATTATCAAGGGGTAATAGGCAGGGATGTGCGTTATCACCCCTGCTATTTGCCCTTATGATAGAACCTTTGGCTGAGAGTATAAGAATTCATCTGAATATTCAGGGCTATAATACTAGGGACTCAAATAATAAAATGTCATTATATGCTGATGATTTACTTTCATATATTACAAAGTCACAAACGAACATACCAAATTTATTAAATTTAATAGAGGAATTTGGGTCCTTTTCTGGATATAGAATAAATTGGAATAAAAGTGAAATCATGACGTTAAAACCTCAAGAATCTACACACTTACTGAAGTTCCCCTTTAAAATAGCAACAGAAAAATGTAAATATTTGGGTATTCAGATTACTAGAAAATATAAAGCATTATTCAATGCTAATTTTATACCTTTATTATATAAACTTAATATACTGATTAAATTTTGGAAAACACTTCCTTTATCATTAATAGGTAGAATAAATGCTATAAAAATGATCTTTCTACCACAATTATTATACCTATTTCATTCTATACCAGTATATATACCAAAATACTTTAAAAAAAATTAGACTCTAAGATTACTCATTTTATTTGGGATTATAAATCACATAGAATTAAAAAAAAACACTTATGTAAACCAAAAGATGTCGGGGGACTTTCACTCCCGAATTTTTTGTATTATTATTGGGCAGTGCATATTAAGAATATAATTTATTGGTTGGACAGTTCTACCCAACAGACAGAATGGATAAAAATGGAGAAAGAGGATTGTTTTCCTTGTAATATAGGAACGATCCTCTTCTCCCCCAAAAAACTCAACAATACAATATATAAGAAGAACCCAATTATACATGATACACTAAGAATATGGAAACAAATAAAATTATCCTTAAAATTAAGAAATGTATCATTGTTAATGCCAATAGCGAATAATCCTTTATTTAAACCACCTCTTATTGATAAATATAATCAATGGGAAAGTTTAGGAATTAAAAGGATCGCGATATGTATGAAATGGGAAATCTATTATCATTCCAAAAATTACAATTAAAATTTAAATTGAAAAACAACCATTATTTTAAATATCTTCAGATTTGCGATTTCATGAAGAAATACATACAAGGATATCAAAAAATAGCTCCTGACTTATTGGAAGAAGCAATGAATATTAAAGCTGACTCACAAAAATTAATATCATATTTATATAATAGTATTTTAAATATAGACCTACCATCGACAGAGGTACTTAGAGAAGAGTGGGAACGGGAATTAATGATAAAATTTACGAAGGTTACATGGGAAAAGTATTTGATATACATTCACAAATGTTCGATTAATGCAAGACATAATCTAATTCAATTTAAGATTTTACATAGATTATTTTATTCAAAAACAAGATTGAATAAATTCTATCCAAATATATCCCCCATTTGCGATAAGTGTTTATCCCAAAACGCAACTATAACACACTCTTTTGTTTCCTGTATAAAACTTTATAGATTTTGGAGTGACATTTTTGAAATATTTACAAAATTATTTAAGATAAGAATGGAACCTAATACTGAATTGATTATATTTGGAGTAATGAAAGATGGGAATAAATTGAATTCTTCTCCACTAACTTTCTTTTTAAAACTGGAAGGATTGTCTAAGAATAATTCATTCTGGAGATTTAACTCTCAAATTTTAAAAGATCCACAAGCGAGTATATATTTAAAAGAACAAATGGAGGTCTTTTTTCAAACAAATGATACTTCAGATATATCGCCTACTTTACTTTGGGAATCTTTTAAAGCATACATTAGGGGTATTATAATTTCATATCAAGCTTTTCAAAATAAAAAGAATAAGAATGAACAAAGACAGTTAGAAGAACTTATTAGACAAATGGATATAGATAATGCTAAAGATCCATCAATAGATAAACATAATAAAATAATAATTTTAAAATTTAAATTAAATAAATTATTATCTGCCAAACTTATAAGACTTTTTCAAATTACAAAACAAGAGCACTTTGAATTTGGGGATAAACCGCATAAACTTTTGGCTCGCCAGCTAAAAAAACGAGAAAAGGAACATACTATACCAAAGATCAAATCAGATAAAGGGGAATTATTAACAACACCGAAGGATATTAATAAAAGATTTGCGCAATTTTACGAGAATTTGTATACATCTAAAACGATAATTGATTCCAATAATATCACAAAGTTCTTGGATACCTGTAATCTTCCAAAGTTAGAGCTGAAGGAACAAGAGGAACTGGGTGCACAAATCTCAATTAAGGAATTAGAAGATACAATAAACTCACTAAAAAATGGAAAAACACCAGGCCCTGATGGATTTACTAATGAATTTTATAAAAACTTTTATGATAAAATAATACCAAGATTACAAAAAATGTACCAATACGCTTTTAAAAAACGAATACTACCTGATACATTAGCGGAATCAACGATTACATTAATACCTAAGAAAAATAAGGATTTAGAAGAACCTGGCTCATATAGAGCTATAGCATTGTTAAACACAGATCAAAAAATATTAGCGAAAACATTAGCCAGAAGATTAAGTAAATACATTAGTAAATTAATAAACCCAGATCAGACAGGGTTTATCCCTAAGAGATACTCTTCTAATAATATGAGACGTCTACTCAACATAATGCACTCACACAAATCTGAAGATCAAGAATTATCAATTATTTCGCTGGATGCTGAAAAAGCATTTGATCAAGTAGAATGGAATTATATGGATAAAGTATTACAAAAATTTCAACTGGGAGAGAATTTTATTTTATGGATTAAGTTACTATATAACAAACCTACAGCTAGAATACTTACTAATAACATATTATCCTCGAAATTTCAACTATCAAGGGGAAATAGACAAGGATGCTCATTATCACCACAGCTGTTTGCTCTCATTATTGAACCGCTAGCAGAAAAAATTAGAATACACCCTGATATTCATGGATATAATACTAAAGACTCATATAATAAAATATCTTTATACGCGGATGATATATTATTGTATATTACAAAACCTCAAATCACTATACCAAATATATTAAATTTAATTGAAGAGTTCGGATCTTTTTCTGGATATAGAATAAATTGGAATAAAAGTGAAATTATGTCAATAAAACCGAAAGATTCAACACATCTTTTAAAATTCCCTTTTAAAATAGCTACAGAAAAATTTAAATATTTGGGAATCGAAATTACCAGAGCATATCAAGGTATGCTCAGGGCAAATTTTGACCCCCTACTTAATAAACTGAATACATTAATTAAATTCTGGAAAACGCTTCCGATGTCTTTAATAGGCCGAATAAACGCAATAAAAATGATCTTTTTACCACAAATTTTATACCTATTTCAATCAATTCCTATATACTTACCTAAGAAGTTTTTTAAAAAACTCGACTCAGATATCACTAATTTTATATGGGACTATAAATCACATAGAATACAAAAAACCCATCTGAATAAATCTAAAGTATTGGGGGGTCTAGCACTACCCAATTTTATGTATTATTATTGGTCAGTAAATATTAAAAACATGATTCAACTGATGGATAACTCCGCCCAGCAAGTAGACTGGATTGTAATGGAGAAAGAGGATTGCTCCTCTAGAAACATTGGAGCGATCCTCCTCTCTCCAATGAAATTGAATAACATAAACTATAATAAGAACCCAATTATTCATAGTACAATCCGTATTTGGAAACAAATAAAACAAAATTTAAAATTAAGAAACTTATCACTTTTATTACCTATAGTCAATAACCCTTCGTTTAGTCCTTCTATTATAGATAAAGCTTATACACAATGGGATAGACTAGGAATTAAAACGCTTGGTGACTTGTATGAAACTGGAAAATTACTTTCATTTCAACAATTACAAATAAAATATAAACTCGGAAATAATCAATATTTTAAATACTTTCAAATATGCGACTATTTGAAAAAATATATAAAAGATCATCATAATAACCCAGCAGATGTACTGGACGAGGCAATGCAGATAAAAGCAGAATCAGCAAACTTAATATCATATTTGTACAATATTATCTTAAATGTACAAATACCATCTACGGAGGGTATCAGAAGAGACTGGGAACAAGAGTTAGCTATTAAAATTTCAAAGGAAAGTTGGAATGAATACTTATTAAAAGTACATAAATGCTCGATTAATGTAAGACACACTTTAATACAATTTAAAATTTTACATAGATTATATTATTCGAAAACTAAAATTCATAAAATTTTCCCAAACGTATCATCTATTTGTGATAAATGTCAATCCCAAGAAGCAACTATAGCGCACTCATTTGTCTTCTGTACAAAAATTCAAAAATTTTGGAATGAAATTTTTGAAATCTTTACAAAGTTATTTAAAACAAGACTGATACCCAAAGCAGAATGGATTATCTTCGGAATAACGGAAGATGATCCAGAACTAAATGTGTTTCAAAAGAAATTAATGGATTATGGGTTAATAACTGGAAAAAAGCTAATTCTAAAATTTTGGAAGAAGGCTCCAATACCAACTATAAATATGTGGATTTCAAATATGTTTGAAACACTACACCTTGAAGAGATAAGACTCCTCCTAGCAGGTAAACCAGATCACTTCCACCTGACGTGGTCTGCATTTATAGAATTATTACAAACATAGGGTGCAAAAGTACTTTAAAAAAATAAAAAATTGAGGTCGGGTAAGGGGGGATGATAGTTGAAGAGTTGGTATGTCCTATTTACGTGATGCTCAAAAAAAAACATTTGTTTTTCTTTTTTTCTCTTTCTCTTTTCTTTTCTTAGGGCCTATTTCTTAACTCTTTTTCTTTTTGTTTTTAATTTCGCTCTCATAGGGTCTTCGTCCTTTTTTGTTGTTACATTTTCTACACTTTTCTACACTTGCACTTTTTCCTTCACTTTCTTCTCTCTTTCAATCTTTTCTTTCTTTAGTGTAAAAAAATAAATAAAGGGAGTACATTAATTGTAAGAAGATATAAATGACGAGTATTAATGTATGTGGCTGTGATGTAATGTACTTCTAATAAATAAAAATTAAAAAAAAAAAAAAAAAAAAGGAATAAATTGAATTCATCTCAACATTTATTTTTAAATTATGGTTTAATAATTGCAAAAAAATTAATACTTAAATTTTGGAAAAATACACCAATACCAACGCTCAAAATGTGGATCGCAAGCATGTTGGACACCGCACATCTTGAGGAAATGCGATTCCTCCTAATAGATAAATCAGACCAATTCATAACGAGTTGGTCTCCATTTTTCGTCTTTTTTGGAATCATATGGTGCAACACAATTGTAAAAGCTAACTGTCGCGGGACTGGGCGAGGGATGATCAAGATTATAAATAATGATCTCCTTAGTTCTTTATTTTTTGTTTTTTACTCTCTTTTCCCCATTTTCTTTTCTTTAACTCTCTTCTTTCATTCTTTTTTTCTTCTTCACACACTATATATCTCATGTTTTCTATACTTTATTATCTAATTTATTTTTCTTATTCTTCTTTATTATAATAAAAAAAATAAGAAGCTGTACATAAAATGTATTATGAAAATATATATTAGGCATTTTGGTGCCATACGATTGTACTTACTTCCAATAAAATAAAAATATTTAAAAAAATAAAAATATAAAAATATATATATATTCGTGCAAATGCATCGCGGCATCGTCAGTTTCGTAATATGCTAAAGTTGGACGATGAGGCATTCAGTGTGGATTTGCCGTATCATTGTTGGCTATTAAAGGGACAGGTGTTAGCACATTTTCTATCTTTGCGAAAACAGATAGTTAAATTTCATTAAGAACAGAATCAGCAATGTGAATTATTGAAAGAAGATTTTATTTGAAATACTACATTTCTGTGTGATATCATGTCAAAGCAAAATGACTTGAATGTTTCTTTGCAAGGTAAAACTAAGTCTATATAGGATATGTGGCAAAAAACGTAAGCATTTCAAAAAAAGCTATATTTTTTCAAACTTCTTCAAAATGAAATTTTGGATGAACTTTATCCCCAGTTATCGAAGGTCATTGATGAGCAGGAGGATTCATGCAAATCATTTGAAGAATACGCAGCTGTTATAGACTTACTAATTAAAGAATACAATGAAAGGTTCACTGACTTTGAGAATCATGACATCACACTCAAATTAGCATTTCAACCTCGCCAAGTTGATGTCTCCAAGGCTCCTAAAGAACTACAGATGGAATTCATTGAGCTCTCAGAAGATTACATTTTTAAGTCCTTATTTGATGCTAAGAAAGAACCGATTGAAATATGGAAAAATGCAGTAGAATACCCACGTCTTCGGCAACATGCATGAGAAATGCTTTCTTGCTTTTCAACCACTTATTGCTGCAAATCTACATTCACCTACCTAACCCAAATCAAGACACCCTTAAGGTCACAAATGACGGATACCCATCTCGAAGATCAGCTGAAACTGCGTACCTCCACGGTGCAACCAAATATTCAAATGCTTTCCCACAAAAAGCAGTCACAACAAAGTCATTAAAAGGTTAGTTAACTTTAGAATTAACAACATTTTTTTTCATTTTCTTGAAGTTACTACATAGTAGTTAGATTTTTTCAAAATAATGTACATTTTGAAGTATATCTAATTGAAGTTTCTTGGATGCGGCCTTAGTATATTACAGCTAACCTAATGCAGCATTCCAACATGAAAAGGTTCCCCACCCCTGACCTAACTGATCTATTCTACATTTTCCTTGATCTACATCCCCTTTGATCTCTCATTTTCACACTTTATCCTTCCATATCTCTGTCTCCCTCTCCCCTGACTCTGTCTGAAGCAGGGTATTGACCTGAAATGTTACCATTCCTTCTCTCCAGAGAAGCTCCCTGTCCCGCTGAGTTACTTCACATTTTGTGTCTCTCCTCCTTTATTTCAGTTCCTTTAGAAAAATTTAATTCAGTGCTATTTGTCCTGTTTTTTTCTCAGTAGCTCTACAAGTTATTTTCTGCCAACTGCCTATCCAATGCCATTCTGAAAACCCCGATTGACTCTAATCACAATCACAATCACAATAATACTTTATTAGCCAAGTATGTTTTGCAACATACGAGGAATTTCATTTGCCAAGTCAGTCATACAACTAAAATTCAAAGGAACACACGAAATACATTTTAACATAAACATCCACCACAGTGACTCCTTCCACATTCCTCACTGTGGAAGGCAAAAAAAGAGTTCAAATCTCTTCCCTTCTATGCTCTCCCACGGTCGGGGACCTCTAGCCCTCCATTGACGGGACTTGACTCCAGTAGCTGGCAGCACTCCGCATCGGGGCGATCAGCTCCTGCATCGGGGGATGTACGCTCCCCCGTGCCGGTGATTGGACCCCGGGTCGGGGCTGGTCGAGCATCTGTGTCATTGGAGCTTCCCGACTCGGCCTCTCCCGAGACTACGAGCTCTTGATGGTAAGTCCCCGGCGATCCCCGGCAAGGGATCAGCTCCGATGTTAAGTCCATGTCCCGCGGTGGGGCTCAAGTCAGTCCGAGGAGGCCTCCAACTCCATCGATAGTAGGCCGCAGAATGACCAGAGATACAATCCGGAAAACAATCGTATATCTCCGGCAAGGTAAGAAACAGAAAAAAAGTTTTTCAGTTCTAGTTTGAGTTCTAGTTTGCATAAATAAATGTTTTCTCTCATCCCCATTGTGTCTTTACCTCATAATAGTATTCCCTTTATTTTAAAATTTGTTTGAAAAAATGTGGGCGCCGCACTAGTGCAAAGGTAGAATTGCTGCCCTACAACGCCAAAGAACCAGGTTCGATCCTGACAATGGGTGATCTCTGTACGGACTTTGTGCGTTCTCCCTTTGACCATGTGGGTTTGCTCTGGGTGCTCCAGTTTAATCCCACACTCTAAAGACGTACAGGTTTGTTGGTTAATTGGCTTCTGGAAATTGTAAATTGTTTCTACTGTGTAGGATAGCGCTAGTGTACTGGGTGATCACTGGTTGGCATGGACTCGGTGCGCCAAAGGGCCCGTTTCCACGCTGTATCTCAAAAGTAAAATCTAACATCTTTTCATTCCTCTTTGCACCAAGGAGAAAAACGTCTACAGTCCAGTTTTGTAACCGGAAGTGGCGGCGCCTCGCGGCAGCAACCTCTGCAATCCGTCTGTCTTTTTTCCCCTCTTTTGTACTGTTAAATGCATGTTTTGGTTGTAGTTTATATATTGTTTTTAGCTGTGTATATGTGGGGGGCGGGGGGGGGGTGGGGGTGGGGGAAACTTTTAAATCTCTTCCCTGTACGGGGGACCCGACCTTTTCTCTGTCGGGTCTCCTTTGTCGTTGGGGCCAAGCACTGTGGAGCAGCCTCCAACCGGAATTGACCTGGGGTTCCAGTCGCAGAGCCTGCTGACTCACCATCATGGAGCTGGCCGACTTCAAAGCGCGGAGCACTGTGGTGGCGCGCGGCTGTGTCCCGACTTCGGAGCTTCGGAGGCTCCAGCCGCAGGCCCGGTGGACGGTGACATCGGGCGCTCGAGGGTCCCTGGTGGGAGACCGCTTTTTGGAGCTTCCGCAACGGCAACTTCTCCCGCCTGAATTGTGGGGTTGAAAACGAACCGGAGCGGGGCCTTACATCGCACGGCGCAGCTTTAACGGCTGTGGGACTTACAATTGCTCGCCCGCTGGGGGCTCCAACATCAAGACCCGGAGCAGGGCCTTACATCGCCCGGGGCGGCCTTAACGGCCGCGGGACTTACCATCGCCTGCCGGGGGCTTTAACATCAGGAAAAGAATAAAGAACAGGGGAGAGACAATAATAGTAAGATTAAATGAGAACTTACCAGTTTGAAGTTTGATCTTTATTTTATGAGGAGTTACGTTGGTGATTCCGTGAAGAAGTCCCGCCTGTGCGCATGCGCGTCAATCTTCAAAGCAGCGGTATGAAATCGCAGATAACAGAATATTTGAAGTAACATAGTAAGATCAGCAACATGAGAACTACCATATGACCATTATGAGAGAGAGGGTTGGGCGTGGTGGGCATGTAATCACCAATGTAACTCCTCATAGAATAAAGATCAAACTTGAAACTGGTAAGTTCTCGTTTAATCTTAATATTTTACTTCGGAGTCACGTGAGTGATTCCGTGAAGAGTTCAAAGCTCTGTGATTTCATGCCGTAGATTCAAATCACAGCATCTCACTGCATCGATTGACTCAGGATGAGTGAATAATCAACAATGGATTAACCATGATATTGATTTAAACGTATTAATGGTTTACGTGAATAAATAAATTAATAGCAACCCGTCTATCTCAGGGGAGTCTAAGATTTGAATGCAAAACAGAATGGGCAACTAGCCCTGGGTCGGCAATCAGCCTATGGAAAACATTTTTTCGAAAACTAATTTACTTGACCATCCTGCGGCCGCAAGGAGATGGTCGATGGGAATATTCATTGCCCTGGCTGCTGATGTTGATGCCGCCCTGGTGGAATGAGATGTAAATTGGTTGTGTTAATACCCGCATAAACCAGAACCTTCTTCAGCCACCTTGAAATAGTCTGAACCTTCCAAAAGATTTGGTCTCCATATATCGACTTATTACAAACATAGGGTGCAACAAAATGTTGATAATAAATGGTTTTAGGACCTGGCGAGGGGTGAGTAAAGATAAGAAGTAGGTGCATCCGTTTCATATTGTCCTATCTTATTTTCTTTTTTCTCTTTTTTTCTTTTCTTCTTTAACTACTTCATGTGGTTTAGGTTCACATGTGTGTTCCTGGACCACTTTTTCATTCACTCACTGACTGTCTTTGCTAGCTCTTTCTATCCTTTCTTTCTATTAAAGTTGAAAAACAGAAGTGGTACAAGAACTGTATATATTTACGTTATTGCAGATTACTGTAATGTAAAATACTTCTAATAAAAAAAATAATAATAATAAAAATAAAAATAAAAAAAAGAAATAGTCTGAACCGACCTTTTCTTGTGTGGTTGTTTGTGGCTAATAAACAATGCTGACCACACCTCTTAGGGTTCTGGTGGCCTTGTTAAAATATAGCAAACGTGCCTGTACTCATAGACGCGAGTCCTTGGGGTATGCCGAAATATGTCTAAGGATGTAGCTGGAGCCCCCTGGTGAAGTATTGTTAACACACTGTACATATCCAATATTGTCTATACTTGTATTGAGAACTTGTGTTAAAGATATCTCTTACAAACTCGAAATCCGGGGTTGAAAACCCGACAGAGTGGGTCCCGTTTTCTGCAACCAATATGATGGGAAAGTACGTTGGGCACAGTTAATGGCCCTATAACTGAATTATTGTCAAAACCCATTTAAGCATTAAATGGAAGATGTCAGTAATCTGTACCGTATTAAATGTAACATTAACATTAAACAAACTGCTTCCAAACTACTCAATAGGAAATGTACTGCTTTTTCGGTGCTATCCCTGCACTATGCAATGAGCACATCCATGGATTGATGTGACAATCCGACCCGTAAGGCAGTCCATTCAGAATGTGTAAGCCAATAATTGTTTTATTATGCAGAGGCTGGCTTCCTGAACCACAGTTTGAACCAGCAAAGTTTTCGTTTTTAGAATAACCGTATATGGTTGTATTATTATGCCTGACGGAAGCGGGAAGTATGGCTGCATAGCCAGTCCGACTGTACGAAAACTAAAGCGAGATCTTGCTGACTTTATTTCAAGACACGACTGATGAGGCAAAATGGAGAAAGGCATAAAAGAACATTCCTCCTTGTGGTGAAAATGTATCTCTCACCACTGTTATACCACATATTTTTGCAATCAGTGAAAAAGCATGAACCATATTTTCATAAATACTTTGTGATTCAACACTTATTCTGTGTTGTCCTGAATTTGAACTTGATGATAAACCAATGGCAAGGGATTAGGTAAATAATACAGGATACTACTTGATTGCCATGTGACTAACATCTGCCACCACCATAGTGTATCAACTTGAAGCTGGGCTTGTAGATTATGTATTCGCTCACTAGCCCTTTACCCATGGGATGTGTCTAGCGTCTATAGCTAGTTGATACCAACAACTGAAGAATTGGCAACTAGAGATGACATTCGCAATTTTCCCTCTTAGAGCACTTAGCTGGAGCAATGCTGAATACTGTTTGTTCATCATTGTGACTTAGGTAGCTTCAGCTGGTCATAGCATAAAGGCTCTGTCTCACGGTGTTGCGGTCATCGGCGGTGAAGCGCGGCGTCGCCGGTAGAGGGGACCGCACGGCAACAGCGAGAGCGGCGAGCCTATGCCACGGGAGCACCGCACGGGTGCTGCGCGGGGGCCGAGTGATTTAAGTACATCTGGTCCCACGAGCTTGCGGTAAGTTTAAAAAAAGGGCGGGCCGACTGCGATGACGTCATTTCGGATCTGCGGGGCTGTGGCGGCGGCCGTGCTGATCGCGGCGCTGTGGCGGCGGCCGTGCCACACACTGCCTCACTGGCGGAGGCTGTGGCGGCGGCTGTGGCGGCGGTCGTGCCTCACTGGCGGAGGCTGTGGCGGTGCAAGTTCGATGCACGGCACTCGTGCCACACTGGCGGCGGCTGTGGCGGCGGCTGTGCCGCACTCGTGCCTCACTGGCGGAGGCTGTGCGGTAGGAAAAGTTTTTTGAACAGTGTTGGTTTTATTTTAGCACCGTGCGGTGTTGGGAACAACGCCGCACGGCCCCGGAATTGTGCGTTTGACCGAGTGCGGGGTCTATAGCGGCCCAGGAGCGGTAGATTCTTCCTGTTTCGCCGCCAATGACCGCAGACTCGTGAGACAGGCCTTTTAGCCAATTAACAATCACCCACATGTCATTTGAGAGATTGCTACTTTGCACGATGTCAGTTCCCCGACTTTCACAGCTGACTCACAGCTACTATATTGCCAATACTCTACATTAATAGAATTCAGCTTTATAACAGGTTTCTATTAACTCCAATCTCATGCCCCAAGGCAGAGTCATAACTAATCAATAGTTAAAGGTAAATTCCAATGACCAACAAGTCTATTTGGTAACAACTTAACTTAGCTGGATGAATGAGCCCAATTTCTCAAATATAGTTTGAGACTGAACTGGTGATTTTAACAAAATACAGTGTTAGAAATATCATACAGACCAGATATAACAAGTGTTTTCGAACTCTGAGTCCAAACACCGATTTTATAATTAGTTGAATACCCTGGGAATATAGTTTATCCCATTTTGCAATGTTTTACTGGTATTAGTACAGTTAAACGACATTCTCCATTTTTCATAATGTACAGGCCACTCCTGCCATCATTCCATGGGTGCTTTGCACGATTTTCGAGCCTGTCTTGAAAACGACAATTCTGGCCCTAATTTCAAACATGCTTGGAATGCTAGTATTGTGCCCTCTAAGCAGATGACAATGTTTTATCCTTTGTATGCTGTACAAACAAGTGTAAATATGACCTACTTGTGAGTGGTCCAGTTACCTATGTTTCGGAAGTGCCGGACCCACCTTGTTGAGTAGGACTGGTAGGGTACATGGAACCTGTGCCCAGCTGCCATGCTGCCACCAGCTTCAGTGAACTGCCCACTGCTGATGAAGGCATAGGGTGCGTTGTCGCCAAAATGCCGTTCATCCATGGAGCTGCAGAGCGCCAGCTGCACATCTGAGTCGACGGCCGGCTTGTTCCTGGTCCAAACCCGGAATCTGCACCTCTCTTGTAGGGATACCTCCTTTTTTCAGATTTGCCGACCACCGGTGGCTTAACCTTGCTGCGTCTCGGACAGCTGCCCTCCATCGATTGTTCTAGCGAACACAGTGATTCCTGAGCCCAGCAGTTTCAGGATTCTTGCAGCTCACCTGACCCCATATCACCTGGTTCACTGCCGGCACCTTAAGCAACACGCAGTTCCCCGGGGTCTCGTGCTTCTTTGCGGTCTCATCCATCGTGAGCTCCCGTAGCTGATGGGAGACTAAGTAATTTATCGTGGAGGCCAACTCATCTCCCAGTGGCTCTCCTGACTCTGACGGGACAGCGAATCGTACTGCCAGGAATGGGACATCTGGCAGCTGCCGTCTTCGCCTGGATTGAACTCACCGTCAGAGTCGGGGTCAGAACTCAGCTGACCCATTGCACGCACCTCATCAATGAGGGTGCTATCGAACAGCCCTCTACTAGGTGCTGCTGGCGCGGCCTCTTCTCCAGCCTGCCGCCGACACTACTCCTGCTCCTGGAGTGTGCCCTGGAGGAACAACCTATGCAAAAGATGCTCCATTTGGGATAACCGTTGAAAAACGGTATCCAGCCCCGGAGAGGAATTCTCCGCTCCTGACTCTGCCGAGTCAGTGGGCCTAACAGACTTGCTCGTGGCCTTACGCCCGACTGGCGCTGGCTCTGTGCTTTGCAGCACCAAGTCTGCAGTCGCCCCGCTCCCGGCCGGCGACTGTGCAGGGGTACCAGGCAGCCGCTCAGACCGCACTCCCGCGGCTGTCTACCAATTTTCTTGCGGCTTGCCTCTTTCCCTTGGTCGTCTTGTCCATGGCGTTGTCCTGGAAGAAATACACAGCACGGCACCACAGCAAAACAACCCGAACTCCAGCTAAGTTTGTGGCACTTACCTGGAGATTTAAATCCTCACAGCCTCCGTGCGCCAATGCGGCTAGCGCGCTCACACACTAAGCAGCCCTGCCCCAGGCGCTGCTGGCGTGGCCTGTACCATAGGCCCGCGCTCATACACTAAGCAGCCCTTCCCCAGGCGCTGCTGGCGCAGCCTGTACCATAGGCCCGCGCTCACACACTAAGCAGCCCTGTCCCAGGTGCTGCTGGCGCGGCCTGCACCATAGGCCCGCGCTGGTGCCTGTGAAGGGTTAAAAAATAACAACAGAATGCATACAAATTCATACTTATTTCTGGAAGAGAAACCCTCTCAGCCCGACTCCTCCGAGTTCAATAGGGCTGTTTGATTTAATCTGTGCTCTCACCCCATGCCTGGGGCCCACAGAACGACGATTCTGTGAGCCACTGACCGCACTGTCAGCGACTCTGGTGGTAACCCCGCCTCCCTGCGTGTTCTACCCGACCCCGGGAACCACAGCAGGTTTGAAACCACTGACCGCTTTGTCAGTGGCTTTAAACGCGAACCCGACAACCCGACTATCCACTTCCGCGGTCGGAACTGGGGTCTCCCCACAGCCCATAGTGGGTCCACTCGCCGGACTTCGCCAAATCCTGCAGGATACCTCTGTGAAGAGAGGTTCCTGCACGAACATTAAACCTGGTAAGTAATAAAAAACTTACCTGTAGGTTTCAACTTACCGCCGGCAGGAGAGATGCCCTGCCAGTCCGGTGCTTCGCCATGCGAACGACGATATGACGCGCAGGCGCACAGGCGGGACTTCTTCATGGAATCACTCACGTGACTCCGAAGTAAAATTTGCCTTCCATCACAGTGAGGAGGTGTTTGGAGATCCACTCTGATGGATGTTTATGTAAATTGTGTTAATTGTGTGTCTTGGGTTTTTTTCTTGTTTGTATGACTGCAAAAACATAATTTCATTTGAACTTAGGTTCAGATGACAATAAACGTTATTCTATTCTAAATTCTGAAGTGCTTTACCCAGAACCATTGAATTAAATTTCTTCGCTGTGGCTCAAAGATCGTCCAATGGAAATTAGACTTGGGCATAAACTTCCCAGCACACCCTTTCTGTCTATTAATGAAGCCTATAATCACATATACTGTATTTGACGCCCCACAAAATAAGGGAAGGGATCCCACGCCAGTGGGCCACATGAGTGGTAAGGGTGAGGGACAGATTTGTGGAATTTGAGCAATGTATATAGACTGTATTGAACAATTTGTATAGCCTCCGAAAATGTCGGATACATTTTTCGCACGGTTCATGTATTGTATATATTTATTACCTCAATAAAGTCTATATTAAAATTTAAAAAAAACATATGCTGTATTTTTAGATCACATATGATGTATTATACTGTATTTCTAGCTGTTTACCACCCCTGTAAATATGGTTCTGCCTGCAAATTTTGAACATTCCCATCTCACGAAATCTCTTGTATATATATAAAGGTCATATTCCTGGAAAACATCACATTTCTTTCTGTCTTTGAGACAGTTATTTTTTGCATCAGTTGAACTCAATCAGGTTTGTTTAAAAAGTGAGGTTTTTAGAAAAAAATAAAATTAATTGTCTCTTAGAAATACTCGTGTCATATAATGGATGTGATTCTGAGTTTTATTTTCATTTTTCCACTATTTCACAAAGGTTTGCCGTATGTCCTTGAGGCATATTGTACCTAAGAGATGCTAAAATGTGGATTTGGCATGAATCTAATGATTACTTGGAAAAGATCACAGGGCCCACAACCTGTATTTCAGTGAGTGTTCGGGATGAACTAATTTGTATAACACATTTGAACTCGTGTCGGCACAGTGGTGCAGCAGGAGATTTGCTGCCTTACAGCACCAGAGACCTGGCCTCGATCCTGATTTCAATTCTCCGGGAACTCCGGTTTCTTCTCACATTCCAAAGATGTGCATATTTGTAAGCATTAATAATTGGCATCCATAAATTTTCCTTAGTGTGTAGGCTGATTGTAGCTGGTGCGGACACGTTGGGCCGAGGGGCCTATTTCCACGCAATATCTCTAAACTAAACTAGACTAAAATAACTTTGCACTGAGAATGTGTGCAGTCTGAAATCACCATTTAGTTTTGTTAATAACCTTTGCTAAGTCGTTTGAATTATGTTGAGAATTTAGTCTAGTGTATTCTGCTTGGGAGAGATGGCACAAAGATTTTTTTTGGAGAGAGAGTTGGTTTGTGGCACTATAATTATTACATTTATATAGCCTTATGGATAAACAGGTGCTACTTTTTTTCTCTGTGTTGCAGCAGTGTGACTTGAATGAACACAGGACATTCGATCCCTCAGTGGTCTAATTATAGATATGAATCATCCTTTTGAATTCTGCAGAATCCATAGTAGGTCTAAATTTGAGCCCTGGTAATCACTGGACATCTGCTGCAAGGGAGTATTTTACTTTGGTCATGTCACAGAGGATCGTGTCAATTTATTTTCTCACAATGGAGATCTTCAGAGGAGTAGGGAATAGAGTGCATATTGACCTGTGCTCCTTGGTGATCTGCATGATAAGGAAGTGCCCTGTTGGTTGTTTGCTGTATTCTGTAATGACAATCCACAAGGTTCCACATTGACCTCATTTTGAGCACTATTTTTCATACATATTTTATTTTTTTAAATCTCCAAACCCCATAGTCAATGTAAACCCTTGTAATTTCTACGATCACCTTAATTCTACTTTTGCCCTAAATTCTTCACATTATTTATGGCATTCGCAACATAGCCGAGTCAGAATATTATTCAAATCAAACAGCAGAAATAATAATTTCTACAACTCCAGCCATTCTCTGAAGTACTGAATGGCACCTTTTTTTATTTCACATTTCCAGCCACTGCACTGTTTTGTATTCAACAGTTCCAGCATAACACTTTTATCTAATTTCTTTATTAACATTCATCTCTCTCTGTTTACATCTCAGGCAGATATATCAACTGATATTAACAATCCTTCCAAGGTAGACACAAAATGCTGGAGTAACTACATCCGATTTAAACCGGCATCTGCAATTCTTTCTTAAAAATCCTTCCCCATCTTCTCTTAGTTAACACCTCCGCTACTTATGTCATTCAGCATTTCTCAGTCTCCACTCCTTCACAGAAATATATTTTGTTCCCCGCAACCTATTTCTAACGGCAGTTGGCATCCATGCTGCTGTGTTGCAAAGTCACAATTGGCACAAATAATTGCCAATTGAGACTTTGGGTTAATATGATCCAACCACTTGTTATCTATATTACTAAAAGTCTGATCTTGACCACTTCCTGTTTTTCTGTTTCATGATTTTAGAAAAAATGCTGCGACTTACGGCTGTGATTTTGGCCATCTTACTCAGTGTCCCCCTCTGCTGCGCAGGACAAGAGGATTTTCCCATCGATGAAAAATAAAAGAGTTATTAATGTTTTAAAAATGTTGAGATTCTCTCTGCTGCCCCTGCTGGTGAGAGGGGGAGGGACTATAAAAGCCAGAACTGTTGTGCCTCAGTCAGTCGCTGCAAGATGGGGGAAGTTAGAGAGTCACGTCTCTCAGTCTGAGCTGTGAATAACACTGAACACATGTCTACTAAACTGTGAGAGTGGTTTTACTGACCTTGAGTGCCCTTAATGGGGTTTGAAAATGAAAATGTGGTTGGTTTGAAGTAAAAGCATTGCAAATGGTTGGTGGATGTTTGGATTGAAGTAAAAGCACTGCAAATGGTTGGTGGGGGTTTGGGTTGAAGTAAAAGCACTGCAAATGGTTGGTAGGGGTTTGGGTTGAAGTAAAAGCACTGCAAATGGTTGGTGGTCTAAACTTGACAACTTCCTGTTTGCACTGTATATTGATTTTAGGTAAAACGCTGCCACTTAAGGCTGTGATTTTTGGCCATCTTACTCAGTCCCCCACGGCTCATCAGGTGCAGAGGATTCTCCCATCAATGAAAAACAAAAGTGTTATCAGTGTTTCAAAAATGTTGAGGATCTCTCTCCTGTCAATCATGCCATGAAGGCCACACCTTTTCTGGTGGGAGGGGGGAGGGATTATAAAACAGAGAAGTGTCGGTGTGGCTCAGTCTCTGCATGGGAGAGGGAGAGGTCACGACTCTGTCTGAGCTGTGAATCAACTGAACACACTGAATATCTACAGAACTGTGAGTGTGGTGTTTTGTGTGGTTTTATGGTGGTTTTATGGTGGTTTCACCCTGTTTGAAATGGTATGAAACTGCATTTGAATGTGGTGGCCATGCATCCTGCATGAAATGGTATGAAACTGCATTTGAATGTGGCGGCCTTGCACCTTGCTTGAAGTGGTATGAAACTGCATTTGAATGTGGTGGCCTTGCACCCTGCTTGAAATGGTATGAAACTGCATAAATTTGGTGGCCTTGCACGTTACTTGAAGTGGTATGAAACTGCACTTGAATTTGGTGGCCTTGCACCCTGTTGAAGTGGTATGAAACTGCACGAATTTGGTAGCCTTGCACCCTGCTTAAAGTGGTATGAAACTGCACTTGAATCTGGTGGCCTTGCACCCTGCTTGAAGTGGCGTGAAACTGCACTTGAGTTTGGTAGGAAAATGGATTTGAATTTGGAGGCCTTGCACCCTGCTTGAAATGGAATTTCAAGGAATAGCCGTGAGTCAACTGCCAGCCCACCAGCCGTGAGTGAGCTACCAGCACATCAGGCTTGAGGGACTGAGCTGCCACCCCAAGAATCCATTTGGCCTACAATGTCCATATTAGCCCTCTGGAGACCAGTCCCTTCAGCCCACAATGCCCATACCAACGCTCCAGAAAGCCCCCCCCACCCCCACTGGCCACCAATATTGGAATTGGTGGAGAGGTGGAATATTACGTTCGGGGACCAGCCCTCCCGTGTGAACATGGGACCCAACGGGTCCCACTTAGTCTAATACATCACTAGATATTTTGAAAGTTAAATTGGAAGTAAGCAGCATTGTGGTGCACTTGTTATAGCTGCTACCTCGCATCGCCAAACACCAGGGTTTAATCCTGATTTTGTGTAACATCTTTGTGGAGTTTGCATGTTCTCCTGGTTAACGGGTGGGTTTCCTCCGCATGCACATGTTTCTTCCCACAACCCAGACATATGGGTTGGTAGGTTAATTGGCCTCTGTAAATTGCCCCTAATGTGTAGATGGTGAGAAAGTGAGGTAACATAAAACTAATGTGAGAATGGGTTATCGATTGTCGGCATAGACCTGGTGGGCTGAAGGGCCTGATAATCCATGCATTATCTCTAAACTAAATTCTAATAACCTAAGAAATAGAAACACAATAAGATTGTTATATAGTTGGTTTATCACACTCAACAATTGTAAGATTCCCAAACATGACCATTATACCTAACAAGCACATCTCCCAGTTTCCACATGTGAAGATCTGCCACATTACCCAAATGCTCACTGTCACTTTCCTGCACCTTAAAGAAGAGAGTGCATAACAGATGTCAATGCATGGCCGTCCGAAGGGGGGGTGCATTGGGTGCGACCGCACCACCATTTTTTTCCCCAGAGTAAAAAAAAATCACGAGAAAAAAAAAAGTCAGAAAAAACGGGAAAAAAAAATTTCAGAAAAAAACCCAGCGTTTCCAATTTGTCGGAAAAGCGCCCGAAATTCTGGTTCTGGCCGCTGGATGATTAGGGAGAAAAAAATGCCTTGGGGAAGCAACGCAAAATGACGCCATCTCTCCGCGCGTGCGCAGTGGGCCCAGATGGGATCAGACTGCCATTTGCACACCACACATTGAGCTCGATGCCTCGTGTCATCTACTCCAGGTAAGTAGTGGAATATTGCGTTGCAGGAGGGGGAGTCTGTTTTTTATCCTCGGTTCAAACTACCCATGAGGGGATCTAGTGTCTCCATCCGCGGCGTCGGAGCCTCACCAACGCCCAGCCAGGCGACCAGGAGACCGTTCTCCCGGAGCCGGGCAGGAGTGGCTGAATCTGAACCCAGTGGCTGTAACCCCAACACCAGACGCCGCTGCGGCAGGGCCCGCTCCTCTCGCCTCCACCCGCCGCCGGGGCCCAAGCCATCTTCCACCCACGCCAACCCCACTGGGCCCCCGCTGGGCCCACGCTACCCCCGCTGGGTCCACGCCACCCTCGCTGGGCCCCGCTGGGTCCACGCCACCCCCGCTGACCCTCGCTGGGCCCACGCTACCCTCGCTGACCCCCGCTGGGCCCACGCCACCCCTGCTGGGCCCATGCCACCCCCGCTGACCCCCGCTGGGCCCACGCCAGCCCCGCTGACCTCCGCTGGGCCCATGCCACCCCCGCTGACCCTCGCAGGGCACACGCCACCCCCGCTGACCCCCGCTGTGCCCCCGCTGACCCCCGCTGGGACCCCGCCACCCCCGCTGACCCCCGCTGGGCCCACGCCACCCTCGCTGGGCCCACGCCACCCCCACTGGGCCCACACCACCTTCATCGCCCCCCGCCCGCTGGGCACCTGCTGGGCCCACGCCACCTTCATCTTCGTCCCACCCCCCGCCAGAAAGAGGGGGGGATGTGGGAGGGGGAGAGAGAGAGGGGAAGGGAGGGGAGAGAGAAATGGGGGAGGGAAGAGGGAAAGGGGGATTATATTTAGTGAGATTGCAAAATTAAAGTAGGTTTTAGAGCTATTATGTTTTCTCCTCCATATGAATAATTTTAAACAATATCAAATAATATCAAATTGGAACTGCTTTCTTTTCCTTGATAACAATACTGAAAAATATGAATTCCATTGTTTGACATAAATATACATTTTAATGGGATCATTATATACAGATGTAACATTTCCATTTCGAGACCGGGGGGTGGGGGGGGGGGGGCAAATATGCGTCAAGCCGATAGCCTAATCGATAAAGAGCTGAGAAGAGGAATCAGAGCTGCCAAGGATAGGTACTCTGAGAAGTTGAGGAGCAAGTTCTCATCTAGTGACTCTTCTTCAGTTTGGAAGGGCATGCAAGAAATCACCAGCTATAAGAGGAAAGCCTCCCGCTCTTTGGACAATCGTCAGCTGACGAACAACCTGAATGAGTTTTACTGCAGTTTTGAAAATCAGAAACGTAACCCTGGTACCCCCTCCCCAACAAACACAGCCAGACCCCAGTCTGCAAAGAATGGAACCTTGCACCCTGCTTAAAGTGGTATGAAACTGCACTTGAATCTGGTGGCCTTGCACCCTGCTTGAAGTGGCGTGAAACTGCACTTGAGTTTGGTAGGAAAATGGATTTGAATTTGGAGGCCTTGCACCCTGCTTGAAATGGAATTTCAAGGAATAGCCGTGAGTCAACTGCCAGCCCACCAGCCGTGAGTGAGCTACCAGCACATCAGGCTTGAGGGACTGAGCTGCCACCCCAAGAATCCATTTGGCCTACAATGTCCATATTAGCCCTCTGGAGACCAGTCCCTTCAGCCCACAATGCCCATACCAACGCTCCAGAAAGCCCCCCCCACCCCCACTGGCCACCAATATTGGAATTGGTGGAGAGGTGGAATATTACGTTCGGGGACCAGCCCTCCCGTGTGAACATGGGACCCAACGGGTCCCACTTAGTCTAATACATCACTAGATATTTTGAAAGTTAAATTGGAAGTAAGCAGCATTGTGGTGCACTTGTTATAGCTGCTACCTCGCATCACCAAACACCAGGGTTTAATCCTGATTTTGTGTAACATCTTTGTGGAGTTTGCATGTTCTCCTGGTTAACGGGTGGGTTTCCTCCGCATGCACATGTTTCTTCCCACAACCCAGACATATGGGTTGGTAGGTTAATTGGCCTCTGTAAATTGCCCCTAATGTGTAGGTGGTGAGAAAGTGAGGTAACATAAAACTAATGTGAGAATGGGTTATCGATTGTCGGCATAGACCTGGTGGGCTGAAGGGCCTGATAATCCATGCATTATCTCTAAACTAAATTCTAATAACCTAAGAAATAGAAACACAATAAGATTGTTATATAGTTGGTTTATCACACTCAACAATTGTAAGATTCCCAAACATGACCATTATACCTAACAAGCACATCTCCCAGTTTCCACATGTGAAGATCTGCCACATTACCCAAATGCTCACTGTCACTTTCCTGCACCTTAAAGAAGAGAGTGCATAACAGATGTCAATGCATGGCCGTCCGAAGGGGGGGTGCATTGGGTGCGACCGCACCACCATTTTTTTCCCCAGAGTAAAAAAAAATCACGAGAAAAAAAAAAGTCAGAAAAAACGGGAAAAAAAAATTTCAGAAAAAAACCCAGCGTTTCCAATTTGTCGGAAAAGCGCCCGAAATTCTGGTTCCGGCCGCTGGATGATTAGGGAGAAAAAAATGCCTTGGGGAAGCAACGCAAAATGACGCCATCTCTCCGCGCGTGCGCAGTGGGCCCAGATGGGATCAGACTGCCATTTGCACACCACACATTGAGCTCGATGCCTCGTGTCATCTACTCCAGGTAAGTAGTGGAATATTGCGTTGCAGGAGGGGGAGTCTGTTTTTTATCCTCGGTTCAAACTACCCATGAGGGGATCTAGTGTCTCCATCCGCGGCGTCGGAGCCTCACCAACGCCCAGCCAGGCGACCAGGAGACCGTTCTCCCGGAGCCGGGCAGGAGTGGCTGAATCTGAACCCAGTGGCTGTAACCCCAACACCAGACGCCGCTGCGGCGGGGCCCGCTCCTCTCGCCTCCACCCGCCGCCGGGGCCCAAGCCATCTTCCACCCACGCCAACCCCACTGGGCCCCCGCTGGGCCCCACGCTACCCCCGCTGGGTCCCACGCCACCCTCGCTGGGCCCCGCTGGGTCCACGCCACCCCCGCTGACCCTCGCTGGGCCCACGCTACCCTCGCTGACCCCCGCTGGGCCCACGCCACCCCCGCTGGGCCCATGCCACCCCCGCTGACCCCCCGCTGGGCCCACGCCAGCCCCGCTGACCTCCGCTGGGCCCACGCCACCCCCGCTGACCCTCGCAGGGCACACGCCACCCCCGCTGACCCCCGCTGTGCCCCCGCGTGCCCCCGCTGACCCCTGCTGGGACCCCGCCACCCCCCGCTGACCCCCGCTGGGCCCACGCCACCCTCGCTGGGCCCACGCCACCCCCGCTGGGCCCACGCCACCCCCGCTGGGCCCACGCCACCTTCATCGCCCCCCGCCCGCTGGGCACCTGCTGGGCCCACGCCACCTTCATCTTCGTCCCACCCCCCGCCTGAAAGAGGGGGGGGATGTGGGAGGGGGAGAGAGAGAGGGGAAGGGAGGGGAGAGAGAAATGGGGGAGGGAAGAGGGAAAGGGGGATTATATTTAGTGAGATTGCAAAATTAAAGTAGGTTTTAGAGCTATTATGTTTTCTCCTCCATATGAATAATTTTAAACAATATCAAATAATATCAAATTGGAACTGCTTTCTTTTCCTTGATAACAATACTGAAAAATATGAATTCCATTGTTTGACATAAATATACATTTTAATGGGATCATTATATACAGATGTAACATTTCCATTTCGAGACCGGGGGGTGGGGGGGGGGGGCAAATATGCGTCAAGCCGATAGCCTAATCGATAAAGAGCTGAGAAGAGGAATCAGAGCTGCCAAGGATAGGTACTCTGAGAAGTTGAGGAGCAAGTTCTCATCTAGTGACTCTTCTTCAGTTTGGAAGGGCATGCAAGAAATCACCAGCTATAAGAGGAAAGCCTCCCGCTCTTTGGACAATCGTCAGCTGACGAACAACCTGAATGAGTTTTACTGCAGGTTTGAAAATCAGAAACGTAACCCTGGTACCCCCTACCCAACAAACACAGCCAGACCCCAGTCTGCAAAGAATGGAACCTGCACCCTCTCCTTCCCATTCACCACTTCACACCTACTTAAGTCAAGACTCCAGTATGAAAAGAGTGGACCCTTTCCCACCCCAACCAACACTTCACACCCAATTACTCATTTTTAATCAGTCCCTGCAAAGATGTACTGTCCCTGCCTGCTTCAAAGTCTCCACTATTGTCCCTGTACCTAAAAAGGTAAGGATTACTGGTCTTAATGACTACAGGCTTGTCGCACTGACCTCTGTAGTCATGAAGACCGTTGAAAGACTTGTACTGGCCAAGCTGAAAGATATCACAATCCCTCTGCTGGACCCTCTGCATTTTGCATATTGGGCCAATAGATCTGTGGATGACGCAGTCAATCTGGGCCTACACTTCATCCTCCAGCACCTAGATTGCCAGGGGACCTATGCGAGGATTTTGTTTGTTGATTTTAGCTCTGCATTCAACACCATTGTGCCAGAGCTACTACGCTCCAAACTTTCCGAGTTGACTGTGCCTGAACTCCTCTGTCGGTGGATCACCAGCTTTCTGACAGACAGGAAGCAGCATGTGAGACGGGAAAGCATATCTCGGACCTGCAAACGCTCAGCATAGGTGCACCGCAAGATGCGTACTCTCCCCTCTCCTCTACTCTCGCCACACCAATGACTGCACCTCCACAGACACCTCTGTCAAGCTTCTCAAGTTTGCGGACGACACAACCCTGATTGGACTGATCCAGGATGGGGATCTCTGTACTCTTTTCAGTTTGACATCTTTCCTATAACATGGTGCCCAGAACTGAACACAATATTCTAAATGCGGTCTCACCAACGTCTTAGACAACTGTAACATGACCTCCCAACTTTTATACTCAATACTCTGACTGATGAAGGCCAAAGTGCCAAAATATGTTTTGACCACCTGATATACCTGCGACACGATCATCAAGGAACCATGCAACCATCAACCATTCCTCTGCCCACCTGGCTAATTGATCCAGATCCTGCTGCAATCTTTCACAACCATCTTCACTATATGCAAAACCACGCACTTCTGTATCATCAGCAAACTTGCTAATCTTGCCCTGTTCTGTGACGTTTCACAGAGTGCTGGAGTAACTCAGCGGGTCAGGCTGAGTATAGAGGTTGGGAGGTCATGTTGCAGTTGCATAAGAAGGTGGTGAGGCCACATTCAGAGTATTGTATTCAGTTCTGGGCACCATGTTATAGGAAAGATGTCATCAAACTGGAAAGGGTACAGTGAAGATTTACGAGGATGTTGCCAGCACTAGAGGGCCAGAGCTATAGGGAGAGGTTGAGTAGGCTGGGACTATTTCATGGAGCACAGGAGGATGAGGGATGATCTAATAGAGGTGTATAAAATCATGATTTGAATAGAAATGGTTGAGTCTTTTGCTGTGAGAAGGTGAATCGAGGAGCAGAGGACAAAGGTTTAAGGTGAAGGGCAAAAGATTTAATAGGATTCTAAGGGGTATGTTTTTCACACAAAGGGTGGTAGGTGTATGGAACAAGCTGCCAGAGGAGGTAGTTGAGGCGGGGACTATCACAACATTTAACAAACAGTTAGACAGGTACATGGATAAGACAGGTTTGGAGGGATATGGATCAAACGTGGGCAGGTTGGACTAGTGCAGATGGGACATGATGGGCCGAAGGGCCTGTTCCCACACTGTATCACTCTATGACTATCTATTTTTCCCTCTCAAACCCATTCTCCTGCCTTCTCCCCATTACCTCTGACACCTGTATCAATCAAGAATCTATCAATCTCCTCCTGAAAAATGTCCATTGACTTGACCTCCACAGCTGTCTGTGGCAATGAATTCCACAGTTCACCACCCTCTGACTTAGAAATTCCTCCTCATCTCCTTCCTAAAGGAATGTCTTTTAATTCCGAGGCTATGACCACTGGTCCTAGACTCTCCCACTAGCGGGAACATCCTCTCCACATTCACTCCATCCAGGTTTTTACCAGGCTGGGACAGACTGCAACAGCTTCACACCGTGTCCCAAAGCTTGTGTCCTGTCCTGCATCACCCAAGGCAGCAGAGACGTTATAGGAGAGGGCAAGCACCGTAACAAATTAGCTCACGATGGTTTGGGTAACATTCAGGAATGTCTATGCATGTCACATCATGAATATTACTGAAGAACGGTCTTGACCCGAAATATAATAGTAAGATTAAACGAGAACTTACCAGTTTGAAGTTTGATCTTTATTTTATGAGGAGTTACGTTGGTGATTACGTGAAGAAGACCCGTCAGGGCGCATGCGCGTCAATCTTCAAAGCAGCGGTATGAAATCACAGACAACATAATAATTGAAGTAACATATTAAGATGATCAACATGAGAACTACCATTATGACCTTTTTTCTATGAGAGAGGGTTGGGCGTGGCGGGCACGTAATCACCAACGTAACTCCTCATAAAATAAAGATCAAACTTCAAACTGGTAAGTTCTCGTTTAATCTTACTATTTTACTTCGGAGTCACGTGAGTGACTACGTGAAGATTTTAAAGCTCTGTGATTTTTATGCCGCAGATCAAAATCCCGGCTTCTGACTGCATCGATTGACTGAGTATCATCAATAATGCTGTAAACATGACATTGCATATCATGCAAAAACAAAACAGTTTTATTTTTGGTCATAAATCAACCAATAAACCATCTTAATGTAGGGCAACAAACGAAACAGAATGAAACAGTATTGAAAACAGACTTTAAACAATAGCAACAGCACTCAATATTGAGTTAGCAAACAGCCCTCCATCGGCAAACGGCCGATGGTAGTATTGCTGAAACACAAGTTCATTTTTCCAACCTGCGGCTTTGAATATATGGTCGATGGGAACGTCCATCGCCCTGGCCGCGGATGTTGCTACTGCGCTAGTGGAATGAGATGTAAACACATAAATGTTAATTCCTGCCTGAACCAACTCTTGCTTTAACCACCTTGAGATAGTCTGAACTGCCACTCTTTTATGTTGGCTTTTTGTAACTGACAAATAATCCTGTTTCTTCTTGTCTTAAAGCCCTTGTGGCTTCAATGTAATGTAACAAATGTGTCCTTACACATAAACATGGAGCTGTAGGATATGCTGAGAACACAATCTTAAAACCTGTCACACCTGGCCTGCTTTGTTTGAGCAGGTCAGAAATATAAAACAGAACATTCTCTGTATTCACTTCCATTCTCTCGAACTGAAGTTTTTTGGAAAGTCTGCACTCTCTGTACTGACACCAATGCCATTAGCATAGCCAATTTCATGGTTAATTTTAACAAAGTTATAGCCGTGACAGGGACCCAATGACGAAGTATGTTACGAACAACGCTTACCTCGCAGATTACCATATACCTAGGCTTAGGCGGTTTGGAATTAGATTCCTTTCATCAACCTAGATATGAGAGGGTGAGAACCTATACTTTGTGTCCGTGTACCTATTACAAGATATGCAGACAAAGCACTTCTAGCTGTATTGATAGCAGTATAGCTAAGACCTTCATCATAATAAAGTGTAGATAAACTCTAACACATTTTCAATAACTACAGTATTATATTGAATATTCTTTTGAACACAATATTGTTCCTTTTTTTAAAATTATTATTATTTTTTTTTTAAATAAGTCATATACTGTTTTTGAGTACTCTTTCTCCAGACTGCAGCGAGTATATACACCGTTGGCCTAGAAAGTCCTCGACCAATGCAAGGCATTCTTGAAACCTGCAAACTAACAGATCCATACCGTCACATAACGGATGAACTTAATGCGTTACTGGATGCTCCAGCAAATTCCTACTGTTTGGAATCAGCAAAAAAGAGGTTGGATCGCTATCTGTAACATCAAAGGGAACCATGGTTGAATCAGGCAATTTGGTATCACCAAAACCCCTGAAGCGGCATCCTGCTTGATTTTCTCAAACACCGACCTATGAGGCAGAATGGTGGGAAAATATACACAAACATATCATCCCAATTTAGTGAAAAGCATCAATTGCCACTGCCCCTGGATGTGGTGCCTATGAAACATATTTTGGCCTTCCATATAGAAGTACTATGTTCTTGAACACATCCTGGTTCCACATCCACTCTGTGTTATGATGGAATTTTCGTGAACTGCCATCTGGTACTACATTAAGTTTCCCTGGCAGATAGATAGCTCCAATCCAAATCTCTCTATCCCTACTCCAGGTCCAATTGTATTTGCCAACCTGTCACATGATAACGATTTGATTCCACCCATGTGATTCATATCAGCAACTGCTGCAGTGTTGTCTATTTTGCACTGCACATGCAAACTAGTTTAGTTAGTGCCATAAGCCTTGAGTCCATAAAATACTCATGGTTAATTCCCCATGTATGCAGAAGCAATGTTCATCTGTCTCCACCACTGGATCTTGTATCAGTAGCACCCTACCGAAGTGCTCTGACATCTGTCTGCAAATCATGGAAGCTTGGTCCAATAACACTTTGGAACTACTAGTGGACACATGGTGAATCCACCATTGTACATCAGCAACAGCCTCTATTGATAGAAGCATAGGTCTATTATAATGACCCCAATGTATCCTCAATGCTTGTTCCTTTGACCTTTGTAATTGTAGATAATAAAGTGGCCAATTGAACTGCTGGAAATGCTGCCAGCCATTACCACAGCAGTCTTGTCACCTGGCTAATTGAAGGCTGTGTGTTAGCAATTAACTTGATATAGCTCTTAATTAGCTGTACCCTTTTTTGCCTGGGCAAGGTCACAATGATGTTGATTAAGTCCATTGTGAACCCAACTAGTCAATTTGTGTCACAGGTATAAATTTAGATTCCTCAGAATAGCTTATAAAGCCCAATTAAAATTGGTTTTTACCAACTGCCACTGATGCTTCAGCTGTTTCCTTTGATTGTCCTACAATCAAGATATTATTTAGCTAAGCCATGAGCACATGACCTTGACTTCTCATCATGCCTAGAATAGGTTTTAACAACTTTGTAATCCCTCTAGGAGCTGAAGTCAAACCATTAGGCAGTGGATTGTATTGGCATAATTCCCCATCCAGCTGAATTTTAAATCTTCTATCCTCAAATGAACAGACACTGAATCCGCATCTTTAAGATCTCCTTCACAAACATTTCCATCTTAAAATGTCTATACCGTACAAAAGGGTTAAACCTATTCAGGTCTGTATAATTCTGCATCCCCCCCATCCTTTTTTGGTCTGGGAAAGATATTGGACACAAACTGATGGCTTTGGTAAACTGCCTTAGCAATTACACCTTTATTACATAAGCTTGCAAGTTCCAGCTGAACTCCAATTGTTCAGTGATACTGAAGTCAAACTCCTTTTTTGGAACATGTTGCATGGGTAAATCAGAATTTGCATTTAAGCTTTATTCGATGCCCTTGAATAACCTTCAGTATAAACATATCTGAGGTAAACATTTAATTGTATCACATTAGATCTGTCTACATGAGAACCAGACCCTCTTACCTCCTTACCACCTGGCATTCTTCCCCGGCCTTGAGCTGGATATCTCACCTCCGTGGCGGTGCTACAGCCGAACGCCAACTGCACTGCATCGTAGCTGGACTCGTCCCTTGCCCGGACCAGTCTGCTCGCTTATAGGG
Organism: Malacoraja senta; assembly: GCA_038087875.1. Taxonomy (NCBI): domain Eukaryota; kingdom Metazoa; phylum Chordata; class Chondrichthyes; order Rajiformes; family Rajidae; genus Malacoraja; species Malacoraja senta. The sequence goes on from CM075977.1 coordinate 131,193,551, forward strand.
ATACTTCCGCTTTGGTGAATATGTGGCTGCCGTCTTAGCCTCCTCCTCCAGCTCCTTCACCTGCTGTGCGAAATCCTCGCCAAACAGCTGTGCCAGTTGCACTGTGCCAGGCTGGCATTTATGCTGGTGGCAAGTTCCTCACCCAGAGGCTCACCAGCATCCGACGACATGGCAAAACCGTGCTGCACACGGTGTCAGCTCTGACAGCTGCCTGCCCTCCCTTTGGAAGTCGTTGGACTCAGGGTCAGAGCGTATCTGCCCTTCTGCACTCACCTCTTGCAAAGAGGGTGCTTTCAAGCAGGCGTCTACTAGGCACTACCAGCGGAGCCGTCCCCACGGCCTCCCGCCTGCACAACTCCTCCTGGAGTATGGCTTTATGAAGCAGGCCTCTCCAAGGCACTGCCAGCGGAGCCTTCCATAAGGCTTCCCGCCTGCACAACTCCTCCTGGAGTTGTGGCTTTATGAGGCAGACCTCTCCTAGGCACTGCCAGTGGAGCCTTCTCTGTGGCTTCCCACCTGCACTACTCCTCCTGGAGCGTCTCTGTGGAGCAGCCCCTGTATGAGCTGCTCCTTTTGGATAACCGCTGGGGAACGGTATCCTGTCCCCGACGGGACTCTCGTGGCCCGACTCTGCGGAGTCTATAGCCGTTAACTTATGCCGACCGCCCGACTGGCGTTGGCTGTGTACCCGGCTGGGCACTTTCCGAAGTCTGTCGCCGCACCGCTACCGGCTTGCGACTCCCCCGAGGTGACAGGCTGCCTTTCAGAGACTGCGCTCCCGCAGCTCTCTCTCTCCTTGTCGGCAGCAGCCTGCACCTTTCCCTTGTTCCTGCATATGGGGGAAAAAACAGACAGAAACAATTTCTATACTTTCTTATAACTCCTCCAAAGTCTCCCCGACTTTGGTGGAGTTGTATTTACTCACGTTGCAGCAGGACGTCCGTGCTCCTGCTGCCGTTCGCACCAATGCGTCCGACGTAATGACGCGCATGCGCCCTGACGGGTCTTCTTCACGTAGTCACTCACGTGACTCCGAAGTAAAATCTATACCTTTTCTCCAGAGATGCTGCCTGACTCACTGAGTTACTCCAGCACTCTGTGACATGTCATCTATCCATGTTCTCCAGAGATGCTGCCTGACCCGCTGAGTTACTCCAGCATTCTGTGAAACGTCACCTGTTCATATTCTCCGTAGATGCGGCCTGACCCACTGAGTTACTTCAGCACTTTGTGTCTATTTTCCCTTCACCCATCTGCCCAAGCCCACTCTCCCCCCTCCTTTCCTATGTTCCTTTCCACCTATAAACCTCTCTCTGCCTTTACATTTCACTCCTCTTTCAAATCTGCTCTACTTATCTCCATGCATTTTTCTTCTTAACTTTTTAGTCATAGAATGATGCAGTGTGGAAACAGGCCCTTCAGCCCAACTTGCCCACACCGACCAACACGTCCCATCTAAACTAGTCCCACTCACACGCGTTTGGCCCATATCCATCTAAATCTGTCCTATCCATGTACAGTGTCCAAATGTCTCTTAAACATTAGGATAGTCCCAGCCTTAACTACCTCCTCTGGCAGCTCGTTCCATACACCAAGCACCCTTTGTGTGAAAAAGCTACCTCTCAGATTCCTGTTAATTTCTGAAATACTGGTCATAAATTTGGTGCAAAAATGCTCCAAAATAAGGCTCAGAATGCATCAGAGAGCATCCAAAACCCCAGAGCTTCCAGGGCCCTTAAGTGGGCCCAGGACCCTGGCATCCTGGGCCTGCTTAAGTGAGTGACAATAAGGTGGGGAAAGGGTTACTTCACAGGTCAACACCCTGTAGGGTGAAATTACACAATCACTCTGCACCAACAGAGACAAATTATAGTGGAGATAGACACAAAAAGCTTGAGTAACTCAGCGGGACAGGCAGCATCTCTAGAGTGAAGGAATATTCTATTTCCTGTGATGGAGACTGAAATCATGAAAGGTGGAGGGAGGTGTCGGAGATGGTCCAAGTAAATTTGAGTGCAGGATGAAAATTGGTGGTGAAGTTGATGAAGTCCATGAGTTCTGCATGGGTGCAGGAGGTAGCAGCGTTGCAGTCATTAATGTAATGGAGATAGAGTTCGGGGATAGGGCCAGCTTTTTGCCTGAAACAGGGATTGTTCAACATACCCTACAAAGAGGAAGGCATAGCTGGGGCCCATGCAGGTGCCCATAGCTAAGTCTTGGACTTAGAGGAAGTGGGAGGAGTCAAAGGAGAAGTTGTTGAGGGTGATGACCAGCTCCGCTAGGTGGAGTAGAATGTTAGTAGAGGGAAATTGGATGGTTCTGCGGTCGAGGAAGAAACAGAGGGTTTTAAGGCATTCTTGGTGGGGGATGGAGGTGTAGAGTGACTGAACGTCCATAGTAAAGATGAGGGAGTGGGGGCTCGGAAAGCAGGTCATTAAAGAGACAAAGGGCATGTGAGGTATCTTGGACATAGGTCGGGAGAGATTGTACCAGGGGGGATAGGATGGAGTCGAAGTATGTGGGAAATCATTTTCGTGGGACAGGAGCAGGCAGAAACAATGGGTCTGCCAGGGCAGTTGTGTTTCTGGAATTTTGGGAAGAAGGTAAAAAATGGGCTGCGTGGGGCTGGGAAACGATAAGATTGGAGGTTGTGGAAGGCAGACAGTATGGAAGTTATAAACAAGTTACTTTAAGTTATAAACAAGTTACTTATTTTTACATTTATATCCTTGTATTATGTAACAGTGTAAAATGGTGTGTGTAACAGTACAAAATGGTGTCGTCTAACCTTGGCTTTAGCTGAAACATAGCTGGGAAATTAAAAGCAATAGTTTGGAATTTCAGGGCGGCGAGAGAGGAAGAAATAAGAGAGGAAATGTAAAAACTGGACCAAGGTCGGAAATAATAGTGGCAAGACAGAGAATATTAGAATTGAAAATAGATTGATGCGAAAGGAGTACAAGCATGCTAGATAATGTAGCAGAGATAAGGCTGAAAGAGTGCAATAAAAAGCTGCTTGTTTCTGTGGATCAGAGAGCAATTAGAGAACGGGCAGGTGGTGCCGTCTTTGAATGTTCCAGCTGAATATTTGCAAATAAAGGCTTTCGTCTTCTTGAAGAATTCTCCGTGTCTGTGTCATCTTATCCACACTTTGAGTCTTAAAACCACGACAAAATTGGCGCTGCGAGCAGGGTCGGTAAGAGACCATTAATTAACAGCCCAGGGCACTACCCAACCCCTCTTGGCTCCTAGGGACAACAGGTAAAGGGCGGCCACCTATAAAATTATGCGGTTTTCCGCTTCATTTGGACTAATAACCTGTTGAACATGGGAAGCCATTGGGGCACAGAAGTGCCTAGGTAGTTAGAAGGTCTCTCCGACCCAAGAATCTGGCACTAAATTGTTCTAAAAAGGAGGCCTGGAGGATTGCAATATGCAATATCTGTGATAAGTACAGCATTGCATTGTGTGATATTATTAAGAGTTTATTAATACTTCGTGGGAGGCCAGGGGTTGCACGGACGAAGCAGGTGAGAGTTTATTAGACCTCGTGGATACCACCCTGAGACGTCGGGGGTTGCACGGACGAGGCGGGCATTCTGTGGATACCACCCTGAGGGCAGGGGTTTGTACGGGCAGAATAAGGCATTCTGTGGATACCACCCTGAGGGCAGGGGTTTGTACGGGCAGAATAAAGTATTTTGTGGATACCACCTTAGGTGACTAAGGGTTTGTACGGGCAAAATACAAATTTAAGGTAAGTGGGTAACAGAAATGGTGTACACAGTGATAAAATATTGTAGAATAGCAATAAGAATAGTGTAAGGTTATATAGCAATAAGAATATATTAAGGTAATAAAGTGACTGCAAGGACGGAGGAGGTGTAAGGACTGAGTTTCTTAACTGTTTGTGGAGATAAATTTGCTGCATTCTTTCTGCTGCTTGGTCTCTCAGCATTCTATCTGGCCAAATGTGCTTCCTTTGTCTGGAAATTAATGGGAGTGGCGTGTGGTCAGATGTTGAGTGACTAAGATTTTGATTGGTTGCGATCTTAGTGGGGTGTGGTCAGATGTTGAGTGACTAGGATTTTGATTGGTTGTGATCTTAGTGGGGTGTGGTTAGAATTTGAGTGACGGTGAGTATGACTACTCACGATATGAATCAATGTCCAATCACAGCGCTCAGGTACCTGACTGATAGGGGATTAGACCATCCTACTTTAACTTAAAAGGAAGATAAGAATTATATAAATGTTAATGTATTTATATAAACTATAATCTGTAGAAAATTGCATAATTTCTTTGAAGTAAGAATGGAACGAATGTGATTTGTGTGTAAAAACCGGTTTTGAATGAATGAGGAAGTTCATATATGTGATAAGTCCTTTAAGAGATTGTAAGCAATGGGAGAGGTTACGGAACAGCTGTAAGGTAACGTTTAACACTTTATTTAACACTTTGTATCCTCGTAACTTAAAAGGGGAAAGTTGGAAAATGTAGGTTGCTTGGTATTTCTGTTGTTTCTTTTAGATTTCTTTTCAGTAAATTTAATTTGGAAAATTGTTACTAGTTCTAGGAATTGGAAATTTTAAATAGTGGTGAGAATGGATTGAAACAATTGGAAATAAGTTCATTGCTGAAACATGACCAGCTTTAGATGCACTTAGGCAGTTTAGAAAGAAAGGAGAGAGAGGCAGTGAGGAGGTAACAGAAGTAGGAAACGACAGGTGTGAAAGTAATAAATCAGGAGGAGTCAGTGGAAGATTTTAAAAGAAAGGTGAATGCATTTGCAAAGAAGCTAGAATATCTGAGAAGAAAGAAATTGAGTTTAGAATAAGAAAGAAGGCATACCAGAAAGGAAGCAGAGGGATAAATTGATGAGACTGCTTTAAAAAGAAAAGAGCAGGACAGACACAGATTATCCTTTGGGGCACCCATAAACTGAGGGGGCTAAAAATACCTTACCCAATATTCCTGATGGGGCAGGAAATGGATTAGGGCTTTGGAGGAGAACATGGGACGATTATTGGCTATGGGAGATTTGAAGGCACTGTTGGTGAAAGTGATAGGAACCACTAAAATGACAGAACTACTGAAGATGACTGGTATAAAAATGCTGTGAACAATGCAATAAACAATGGCATGCTGTTTGACACAGTCAGGCAGAGGGTATGGCAGGCCCTCAGACAATGTTACCCACTTAAGGTGGACCCCAAGGAATAAAGGGGAGATCCACTGGGAGAGGCAAATAATCCAGCAGCCTATCTGGAGAACCAGCTGAATAGGTGGAGACTTGAAACTGAACAAGAAATTGAAGGCAACCAGATAATGAACACTATATTCTGAACCACTGTGGTGGATGTCATTCCTCCTAAAGTCAAGTCTAGATTGGAGGAGGTGGTGGGATTGTCATCTATTTCCCACCCCCGATTCAGCGATCATTTGGTCAATGAGATCGAGAAATATCGCAGATAGGAAATAGACTTGCAGACCAGCAAGAAGAGGTGCAGAGAAAAATGATGCAAATGTAACTTGAAGAGCTCAAAAAGAAAGAGCGTGAAAAAAAGAAATACAATGTAACAACAGACCTGGTTGAAAAGACTGAAATAAGTGATGCACCAACACACAGTGAGTCCTATGACAGAGCCAAACAGGGGCCAGAGAATTCCATGCCAATAATAAATGTCTTTGGAGGAGTGTTTCCTCAAATGCCCTATCAGGAGTGAAATAAATCTGGATATAAGCTCAGACAGGACTGGGGTCACCAAGGGAGGGAGGGAGGGATCTCAAGGAGGAGGTCAAGAAAGGCTAGTAAGAAGACAGGTAATGGATACGGTGTGTTGGGGATGTGAACAGGTATGGTAATCAGGAAATAATAATAATAATTATATTAAGATAGTGGTGAACATAGCTATGGTAAGAACATTAAGAAGAGGTATTAAATACACCTAGGCTAGGATGTGGCAGGGTTTTAAATACTAGTCCCATGTTTTTAATCAGATGTTAAAGGCAGATTTGGAAGGTGTACCCTTAGAAAGTATTTGATACAGTATGTGGATGGTTTGTTGGTTTGTTCCACAAGTGAGAAGCAATGTGAGAGAGACATTTTAATTCTCTTGGAAAAGATGGCATAGGAGGTCATAAAGTATCCAGGAAGAAGTTGCTGTTTTGTCAGCAGCAGGTAGAATATTCAGGACGAGTAATATCTAAAGAAGTTAAAGCTATAGCGCAGGATCAAATTGAAGAGATAATTGAAGTTTATTGAAGGATATAGTTCAGACTAGATTGGAAAGTATGTTGAAATTGTGATGTCATTAAGGAAAATAATGAAGGAAGAAGGACACACAAGTCGGAGAAATGTTTTACAGTCAGAGCCTTTGAATGAAGGGGACAATAAGGTTTTGCTTGTGGATGTTTCTTGTTAAAGGGATCATAATAGCAAGTATGCAGGGTTTGAAGTGGTGCATCAGGATGGATTAGACTTTAAGGTAATTAAATTGGAAGCCTGCAATCTTGCTTAGCTCAGTTGGCAGAAATTAAGGCTTTAAGAGCAGCATGTGACATGAAGGAAGGTGAGAAAGCTGAAGTTTATACCGACTAAGCATGTGATCATGGGGTCTGTCACATGTTTGGAGCAGTAGGGAAACAGAAAGGCTTTGAGAAAAGCAACGGAGAACCCATGAAAAGTTAGCAGTAAAGGCTCTGTCTCACAGTGTTGCGGTCATCAGCGGTGAAGCGCGGCGTCGCCGGTAGAGGGTACCGCACGGCAACGGCGAGAGCGCCGAGCCTATGCCACGGGAGCGCCACACGGATGCTGCGCGGGGGCCGAGTGATTTAAGTACGGCTGGTCCCACAAGCTTGCGGTAAGTTAAAAAAAAGGGCAGGCCGACTGCGATGACGTCATTTCGGATCTGCAGGGCTGTGGCGGCGGCCATGCTGATCGCGGCGCTGTGGCGGCGGCCGTGCCAGCGGCCGTGCCGCACACGTGCCTCACTGGCGGAGGCGGTGAAGGTTCTACTCACGGCGCTCGTGCCACACTGGCGGCGTCCGTGCCGGCGACCGTGCCGCACTCGTGCATCACTGGCGGCGGCTGTGCGGTAGGAACATATTTTTGAACAGTGTTGGTTTTATTTTAGCACCGTGCAGTGTTGGGAACAACGCCGCACGGCCCCGGAATTGTGCGTTTGACCGAGCCCGCAGTCTCTGGCGGCCCAGGAGCGGTAGATAGTTCCTGTTTCACCGCCAATGACTGCAGATTCGTGCGACAGGCCTTTTAAGTACAGACCTGATAAGGGCAATAATGAAGTCAGGGGCTGTAGCTGTCATTAAATGCCAAGCACATAAGAAGGGAAATCAAAGTGCAGACGAAGCAGCCAGAACAGCATCTGGAGGATGATCAGCTGTTATTACGTCTAGGGTAAGCTTGGATTGATTTAGGTGCAAGGACTGTAGTAAAGTTTCTGATGAATGAGGTAATCAAGAGGTTTGGTAGACCCACTGAAATCAGCTTTGACAACGGATTGTTTTCATTCAGAGAGTAGTCAAGCTGGTGCTACAGGCCCTTAGAGTAAAATACAGATTTGGGTGTGTAACACCTGCAATCACAGGGCATGGTGGAAAGAATAAATGGAACATTGAAGGTTAATATAAATAAGATTTGTGTAACTACAAAGTTGAATTGGATCGATGCCCTGCCATTGGCACTGAAGAGATGTTGCATGCAAACTAACTGAATAACCCACATAACACCACATGAGATGCTTACTGGCCGACCTATGCAGGTGGCACAATGGAGAAGTCCCTACAAGGGACCGAGTTTGGAACAGTTAGAGGTAGAAGTTAAGAAGTATATGCAACAGTTAATTATGATATACAAGTCTATTTATGCACAGATAAAGCAAAAGCAGTTGGAGGTGGACCAGGATGAAGGACCCTTTAAACCTGGAGACAAGGTGTATGTATGAGCTTTCCGAACCACCCACCGCAGTTCAGGTAGAAGGTTGATCTACCTGGTACCATTTCAATCCTTACATGAGGGCTGTCCCGCAGGTACGACTAGATAATAGTCCTGAGGTAAGTGAACAGGAGGACAAAGAAGTGAGGGAAGAGCAGAGTTCTAACAAGAACATTGTTTGACGTCAGTGGTGAGCAAATTAATGGAAAGGATACTTAAAGATAATACATATAAGCATCTGGAAACAGGGTCTGATTAGGAACAATCAACATGGATTTCTGCCTGGAAGGTCATGTTTGACTAATATTCTTGAATTTTTTGAAGAGGTTACTAGGGAAATTGATGAGGGTAAAGTGGTGGATGTTGTCTATATGGACTTCAGTAAGGCCTTTGACAAGGTTCTACATGGAAGGTTGGTTAAGAAGGTTCAATTGTTGGGTATTAATGGTGGAGTAGCAAGATGGATTCAACAGTGGCTGATTGGGAGATGCCAGAGAGTAATGGTGGATGGCTGTTTGTCAGGTTGGAGGCCAGTGACTAGTGGGGTGCCTCAGGGATCTGTGTTGGGTCCGCTGTTGTTTGTCATATACATCAATGATCTGGATGATGGTGTGGTAAATTGGATTAGTAAGCATGCAGATGATACTAAGATAGGTGGTGTTGTGGATAATGAAGTAGATTTTCAAAGTCTACAGAGAGATTTAGGCCATTTGGAAGAGTGGGCTGAAAGATGGCAGATGGAGATTAATGTTGATAAGTGTGAGGTGCTACATCTCGGCAGGACAAATCAAAATAGGACATACATGGTAAATGGTAGCGAATTGAGGAATGCAGTTGAACAGAGGGATCTAGGAATAACTGTGCATAGTTCCCTGAAGGTGGAATCTCATGTAGATAGGGTGGTAAAGAAAGCTTTTGGTGTGCTGGCCTTTATAAATCAGAGCATTGAGTATAGAAGTTGGGATGTAATGTTAAAATTGTACAAGGCATTGATGAGGCCAATTATGGAATATGGTGTACAATTTTGGTCTTCAAATTATAGGAAAGATGTCAACAAAATAGAGAGAGTACAGAGGAGATTTACTAGAATGTTGCCTGGGTTTCAGCAACTAAGTTACAGAGAAAGGTTGAACAAGTTAGGTCTTTATTGTTTGGAGCGCAGAAGGTTATGATGAGAGGGATAGACAGAGTTGACGTGGATAAGCTTTATTTAATTGAGATTAGGGAAGATTCAAACAAGAGGACATGATTTGAGAATTAAGGGACAGAAGTTTAGGGGTAACATGAGGGGGAACTTCTTTACTCAGAGAGTGGTAGCTGTGTGGAATGAGCTTCCAGTGGAAGTGGTGGAGGCAGGTTCGATTTTATCATTTAAAATAAATTGGATAGGTATATGGACGGGAAAGGAATGGAGGGTTATGGTCTGAGTGCAGGTAGATTGGACTAGGTGAGAGTAAGTGTTTGGCAGATTAGAAGGGCCGAGATGGCCTGTTTTATTGCTGTAATTGTTATATGGTTAAGATAACGTGAGTGTTTTGGACACATTAGTGACTATGAGACTGGTGTAAATAAGGTCAGAATAAGGGGTGTATGTGTCTTGTTTGGGGAACAATGCTTCACCTTCATATGTAATAATACTAGCCCGGAGGGGTCTTTCACTAAAGCCATGGATAAGGAGTGAGGTTAATAGAAACGTAGGGTTCAGACATCAATTGTTTGGGTGGCTGGAGAGCATGTTCGGGGGTTTGGGGTACATGGCTGATTAAAATTGGTTTGACCATTAGGGTCGTACTATTTGCAGTGGCAATCATGTTGTGCTGTGTTTCCCCCTGTATTAAGTCTCTCCTGGTGAAAGCTACTGTAAAGCAACTGCCAATGATAACGGGTGAAGACGAATCAGGCCCTCAAGGGAAGTGGATCTCGGTGATAGAATAGTAAGATTAAACGAGAACTTACCAGTTCGAAGTTTGATCATTATTTTATGAGGAGTACGTTGAGGGAATACGTGAAGAACCCCGCCAGGACGCATGCGTGTCATTCTTCAAAGCAGCGGTGTGAAATCACAGATAACTGTAATGACTGAACATAGTAAGATTAGAAAAGATGATACCAGTTGAGTATATGATCAAGGGTGGGAGCGGAGGGCACGTATTCCCTCAACGTACTCCTCATAAAATAATGATCAAACTTCGAACTGGTAAGTTCTCGTTTAATCTTACTATTTTACTTCGGAGTCACGTGAGTGACTACGTGAAGATTTCAAAGCTCTGTGATTTCATGCCGTGGAAACGAGTCCATGGATCACAACTGCCTTAATGACTATGGGAGGAATTGTGTTAACATGTTTAGACATGAATATGACATTGAAATCCATGATAAAGTTATTAACACCAAATTATAGCCCCTATTTATGGGGTGAAATTATATTACAGAACTTAAAATTGTTTCTGCAAACGTTCCAGATTTAATTACTGGTTTATGATAAAATAGTTGGAAAGGTTTCTCCATTGACCATCCTGCTGTCTTGAGGATTTGGTCCATCGGAACATCCAACTGCATAGCTGCCGATGTAGCTGCAGCCCTGATGGAATGAGATTTGAAAATGTTAGTATCCACCCCAGCCTTTAATAGAACCTGTTTCAGCCATCTTGAGATGGTCTGGACCGTCACTTTTTTGTGAGGTTGCTTGTGGCTGATTAATAGTGCCATCTCTTTGCCTCTGATGATTTTCGTGTTCTGCATATATAGCAGTAAATGTCTTACTATACAGAGACGATCATCTGTCGGTAAGCCCTAAATTCTATATTGAGGCCTGCTGACCCCTGTCTGTTCTGCTTGACTAATTCATAAATATGACACGTTATATTTCCAGATGAAGAAGTCATGTTGTCCAGTCTTAACTTATGTAATGACTGTACCCTTTGTGCCGTGACCAATGCCATCAGCATGACTGTTTTCAGTGTCAGTCTTTGTAGTGACAGAGTTTTTGCTGGAGACCAATTCCTTAGCATCATCAGGACAATACTCACATCCCATATTTGGGAGTACCTGGTTCTTGGGGGATTGATATTAAAAATTCCTCTCATAAGTTTTGTTACCAGGGGGTGAGTTCCAACAGAATGACGCTCTGTTCCTTGGTATAGATATGTTGACAGGGCACTTCTGGCGCAGTTGATGGCACTATAACTGAGCCCCTCATCGTAATGGAGGCCTGCCAGGAATTCCAGAACAGACAGGATGTTCATGGATGTGTAGGTGATGTTGTTTCTGTGACAGTACATCTCCCATTTCCTGATGTATACCAGGTACTGTTTTTTGGTGGACTGTCTGTGGGCCGCTGAAATAATGTTCACTGTTCGGTCCGTCAGTCCCAGTTGCAGTAGAGGTACTTTTAGACTCTACAAATTAATAAGTTCATATGGTTATGACATGGGTGGCTTTCCCTTGTTACGGGATGAACCAGTAAATCTGGTCTATGTCAGATGGTGATGCATGGTTCTAATACCATGTCGAATATCACAGGGAACCATGGTTGAGTAGGCCAATCGGGTACTACCAAAATACCAGACGCAGAGTCTTGCTGTATTTTCCTTAATACCCGACTGATGAGGCAGAAAGGAGGGAATGCATAAATAAACAATTTCCCCCCAATGCAGCGAAAATGCATCTGTCGCCGCTGCCCCAGGATCTGGTTCCCATGAAACATAGTTTGATAACTGGTGATTAAGCCTGGATGCGAATAGATCGATATCTGGTGTTCCATACCATGCTGTAATATCAGCAAATACTTTTTTATCCAACATCCATTCGGTATTTTCATTAAATTTGCGTGACCTGGTGTCTGCCACTGAATTTAGTTTACTTGGTAGGTAAGTGGCTGATATCCAAATATTTTTCTGGATACACCATTGCCAAATTGTGTTGGCCAGCTTGTCACATGATATCGATTTGTTTCCACCCATGTGGTTGATATATGCTACCACCGTGGTATTGTCAATCTGTAGTCTAACATGCTGGTGAGATAACCCAGAACAATATGACTTTAGGCCCTACAGCTGGAGATGGAATTGGTAGCACCCCAACCAAGTGCACTGGCATCCGTTTGTAGCACCATAGAAGGGTTGCTGATAACGATTGGATTGGAACAATGCTGACTGTTATCTGTCCACCATTTTAGTTCCATTATGGCTTCGATTGGTAGCTTCATTTGTCTGTCAAAATGACCAGCATTAACTTTGAGTGCTCGTATTTTTGCCCTCTGTAAATTTTGATAATGTAAAGGTCCAAATTTTGTGGCTGGAAAGGCAGCCACTATTTTGCCAATTATTCTTGCTACCAATCTGATGGATGGTTTACTGATGAGGGTATTGCAAGCCTCTATTAAGGCTATAGCCTTTTCCTTAGGCAAAGTCACCAACATGTGAACTGAGTTAATGGTGAACCCCAAATAATCCATTGTGGTGGAAGGGTTTAATTTAGATTTAACTGGATGGATGATAAACCCGTTTTTTAAATAATTGTTTTGTGGCTGTTACCGTTTCTTTGGCCAATTCCAAAGTTTTGCCCACAATGAGGATGTCATCTAGTTATGCCATCACCATGTGTTTTTGTTTCCGCAGAAACGATAGAGCTGGTTTCAAAATTTTAGTGAACAGCCTAGGGGCTGAGGTTAGCCCATTTGGTAGTGCTCTGTACTGCCAGAGCTGTCCCATCCAGTTGAATTTTAAATAACATCTGTGGTCACCTCGTATAGGGACTGAATAGTAAGCATCTTTTAAATCGATGCTAGCCATGAAGTAACCTTTGGAAATCAATTGTTTAGCAGTAACAAAGGTTTCCATTGTGAAATGAATATATTGTACAAAAGTATTCAAATTTGTCAAATCTATGATGATGCGACAACACCATCTTTTTTGTTTTTGGTAAAGATATTGGACACAAATTCCAGCGATTCGTGTTGGGTTTTTTTCAATTACCCGTTTTGCGTAAAGCCGCTCCAGTTCAGCATGTGCTTCTGATTTTTCTTTACCTGAAAGTACGAACATTCGGTTCGGTACATGCTGAACTGGAGGGCTATGTTTGTGTTCTATGGTATATCCCTGGATACTGCTTAAAATATAAGTGTCTGTAGTTAACATACTCGATTCATCCAGAAAGAAGTGTAATCTCCCAACAACCTCCATACTCCCTGCAATTCGTAAGGAACCAGACCCACCTACCTCCATAGTTACCAGTGGCTGGTTTACTTACTTTTGTGAATCCTTCGTGGAGGTTGAGACGTCGGCGTCTGGGTTTGTGGTTGGGTTGGCGTTGGGGGTTTGCACATCTTCCACGAAGGCCGGTCTGGGCCATGGCCTAAAAAGAACCATGTGCAGTGTACCTGGCCTTTGAGCTTTCACCAGTTTGTCTTGTTCTACTGGTGGGTGCATAAGGGTGCTGTTTATGACCATAGTAGGGTTTTGATGATGTGGCTTTGATGAGCCCCAGGGTTTTTGCCTCCTCATCGAGCTCTTTGACTTGTTTGGATAGGTTACCTCCAAATAGTAAAATTGGTGGTTTTATGTTGCCAGGTTTGCACAGACCTGCAAATTTCGGGTTTAAAGCAGGTCGAATGGCACTCTTCCTGATGACGTTAATTTCGTATTGTGTATTACAGAGCAGTGCCAGTGCATCCTGTTGATCCTGCGACATCTCCTTTTCATCTACTGTCCGGGCGAAAGCTGTTATTCCCGTTGTTAGGAGCTTTAGTACTTTTTGGAGTTTGACATCCATGCCTCTAACTCCTGCTCCGACGTGTTTCCATATGCAATTATTTACAATGGGAACATTCAGGGATGTACAGTTCCCAGGTGGCAAATGTCTTGCCGTGGTGTCCAATATAGCCTGTTCCTGTAGCTGCTTAAATGACATATAGTCAATACTGGCAGCTAGTTTTGGTTCCAGGTTTCAGCCAGTTTGGTCTGGCTGTACGAATTGGGACACCATGTCCAGTAGATTTTGGTCTTCCTGCACCCCTCGCACACTTGATGTTTGTTCTGGAAACCCCTCTTCAGGGTCAGCCCAGAATTGACCCCCAGTACTCCCCTCTGACGAGGGAGATGCACTGTGCAGACCTACAAGAGGTGCTGCTGTGGGTATAATAAATTGCCCACAGTGACTAGACTCCATCTCCCGGAGCCTGTCACGTTGGAGCATTTGCTCCATAAGCCGCTCCATCCGGCTCCAGCGTTCACGGTCGCTGGCCGCTCGCGGCTGCTCAAAGTCGGACTCATCCTAGTCAACGACTCTATTAGACTTTTGTATTGCCTTACCGCCCGGCCGCGGTGTAGATCTGGCCGGTGTGGGGCCAAAGTCGGGCACAGCTGTTCCCATTACGGGTGATTCCCGTGCCACTGGCCGCTGCTGGCTGCCCGCAACTCCGCGGTCCTCCCTCGCCAGCTTTGGTGCAGCCTTCTTGGTTTTCCTCGTTTTGTCCATTGGAGTCTACACCTGTAAAACAGTATGTAGAGAACAAAAAAGAACGCAGAGTATCACTTACCTGCAGTTCCCGGCTTTTGAATTTTGCCGCTGAGGGGGAACGTCGTTCCACCCGTGTGACTATTTCGCAATGCGTGTAGCGATATGACACGCATGCGTCCTGGCGGGGTTCTTCACGTAGTCACTCACGTGACTCCGAAGTAAAATACTACTACGATGGAGAAGTGCCAGGAAAATGTTAAACGAAGTCTGCAAGGGAAACTGGATCCTTTTTTCCTGCCTCACATCATGGGGGTGGGTTTTTGAGCCAGAGAAAGAACACTACACAGCATTAAGCAAACTTAATTAAAAAGAGCCTGCATTTTAGGGCTCTGTGGGTAATTTGACCTGGGGGATGCGTGTGTGGTTTTCTTTGTCTTTTGAGACTTGGTGGAGTCTCAGAGGAGGGAGTTATATGGAAGTTATAAACAAGTTACTTTAAGTTATAAACAATGTATTTATTCTTACATTTATATCCTTGATTTAAACATAAGCTAATATGTAACAGTGTAAAATGGTGTGTGTAACAGTACAAAATGGTGTCGTCTAACCTTGGCTTTAGCTGAAACATAGCTGGGAAATTAAAAGCAATAGTTTGGAATTTCAGGGCGGCGAGAGAGGAAGAGATGAGAGGAAATGTAAAAACTGGACCAAGGTCGGAAATAATGGTGGCAAGACAGAGAATATTAGTATTGAAGATAGATTGATGCGAAAGGAGTACAGGCATGCTAGATAATGTACCAGAGATAAGGCTGAAAGAGTGCAATAAAAAGCTGCTCGTTTCTGTGGATCAGAGAGCAATTAGAGAACGGGCAGGTGGTGCCGTCTTTGAATGTTCCAGCTGAATATTTGCAAATAAAGGCTTTCGTCTTCTTGAAGAATTCTCCGTGTCTGCGTCATCTTATCCAAACTTTGAGTCTTAAAACCACGACAAAATCCAGAAGTGATCAGTGATGGTGTTTGAGATTAAGGCCTGGTGTTCATCTGTGAGATCATATCATAGAACTATAATGGAGTAGGTATATAAGCAGGCTGATCAACATGAACAATACCGTATCTGGGGCTCCGGTTAATCTATCAGAAAGCCTGGCAGTGATGCCAGAGAGAAGAGAAGAGTCCAGCTTTATCTTTAGCTTTGCACATGGCTTTGCATAGCATGGTGCTTATGGGTACTAATATGAAAATATTGTCCAGCAACATTTCAATATTTTCAGTCATCCACGTCTTTGCATAAGCAGAAGCCACCTAATTGTCTGACTACTGCACCAGTAGCAAGGTTGCCAAAATCATGAGTTTGGCTGTCAGTGGTCAAAGATAATTTTAGAGTGTCACTCTCCAGCAATCTATCCCCAGTGAAAGTTAACAGGTGGGTTTAAGCACACAGGAAGAAACATTTTACTCCACTTATATGGAGTCATAATCAGCATTAATGGGACGATGGTGGAGAGAGTCAAATATTTCAAATTCCTGCATATTTCTGAAGATCTTTCGCTTTCTTCACTGCCTGCTGTACCTGTATGCGTACTTTCATAGACTGATGAACACGGACCCCCAGATCCCGTTGTACTCCCCTTTTCCCAACTTGATGCCATTTAGATAGTAATCTGCCTTCCTGTTTTTGCTACCAAAGTGGATAACCTCACATTTATCAGCACTAAACTTAAACTGTCATGCATCTGCCCATTCCCCAACCTGTCCATGTCACCCTGCATTCTCATAGCATCCTCCTCACAGTTCGCACTGCCACCCAGCTTTGTGTTATCTGCAAGTTTGCTAATGTTACTTTGAATCCCTTCATCCAAATCATTGATATATATTGTAAATAGCTGCGGTCCCAGCACCGAGCCTTGCGGTACCCCACGAATCACTGCCTGCCATTCTGAAAAGGACCCGTTAATCCCCATTCTTTGTTTCCTGTCTGCCAACCACTTCTCTATCCATGTCAGCACTCTACCCCCAATACCATGTGCCCTAATTTTGCCCACTAATCTCCAATGTGGGACCTTATCAAATGCTTTCCGAAAGTCCAGGTATACTACATCCACTGGCTCTCCCTTTCCATTTTCCTAGTTACATCTTCAAAAAATTCCAGAAGATTAGCCAAGCATGATTTCCCCTTCGTAAATCCATGCTGACTCGGATCGAACCTGTTACTGCTATCCAAATGTTCGGCTATTTCATGGAGATGGGAGAACCTTCCAGAAGGACAACTATATCTGCAGCACTCCACCAATCAGGCCTTTATGGTAGAGTGGCCAGACAGAAGACACTCCTCAGTAAAATGCACATGACAGCCTGCTTGGTGTTTGCCAAAAGGCATGAAAAACAAGATTTTCTGATCTGATGAAACCAAGATTGAACTCTTTGGCCTGATTGCCAAGCGTCACGTCTGGAGGAAACCAGGCACCGCTCATCACATGGCCAATACCATACCTACGGTGAAGCATGGTGGTGGCAGCATCCTGCTGTAGGGATGTTTTCCAATAGCAGGAACTGAGAGACTAGTCATGATCGAGGGAAAGATGAATGGAGCAAAGTACAAAGAGATCTTTGATGAAAACCTGCTCCAGAGCATTCTGGACTTCAGACTGGGGCAGAGGTTCACCTTCCAACTAAGCACACAGCCAAGACAACGCAGGAATGGCTTCGTGACAAGTCTGTGAAATTCCTTGAGTGACCCAGCCAGAGCCTGGACTTGAACCCGATCGAACATCTCTGGAGGGACCTGAAAATAGCTTTGCATCGACGCTCCCCATCCAACCTGAAAGAGCTTGAGAGGATCTGCAGAGAAGAATGGGAGAAATTACCCAAATACAGGTGTGCAAAGCTTGTAGCATCATACCCAAGAAGACTTGAGGCTGTAATAGCTGCCAAAGGTGCCTCAACAAAGTACTGAGTAAAGGGTCTGAATACTTATGTAAATGTGATATTTTAGTTATTTCTTTTTCATTACTTTGGAAACATTTCTAACCTGTTTTCGCTTTTTTTATTATGGGGTGTGTGTATGATAATATTAATGATTGATAATAATGAAAATGAATTTAATCCATTTTAGAATAAGGTTGTAACGTAACAAAATGTGGAAAAAATTGAAGGGGTCTGAATTCTGAATGCACTGTATTCACACTGAGCTTTTATTTTCTCTTTCTCGTTTGTCATATCATACTATGTTTGCTTATTCGGTTGTGCTGCAGCAAGTAAGAATTTCATTGTTCTATCTGGGACATATGACAATAAAACACTCTTGACTCTATCTAAAGAAGGATGTACTTACAATGGAGGAATGAAGCTAAATTTCACCAGATTGAGTCCTGGGGTAGTGTTTATTATATGAGGAAAGACTATGCAGTCCAAGCCTGTGCTTGCTTCCACTCAGAAGAATAAAAGGTGACCTCATTGCAACATACAACATTATTAATTTGCCAATTTCTCTGGTTGCAGTGTCTACGTATCAAGCAACGGTCAACCTATCAAGCCTGTTATATTAAGCATATCTACCTCTTCGAGGTCCCTAGGACTATCCTTAACCAGACTTTGCTGGCTTTACCTTGCACTAAATGTTATTCCCTTATCATGTATCTATACACTGTAAATGGATTGATAGTTATCATGTATTATTTTTTCTGCAGACTGGTTAGCATGCAACAAAAAGCTTTTCCCTATATCTCAGTACAGACAACAATGAACTGAACTGAAACTGAACAAGATGAGGACTCAGTTATTCAGAATGGAGAAGAGAACAATTGCTTCACCCAGAAAATGGTGAAAATTTAGAATCTGTCTCCCTAGCAAACTGCAGAAGCTCAGTCACTGAGTACTTTCAGGATAAAGGAAAATCGATTTTTAGATTTAATTTAACTTATATTGAGTACATTTACTAAATGGGCACAGAGATGATCAACTCGCTGGAGTTTAGAAGGGTGATGGGGGAGACTAAAAAGGGTGAATTTATTATGGGGAACAAGGAAATGGCAGATGAGTCCATCAGGTACTTTGGATCCATCTTCACTAAGGAAGACACAAACAATCTTCCTGATGTACTAGTGGCCAGAGGATCTGGAGTGACAGAAGAACCGAAGGAAATCCACATTAAGCAGGAAATGGTGTTGGGTAGACTGATGGGACTGAAGGCTGATAAATCCCCAGGACCTGATGGTCTGCATCCCAGAGTACTTAAGAAAGTGTCTCTAGAAATCGTGGACACATTGGTGATCATTTTCCAATGTTCTATTGATTCAGGATCAGTTCCTATGGATTGGAGGGTAGCTAATGTTATCCCACTTTTTAAGACAGGCGGGAGAGAGAAAACAGGGAATTATAGACCTGTTATCCGGACATCGGTGGTGGGGAAAATGCTGGAGTCAATCATAAAAGATGAAATAGTGGCGCATTTGGATAGCAGTAACAGGATTGGTCCGAGTCAGCATGGATTTACGAAGGGGAAATCATGCTTGACTAATCTTCTGGAATTGTTTGAGGATGTAACCAGGAAAATGGACAAGGGAGAGCCAGTGGATGTAATGTACCTGGACTTTCAGAAAGCATTCGATAAGGTCCCACATGGGAGATTAGTGGGCAAAATTAGGGCACATGGTATGGGGGTAGAGTGCTGACATGGATAGAAAATTGGTTGGCAGACAGGAAGGAAAGAGTAGGGATTAACGGGTCAATTTCAGAATGGCAGGCAGTGACTAGTGGGGTAACGCAAGGCTCGCTGCTGGGACTGCAGCTATTTACAATATATATTAATGATTTAGATGAAGGGATTACAAGTAACATTAGCAAATTTGCAGATGACACAAACCTGAGTGGCAGTGTGAACTGTGAGGAGGCTGCTTTGAGAATGCAGGGTGACTTGGACAGGTTGGGTGAGTGGGGAGATGCATGGCAGATGCAGTTTAATGTGGATAAATGTGAGGTTATCCACTTTGGTGGCAAAAACAGGAAGGCAGATTATTATCATAATGGTGTCAAGTTGGGAAAAGGGGAGGTACAATGGGATCTGGGGGTTCTTGTTCATCACTCATCAGTCAATTAAAGTAAGCATGCAGGTACAGCAGGCAGTGAAGAAAGCGAATGACATGTTGGCCTTCATAACAAGAGTAGTTGAGTATTGGAGCAAAGAGATCCTTCTGCAGTTGTACAGGGCCCTGGTGAGACCACACCTGGAGTACTGTGTGCAGTTTTGGTCTCCAAATTTGAAGAAGGACATTCTTGCTATTGAGGGAGTGCAGTGTAAGTTCACGAGGTTAATTCCCGGGATGGCGTGACTGTCATATGCTGAGAGAATGGAGCGGCTGGGCTTGTATACTCTAGAATTTAGAAGGATGAATGGAGATCTTATTGAAACATATAAGATTATTGAAGGTTTGGACATGCAAGAGGCAGGAAACATGTTCCCGATGTTGGGGGAAGTCCAGAACCAGGGGCCATAGTTTAAGAATAATGGGTAAGCCATTTAGAATGGAGATGAGGAAACACTTTTTCACACAGAGAGATGTGAGGCTGTAGAATTCTCTGCCTCACAGGGTAGTGGCGGCCGGTTCTCTGGATACTTTCAAGAGAGAGCTAGATAGGGCTCTTAAAGATAGCAGTCAAGGGATATGGGGAGAAGGCAGGAACGGGGTACTGATTGTGGATGATCAGCC
Source organism: Malacoraja senta (assembly GCA_038087875.1). Lineage (NCBI taxonomy): Eukaryota > Metazoa > Chordata > Chondrichthyes > Rajiformes > Rajidae > Malacoraja > Malacoraja senta. Next base: position 131,213,669 of record CM075977.1, read on the forward strand.
ATGATCACATTGAATGGCTGGCTCGAAGGGCCAAATGGCCTACTCCTGCACCTATTGTCTATTGTCATTGAAACTTACCAAATAGTGAAAGGCTTGGATGAAGTGGATGTGAAGTGGTTGTTTCCACTAGTGGGAGAGTCTAGGACCAGAGGTCATAACCTCAAAATTAAAGGACGTTCCTTTAGGAAGGAGATGAGAAGGAATTTCTTTAGTCAGAGGGTGGTGAATCTGCGGAATTCTTTGCCAAATCAATGGATATTTTTATGGCAGAGATAGATGGATTCTCAATTAGTACAGGTGTCAAGGGTTATGGGGAGAAGGCAGGAGAATATGGTTAGGAGGAAGAGATAGGTCAGCCATGAATGAATGATGGAGTAGACTTGATGGGCCGAATGGTCTAATTGTGCTCCTATTACTAATGACCTTATGACTAGAATAGTTAATTCTGAGGTCTGGACCTAGATTCTCCCACCAGTGGAGACAACCTCTTCACATCCAATATATATGGGAACTGCATCTCTGTTTACTGGAGTTTTACTGTTATTAGACACTTCCTGAATGTCAACAAAAAAATGTTGTTCATTTCGTCTAATCGTTCCCTTCCTCCTTTTCAATAATGATTTTTTTAGGAATGATTCAAGATTCAAGATTCAAAATTCAAGATTCAATTCAATTGTCACATGCACCAATTAAGGTACAGTGAAGTTTGAGCTCCCAAACAGCCATACTAAGTGAAAAAAACAACAAAACACAATTCAGCCTCACATAAAATAAAATGTAACATAAACACCCAACCTAGCGGAATCCACATTCCTCACTGCGATGGAAGGCAATAAAGTTCAGTCACCTTCCTCCTTTGTTCACCTGTGGTCAGGGCTGAACCCTCAGCACTTGCCCTTGCAGATGGTCCGCTGTCTTCCCCGACACCCCCCCCCCCCCAAACACCTCCCACATAAAACATACCAAGAGACATTAAAACAAACATTCAAGACATACTTAAAATAATGAAAATAGAGAAGGGACAAGACAGACTGCTGGGGAGGCAGCCATTAGGGGCGCCACCCAGTGGAAATATGGAGGACTTTGAGTGTGAACTTCTTTGCATATCCTTAATATCCCAACAGATTTAGCAAAGTGTTTTGGGTGCAGGAGAAGACTCCTTGATCCATCGCAAAATTCAGTCTCACTCTCCATACCAATCTTGACTGATCGGCTCTGTGTAAGAGGAAAAGATGAATTTGATTCTACCAGTAGAATGCAAGCTATTTTATTTCAGATTCTCTCAAAACAAGATAGTCTAATCACAAAAGAGGAAAATTGGCCCTCATTTACTTTATTTTTTACTGAAATATAAAACATCAATGTATTCACAGTGATTATGTAAAAATCAAAAGTAAACTAATAAATATCTTGATATCTTTTTCCCCCCCTTTTTTTGTTTATTCTTGGCATGCAAGCATTGCTGGCCAAGTCAGCATTTATTGGTCATTTCTAATTGCTCGTAAGGAGTGGTGCCTTTTTGCTTTTTTGGAATCCCTGTGATTTGGGGGAAATTTTGAATTTTGTAACACGATTTTAGTAATATACTAGACCAAGTGGAACCCGTTGGGCCCCGTTTCCCCAACCCAATATTCCACCACTCACCCATAGCCCCCAACTGCACAGACGTGGCTCATTTCCCCCATCCCCCAACACTCCCATCTTTTCCTCTTCACCCTCCCTCTTCTCTCCCCTCTCCTCCTCCCCTCCACTCCCCTTTCCCTGTCGCTCTTTTCCCCTACCCTCAGTCACTCCCTCCCTCCATAACCCCTCTCCCCTCCTACCCCCTCCTCTCCCTCTATCTGTTTAAATAACTAAAAATAACAATCCTCTCCTCGTCCCCCCCCCCCACTGCTGTCTTTTGTAAAATGTAAATGAGATCCCATTGTGATGTTATTGTCGAGTGGAGCACTGCTGATGGGCAGTTTATGTAAATTAGGTCACTTTGTGATGTCATGCACTGCTAACTGCCAATGCAGATGGAATAACTTTTTCTCAAAGTGGGGTTTTGTAAAGTTAAAAATGTGAATAACTTGTAAAATACACCATCAATCTGAATGAAACTTGCAAAAGTACACCACAGGACAATGGTGAGTAAGGTGGCCCAAAATTGTAGCACTATCGTGTACCATTTTGGCGTAATTTCAGGAACCCCGCACAAACAGACATAGTTGGAAACAAACAAGATGAGAGTTTTAGTAATATACTAGACTAAGTGGGACCCGTAGGGTCCCATGTTTACATAGGAGGGCTTGTCCCCTAATACAATATTCCACCTCTCCACCAATTCCAATATTGGTGGCCAGTGGGGGGTGGGGGCTTTCTGGAGTGCTACTATGGGTGTTGTGGGCCGAAGGGACTGGTTTCCAGAGGGCTAGTATGGACATTGTGGGCCGAATGGATTCTTGGGCTGGCCGCTCAGTCACTCAGGCCTGGTTGGCTGGCAGCTCAGTCACTCAGACAGGGTGGGCTGGCAGCACAGTCACTCAGGCCTGGTGGACTGGCAGCTTAGTCATTCAGGCCTGGTGGGCTGGCAGCTCAGTTACTCAGGGCTGGTGGGCTGGCATATCAGTCACTCAGGGCTGGTGTGCTGGCATCTCAGTCATTCAGGGCTGGTGGGCTGGCAGCTTAGTCACTCAGGGCTGGTGGGGTGGCAGCTTAGTTACTCAGGGCTGGTTGGCTTGCAGATCAGTCACTTAGGGCTGGTGAGCTGACAGTTCACTCATGGCTATTCCTTGAAATTTCATTTCAAGCAGAGTGCAGGCCACCAAGTTCAATTTCATAGCATTTCAAGCAGAGTGCAGGCCACCAAATTCAATTTCATAGCGTTTCAAGCAGAGTGCAGGCCACCAAATTCAATTTCATAGCATTTCAAGCAGTGCAGGCCACCAAATTCAATTCCATCGCATTTCAAACAGAGTGCAGGAAACCCAATTCAATTTCATAGCATTTTAAGCAGTGCGCAGGCCACCCTATTCAATTTCATAGCATGACAAGCAGAGTGCAGGCCACCCAATTCAATTTCATAGTATTCAAGCAGAGTGCAGGCCACCCAATTCAATTTCATCACATTTCAGGCAGGGTGCAGGCCACCCAATTCAATTTCATGGCATTTCAAGTAGTGTGCAGGCCACCCAATTAAATTTCATAGCATTTCAAGCAGAGTGCAGGCCACAGAATTCAATTTCATAGCATTTCAAGCAGAGTGCAGGCCACCCAATTCAAATTCATAGTATTCAAGCAGAGTGCAGGCCACCAAATTCAATTTTATCACATTTCAAGCAGAGTGCAGGCCACCAAATTTGAATTCATAGTATTTCAAGCTGAGCGCAGGACACCCAATTCAATTTCATAGCATTTCAAGCAGAATGCAGGCCACCCAATTCAATTTCATAGCATTTCAAGCAGAGTGCAGTCCACCAAATTGCCAAACAACTCATTGCATTGTCATTAAGGGCTAACAAATCATTTATTGCAAGTACATTGCAGACTCACTGTTCAGTTGATTCACAGGTTACAATCACAGTTGTGGGCTCTCCCTCGCGATCTTCCACAGTGACTGATTCACATCCAGGCATCCGGGGTTTTATAGTCCTGCCCCCCCACCCCACCCCCCCACCATGTCAAGGTGAATGACATGTGAGAGGACCAATCTGTTGATCTCAAGATCTTGCTTCGAGGACTTTAAAAAATAATGCAATTGTCCCCTCCCCCTCCTCTTCAGCTAAACATGTGCTGGAAGGACTGAGTGTTCCTCGATTGTAACTTTGTTGCAAGCTGGGCTAGCAAGGATTTTAGCTGCAAATTTTTTCTTAAACTTGAATTTTAAAATGATGAATAACTTGTAAAATATAACATCTATCTGACCAAATCTTGACACAAACCACCACAGGACAATGTTGAGTAAGGTGGTGCAAACATTTTGCCGCTATCGTGTACCATTTTGCGAAGGTCCTTGATCACACACATATATGCGCATAGATAGAAACAAACAAGATGAGAGTTTTAGTAATATACTAGACCAAGTGCAGACCCATTGGGTCTGGTCCCCGAAAGTGCTTGACACCCCGGGGTGTTGTTCCCGAACGTGCTTCAGACCCCGGGGTGAAAATGGTCGAAAAAAAGATGGCGCGTGTTCGGAAAAAATCAGAGAAAATCGGCGAAAAAAAGATGGCGTCGTTTTCGGAGAAAATCGGCGAAAAAAAGAAGGCGTCGTTTTCGGAGAAAATCGAAGACAATCGGAGAAAATCACATGGGGGTTGGGGGGGGGGATGGATTTTATTAAAAAACGTGTACATAAACATGACCGAATTTAATCAGGAGTGGCTATTCGTAAAGATAAATGTCATCTCTTTGGAAATGGTAAAAAATATGGGCCTTTCCACGCACTGTGTGGGCCAGGGGCGGTATCAATGGCAGCACAGGTCAAGCAGAACGTTGGACGTACGGACGTACAGACGTACAGACGGATGACAGCCAGAGAGTTTTAAAAGTATACTAGACCAAGTGCAGACCCGTTGGGTCTGGTCCCCGAAAGTGCTTGACACCCCGGGGTGTTGTTCCCGAACATGCTTCAGACCCCGGGGTGAAAATCTGCTGAAAAAAAGATGGCGTCGTTTTTGGAAAAAATCAGAGAAAATTGGCGAAAAAAAGATGGCGTCGTTTTCGGAGAAAATCGGAGAAAAAAAGATGGCGTCGTTTTCGGAGAAAATCGGAGACAATCGGAGAAAATCACATGGGGGTGGGGGGGATGGATTTTATTAAAAAGCGTGTACATAAACAGGACGGAATTTAATCAGGAGTGGCTATTCGTAAAGATAAATGTCATATCTTTGGAAATGGTAAAAAATATGGGCCTTTCCACGCGCTGTGTGGGCCAGGGGCGGTATCAAAGGCGGCGTACGGACGTACAGACGTACAGACGTACAGACGTACAGACGGACGACAGCCAGAGAGTTTTAAAAGTATATAGATAGATAGATAGATAGATAGATAGATCAATGCTGCGATTATAAAGTAGATCTAATACACAACTCAAAAGTGCACATTATTCTCAAATTTTGTAGCTACAGAATGATGATGCAGTGAATCACTTTGATCACACTGCGCTGGATAAATTTTTATGATTTATGTGCCCATTTCCAGAGTGAATTCTTGAACATATTAAGTGCACAAGAAATGCATGGACAATTTAATAACAGTGCAAAGATGCCAATATGAATGAGGACAAATATTGCATTGATACTAACAAAACCAGAACTGCGACAATATATTATAGGCTAAATTACAGATTTTAGAAGTTAAATATATCTGCAGAACTATGTTCATTTTTGCAATCATTCCACAATTTAATTGAGTTATTAAACATCTATTATTCCATACATAAAACTAATTTAAATGGGATGTGTCTATAAATATTAGCACAGTCAAATTATTGGACAATATCATATCAGGCAAAAGAAAATGAACATTATATGAACAGAACTAATATGAAAATGAAATGCAGTCTTAATTTTATCACAAATTTTGGCTAATATGTAAGACATACATGACTAGGTTGCTCCTATCAGTTGCCTTTCAGACACACTCAAACAATATCAGAATCTATTGTCCCCTTGCATTTATTTTGTAATTCTTTCACCAGAACCATCAAAAATAAAAAAGGAGATTGAATTAGCATCATACTTGTTTCACAATTTGGCATAAGGATAAACAACCTCCATGTGACTTGCTCTTTATTAAGCTGGAAGTGCTTGCAGAACAATTGAGTTTGTTACCTCTCTGTCATACATAAATAGATTATTATTATTATTATATCCTGTATCTGGCAGCTTACCTGAACATCAATACATTAGTGAGCCTTCTGATGAGTAACATTAAACTGTAGTATAATTCACTGAGGTACTGTGGATGCAAGAAAAGGGAAACATGAAAATTAATGCCAGAAAATCATCCAGCATCATTAATGCTTTAGATTAATGACCTATTTGTAGACAAAGAAAATGTACACAAATTCTAATAAAACATCACAGACTTGAAATGTTAACTATGATTCTGACTCCTCAGGTGCTGCCTAATCTAATGTCTGTTTCCAGTATTTCTTGTTTCACAAATTTCTAAGAGGCTTCATAGATATGTGAGAAAATGAGTTGGGAGATATGACTAAAAGCTTAGACAAAGACCAACCTGAGGGCTCCAGTCGCGGAGCCTCCGGACCTGACAGCGGGAAGAGCTGTGGTGGCGCGTGGCTGTGACCCGACTTCGGAGCTTCGGAGGCTCCGGATGCAGGCCCGGTGGACAGTAACATTGGGAGCTCACAGGTCCCTGGTGGGAGACCGCTTTTCGGAGCTCCCGCAATGGCAACTTCTCCCGCTGGAATTGCGGGGTTTAAGGACTTGGAGCGGGGCCTAACATCGCCCAGCGTGGCGTAAATGGAGACGGGACTTACCATCGCCCGCCGGGGGCTTTAACATCGGGAGCCCCAGTTCGCCTCGACGCTGCAGTTGGACTGCTGGACCGCGGGAGAAGAACAAAGGGAAGAGATAAGACTTTTGCCTTCCATCACAGTGAGGAGATGTTGGAGATTCACTGTGATGGATGTTTGTGTCAACTGTGTTAAATGTGGGTCTTAGGTTTTTTGGTATTGTAAGACTGTAGAAAATGCAATTTCGTTCAAACCAAGCTGTTTGAATGACAATTAAAGGCATTTTATTCCTCTAAAAAAAAACTTGCCCACACCAACCAACATGTCTCAGTTACACTAGTCCCACCTGCCTGCATTTCGTCCATATCCCTCTAAACCTGTCCTATCCATGTACCCAAGATAGACACAAAATGTTGGAGTAACTTAGCGGGACAGACAGCATCTCTGGAGAGAAGGAATGGGTGACATTTCGGGTCGAGACCCTTCTTCAGATTAAAAAGTAGATTGCGACCTGAAACGTCACCCATTCCTTCTCACCAGACATGCTGCCTGTCCCGCTGAGATACCCCAGCATTTTGTGTCTATCTTCGGTTTAAACCAGCATCTGCAGTTCCTTCCTACACTATCCATGTCCCTGTCTAACTGTTTCTTAAATGTTGGGATAGTGCCTGCCTCAACTACCTCCACTGGCAGCTTGTTCCATACATCCACAACTATTTGTGTGAAAAAATTACCCCTCAGATTCCTATTAAATCTTTTCCCTTTCACCTTAAACCTATGTCCTCTGGTCCTCAATTCACTTACCATCTACCCAATCTATTCCTCTCATGATTTTATACATGATTGTAAAGATCTAGCAGGTGGCAAAAATGCGATATATAAAAAGAGAGGGGGGTAGAGAAATGAATCAATTTGCAAGTGCATCTAATTGAAAGGAACTCAGACAGCAGAAGGCATAACAATTTGAGCAAAGGGAGGGGAATAAACAAAAGGGGAGGCTGAAAGACAGTGTGGAATTGCAAAGCTGGTGGAGACTTTAGGTGTGGATAGAGGTACAGCAGGCAGTGAAGAAAGCAAATAGCATGTTGGCCTTCATGGCGAGAGGATTTGAGTACAGAAGCAAGGAGGTCCTACTGAAGTTGTACAGGGCCCTGGTGAGACCGAACCTGGAATATTGTGTGCAGTTTTGGTCTTTTAATTTGAGGAAGGACATTGTTGCTATTAAGGGAGTGCAGCATAGGTTCACCAGGTTCATTCCTGGGATGGCGGGACTGACATATGATGAAAGAATGGATCGACTGGGCTTATATTCACTGGAATTTAGAAGGATGAGAGGGAATCTTATAGAAACATATACAATTCTTAAGGGATTGAACAGGCTGGATACAGGTAAAATGTTCCAGATGTGGGGGTGTCCAGAACCAGGGGTCACAGTTTAAGAATAAGAGGTAGGCTATTTAGGACTGAAATGAGGAAAAGCGTTTACACCCAGAGAGTTGTGAATCTGTGGGATTCTCTGCCATAGAAGGCAGTGGAGGCCAATTCAGTGGATGTATTCAAGTTAGATATAGCTCTTGGGCCTAACAGAATCAAGAGAAATGGGGAGAAAGCAGGAACGGGGTACAGATTTTGGATGTTCAGCCATGATTATATTGAATGGTGGTGCTTGCTTGAAGGGCCGATTGGACTACTCCTGCACCTATTTTCTATGTATCTATGGATTGGAGAGAGGCCGAGCATTTAAACAAACAATTGAAAATACTTCTTGATATTTGAAGAGTTGATGTGGTATTGAAAATGGGATTGAGAAGTTCGGATGATCTGAAATCTAAAAAGAGTGAAAGATGGAAAAACATGCAGGGAAGAATTGAATTATTTACATTTAGAGCTGAGACAGCATAAAATCTGACTGTAAAGGGGGTTGTTTTTTTTGTCGGGAAGGGCATTGTAGCATGCAAAGAAACTGAAATTGAAGTGGGCTTGCTGTGCTGAATATACGGGCATTGCAAGCTCACTTCAATTGAAGCTCAGTGCAGGATTTATCTAGAATAGATTATGGAAAGGAATAAAGTTGATGACAAGTGAACGGGGTTTATGAGGGAAGGTGGCATTAAATGTTCCATTGTTTAGTTGGTTGTAAGCAACTCCCAATAGAACAGCATCTGCTGTCTCATGTGGTTCCATTCATCAGCACAAATTGAAGCCAAAGAAGCAATTATGAAGAGACAAGAAATGTGATCTCATGATAATAGAGAAGAGAAGGAAATATAGAGCTTAATAGCATCAGGATATGTGTCCTCTTGGGAAAGGGTGATATTGCCAAGGACCAGCATAACTTCTTCTTGCGTATGGCATGCCCAGCCTAAAGTTGTAAGACAACTTGTTCTGTTTGATCTTCTGTTTGTGCACGCCAGGTTGATTGCATTCGTCGAAACAGTGTGGACCACGTGAAGGTTGCAATCTCCCACCCCACCTGCATATCAAAGAGGGATAAAGGAATGGGGATTTTTTTAATTTTTTTTAAATCGGTGGATACCTGGAGAAGATAATATCACAATGGGATGAGAATCTCTACAACACCTGGAGATGCTCTAAACTTTAGGCAGCTCTAGTCTGTAGAAGAATTTGGGGAATACTAGGACAATGAACAATTAGAAGCTTGTCACATCAGAATCATTTGACTGTTTTGGAGGCTGAAACCTGAATGAATTTGTTAAGCGTCCATCAAGATTTAGCTGCATTAGTTTTAGGGTTTATTATTATAATGACTCTCTACAAAGAATGACCTTGAACAAGTAGTTTACATAAGAATACATTTTAATATTGAAAAGTTGATGAATGAGGGGCTGAATAGGGCCAGCAACTCATATCAATGATATGAGGCACAGAAGTTTTCAGGGAGGGGGATAAAATTGGAACATGGAAGCTCAAGTCAAGTTAGGTCGTGAAGTTTATTGTCATATGCACAAGTAGAGTGAGGTAAAGGGACTTGTTTGCCATTGCATCATAGACCCAGAAAACACACAAAAACCTAAATTACACATAAATTCTTCATAATTTCTGCAACATTAAAATAAAGACTGTGCAAAAAAAGATATTAATACAAAAACCAATTAGAAACTAACAATCCATGGTAATGCAACATTATACTGTTAGTTTTCCATTGCCGAGGCAGGATTTATGTTGCTTGAGACAGTTCATGTAACTGATGGTTGTTGGAAAGTAGCTGCTCTTGAATATACTGGTGTCAACTTCAGGCTTCTGTAACTGCCACTCGGTAACAGTGAGAAGAGGGCCTTAACCAGATGGTGGGGATCCTTGATGATAGATGCTGTCTGATCTGTCTCAACATTCCCCAGGGCCCTACCATTCACTGTGAAAGTCCTGCCTTGGATTGACTTCCCAAAATGCACCACCTCACACCTATCTGCATAAAACTCCATCAACCAATTTCAACTCCAACTGACCAAGAACCTGCTGTAACTTTTGATAACTATCTTCACTATCTATGATATCCAATTAAGTGCCACCTGCAAACTTACTAATCATGCCTTATACATTATCATTCAAATAATTGAAATAAGCTACAAACAGCGATGACGCTAGCACCAATCCCTGAGGCACGCCACTAGTACAGGCCCCCAAACTCTGCTTCCTTCCATGAAGACAATTCTCTATCCCATCGGCTAGCTCTCCCTGGATCCAAATCAATCTAACCTTCCAGGAAAGCCTACCATGCGAACCTTAACAAATGCTTTGCTGAAGTCCATATAGACAACGTCTATGGCTTTGCCCTCATCAACCAATTTGGTTACTTCTTCAAAAAACGTAATTAGATTCATAAGATATGATCTCCAACTCTATTTCCCAGGATTTTCCTTGCAGCCCTTTTTAAATAGAGGCACAACTTTACCCACCTCCACTCTTCCAGAACCTCACCCATGTCTAAAGATGATTTATATATCTCAGCCAGGGTGCCTGTAATATCTTGCCTTGTTTTCCATAATGTCTTCGGATATATCTGATCAGGCCTGGGAGATTTATCTATCTTCATATACCTTAGTACACCCAGCACCTCCTTGACTGTAATATGGACTGTCCTCAGGACATCTCTGTTAACTGTTCCAAACTCTCCAGTCTTCATGCCTTTCTCCACAGAAAAAACAGAGGAGATATTCTCATTGAGGAACTGGACTGTCTCTTGTGGTAGACAAAAGTGCTGGAGAAACTCAGCGGGTGCAGCAGCATCTATGGAGCGAAGGAAATAGGCAACGTTTCGGGCCGAAACCCTTCTTCAGACTGATGTAGGGTGGAGGGGGTGGGGGCGGGGAAAAGAAAGGAGAAAGGAAGAGGAGGAGCCCGAGGGCTGAGGGAGAGCGGAGAAGGGGAGGAGACAGCAAGGGCTATCGGAAATTGGAGAAGTCAATGTTTATGCTGCTAGGGTGCAAACTGCCCAAGCGGAATATGAGTTGCTGCTCCTCCAATTTCCGGTGGTGCTCACTCTGGCCATGGAGGAGGCCCAGGACAGCTCTGTGGCTCTGCACAGAGATGACCACTTTGTTTTCTGAGGAGCCCTATTCTCTCTCTAATTACCCTCTATCCCTTAATGCTCATAAAATCTCTTTGGATTTTCCTTAATATTATCTGCCAGAGCTATATCTTGTCCATTTCTTCCCCTTCTCATTTCCTGCTTAAGTATTCTCCTTAGTTCCCGACATTCCTCCATGGATACTCTTTATCCCAGCTGCCTATACTTGTCCGCCTCCTTTTCTTGACTATAGCTTCAATTTATCTTGTCATCCATTTCCTTACTCCTACCTGCCTTGTCCTTCACTCTAACAGGAACATGCATGCCTTGAACTCTAATCATCACACATTTAAAGGCATTCCACTTTCCTGATGTCCCTTTGCCTGCAGGCAACCTACTTGAAACAACTTTAGCAAGTTCCTGTCTAATATCATCAAAGTTGGCCTTGCCCCAAATCAAATCAGTCTGCCCTGTCTTTATCCATAACTATTGTAAAGTTAATAGAACAGTGGTCACTGGTCTCAAAAGGCTCACCCATGAACACTTCAATCATTTGCGCTTCCCACTTTCCTAAGAGTAGATCAAGCTTTGTAGGGCCCTCTACATTTTGCCTGAGGAAACTTTCCTGACCACACTCGACAAATGCATTGGAGTTATTCTCATTATGAAATGTGAAGTTATAGGAAACTCCATTAAAGTTTAAAAATGATGAAGTCATTGAATTCTGTTCAGACTGGCAGGTCGTGTTAATTGGGTAGGAACAGGAGTATTGGGCATGCATTGGATTAGGTATCCGTAAGCATTTCTTTCCATAAGGGTTAATGGCCATCTGGAATGCATTCATTAAATGTGCAGTAAATGTGGATACCCAGGAGAATTTCAGTAATGGAGCTGGTACATTCTAAAGGGAAAGCTAGGCATTTGAAGTTATCATGAGGAAATTGCGGGGCAGCTGGAAACAAAGAGTCGTTCTGCCCTCCTGGTGCTTGACTGATTGCCTGAAAGAGCGGAATAGGAATTTCTCAACTTTTCCAAGATTGCCGCAGGTTGTTCCTTTTCCTTTAAAATTAAACAGCAGGAACATTAGAACTACAAAACTCACATTTATAGCAGAGTGGCGATTAGGCCCTGGAGTGATTTTTAATAAAAGAATAAGGAGCAAGTTCACAGAGTGAAAGGGACACATTATGAGAAACAAATGAAGGTAAACTGGAAAATAAACTTTAAAAATCAATGGTAAAAAATTCAGAAATCTGCAAGGATTTCAAAAAAGTGCGCTAGTTAAAAAAAAGTAAACTAATTTTGAAGCACTAGATAAATATAAACAGAATATTTAAAGTTATAGATGTTAAGTGGAAGAAGGACTCATTAACAGAAAGAAGCGATGTTAACAAACCAAAGAAAACAAAAAAAAGAAAAGAAAAATTACAGTCAAATTATCAAGGGATATATAGAATGTTTAAGAAAGAACTGCAGATGCTGGAAAAATCGAAGGAAGATAAAAATGCGGGAGAAACGCAGCGGGTGAGGCAGCATCTATGGAGCGAAGGAATAGGTGACGTTTCGGGTCGAGACCCTTCTTCAGTCTGCTGGAGAAACTCACCCGCTGAGTTTCTCCAGCATTTTTATCTACAAGGGATATATAGAGATAGGCAATATGAATAACAGAATGAAAAATAAAATGGGGAAAGGATGCTCACAGATTTACTGTTTTAGTTAGACTCGCCAATAATATTATGGAGATGCAAAAGTATTAAATCACGGAAATTAGAATGGAAAATGTGTGAGCTACTCAGGAGGTTAGGCAGCATCTGTGAGGAGAGAAACTGAGTTAGTGTTTTTGAGAAAAGTGGAGGAGACTGATAGAGGTCTTCAAAATAATGGGTGGATTGAGTAGATTCAGAAATTATATTATCTTTTGTGGCTAGACAAAAATGCTGGAGAAAGTCAGCGGGTGAGGGAGCATCAATGGAGCGAAGGAATAGGTGATGTTTCGGGTCGAGACCCTTCTTCAGACTGATGTGGAGGTGGGGGGGCGGGAAGAAGAAATGAAGAGGTGGAGATAGTATGCTGTGGGAGAGCTGGGAAGGGGAAGGAGGGATAAAGCAAGGACTACCTGAAATTGGAGAAGTCAATGTTCAGACCGCTGAGGTGTAAACTGCCCAAAAGAAATAGGAAGTGCTGCTCCTCCAATTTGCGGTGGGACACTCTGGCCATGGAGGAGGCCCAGGACAGAAAGGTCGGATTCAGTATGGGAGGGGGAGTTGAAGTGCTGGGCCACCGGGAGATCAGGTTGGTTAGTGCGAACCGAGCGGAGGTGTTGGGCGAAGCCTACGCTTGGTCTCACCGATGTAGAGCAGCTGACACCTAGAGCAGTGGATGCAATAGATGAGGTTGGAGGAGGTGCAGGTTAACCTCTGCCTCACCTGGAAAGACTGCTTGGGTCCTTGGATGGAGTCAAGGGGGGAGGTAAAGCGACAAGTGTAGCATTTCCTACGGTTGCAAGGAAAAGTACCATGGGAAGGGGTGGTTTGGGTGGGAAGAGACGAATTGACCAGGGGGTTACGGAAGAAACCAAAAGGGGAGGAGATGGGAAGATGTGGCCAGTGGTGGGATCCCTTTGGAGGTGGCGAAAATGTCGGAGTATGTTGTATGTGACGGCATCTGTTGTATGTGACGGCTGGTGGGGTGGAAGGTGAGGACAAGGGGCACTCTGTCCTTGTTATGAGTGGGGGATGGGGAGTGAGAGCGGAGCTACGGGATATAGAGGAGACCCTGGTGAGAGCCCCATCTATAGTCGAAGAGATGAAACCCCGTTCCCTAAAGAATGAGGACATCTCCGATGCCCTGGTTTGGAACACCTCATCCTGGGTGCAGATGCGGCGTAGACGGAGGAATTGGGAGGAGGGCATAGAGTCCTTACAGGAAGCAGGGTGGGAAGAAGTGTAGTCCAGATAGCCATGGGAGTCAGTGGGTTTGTAGTAGATGTCGGTCAGTAGTCTGTTACCTGCGATGGAGATAGTGAGGTCTAGAAACGGTAGGGAAGCGTCGGAAATGGTCCAGGTGAATTTGAGTGCCGGATGGAAGTTAGTGGTGAAATGGATGAAGTCAGTGAGTTCTGCATGGGTGCAGGAGGTGGCACCAATGCAGTCGTCAATGTAGTGGAGGTAGAGTTCGGGGATTGGGCCACGGTATGCCTCGAACAAGGATTGGTCGACGTACCCTACAAAGAGGCAGTCATACCTGGGGCCAATGCGCATGCCCATAGCTACACCTTGGATTTGGAGGAAATGGGAGGAGTAAAAAGGAAAAGTTGTTGGGGGTACGGACCAGCACCGCTAGGCAGAGGAGAGTATTTGTAGACGTGGATTGGTTGGTTCTGTGGTCAAGGAACAAATGGATGACTATAAGGCCCTCCTGATGGGGGATGGAGGTGTAGAGTGACTGGACATCCATGGTGAAGATGAGGGAATGGGGGCCTGGAAAACGGAAGTCATGGAGGAGACGAAGAGTGTGTGAGGTGTCTTGGACATAGGTAGGGGGAGATTTGACCAGGGGGGATAGGATGGAGTCGAGGTATGTGGAAATAAGTTCGGTGGGACAAGAACAAGCAGAAACAATGGGTCTGCCAGGACAGTCATGATTGTGGATTTTGGGGAGAAGGTAAAATTGGGCTGTGCGGGGCTGGGGAACGATGAGGTTGGACGCTTGTGAGGGCAGGGAGCCAGATGTGATGAAGCCCGTAATGGTGTTTGAGATAATGTCCTGGTGCTCACCTATCATGGTCATGGTCCAAGGACAGGTAGGAGGAGGTGTCTGAGAGTTGGCGTCTGTTGACCTCAGACCAGTGGAGATCAGCGCGCCAGACTACCACGGCACCTCCCTTGTCAGCAGGTTTGATCACCCAGTCGGGGTTGTTGCAAGGTGAGTGGCGGGCTGTACGTGCAGGGAGGGAGAGGTTAGAGTGAGAAAGGGGAGTGGGAAAGTTGAGACAATTGATCTTCTGCCAGCAGTTTAAAATAAAAAGGTCTAAAGCCGGAGGATGGCCATGAGGGGGAGTCCAAGAGGAGGGGGTCCGTTGGAGATGGGAGAAGGGGTCATCACTTGGGGGTGAGGACTCCTTCCCATGGAAAAATGCTTGGATGCGGAGGCAACTGAAGAAGAGCTCCACATCCTGGTGAACGTGGAACTCATTGAGGTGGGGACGGAGGGGAACAAAGGTGAGCCCTCTGTTAAGGACAGACCATTCGGTATCAGGGAGGGGGAGGTCAGGGGGATGGGGAATACACAACAACGATGAGGGTTGGGGCCAGAGGAAGGCAGGTGAGTGGCAGAGGCTGAGGCGATGTCTGGTAGGGGTGACCATTATCTTAAACATTATCATTTGTGGGAGAATGTAGAACATCAGAAATCATAAATACAATGGCTACTACTAAATTTAACAGGCAATAGAGAAGAACTTTATTTTCCACAAGAAATTAAAACGTGGAACATGCAATCACAGCAAATGGTTTAGTTTTAGTTTAGAGATATAGCGTGGAAACAGGCCCATCGGGCCGACCAGCGATCCACGCATATTTACACTATCCTACGCACACTAGGGACAATATTTACATTTACCAAGCCAATTTACCTACATACCTGTACGTCTTTGGAGTGTGGGAGGAAACCGAAGATCTCGAAGAAAACCCATGCAGGTCACAGGGAGAACGTACAAATACCATACAGACAGCACCCGTAGTCGGGATCGAACAAGCGCTGTAAGGCAGCAACTCGACCGCTGTGCCACCATGCCTCCTTTGAGTTCTGGCGCTTTCAAAAAGAGAGCAGACAGAGAGTAAATAGAGACACAAGAGTCTGTAGATGCTGGAATCTTGAGCTATACATAAAATGCTGGAGGAACTCAGGATCAAAACAATGTGCTGGAGAAAATGGAACAGGCAGAAGGCAAACTTGGGCAGCTGAAGTAGGAAGGGACAGGTATGGTGCATAACCTTAAAGCATAAATCTGTTTCACTCTTTATCATTTTCTTGTGCTCTAATTCCATATTAAGCTCTACAGGTTACCATAAGTCATTCCTAACCAATAAATTACTTTTGAAGTAAAATCAATGTTATTAATGCAGGGAAAGTGGATGGCAATTAATGCACAACAATCAACAATTATATTGCTATGAGCTAAAGGTCCATTTAATCTGTTTCATTCAGGGAGACACGTGAAGATTCACGCTGGTATTCTCTTTGAAACATCATTTAAAGACAGGACTCTCTAGATCTTGATCATATTCCAAGATCATGTTCTGAAGAATAAGCATAAAGTTATCTGGCTCAATGACAAAAATGCAAAGCTAATATGTTTCAGCTATTTGCAGGACAAGTCAGCATTGATAAACCATACATTATATAAAGGCCTTAAAATGGGAACGTGAAATATTCTTGTGTAGACACAAGCAACTGCAGATGTTGGAATCTTGAACAAAATATAAAGTGCTGGAGGACGTCAGTGGGTCAGGCAGCAACAGTGAAGGGATAATTGTCAGGCAGCATTTTGGCTCAAGATGTTTATTTCGACTGATTGGAAGAAGGGGGAGAAAGTTGGAAAAGAGAGGTAGGGGTGGTCCAGTGGTGCAGCATAGAGCTGCTGCCTTACAGCGCCAAAGATCATTCGATCCAGACTACAGGCGCTGTCTGTACAGAGTTTGTATGTTCTCCCTGTGACCACGTGTGGTTTATCTCGAAGGGCCGAATGGCCTCCTCCTGCACCTATTTTCTATCTAGGTGTTCCGATTTCCTCCCACATTACAAAGTTGTGCAGGTTTGTAAGTTAATTTGCTTCTCAAAATTGTTCCTAGTGTGCAGTACTAGAACTAGTGTATGGGTGATTATTACTGTTCGACACAAACTCAGTGGGACAAAGGGCTTGTTTCCAAGCTGTCTCGAAACTAAACTAATTTAAATTAAACTAAATGGGTGGGAAAAAGCCTGGGATGTGATAGGTGGACACATGTGCGGTGAGGGTGGAGGTTGACACAAGAAGCTGGAGTAACGAGCTTGATGGGCCGATGGGTGGAGAAATGACAAAGGCTAGAGGTGAAAATGAGACAAAAGGGTGCCGGTTAAGGAAAGAATGGGAGTCATAAAGACATGCAGCATGGAAACAGACCCTTCAGACCATCTCATCCATGCCAATCAAGATACCCATCTAAGCTAATCACATTTACCGACATTTGGCCCATATTATTCTAAACCTTTTCTATCCATGTATCTGTTCAAGTGCCTTTAAAATGCTGTTACAGAACCAGCCTCAACTCCCTCCTGTTGGAATAAGGGGGAGAAAGTTGGAGAAGAGAGGTAGGGGTGGTCCAGTGGTGCACATTCCATATACCCATCACCTTGTGAGTGAAAAAGTTGCTCCTCAGGTACATCGTTCCCCTCTCACCTTAATCTGATTCTTGGTTCCCTTAATCCTGTTAAAAGATTCAGTGCATTCACCCTAACTATTCCCCTCATGATTTTATACACCTCTATAAGATCAACCCTCAGCCTCCCGTGCTCCAAGGAATAAAGTCCTATACTATCCAATTTCTTCCTATAATGCAGGCTCCCGAGTCCTGGCAACATCCACATAAATCTTCTCTGCACTCTTTCCAGCTCAATGACAGCCTTCTTATAACAGGATGACCGAAACTGAACACAATACTCCAAATGTGCCTCACCTCCCCCTATCTACCTGTGAAGCCACGTTCAGGCAACTATGTACTTGTACTCCCGGATCCCTCAGTTCCACAACACTCATCAGGGCCCTGCCCTTCATTGTGAGGATCCAGTCCCATTTTGACTTCCCAAAATGTAACACCTTCAACGTACCTAGATGGATAGCACGCAACAAAAAGCTTTTCACCTGTACACGTGACAATAAACTAAACTGAACTGAACTATCTGCATTAAACTCTATTAGCCATTCCTCAGCCCATTTGCCCAGCTGATCAAGATCCTGCTGTAATTTTTGATAACCATCTTCACTATCCACCATCTACTTTAGTGTTATATGCAAACTTACTAATCATGTCTTGTATATTTCTATCCATGTTTCTAACTTGTCACAGTGCCCTCAGATGTATGAGGTGGAGTGAAATGTAAAGTCGGAGGGAGGAATATTGTTGGAAATGGGCAGGGGAGAGTGGAAAGAGATAGGATGAAAGGGAAATGTGAGACTTGGGATGGGAGATGAATGTACATCTTCACAGATGCTGTCTAATCCATTGAGTTTGTCCGGCACTTTATTTTTCCTCAAATACTCTGGTGTTCAGTTTCTTGCATGACGATGAGATTAATGTAAAATGAAACCTCAAACTTGGAGGTTAGAACTAAACGATATAAATGTGTAAAATGTGTGGTAGGAATTAAAAAAACAGAGGTTAATAAGGGTTACAATGGAATATTGAACAAGATGAATGATCTTACAAAAGAAAACAGGAGGTCACATTAATATAATTCAAGAGAGGATTGGATTGTCAACAGAAACAAGGATACAGTGGAATGATAGTTCCTTAAGTTTATCATGGTCTCCCATTGTAACCTTAAAAGGAAACTAGCAGAATTTGTAAATCCTTATTAGATATTTAAATTGTATCAGTGTACTGGAAAGTTGAACAGGCCACATAAAAGTAGTACAGGAAATATCAATTAGAGTACAATTTAAGGAAATTGCCGTTTCTGACATCTATATAAGATTAATGTATGTTAAATTGCCAGAGTGAGAGGTGGAGTAGGCTGGGACTCTATTCCTTGGAGCATAGCAGGATGAGAGGTGATCTTATTGAGGTGTATGAAATCATGAGGGAGACTTTAAAATAGAACGGTTGGGGGGAGGGACTCAAATAGAGAAAGCTAGTAGACAGTGTGTGAGGCAGGAGGCAGAGAAGGGAAGCACTCAGACCCGACATGTAGGGGGGAAAGAAGAAAAAGATAATAAACAGAGAATAAGAGGTGGTGGGTTTCTTAAATGTGTGAGGGGTGTAAAATGAGGGTAGAAGCAATAGGTAGCAAGGTGAAAAGTAAAAGTGGTAGGCAGACAAATCCAGGGCAAAAATCAAAAAGGGACATTTTTCAACATAATTGTATAAGGGGTAAGAGTGTTCTAAAAACAAGCCTGAAGGCTTTGTATCTCAATGCAAGGAGCATTCGTAATAAGGTGGATGAGTTGAATGTGCAGATAGCTATTAACGACTGTGATATAGTTGGGATCACAGAGACATGGCTCCAGGGTGACCAAGGCTGGGAGCTGAACATCCAGGGATATTCAATATTCAGGAGGGATAGACAGAAAGGAAAAGGAGGTAGCGTTGCTGGTTAGAGAGGAGATTAACGCAATAGAAAGGAAGGACATTAGCTTGGAGGATGTGGAATCGATATGGGTAGAGCTGCGAAACACTAATGGGCAGAAAACGCTAGTGGGAGTTGTGTACAGGCCACCTAACAGTAGTAGTGGAGTTGGGGATGGCATCAAACAGGAAATTAGAAATGCGTGCAACAAAGGTAAAACAGTTATAATGGGTGACTTCAATCTACATATAGATTAGATGAATCAAATTGGCAGGGGTGCTGAGGAGGAGGATTTCTTGGCTAGTTTTCTAAATCAACATGTAGAGGAACTGTGACACGCTCCCCCTCCTGGTCAATGTTGTGTGTTAACCTCTGTTTCTTCCCCAAGTGCAGGCTGGAAGGATCCTGTACCCGATTGGCCAGGCTGCGTCAGGTGATGGCTGACTCGTCCCCAGTATAAATGGAAGATTTACCAGAGCTCTTTCTTTTTCAGTGACGACCCTGCCTCTTGAGGTTGTGCTGGTGTGAGCTGTGAAAGGCCCGGCCACATGGCATAGAACTTCGTGTAATTCCACATTACGTAGTACTAAATATTGAATTGGGCTGTCCTTAGACGTTATCGGTATTTTGTTTTAGGGATAGCTTTCTTTCAGGCAGGTTTAGAGCCTCGGGTTCGACGGTCCATCGCGTGATTGGCCTGAGCACCTTTAAGTTGTTTGTTAATCCATTCATCCTTGTCTGGGTTGTTGGAAGCAGGTTTGGGTTTTGGGGTGTAATCAATAATTAAACTATTTTTGAACGTAAACCTGGCATTTGAATTGTGTTACGCAGCTCTGGATTGCCTGCTTTCAGGGAGTCGTAACAAAATAGGGGCTCGTCCTAAGTTTTAAGAACCCTAGACATTTGTGGGGTTTTTTGGAGGGCTTCTGGACTGAAGAAGCCTGTGTGTGTTGTGAGGGAAATATTTATTTTCCCTGTTTAGGTAGCATTGGTGCCCAGGGTTTTGCTGGTGCTTTGGCTACTTGGCTTTGAGGACCCTAGACGGTTTTGGTGGGGGGGGGGGGGGGGGTTGGGAGGCTTCTGGACTGAGGAAGTCTCTGTGTGTTGTGAGGGAGATTTTGCTTCCCTATTTGTGGTAGCATTGGTGCCCAGGGTTTAGCTGGTGCGTTGGCTACATTTGATATGGAGTCTAAATGGAAGGACTTTATTGAGGCTCCTAGTCGGGAGTTTTTTGAACAAGGTACGAAAGAGCATTTGATTTTTCTGGCAGAGAACTATGAAGTGCCTTTTGACCCACATGCAAAGAAACAGGTAATTAAATCGGTGTTGTGGGCTGCATTGGTGGACCGTGGGGTTTTGCCTGGCTGTGCAGACAGTCCCACACCTTCCGGTCAGCCTGGTCAGAACATGGAGGCCGTAATTAGACTAAAGGAAATAGAGCTGGCAATGAAAGAGGAGGAGACAAAAAGAGCAATGAAAAAGGATGAGCTCATGCATATTCTGGAAATGAAACGGCTTGAGCAGGAGGAGGAAACCAAGAGGGCGATTAGGCTACGTGAGTTGGAATTGGATGCCTCCCGGGTTCCTTCTAGGGAACGGGAATTTAATATGAGTAGGAACATCCGCCTGGTTCCCCCCTTTAGTGAGAAGGATGTGGACAAGTTTTTCACTGTGTTTGAACGGTTGGCTTTGTCCTTGAAGTGGCCTAGAGACGTGTGGACCTTGCTAGTGCAGTGTGTCCTTGTGGGTAAAGCACGTGATGGGTGCGCGTCCTTATCTGGTGAAAGCAGTCTGGACTATGAGAGAGTGAAGTCTGCAATACTAAGGGCTTATGAATTAGTTCCAGAGGCGTACCGGCAGAAATTCCGGCGCTTTAGGAAGTTTGATAGTCAGACTTATGTGGAGTTTGCTAGGGAGAAGGAGGCACTTTTTGACAGGTGGTGCGCTTCTCAAGAAGTGAAGGATATTGGGCAACTGTGGGCCTTGATGATTATGGAAGACTTTAAGAACTGTCTCCCTGAGAAGGTTACTACTTATCTTAATGCGCAGAAAGTGAATGAGGTATCTAAGGCCGCGGTGTTGGCAGATGAATATGTATTGACTCATAAAACTGACTTTGTTGGGCACTCCTATAGTTTTGGTGCAGGCCAGTTGATCGTGGTGGTGTCGCCGGTGGCAGTGTCAAGGGTGTTTCTGTGCCTGCAAGTGGCAGCACGTTGATACAGGGGGAGGTCCGAAGTGATAGGGTTGACGCAAATTGGAGGACTAACGCAGATCCTGTGTGCTTCTATTGTAAAGGAAAAGGGCACATTTCAAAGGCGTGTCCCGTTCTGAAGCAGAAAAAAGCAAAGACTGTGGTTTTGGTGGGTACACGGAAGGCACCTGTGGTACATGAAGTGCCTAAGTCTGAGGAATGTAAGGATTTTTCTGCGTTCATCAATAAGGGGTTTGTTTCTCTGGAGGATGGGACTGAGAGAGTTCCAGTATCCATCTTGCGTGATACTGGTGCTACTCAGTCCTGTATATTGGATAGTGTACTGCTGTTTTCGGCGGAATCATCGGTTGGGTCAAGTGTCCATCTGATAGGTTTCGGGATGGAAGATGTGGTAGTGCCTTTGCATACCGTGAGTCTCGAGTCCGAGTTGGTTTCAGGCCGGGTAACTGTTGGGTTACGGACGTTTTTTCCCGTTGAGGGAGTTTCTGTCATTTTGGGGAATGACGGCAGGAGGTAAGGTTTTAGTTACTCCTGAGGTGATGGCTGTTCCGGTGGTGCCGAGTCCTGATAGATTGGCTATTCAGCATCCGAAAGTCTTCGCAGCTTGTGCTGTCACGAGGGCTATGGCTAAGGGCCAGGCGAAGTTTGAGGATGTAGTGGTCCTAAGTGAGAGCATTTTTGGAGATCAGGATGAGGATCCTGTGTGTTGAAGGGTGTTTCTACATCTCAAGAGGAGATAGTGACTGAAAAAGGGCCGGTGTCACTGTCACGTGACCGGCTGGTTGAGGAGCAAAAGGGTGATCCAAGTTTGTCTGAGCTGATCGACCGCGCGGTGCCTGAGGGGGATATGGATTCCACAGCGAAGGAGTATTATCTAAGGGAGGGCTTGCTGATGCGAAAGTGGTCTCCCTTGGATGTATCTGGGCATGATGATTGGAACGTGGTTGATCAGATTGTAATACCTTGTTGGTATAGGGACGAGATACTCTGTTTGGCTCATGATGGTCCTCTGGGTGGACATTTGGGGGTCAATAAGACGAATGACCGTATCTTACGGAATTTTTTTTGGCCAGGGTTGAAGAAGGACGTGAAACAGCATTGCAGGTGTTGTCACATTTGCCAGGTGGCAGGAAAGCTGAACCAATCGATTGTTCCTGCGCCTTTATATCCAATCCCTGTGGTCGGTGAGCCGTTTGAGCGGATTCTAGTTGATTGTGTGGGTCCTCTACCTCGGACAAAGGGGGGCAACAAGTTTTTGTTGACGATAATGTGTGCTTCTACCCGCTTTCCGGAGGTGGTCCCTTTACGTAGCATTACTGCCCCTACCATTGTGAAGTCTCTCACTAAGTTTTTTTCGTTGTTCGGTTTACCCAAGGTGGTGCAGAGTGGCCAAGGTTCCAACTTCATGTCGAAGGTTTTTGGTCAGGTAATGCAGTTATTAGGTATTAAACATTGTTACTCCAGTGCGTATCATCCTGAGAGCCAGGGAGCTCTCGAGAGGTTTCACCAGACTTTGAAATCGATGTTGAGGACTTACAGCCTGGAGTTTGAAAAGGACTGGGATGAGGGGGTTCATCTAGTTATGTTTGCGGTGCGTGAGGTCGTGCAGGAGTCTTTAGGGTTCAGTCCTGCTGACCTGGTGTTCGCGCATACGGTACGTGGTCCGTTGAGGGTCCTAAAGGAGAAATGGTTGCAGGAGGACAATAAACGGAGTATTTTAGACCACGTCTGTACCTTTCGGACTAAACTGAAGAGGGCAGGCGAACTGGCTATGGAGAATGTTGCTTCTGCTCAGTCTAGGATGAAGGGGTGTTTCGACAGGAAAGCTTCGAGTAGGAATTTTTCTCCAGGTGACAAGGTCCTGGTGTTGTTGCCTATTCCTGGTTCCAGTCTACAGGCTCGGTATAGCGGTCCCTATCAGGTGGTTAAGAAGGTTGGTGAAAGGGATTATGTTATTGGTACCCCTGATCGAAGGCGTAAGACTCAGCTCTGTCATGTCAACATGATGAAGCAGTACCATGAGCAGGAGCCTGTGGAGGTTGATGGGGAGGTGCTGTGTCCTTCGGTTTCGTCTAAGCCTGTTTTGGCTGCAGTGGTGCTGCCCCCTGACATGGGTGGTGATGTGGGTGAGGCACGGTTGTCTGTGGCAGTGACGCAGGGAAGGCTGTGTAACTCTGAGGCTTTGGAGTCGCTTCCCTTGCGTTTGTCGCATTTGACTGAAAGTCAGCGGGGTGATCTGCTTTGTTTGGTGAAGTCAAATGGGTCACTGTTCTCGGATGTGCCTTCTCAGACGTCAGTGCTGCAGCATGACATTGACGTGGCCGGTGCTGCGCCCATTAAACAGCATCCGTATCGGGTCAACCCTGACAAGCGTCATCGTCTAGGGAGTCAGGTTGACTATATGCTGCGGCATGGCATTGCTGAATCTAGTTGTAGTCCGTGGAGTTCTCCGTGTCTACTGGCTACGAAGGCAAATGGGGAGGACAGGTTTTGCACGGACTTTCTGAAAGTAAACGGTGTAACTAAGGCGGAATGCTATCCTCTCCCACGAATGGAGGATTGCGTGGATCGTGTGGGAAGTGCGTCGTTAGTGTCCAAATTGGACTTGTTAAAAGGGTATTGGCAAGTTCCCTTGACTGTGCGGGCAAGGGAGATCTCTGCATTCGTTACGCCTGATAACTTTCTGCAGTATACGGTGATGACATTTGGGATGCGCAATGCGCCGGCAACCTTCCAACGGTTGGTGAACATTGTATTGTCTGGTTTGTCCTTCTGTGAGGCATATCTTGATGATTTGGTTGTGTGCTCCAGGTCGTGGATCGAACACATCGGTCATCTGAAGGAGGTATTCCATCGGCTAGCGGAGGCAAAGCTGACTATCAATCTGGGGAAGTGTGAGTTTGGCCAGGCCACAGTAACATATCTGGGTAAGGTGGTGGGCCGGGGTCAGGTTCGTACTCTCAAGGAAAAGGTGGAGCATATTGTCACATTTCCTGCTCCAACCTCGAGGACTGAACTCCGTAGGTATCTGGCTATGGTTGGGTACTATAGGGGATTCTGTCCAAACTTCTCTGCAGTGGCTGCCCCTTTGATGGATTTGCCGAGTCCGAAGGTAGCTTTTGTGTGGTCCGCAGAGTGTCAACAAGCCTTTGATCATACAAAAAGTCTTCTGGTGCGCGCACCTGTGCTTGCGGCACCTGATTTTGAGCTTCCATTTAAGCTGGCAGTGGATGCTAGTGATCGTGGGGTTGGGGGAGTTCTTCTACAGGATGATTCAGATGGGGTAGAGCATCCAGTTTCGTACTTCTCTAAGAAGTTTAATCGTCATCAGAAGTGGTACTCCACCATTGAGAAAGCGGCTCTTGCTATGTTGATGTCTCTGAGTCATTTCGAGGTTTATGTTGGCTCCTCGAATGTCCCTGTCATCGTACTCACGGATCACAATCCGTTGGTATTTTTTAATAATATGAAAAATAAGAACCGCCGGTTAATGAGCTGGAGTTTGCAGCTGCAAGACTATAACCTGGAGGTCAGGCATATCCGTGGCAAGGATAATGTCTTGGCTGACGCCTTGCCGCGCCAGTGGAGTTTAGCTCCTGAATAGTTTTGGGAATTTGGTGGTGTTTTTTCTCTCTTCCGAAACTTATTCAGTATCTTTGGGTGGGGGTGTGACACGCTCCCCCTCCTGGTCAATGTTGTGTGTTGACCTCTGTTTCTTCCCCAAGTGCAGGCTGGAAGGCTCCTGTACCCTATTGGCCAGGCTGCGTCAGGTGACGGCTGACTCATCCCCAGTATAAGTGGAAGATTTCCCAGAGCTCTTTCTTTTTCGGTGATGACCCTGCCTCGTGAGGTTGTGCTGGTGTGAGCTGTGAAAGGCCCGGCCACATGGCATAGAACTTCGTGTAATTCCATCATTACGTAGTACCAAATATTGAATTGGGCTGTCCTTAGACGTTATCGGTATTTTGTTTCAGGGATAGCTTTCTTTTAGGCAGGTTTAGAGCCTCGGGTTTGACGGTCCATCGCGTGACTGGCCTGAGCACCTTTAAGTTGTTTGTTAATCCATTCATCCTTGTCTGGGTTGTTGGAAGCAGGTTTGGGTTTTGGGGTGTAACCAATAATTAAACTATTTTTGAACGTAAACCTGGCTTTTGAATTGTGTTACGCGGCTCTGGATTGCCTGCTTTCGGGGAGTCGTAACAGGAACCAACGAGAGAGCAGGCTATTCTAGACTGAGTATTGAGTAATGAGGAAGGGTTAGTTAGCAGTCTTGTTGTGCGTGGCCCCTTGGGCAAGAGTGACCATAATATGGTTGAGTTCTTCATTAGGATGGAGAGTGACATAATTAATTCAGAAACAAGTGTTCTGAACTTAAAGAAAGGTAACTTTGAGGGTATGAGATGTGAATTGGCCAAGATAGACTGCCAATTGATTCTTAAAGGGTTGACGGTGGGTATGCAATGGAAGGCATTTAAAGGCTGCATGGATGAACTACAACAATTGTTCATCCCAGTTTGGCAAAAGAATAAATCTGGGAAGGTAGTGCATCCGTGGATAACAAGGGAAATCAGGGATAGTATCAAAACAAAAGATGAAGCATACAAATTAGCCAGAAAAAGCAGCCTACCAGAGGACTGGGATAAATTCAGAGTCCAGCAGAGGAGGACAAAGGGTATAATTAGGAAAGGGAAAATAAATTATGAAAGAAAACTGGCAGGGAACATAAAAACTGACTGCAAAAGTTTTTATAGATATGTGAAGAGAAAAAGATTAGTTAAAACAAATGTAGATCCCTTGCAGTCAGAAGCAGGTGAATTGATCATGGGGAACAAGGACATGGCAGACCAATTGAATAACTACTTTGGTTCTGTCTTCACTAAGGACGACTTAATTAATCTGCCAGAAATAGCAGGGGACCGGGGGTCAAATGAGATGGAGGAACGGAGTGAAATCCAGGTTAGCCGGGAAGTGGTGTTAGGTAAATTGAATGGATTAAAGGCCGATAAATCCCCAGGGCCAGATAGGCTGCATCCCAGAGTACTTAAGGAAGTAGCCCCAGAAATAGTGGATGCATTAGTGATAATTTTTCAAAACTCTTTAGATTCTGGAGTAGTTCCTGATTGGAGGGTAGCTAATGTAACCCCACTTTTTAAAAAAAAGGGAGGGAGAGAGAAAACGGGGAATTACAGACCAGTTAGTCTAACATCGGTAGTGGGGAAACTGCAAGAGTCAGTTATTAAAGATGGGATAGCAGCACATTTGGAAAATGGTGAAATCATTGGACAAAGTCAGCATGGATTTATGAAAGGTAAATAATGTCTGACGAATCTTATAGAATTTTTCGAGGATGTAACTAGTAGAGTGGATAAGGGAGAACCAGTGGATGTGTTATATCTGGACTTTCAGAAGGCTTTCGACAAGGTCCCACATAAGAGATTAATATACAAACTTAAAGCACACGGTATTGGGGGTTCAGTATTAATGTGGATGGTGAACTGGCTGGCAGACAGGAAGCAAAGAGTAGGAGTAAACGGGTCCTTTTCAGAATGGCAGGCAGTGACTAGTGGGGTACCTCAAGGCTCAGTGCTGGGACCTCAGCTATTTACAACATATATTAATGATTTGGACGAGGGAATTGAATGCAACATCTCCAAGTTTGCGGATGGCATGAAGCTGGGGGGCAGTGTTAGCTGTGAGGAGGGTGCTAGGAGGTTGCAAGATGATTTGGATAGGCTGGGTGAGTGGGCAAATGCATGGCAGATGCAGTATAATGAGGATAAATGTGAGGTTATCCACTTTGGTGGCAAAAACTGGAAAGTAGACTATTACCTGAATGGTGGCCGATTAGGATAAGGGGTGATGCAACGAGACCTGGGTGTCATGGTACACCAGTCATTGAAAGTGGGCATGCAGGTACAGCAGGCAGTGAAGAAAGTGAATGGTATGTTAGCATTCATAGCAAAAGGATTTGAGTATAGGAGCAGGGAGGTTCTACTGCAGTTGTACAGGGTCTTGGTGAGACCACACCTGGAGTATTGCGTACAGTTTTGGTCTCCAAATCTGAGGAAGGACATTCTTGCCATAGAGGGAGTACAGAGAAGGTTCACCAGAAGGATTCCTGGGATGTCAGGACTTTCATATGAAGAAAGTCTGGATAGACTCACCTTGTAATCACTGGAATTTAGAAGATTGAGGGGGGATCTTATAGAAACTTACAAAATTCTTAAAGGGTTGGACAGGCTAGATGCAGGAAGATTGTTCCCGATGTTGGGGAAGTCCAGAACAAGGGGTCACAGGTTAAGGATAAAGAGGAAATCTTTTAGGACTGAGATGAGAGTGGTGAATCTCTAGAATTCTCTGCCACAGAATGTAGTTGAGGCCAGTTCATTGGCTATATTTAAGAGGGAGTTAGATGTGGCCCTTGTGGCTAAAGGGATCAGGGGGTATGGAAAGAAAGCAGGTACAGGATACTGAGTTGGATGATCAGCCATGATCATATTGAATGGCGGTGCAGGCTCGAAGGGCCGAATGGCCTACTCCTGCACCTATTTTCTATGTTTCTATGTTTCTATGAGAGGAATATATCGAGTAGATGCACAGAGTCTCTTGCCCAGAGTAGGTGACTCGAGGACCAGAGGACCATAGGTTTAAGGTAAAAGGAAAAAGATTTTACAGGAATCTGAGGGATAACGTTTTCTCACAAAGTGTGGTGGGTGTATGGAACAAGCTGCCAGAGTAGGTAGTTGAGGCAGGGTCTATCCCAACAGTTAGACAGGCACATGGATAGGACAGGTTTGGAGGGATATGGACCAAACAAGGGCAGGTGGGACTAGTGTAGCTGGAACATGTTGGACAACTTGGGCTGAAGAGCCTGTTTCCACGATGTGTCACTCTGTGACACTATGACCCTAATTAAGTACTGAAATTCCAACCTACCCATTTTCATGTTGCTCTGTAAGCTCAAAGCTTTTGCAGCTCTCTTGCAGTTAAAGTACGGGAAATAATTTGAATAGGTGAAGCTGGAATATTTTTCAGACTCTTTAGCTGATGAATATCTGCATTTCTGATGACTAATTGACCTTCAGGACCACTGCGCCTCATAGAGACCATGAGAGAGTAATGTACCCGGAAAGTTGGCCCTGATTTAGGAAATGTTATAGTTAGTTCATGGACTCAGACTCCTTTAATGCAAATGAAGCCAGTGAACGTTCATTGGGTAATTTTCTGGGCAACTAAAGGCAAGAGCCTCAGGATAACAGCCTCCTCTTGAATGTCACAAAATCTAAGGAGCTGATTGTGGACTTTAGAAGGGCACAACAACCATGGACGTACACACCACTGGGGATTAATGGGACTAGTGTGGATAGGGTGAGCAGCTTTAAATACCTGGTTGTTCACATCACAGAGGATCTGACATGGACAACACACACTGCCACACTGGTGGGAAAGGCAAGGCAGCGCCTTTACCACCTAAGGCAGCAGAGGAAATTCAGAGTCTCTCTGGAGATCCTTCATTCCTTCTACTCTGGTGCAGTAGAAAGCATCCTGACTGGAAACATCTTGATCTGGTTTGGCAACAGCTCCGGCCAGAACAGGAAGGCTCCGCAGAGAGTAGTGTGTTCGTCCGAACGCACCAGGGGAACTACACTTCCACCCCCCCTCCCCTTGCAGGACCTATACACCAGGAGGTGCAGATCCAGAGCCTGCAGGATCATGAAGGACCCCAGCAACGGACTGTTCCAGCTGTTGCGGTCAGGCAAGCGCCTCCACTATCACGCAGCAAAAACAGAGAGGCTGAGACGGAGTTTCTTCCCAAAGGCCATCAGGACTGTAAACTCAGATCTCACCAGGGCGTAAATACTGTTGGATCTTCTTTTTTTAATGTAAATACTAGTTCTGTTCTGTTCTATTCTGTTGTTTTGCACAATCCCGCAAGCATTGCCACTTTCATTTCACTGTCAATCTTGTATGTGTATGTGACAAATAAAGTTGACATGACTTGACTTGACCAAAAAAATGGAAAGCCTTTTAAAAGCGCACTACCAACAGAAATAGTTTCCTGTTGAGATTCAGCAGAAAAAGAAATTGCTGACAAAATTCTTAAATATGCCATAAATTACAATGGAATTCACCTCAATGTGTCAAAGTTCCCAAGGCTTCAAGAACCTTGGGATTGTTTGATTTTTAACATGGCAACGTCACAGTTAAACAGATCATAACCACATGATTGACAAATATAACTTGAAGTGTGTGGCACTACACAGAAAGAAAAAGTATTTACTGCAAGTTTATTGCTCTCCTGCACTTTATGTTTCTCCCTATTGCTTCAAAAAAAAAATAGTCTATAGACATATGTACTTAAAGCAACTCATGTTGTGTACTTGAGATTTTTGAAGCTGCTATTATCTGAAAAATATAAAAGTGCTGGAGTAACTCAGTGGGTCAGGCACCACCCCTGGAAAACACAGATAAGCAGCGTTTTGGGTTGTCTGGATGTTAAAGTTTCATGTTATGAAATCCCACATTGAAAAATGATTTCAGAATCATATTGTAATTGTAGGCAGCTACTACAGCGATGAAATATGCCACAGGGTACGAAAGCCTACATTATTTTCCAGTGAAAATAAGAGGCAAATTGTTTCTGTGCTGTTTCATCCAGTTCTTTGTTTGTCCCTGCTATATCCACAAAGCACATAGATTCATCCAAATATGGATAAACATATTTAAATACTATCAAAGTAATGCAGCATCATCTGGTCATTGGCATATTTCACACCAAAGCAGTAATGAATGGTTACAATAACTAAGTGGTTAAGACGGTAAGGTACAGCAAGAACTGGATGTCCTTGTGCAGGAGTCGTTGAATGCCCGAGCTCAAGATATGCAAGCAGTTAGCCTTCATTGCAGAAGAATTTAAGTGCAGGAGTAAAGATGCTATTCTATAGTGGGAGAGGGCATGGATGAGACTCCATCTAGAGAACAGTTTTGGCCTCCTTATCTAAGGAAGGATATATTTGACATAGAAATAATGCCACAGACTGATTCCTGGAATGGCAGGGATGAAACAGGATGGACTAGTAGCCAGAGGCACTGGAGCATTAACACAGATATTGAGTCTGAATCTCTCCATGGCAGCCAGGGAATTTATATACAAAGAAATAAATAATTCTGGAAGAAGAAAAAACTCCTAGTGTTCGTAAAAACGAATGAAGTTGCAGCATCATTACATTTGGAAAAGAAGCATCAGGTTCATTACCATCATTCAGGGAAATAAATCTGCTATCCTTACCCAGCCTAGCCTATTGGTGACTCCCAAACCACTCAGTCTTTAGTAACTACTTTATAAAATAGTTTAAAAGGGGCATTCATTGATGGACAACAAATACCAGCCTTGCCTTGAACACCCACATCACTTGAATGAGCAAAAAATTCAAAATTTAATTTGTACTCCAAATTATTTGATAAAACTAATTTGTTTCTAATGAGGCGATTAAATTAATTTTAATTTAATTTTGTGGACTGAAAAGGTTTGATTACTGTTCATGTGCAAATTCTAATTGACTTGAAATTAATTGCAGCACATCTCTAGTGGTTACAATAGTTTGCATAGTCAAAGCGGAAAATTCAACTGTGATTGGGTGTTCCATTGGTGGCTTACGATGAATAGACAATAGACAATAGGTGCAGGAGTAGGCCATTCGGCCCTTCGAGCCAGCACTGACATTCAATGTGATCATGCCTGATCATCCCCAATCAGTACCCCGTTCCTGCCTTCTCCCCATATCCCCTGACTGCTATTTTTAAGAGCTCTCTCTTGAAAGCATCCAGAGAACCTGCCTCCAACACCCTCTGAGGCAGAGAATTCCACAGACTCACCATTCTCTGTGAGAAAAAGCGTTTCCTCGTCTCCGTCTAAATGGCTTACTCCTTATTCTTAAACTGTGGCCCCTGGTTCTGGACTCCCCCAACATCGGGAACATGTTTCCTGCCTCTAGCATGTCCAAACCCTAAACAATCTTATATGTTTCAATGAGATCCCCTCTCATCCTTCTAAACTCCAGAGTGTACAAGCCCAGCTGCTCCATTCTCTCAACATATGACAGTCCCACCATCCCGGGAATTAACCTTGTAAACCTACGCTGCACTCCCTCAATAGCAAGAATGTCCTTCCTCAAATTAGGGGACCAAAACTGCACACAATACTCCAGGTGTGGTCTCACTAGGGATTGGAGATTGAAGCAAAAGGCTTGTTTAATGGCTTTCAATTTAAGCAATTGTTTCTTAATATTATTACAAAACACTTCTGAAGTTTGGTGTATATATCCTTAACTCGCTGGAGGTTAGTAGGATAATGGGGGCATCTCGTTGAAACGTACCGAATAGTGAGAGGCCTGGATAGAGTGAATGTGTATACTCTGCAACTAGAGATGATGCGGAGACCATTGAAGATGGTTTTATACTTTTAGCTCTTCCTTTTTATTGCATCCCACGCCCCCTGTCCCCCTTATCCTTGTGTCCTTCAGGTTTACAAGTTGCAAATGAGTAAAATGTTCTTGTTTTACTATTCCCCTTACCTTACTTAATCCTACTATTCTTTCAGTAGTCAAAGAGTTCCAAAATAATCAGCAATGAAGACAGTTCCTTTGCGCAAACTCACATTCCAACCAATGCCCAGGTACTACCAATCCACCTATTATACAGGGAAGGGAAAGAAGAAGATCATTATAAAGGGCCTGTCCCACTTACAGGCGATTGCATGTGTTTGGCGCGACCAAACGGAAGCGGAGTTCACGCAAAGTTCGCGCTAAGTACGCGCGTGACGTCATTTGCGTCATACTTACCAATCAGCTGGGCAGGAGGCGGGCCGACTGAATTTGGGTGTCGCACGGCGTCGGGTGGTGACGTCATCATGCAACGCCACGTAGGGCGGTGATGTCATCGCGCAATGCCACGCGCTAGGCGTACGCCATCAAGACGCTGCATACGACCGCAATGCGCCTGCATGCCGACAGGCCGTTGGCGCGCGAAGATTTCGGACACTGTCAGATTTTCAGAGCCCCGCGCCGAAAATTTAGGTCTAACTAATTCAATCTCTCATCCTGTTTCATCCCTGCCATTCCAGGAATCAGTCTGTGGCATTATTTCTATGTCAAATATATCCTTCCTTAGATAAGGTGGCCAAAACTGTTCTCTAGATGGAGTCTCATCCATGCCCTCTCCCACTATAGAATAGCATCTTTACTCCTGCACTTAAATTCTTCTGCAATGAAGGTTAACTGCTTGCATATCTTGAGCTCGGGCATTCAACGACTCCTGCACAAGGACATCCAGTTCTTGCTGTACCTTACCTTCTCACAAACTATAATCATTCAGATAATTAGAACCAAAAAGGACAACTTCACACCTATCCATGATGAACTACATCTTCCATGCATTTGCCCACTCACCCAACTAATCAAAAACATAACAAAAAAGCAATGGATACCTCTTGCACCCTCTCAACAGCTTACATTTTCCATCATCTGTAAATTTAGAATAGTTACATTAGTTCCCTTATCAACATCATTGATATTTAATGAATAGCTGGACAAGCACTGATCCCTGCAGCAATCCAGCAGTCACTGCCTGCCACCCATGAAAAGACCTGATGATTCCTATTATGTTGGCCTGTCAAAGCCCAAATATATAATATCTACTGATTTTGCCACATTTGTTCAACAAATTACTTCCTCAGTAAACTCCAGTCGATTTGTAAATCATGATCTCCCTTTTATAAATATATGTTGACTTGCTCCAATTCCATTAATGCTATCCACATGTTCAGCCATTGCTCATTTTGCAGCAGAATTTAACATTTTCCCCACCACTGATGTCACGTGTATAAGTCTGTAATGGGCCTGTCCCACTTGGGCGACCTAATTCACGAGTTCTGGCGAGTTTGCCCTTGACTCATACTCGCAGCATGGTCGACACGAGGTTATAGGAGGTCTTTGTAACTCTCCTTCATGCTCGAGAGGGTCTCCACGCACTCGAGGCCTCAGCTAGGTCGCGGCGTTATTTTCAATATGTTAAAAGATGCCCGCAAGTAAAAAAAGGTTGCCATGGAAAAAATCGATACTTTTTTTACTCATAGGTTTAGTCGTAGTAGGTCGTAGTAGGTCGTAGTAGGTCGGTATGTTAGTCATAGGTAATCGAGGGTAGTCGAAGGTAGTCAAAGGTAGTAGTAGATAGTCTTCATCATAGTCGAAGGGAGGTCGAAGGGAGGTCGAAGGAGATCGAAGGAGGTCGTCTTCACTCTCCACTATTTGGTGTCCAATTTTACCAAAGTTAGTCGTAGCTAGTCGTAGCTAGTCGAAGCTGGTCTTCAACATAGTCGAAGGAGGTCGAAGGAGGTCTCCTACATAATCGAACGAGGTCTTCAACATGTCATTTTTTCAAACTCTTCTAATCTGGACAATTAGGTCACCCAAGTGGGACAGCCCCTTAATTCTCAGCGTTTTACCCTTTAACCTGCAGTAATTTAGAAGTAGGATCTGCATAGGCATCATTGCCCTTTAGTGACCATTCACAAGGATTAAGGGAATAATCAGTCCACATGCCAGTGGCCCAGCAGTTTAGGTCACTCAAAAATTCTGCTCTACTGACTTTAGACATTTTAGACTTTAGACAGCACAGAAACAGGCACGTCTGCCCAATGAGTCCGCACCAACCAGCGATCACCCCATACACTAGTCCTATCCTGTACATCAAAGACAACTTACAAATTTTTACGCCAATTAACCTAATTTTTACAAGCCAATTAACTGTACGTCTTTGGAGTGTGGGAAGAAACCAGGGCACCCGGAGAAAACCCACACGGTCACAGGGAGAATGTACAAACTCCGTACAGACAGTACACGTAGTCTGGATTAAACCCGGGTTTCTGGTGCTGTAAGGCAGAAAATTAAAGGTACTAAGGTAGTGAACTGAAATCAGGAACTTTCAAAGGGGAAAACTAGAGTTGAAAGTTTACAGCCAAATATAACAAAATGAGTCTGTACAAAAGCCAACGCAAAATGGCAAAGAGCATGGGGAATCCAGTTTTGCTTAGAGACTAAAAATCTGCTTTTCTAGTATGGGAGATGAGGTAATCTTAGTTTGGATATTTTTAGACCTAATCATACAATACAATACAATACAATACGGTTTTATTCGTCACATTGCACATAAAGTGCAAGTGAAATGAATTTGTCAGCAGCGGTACAATGATAAAGAACACACAATACACAATAACATTTTAACACAAACATCCACCACAGCATTCATCACTGTGGTGGAAGGCACAAAATTTGGCCAGTCCTCCTCCATTTTCCCCAGTGGTCGGGACCTCAACCCTCCGCAGCCTTTGCTGCGGGCGTCCAGATGTTTACACAAGGTAAGTCCAGATAAGTCCTGAATGGGTGCCTCCCCACCGGAGACCGCGGCTTCAAGATGGTATAGGCCGCAGGCCGGCGTTCGAAGATTTAAAGTCCCTGCCGCGCCACAGCCAGAAGCACCGCAGACCGCAGGGCCGGCGGTCGAAGCTCCCCTCCAGGGGTGATGGTAAGTCCACGACGGGCCCGCGGTAGAAGTAGGCCGTGGGCCGGCAGTGGTGGCTTCTTCTTCTCCCGGGTCCCCCATGAGGGATCCCGGGCTGCGGACGCCGCGCCAGCTGGAGCTCTGTAGACCGCGGCTTCAGGCTGCCGGCTGCCGCGGGCCAGCGAAACGGTGTGCTCCCCTCCAGCGAGCCCCAGCGAGGGTTCGCCCGCTCCACGCCGAGAGTCCACACTGCGCCCGCCGCTGAAGCCCCAGGCACGTCTCCGGGAAAGGCCGCACCGATCCTTGCTGTTAGGCCACGGGGGAGGCGACCTGGAAAAAGTCGCCTCTCCGTGGAAGAGGCGACCGAAACGGTTTCCCCCTCAACCCCCCCACACCACCCCCCACACAAGACACACAAAGAAACATTAAAAACATACTTTAAAACATAATAAAAAAATTTAAAAAGTTGAAAAAAATAACACGCTGCTGACAGTGCGCTGGCTTGCAGCGCCCTCACCGATGCATCATGCAGTGTTAAGTAGCTAATACCCAGTTTCCAGTGCTAGAAAAGCAGAAACAACAAATGAAAACTGCAATGGTGACAAAAATATTTTCATTCAGGCTCATAATAGCCCTAGATTCCAAAGTGCAGAGGGCTCACAAGGCCTTATAGCACAAACAGTTAAACCCTGTCTCACCGTGCGAGCTGACACACGAGTGACCCCGAGTTTAAAACAAATTTAACTCGTGGTAATCACGTACAATTAACGTAGCGGGAACGTCGGAACTCGTGGACGCATCTTAGCGACTCTTGGCGCTAACGGCAGGTACCTGTGAAACTTGTGAACTCTTGAAAAAGTTCAAACATGTTTAAACTTTTCCACGAGTAAATTGTACTCTTGAGGTTAAAAATTGAAACCTTTAAACACGTTGTAAGAACGTAGTGGCCCGTGCGTTTACCTTAGTGACTCGTGAGTCTACCATGGGAACTCTTTAACTCAGCGGGCAGGCAGCATCTCTGGAGAGAAGGAGTGGGTGATGGGATGACATTTCCAAATTGGGGGGGAGTGGGGGGTTGGAGCAGGGAGGAGGGAGGGGGGGGTGGAGGAGAGAGGGTGGAGAGTGGAGGGAGAGGAGGGGGAGACAGATGGGGATGTCTTCATTCACTAGCAGCAGGTGCCGGTCACTGAAACAGGCAGGTGAGATTTCACATCCACCTTGTGTGTGTGTGTCTCTCTCTCCCCCTCCCTGCCTCTCACACAGGCTGAGAGACTCTGCCTCTGTGAGTGTACGTCTCTTTCTCCCCCTCTCCCACACAATAAGACCGAGGTAAGTCCATCTGTGTAAGTCCATCTGTTTCTCCCACATACACAGTAAAACTCTGCTTTGTGTGTATATACGTCTCCCCCCATTTCTCTTCCCCCCCCCACCTCTCTCTCCCCCCCCCCCACCTCTCTCTTTCTCCCCCCACACACAATAAGATGTATTCTGCTTAGTCTCTCTTCCCTCCCGCACACACACACACACAGATAGACCGAGGTCCTGTGCGCTCTTTCTCTCTCCCCCACAGTCACGCCGAATTACACCACACTGCCTCTGT
Source organism: Malacoraja senta (assembly GCA_038087875.1). Taxonomy (NCBI): domain Eukaryota; kingdom Metazoa; phylum Chordata; class Chondrichthyes; order Rajiformes; family Rajidae; genus Malacoraja; species Malacoraja senta. Next base: position 131,250,357 of record CM075977.1, read on the forward strand.
GCCTCTCTCTCTCTCTGTCTCTCTCCCCATCTCCTTCATACACAGTCAGAGGTCCACACTGTCTCTGTGTGTCTCTCTCCCCTACACACACATACAGACTGAGGTACACACTGCCCGTTGTGTGTGTGTGTGTCTGCTTCTGTCTTTCTCCCACACACACAGTTAAAGGTACTCCACGCTGCCTGTGTGTGTGTGTCTCTCTCTCTCTCTCTGTTCCACCCCCCCCAAACACACACACACCCCCCACACCCACAGTCAGAGGAACTCCACACTGTGTGTGTGTGTGTGTGTGTGTGTGTGTGTGTGTGTGTGTGTGTGTGTGTGTGTGTGTGTGTGTGTGTGTGTGTGTGTGTGTGCGCCTCTGTCTCTCCCTATCACAGTCAGTGAGGTACTCCCCCCGCAGTCTCTCCGCGGCCTCTCCCCGGGCAGGGTGCATCTGCCTCCCTCAGCTCTGATATGGTAAATAATGATAAGATTACCGCTGAAATGTTGTTAAAGGCAGCAAGTTTCACTGCACAAGTAAAGGGTCAGCTGTCCTTGCCAGAACTAATAAACAGTTATTTTGCAAGTTTAAGGGATTTAATAGTTAGTATCAGAACACAGTAATTTACTATACTATGTCTCAAAATGAGAAAAAAAATCTTATAGGATATATTATTTTACAAAGACCAGGTCTCCCACCATTGACTCCATTTACACTCCACGCTGCCTCAAAACATATATAATCAAAGACTTGTCCCATCCCGGTCATTTCTTCTTCTCCTTGCTCCCGTCCGGCGGGCAGTACAGAAGTTTGAAAGCGCCAGCCTCGGGAACAGCTTCTTCCCCTCTATTATCAGGTTTCTTTAAGGTCTTTCTATAACCGAAGGTAATGTCCGATTCTACCTCATTACGGACATTTGGACTCTCTGTGCAACTGGTGCGATGCGATACTGCACTTCGATTCGTACTTGAGTTTGACCATTATAATTAAGTATAATATTATTTGATCTCATAGAGTCAGTCATACAACACGGAAACAGCTTATTTGGTCCAATTTCTCCATGCCGAACATGGCGCCCCACATTCCAGCGTATGACCCATATCCTTCCAAACAGATTTAAAAACACAACAGTGCCTTCAGTGGATTTATTTCTAAATTTAAAAAATATTATTCATAAAAAGATGTACAGGATATGTAATACACCAATGCCATGTGTAATTTCAAAAATAATCTTTCTCCTGAATAAAATATGTATAAAACAAAAACCGTGCGAAATCTTTTCATAGATTCTCAGTGGTTAATGCCTTCGGTATTTTTCTAAAATAAACTTTACTCAGAATAAGAAATGTGCACAAAACAAAAAGTGCAATGCATTATCGGTGTCTATACATTCAATAGTGTCAGGACTGTTTCCATCTATATGTAAACTAAACTCTCATGTCGCTATGTGCCCCTTGGGGTGATATCCCTACCCTTGTCTGACGGGTGTCCCCATTTCAATATCCTGCAGCGGAAGGGCCATAGACTGTGGTCCAAATGAACTGCACGTAAATGCAATGCAGATACAAATATTCTGTGTCTGTATCTGCCATTTCCGTCTTTATGGCTTTCATGTCACGATTGCCAGTTCAATGAGTAATTCGGCTTAATTCAGATTTTATATGCGGATGCGAATAGTTTAATTATAAAGTTTAAATTCTATTAAATATGTTACAGGGTAAAACGTCCAGCAATGAAAAGACATCCCTGTATTTAAATAGCGCCCATCACAAACTCAGGAGTTTCCAACGTCTATTACAGTAAAGGAAGTACAGTGAACGTACTTGGATAAACATAATGTTGAGCATGAATATTGTTTTGTTTAAAAACGGTGGTAACAAGGCTTGTAATTATGCAAAGGCAGACAAAAAATGCTGGAGAAACTCAGCGGGTGAGGCAGCACCTACGGAGAGAAGAGATATGCGACGTTTCGGGTCGAAACCCTTCTTCAGTCACTGTTGCTTATTAAAACAGACCTTCATTCACGTTTGGCTCAAGAGTACCTCGGGAGAGGAACTTGATAACTCGGGAGACGAACTTGGAACATCGCAGAAATGACAGTTAACGGCAAACTTGAGTCATACCCGTGGGAACTCGGTTAAACTCTTGATCATACACTTGGAATCTCGTGCACAACCACGAGTCTTTCGCTCGGGGTACCTCGTGGGTCAGCTCGCACAGTGTGACAGGGCTTTTTAGCTCAGAGGCCAAGGAGTTAAACTGACAAGAAACAATAGAACAGAAATCTGACCACTATTATGCGACCAAATTATTTGCTGTAGCCAGTCAACCAGCTATCCCAATCTCCTGCTGTTCAGGGCAAAATGGTGCAATATAAAACTGCGCTTTCTTCGCCTGAAGATATTTGAAGTAGTCCTGTAAGACTGTTTGCACCTTCAACCAGTGAAAGTTAGCAGCCTTCCGCCAACATGCTACTGCCAATGAGGGAGCACAGTGCAATTGCTTAGAAGAGGCAAACACATGCATTAGATGTGTACTAATGATGACATCTGTATGTTCAAAGTTTCAATAGAATTCATAATGCAAATATAATTTGCATCAGTCGATGGGAGCATGGAGGGGGGACGTGAGGATGGATGAACAATGGAGTACCCGGCGTGGGGGAACCGCAGTGAAGGGGGGAAGAACAATTAATGACCCGGCGTGGGGGGACCAATGGGGGGCGGGGGGGAGAGAACAAAAGGAGGAGCCGGTGAGCTTTGTAACTTTGTCAGTGCCGTAGGTGGCTTCTATTTGTATACATTGGGTGTGCAAGCAACACATTTCACTATGCCTAGTCACAATAAAGCATTCTGTTCCATTCTATTCAATTGTATTCATGTGTGATCAAGCTGGGATGGCTAAAGACTTAGATAAGCTAATTTGGAAACTATAATGCAACTGGATTTTTTCCCTTTTCATAAATTCATAAGTTTTAGGAGCAGAATTAGGCTATTTGGTCCATCAAATCTCCTCCGCCATTCAATCATGGCTGATCCATCTTTCCCACTCAACTTAATTCTCCTACCTCCCCACAACCCTTTGCACCTGTACTAATCAAGAATCTATTAATCCCCACCTTAAAAATATCTATTGACATGGTCTCCACAGCCTTCTGTGGCAATACATTTACCCAGATTCACCACATTCTGACTTTTCCTTCACACATAAGTTGTTGGCTCTGATAGTAACAGTTGACAATTCATTTTAATGGTGGTAAGGCATTGGGTTGTTAGAAATTGAGGCACACACACAATCCCACCCAGTCAGGGTGATGCAGGTTGGACATTTTATATGTCATACAATGTGGTATTGACGATAATGATATATTACAACAGTATCTCTCTGCTGGCAGGCAATTCACAAAGGGGGTCAAACCTGGGTATTGGTCTGTGACTTAATTCCTGAAAACTTTTGATGAGGTTGCCCTGAAGCCAGAAAGGGAGTAGAGTTGAAGGATTCTTGGGTTCTTCCCCCAAATATGGAATTACTAATGGCCCAGCTTGTTCTTTCTAAAGTCAACCACTCATTCCAGGATAGCACCAGGGAACTTGCATGGGGATTTTCTTGATTCTCCCAAACAGTTTTTGTAACTTTTGGAAGAGCCGTATCCAATATTCCTCATCTGGATGAATGCACTTTACAAGCACATTGTCAGTACAATCTTTGAAAACTCTTTGGGATTTCAGATAGTAACATAGTGTACATAAAGAATACTTACAAAACTTAGGCTCGATATTTGCTGCCTTAGAAACAATTTTAATGTGTAAATCATGAATAAAGCAAATGATTTGTCATGATGTCTTATTATTACATAGTTCTTAGAAAAAAAAGCATATTCACCGCTTTCTGGATTTTGTATTAAAAATCACAGTATGGCACGGAATTGTACTGCATGTTGCAGGTATAGAAATTTAAGATTTCTTCTGGATACGAGATTGTCTTCTGCTAACTGATATCTTGTTTTTATTGTAAGTAATATAAGATTTATGTAATGGGAATTAAAGCAAAAAATATATATCAGTAGCTAAAAGAAGAAAAGAAAGATTGCTCTTTAGAACTGAAACACCACCACAAACTTAATTCCCTAACCACTGACTCCATCCCTCATCCAGTCTGAAACTGAAATAGACTGTTCATTATGCAGGTATAATAGCTGAGCCTTGGATAAACTTCCAATGATGCACCTGTGGCATCTTTAATACACAACACTTTCATGTCTCTCGATTCAACTGACTCAGTTCTTGTCTCATCTTATTGACTGCTGCCACTTTCAGGCATGCCTTTAATACAAAGCCATTGAACATCGAACACTACAGCACAAGAACAGACCTTTCGTCTGTAGTGACAATAATGCCAAATTACTTTGATCCCATCATTTCACAGGCAGTCCATTCGCTCTATTCCCTGCCTGTTTATGTGTCTGCCTAAATTCCACTTAAATGCTTCTATCATATCTGTTTCTACCACCTCCCCTGGCAACACATTCCAGGCACCTTCCACTCACTGTGCACAAAAAAATGCCTCACACATGTGCTTTAAACCTTCCCATCTCACCTTAAGCCTGTGCCCTCTAATATTGATATTTCTACCCTGGGAAAAAGATTCTAACTATTTAAGTGTTAAAGAAGGAACTGCAGATGCTGGAAAATCGAAGGTACACAAAAATGCTGGAGAAACTCAGCGGGTGCAGCAGCATCTATGGAGCGAAGGAAATAGGCAACGTTTCGGGCCAAAACCCTTCTTCAGACTGATAGGGGGTGGCGAGAAGAAAGGAAAAAAGGGAAAAGGCGGAGGAGGAGCCTGAGGGCTGGGGGAGGGGAGGAGACAACCAGAGGGCTGATGAAGGGGAGGGGACAGCAAGGGCTAGCAGAATTGTGAGAATTCAATGTTCAAGCCCCCAGGATGTAGACTGCCCAAGCGGAATATGAGGTGCATATTCCGCTTGGGCAGTCTACATCCTGGGGGCTTGAACATTCTGGGGGCTTGATCAGGACGCCCCTCAACCTCTGATGCTCCAGGGAAAATAATTCAAATTTGTCCAATCACCCCTTATTCTCAATCTCCTCAACCACATCCTTCCTATATTTTGGTGGCCAAAATTACACACGCTACTGTAAATGTGGTCTAATCATAGCTACAACATAACTTTCCAATGTTTGTACTCAATGCCCGGATCAATGAAAGTGAATTTACCATATACCTTCCTTATCAGCCTATCCACTTCTCATGCCTCATTTAGAGAGCTACTAGACCAAGTGGGACCCGTTGGGTCCCAGCTTCACACGGGAAGGATGGTCCCCCAATGCAATATTCCACCTCTCCACCAATTCCAATATTGCTGGCCGGGGGGGGGGGGGGGGGCTTTCTGGAACGCTAGCATGGGTTTTTTTGGCCGAAGCCACTGGTTTCCAGAGGGCCAGTATGGTAATTGTGGGCCGAATGGATTCTTGGGCTGGCAGCTCAGTCACTGAGGGGTGGCAGCTCAATCACTCAGGCCTGGCAGGCTGGCAGCTCAGAAACTCAGGCCTGGTGGTTTGGCAGCTCAGAAACTGCTAGAAATTCTGCTGAAAACAGGTGACAGACTCTGGGAGAGAGAAGGGGAGAGGCTGGACAATCAATTTTAGACATTTTCATATTTTTTTACAGATCACGGCAATGAAGGAGGAAAGTCTATCCTTGCGTGGATCTCTGGAGCGATAGTATGGGTGCTGTGGGCTGAAAGGGACTGGTTTCCAGAGGGCTAGTATGGACATTGTGAACTGAATGGATTCTTGGACTTGCTGTTCAGTGAGTCATGGCTGGTGGGCTGGCAGTTCACTAAGTCATGGCTGGTGGACTGGCATTTCAGTCACTTACAGCTGGTGTGGTGGCAGTTCACTCAGTCACCCCTCCTCCCTTCACCACCCAACTCTGCTCCTTGCCATTCCCCTCCCCCCCACGCATTCAGTCCATCTCCCCTCAACCTCCCCCCCATGCACTCTTAGTGGCTCTCCGATAACGCAGCCATTCCTGCCTATTAGGTACCCATTGTGATGAAGAACATGCAGACATGGCAAGTGGAAAAAGGATTTATTAAAGTTTAAATGTGAATGACTCTTAAAACATTGCAAGTCCAACCTCACAGCACTCCAAGCAGAGTGCAGGCAGCAAATCCAACCTCACAGCAACCATAGTGCAGTCAGCAAGTCCAACCTGTCAGCAAGCAGAGTGCAGGCAGCAAGTCCAACCTCACAGCACTCCAAGCAGAGTGCAGGCAGCAAATCCAACCTCACAGCAAGCAGAGTGCAGGCAGCAGGTCCAATCTCACAGCAAGCAGAGTGCAGGCAGCAGGTCCAACCTCACAGCCCTCCACGCACTCCAACAAACACACACACACAGACACACACAGACACACACACACACACACACACACAGACACACACACAGACACCCACACAGACACAGACAAAGACACACAGACACAGACACACAGACACTGACAGACAGACACACAGACAGACACACAGACACACACACACACACTCATACGCAGCACCAATACTAAAATGCCAAGTAACTTCAGAACGTGGTAAGCATACTGAAACCTGTTACTAACCATATACTCTAAGTAGTTTGAAAATAAGAACACAGGTGTGTCTAAACCAAATGATTCAAATGTTTAAAGCCATTTTTATTCTGAAAGACTCCTCTAGAGCTGCAGCTACTGCAAAAACATGCTTTACATCATTTTCAACAAACACACGCACACTCACCATATGTATGGCAGTAAGCTCTCTTGAATTACTCAAACGAATCTGGGCGGCGTCTCCACTTTAGGCGTTCCACAATCAGCGCCACCTCTGAACTCACCGGAAATGACACAATCAGTGCCACCTCTCCACTAAGCGGAAATGACGCAATCAGCGCCACCTCTCCACTAAGCGGAAGTCACGGAATGAGCGGCAATTTTGCATTAAACACAGTCCTGATCTAATAAAACGTTTATTCATGGTTTTTCCTAAGCCACATTTAAAACACAAGCCACATTTAAAACGTAAAACACATTTGAAAATAACGGCACAGTTTCAAGGCACATTTGAGAATCTCAACATTTTAAAAACATTAATAAGTCTTTTAATTTTCATCGGTGGGAAAAATCCTCTGGCCCTGACAGCTGCAGGGGGACTCTGAATAAGATGGCCAAAAATCACAGCCATAAGTGGTAGCAATTTTTGTAAAATCAATATAAAGCGCAAACAGGAAGTGGTCAAGATTTGACTTTTAATTAGATGGAAAAGAAACCACAGTTTCTTTTCAATTCAAACCAACCACATTTTCTTTTCAATTGAAAACAACCACAGTTTATTTTCAATTCAAACCAACTACACCATGGCCTCTGAATGGTCAGACCACAGCTTTACGTCCCTCATCACAGCCGCTTCCCGTACTATCCGTTGTTTGTACTCCGGCAGCTGGAAAATGGCAGCGTGGTCAGATTTTCCAAAAGGAGGGAGAGAAACGGCCTTGTATCCTTTCCTAAATGGCGTGTAACAGTGGTCCAAAGTTCTTTCCCCCCTGGTGACACACGTGATGTGTTGACAGAAGTTAGGCATAACTTTTTTGAGGTTTGCCTTATTAAAATCCCCAGCCACCACCATAACCGCATCAGGATACTTGTTCTGATGCAGACATAACACATCGTGTAGGACCGATAGTGCCGCATCGATGTCCACATGCGGTGGTATGTAGATGGCTGTTATGATGACTGAGCTGAACCCCCGGGGAAGGTAGAATGGACGGCATGAGATCGTCAGATGCTCCAGGTCCGGTGAGCAGGTACGAGAAAGCCATGATTGATGGAGGGTCATGATTTTGACACCCATGATTGATGGAGGGTCCAGATGTATAGCACATTGACACTCAGCTCAGTTGCCTCACAATCCACTAGCTAAGTTGCATTGACATCTAATATCCAGTTCTCCTCTGACTTCCCTTTTTCAGTGCCAAGGTACAGAAGTTAGAGGCAACCTGATCTATCTAGAGAATATCACTGGTTGTTCTTTATAGAATTTGAGTCATAGAGTCATACAGTGTGGAAGCAGCACCCTTTGGCCCAACGTGCCCACGCCGACCCACATGCCCCATCGATGCAATGAATCCTACACTATTCCCACCTGCCTGCATTTGGCCCATATCCCTCTAAACCTATTCGATCCATGTACTTATCTAAATGCTTCTTAACTGTTGCAATAGTACCTGCCCCAATTACTTCCTACGGCAGCTCATTCCATACACCCACCACCCTTACTTTTCTCTATGAACTTGTTGCTTGGTTGGTTCACATCTTAACATTAACTCTGCAGCATTCTATATATATATATATATATATATATATATATATATATATATATATATATATATATATATATATATATATATATATATATATAATTCTACTCTAATTAATTTCTCAATTATAATCCAAGGGGACTACAGATTAGCAGAGTGAAGCTGGCAATAAGATTGTAATAACAGTAAATATAAACTCTCTATTTATTATCACCATATTGGGGTAGAATCAAATTATATTTTTTATTAGTAAGGACTGGTTAATAATATGAATTGTTTTAAATTAAAATCTATGCAATTTGAAAAACATAATTAAAATACCTATAGTGATTCCAATGAGAGTAAAATATTCTGTTCATTTTAAAGTGCATTGCAATGAATATACTGCTCAAGAGTGCCTAATGGAGTATAAAACTAATCCTTTTATCAGCAAAGGGTATGGCAAGTTTTGCAAAATTTACTCAGACTGATGTATTTGTCTCATAAAAACTCACTGGACTGAAACATTAAATCTGTTTTTCTCTCCACAGATACTTCCAGATGGATGCTTGCTGCAAGTGCTGTCTTTATTTCTGATTTCCAATATTCATAGTATTCTATTTTTGCAATCTTGCTATTACTTACAAACACAGCACTGCAGAATGGAAGACTTGCACTTTTATATCTGCAATAATTATCTTGCAATCATAGTTTTAACGTACAAACTATAGAAGCCAAGTTTTCAACACCAATTTCTTAAAACATATGACTATGTTCAGGTCACCAATTTTAATAATACTTTGAGGAATAATTATAGGTACTGATAAAAGCTCCAGGATACTTAGTTGGCAGCATGCAAGTAGGTATAGCATTAGTTTTTCCAAAGACAAATATTACCCATTTAAATGATATCTATAAATACAGGCCTATCCAGAACAATAGAGGTATTATTACTTACTTGAGAAAATATAACATTTTGGTTTGCCTGCCATCATCATTTTCAGATTTGCATTTATCTTTTGATTCACCAGGGGAATTGCTGTATTTTCTTCATATAAAATTATATTTAATTAGTTAATTAAAAGTTTAGCCTATGCTAAATGAGGATAAACTAACCCCCCTGCTGCATAGTGTAAAGCACTATGTTTATTATCTGTTTATTAAAATTACACAGATTATTCAGGGTAATGGTAGAGAGTCCTTCTTCACACAGGATGGCAGGATTCAGAAATATCTCGTTCATAAGCTATAGGAGTAGAATTAGGCCATTCAGCCCATCAGGTCTACTCTGCCATTCAATTATGGCTGATCTCTGCCTCCTAATCCCATTGTCCTGCCTTCTCCCCATAACCCTTGACACCCATTCTAATCAAGAATTTGTCTATCTCTGCCTTAAAAATATTCACTAGTTTAACCTCCACAACACTCTGTGGCAATGAGTTCCACAGATTAACTACCCTCTGACTAAAGAAGTTCCTCCTCACCTTTCTAAAAGAGCGCCCTTTAATTCTGAGGCTATGACTTCTGGTCCTAGACTCTCCCACCAGTGGAAACATCCTTTCCACATCACTCTATCTATGTCTTTCATTATTCTGTAAGTTTTAATGAGGTTCCCCCTCAACCTTCTAAACTCCAGCAAGTAGAGGCCCAGTGCTGTCAAGCGCTCATCATATGCTAACTCACTCATTCCTGGAATCATTCTTGTAAACCTCCTCTGGACCCTCTCCAGAGCCAGCACATCCTTCCTCAGATATGGGGCCCAAATTTGCTCACAATACTCCAAATGCCGCCTGACCAGTGCCTTATAGAGCCTCAGCATTATATCTCTGTTTTTGTATTCCAGTCATGATATAAATGATATTAATTTGCCTTCCTTACCACCTATTCGACTTGCAAATTAACTTTTTGGGAGTCCTGCACCAGCACTCCTAAATCCCTTTGCACCTCCGATTTCTGGATTCTCTCTCCATTTAGAAAATAATCTATGCCTTTATTCTTATTACCAAAATGCATCTCCACACTTTGATACACTGAATTTCATCTGCCTCTACTCTGCCCATTCTCCTAACCCGTCCAAGCCCTTCTGCAGACCCCTTGATTCCTCTCCAGTGCCTGCCCCTCCACCTTTCTTAGCATCATCTGCAAACTTGGCTTCAAAGCCTTCAATCCCCTTATCCAAATCATTAATATACAATGTGAAGAGAAGCGGCCCCAGCACACCGACCCTTGTGGGACTGCACTAGTCACTGGCAGCCAACCTGAAAAAGCACCTTTTATTGCAACTTCTGCCATTCGGCCAACACGCTATCCATGCTAGTATCTTTCCTTTAATACCATGGGCTCTCATCTTCCCTTGCAGCCTGACGTGCAGCACCTTATCGAAGGCCTTCTGAAAATCATGTTAAACAACATCTACAGCCTCCCCTCTGTCTGTCCTGCTATTAACTTCATCAAAGAACTCCAGCAGGTTTGTCAGGCAAGATTTTCCCTTCACAAAACCATGCTGACCTCGGCCTATTTCCTCCCCCATGTGCTATTGAAATGGGCAGGGATGTGTGAGGTGAGATAAGAGGATAACTGGAAGATTTAGTACTGAGATTAATTTATTTTATTTTATCAAAGATATAAAGGTTTTCAGATACAAGGCATGTCAATGGAGTTAAGGTACAGATCAGATATATGGTCCAGATCTTCTGATGACTGGCAAACTCACTGGAATCACCATTGCTTTACCACTTTGCTTTATTGGGATTTGTTTATTCTCATTGAGCGTAAAATAAACTTTTAATTGTCAATAAAAATGCCAACTTTATGTGAAGAAAATGCAGCAAATCCCATGAGGTTCATCGAAAGGTAAATGCAAATCTGACATTTTAATGGCAGACATGAATAGCAAAAACCTTGCTTCCAGCGTGTTCAAGAGAGAGCATTCTTCCAACTGGAGGCTGGTGCCAGTCAATCCGGATGTTCCTTGTGATGATATATGGCTCATGCACCCCATAATAAGCCTGGCAGTCAGTTAAGCCCCACATCATTTAGCCAGCTGTCAAAGCAGTGGTAAATGTTAGTTCGGAGTCACGTGAGTGACTACGTGAAGAAGCCCGCCAGCCTGCATGTGCGTCAAATTACATCTAACGCATTGCGCAACGTTTGGCTGGCAGGCGCGTCACTCCTCCAGCGGTAAGTTTTAAAATCCTCAGGTAAGTGTTTAAAACTTATTCTGAGGTTGTTTCTTTTTGGTTCGATAATTCTTGCTTGCAGAACAAGTACGAACTGCTATGGAGAAAATGTCCAATGTGAAGTCCAGACAGGGCCGCGGGGAAAGCAGCTACGGAAGACCGTGGGAGTGCGGGTAGCGGGCGGCCATCGATTTTGCCTTCCGAGTCGCTGGTGGTGGGGCCAGCAGCTTCAGACTTGGTGCCATCGAGAGCACCTTGGCAACTCCGCTAGGGCGGAAAGCCACAAAAAAGTCTGTGAGGCCCTTTGACTCGGACGAGTCAGGCCAGGAGGGTTCCCCTCCTACAATGTATAGCATCTTCGGACGTTTATCCCAGATGGAGCACCTGATGGAGAAGATGCTCCATCATGATATGCTCCAACGAATGGAGTTATATCAGCGCGGGTCTCCTTGGGATACCCGCGGCAGCAGCACCTGTTTCAGGGCTGCACAATGTCTCCCTCTCTGAGGAGGGGAGCATTCGGGGTCAGTTTTGGTCTAACTCGGAGTTCGGAGGTATAGCCGGGGAGCATACAACGAGGCACGAAGGGCATGAAGCAGATGTGCCTGTTATGGCATCAAAATTTGCAATTCCATCGCAAACAGGGGAACCGCTGGATGAGGACTTGGCTACGAGCATCAATTGCCTCTCACACCAGCTCCAAGAACAGGCAATGGAAGAAACATCCAGGAAGTATCACACACCTGCTAACTGCATTTCGTTAAATGTGCCGGCTGTTAACTATTCCATCTGGGGTTACATCGGAGGGGGCATCAGAACCCAGGAGGTGAAGCTCCAGAAAATACTAAAGTTGCTCGCCTCAGGCATCACGGCTTTTGCCAGGTTGGTGGATGGGGGGTCCCTGTCTGATGTGCAACAGGATGCCCTGGCATTAATGTGCAATGCACATTTTGAAATCAACTGCCTACGCAAAAATGCCACCCATCCTACCCTGAACCCCAAATTCGCGGCACTGTGTAAGGTCAGCAACGTACAACCACCGAATTTCTTGTTCGGTAAAGATCTGCCGAAACAGGTCAGGGAGCTGGACGACGAAGCAAAAACAGTCGGGCTAATGAAAGTCCCGTCAACTAGCAAAGCTTCATCATTCCGGCGGCAGCACCACTACGTTCCCTTCAACAACAGACGGTTCGCTGAAACTGGTGGGAAGGCCGAACACTCTGGGCAGAGGTCTTTTTTAGGCCAAGGCCCAAGCCGGCCCTTGTCAAAGATGTGCAGTTGGCGCACTCTATCAGTCCTACCCCCAAACCTCGGGGGCGGAAATAAACATCATTCATCCACCGGTAACCATGGAGGTAGGTGTGTCTGGTTCTTTCCGGAACATATTGTGTATGGATCAGTTACAAGTTGGTGGGAGATTGCATTTGTTTTTGAATGAATGGCGTTGGATAACATCAGATCTGTTTATACTGCACAGTATACAAAGGTTCCAAATCGAATTCCTTCACAATTCGTTTCCAGCCACACAGCATACACCGAACCGGACATTTGTGCTTTCACAACAGGAATGTTTGGATGTACAAGCTGAAATGGAAGTATTATACAGAAAAGGGGTAATTGAGAAGTCGTGTCATGAACTTCACCAATTTGTGTCTAATATATTTACAAGGCAAAAGAAGGATGGAGGATGCCGAATCGTCTTTGATTTGACTTAACTCCTTTGTGCAGTATAAACATTTAAAAATGGAAAACTTGGTTCATTCATTGCGATCACCGGAGATATTTGAAGTTTAGCTGGATGGGGCAACTGTGGCAGTTTAAAGCATTGCCTAATGGGTTAACTTCAGCCCCCAGATTATTTACAAAATTATTAAAACCGGTGCTGGGGCTACTCCAGGCTCAGAATCATATTGTGATGGCATACTTGGATGATATCCTAATCATAGGGGAAACTCTGAAATTAGCTGAATTATCTTTTTCAGCTACTAAACTCATGTTTGAGAGATTGGGGTTTCTCATCCATCCAGTTAAATCCAAGTTGATACCTCCTAGAGTTATTGATTATTTGGAATTTACCATTAACTCAATTCACATGTCTGTGACTCTGCCTTGGTGCAAGAGATTAGAATTAATAGAAGCCTGTAACAATATCATTGTTAAGGAGCAACCTTCTATTTGACATGTAGCTAGTATAATTGGCAAATAAGTGGCTGCTTTTCCAGCTGCACAGTTTGGGCCTTTGCATTATCAAAATTTACAATGTGCAAAGGAGCAGGCACTCAAATTCCATGCAGGTCACTTCAGTAGACCCATGCGGTTGCCAGCTGAAGCCATTGCTGAGTTACAATGGTGGATGGCGAATATTTGGAATTGCTCCAGTAAAATTTTGGTCGATCAACCTTCAGTTATTTTACAAACTGATGCTAGTGCTCTAGGATGGGGGGCTACTAATACTATCTCTAGCTGCGGTGGCAGATGGAATGTGCATGAGTCATTATTTTGTCAGTCACACGATATTAACTACTTAGTTGGGAGCACTCTATGGGCTGAAGGCTTATTGTGGCAATATGCATCATTTGCATGTTCAACTTCAGATTGACAACATTACAGCGGTGGCATACGTTAATCACATGGGTGGAATCAAGTCAGTATCCTGTGATAAATTGGCTAACCTTATTTGGCACTGGTGTATTACAAGAAACATTTGGGTTTCAGCTATCTACTTACCAGGTAGATTCAACATGGTGGCGGACACCAGGTCACGGAAATTCAATGACAACACAGAATGGATGTTGAATCATGAAGTGTTTAACGACATTGTCGCTCGGTATGACATATCGATTTGTTTGCATCCAGACTCAATCACCAGTTACCAAAATATGTTTCATGGGAACCAGACCCAGGGGAAGTAGCGGTAGATGCATTCTCGCTACACTGGGGTGGAATGTTTTTGTATGCATTCCCCCCATTTTGCCTCATCAGTCGGTGCTTGTTTAAGATCAAGCAAGACTCAGCCTCAGGCAGTTTGGTAGTACCTGACTGACCTACACAGCCATGGTTCCCACTCGCTCTGGGAATGATAACACAGCCTTTTATGGCTGTCCCCAAATGCAGAAATCTGCTGGTTCACCCTGTGACTGGGGAGAACCATCCACTACATGACCAAATTAATTTATTGGTTTGCAGATTCTGAGGAGACCGTTCCTGGGACTCGGACTATCAGATCGTACGGTGGACGTGATCACTGCGGCCTGAAGGGATAATAATAATAATAATAATAATAATAATAATAATAATAATAATAATAATAATAATAATGGATTGGATTTATATAGCGCCTTTCTAATACCCAAGGCGCTTTACATCGCATTATTCATTCACTCCTCAGTCACACTCGGTGGTGGTGAGCTACTTCTGTAGCCACAGCTGCCCTGTACCAAGTACCAAGAAACAGTACATCTCTCATATCAAGAAATGGGAGGTGTTCTGTTTGCAGTCGAACATATCATATGACACGGCACGCATAACGGATGTGTTGGAATTCCTCTCAACACTATATTTTGATGAGAGACTGTTATAGTGCCATAAATAGTGCCAGGAGTGCCTTATCTTCGTACTTATTGCTGGGATCGGGACACCACTCTGTTGGGTCTCACCCTTTGATATCCAGGTTCATGAAGGGTATTTTTAACTCTAATCCCCCCAGGCCCAGGTACTCGGAGATATGTGATGTGAGCGTGGTGCTCAAGCTGCTTCGCCAATGGGCTCCAGCTATATTCTCCCAATTCTCCCAATTCTGCTAGCCTTTGCTGTCCCCTCCCCTTCATCAGCCCTCTGGTTGTCGCCTCCCCTCCCCCAGCCTTTGGGCTCCTCCTCCGCCTTTTTTCCTTTCTTCTCCCCCCCCCCCCCCTATCAGTCTGAAGAAGGGTTTCGGCCCGAAACGTTGCCTATTTCCTTCGCTCCATAGATGCTGCTGCACCCGCTGAGTTTCTCCAGCATTTTTGTGTGGCTCCAGCTATATCCCTGTCTTTGCCCAAACTCACTTTCAAAGTGGTCAAGCTCATGGCGCTGGTTTCAGCGCAAAGTGGTCCAGGCATTGCAGAAGCTGCGACTGGACAGAATGGTTTCATCTGTAAATAATATAACATTTTATGTTTATGATTTAATCAAACAGAGCAGACCGGGGGCGTCAGGGCTCAAACTAGTTTTAATGGCATACCCCATGGACCTTCGGTTGTGTGTAGTTACACATTTACAACAGTCCATCAAGGTCACCAAGAGCCTCAGAGGCTCCGAATTATCTATGTTCATTAGTTACAAAAAAACTCATAAAATGATATCAGTACAGACCATTTTAAGGTGGTTAAAACAGGTTCTGGCTTGACCAGGAGTGGACACTGACATTTTTAAATCTCACTCCACCAGGGCTGCATCAACGTCAGCAGCGAGGGTAATGGATGTTCCTCTCGACCACATCCTAGCGGCTGCAGGATGGTCAAATGAACTAACTTTCCAAAGGTTTTATAATAAACCCATTGCCAGACCAAGGGTATTTGACAATTCCATTTTAGAGTCTGTTTTATAGTTTCCCCCTGGATGAGAGGGATCACTATTATTTTCATTTGCTCATTAAAGCATCAGCATGTTTAAATCTATGTCATGTCTGAATGCATTATTTATTTTCACTCATCCTTGGTCAACTGATGCAGTATGTGACGCATGGACTCGTATCCACGGCATGAAATCACAGAGCTTTGAAATCTTCATGTAGTCACTCACGTGACTCCAAAGTAAAATAGTAAGATTAAACGAGAACTTAACAGTTTGAAGTTTGATCTTTATTTTATGAGGAGTTACGATGAGCGATTACGTGCCCTCCGCTCCCAACCCTCTTATCATAAAGGTCACCTGGTAGTTCTAGTTCTCTCCAATCTGTGATTTCACACCGCTGCTTTGAAGATTGACGCGCATGCGGGCTGGTGGGCTTCTTCACGTAATTGCTCATCGTAACTCCTCATAAAATAAAGATCAAACTTCAAACTAGTAAGTTCTCGTTTAATCTTACTATCAATCAACACATCCAGTAGAAACAAGGAACTGCAGACACTGGTTTCCACAAATGAAACACAAAACGCTGCAGTAACTCAGCGGGTCAGGCAGCATTCCTGGAGAACATGGACAGGAGACGTTTTGGGTCAGGACCCTTCTTTAGAACATATCAAGTAAATCTGCATGCACCAACAGAGTGCAGGGAAAGTTAAAAGGAGAATCATTACTGGCAGGGATGCAACTTTATTAGTTCTAAACTTCAGTTCAAGAATTTCCTTTTTCCTCAAACCACAGATATAAGTGTTCCAAGGCATGAAGGCATTGGGTTTAAAATCAAATACTACACAAGTATATGGTCAATGTTATGATGAGTGCTTTGTAATTTTAGAAACATAATCTGTGCCATATGGAAATGGACTTCAGAGCTCTGAATAACATGGGACACTTGAGACTACCCAGATTAGAGTCCAGGATAGAAACATAGAAAAAAATGTAGGAGTAGGCCATTTAGCCCTTCGAGCCAGCTCCGCCATTCTATATGATCATGGCTGATCATCCAAAATCAGTACCCCGTTCCTGCTTTCTCCCCATATCCCTTGATTCCGTTAGCCCTAAGAGCCCATAGATGCTTGAAACTAAGCCTGGAATAGTGTGAGTCCATGGACTCGAGGGTGTCTCTTACAATTCAGCAGTCAAGGTGGACAAACTCAGTTTTGTCCTAGCTGAATATAAGGAGGCCTCTGGGATGCAGAGCTCAAAAGATATTCCTCCTGGATCAATGCTTGTTGGATTGGAAAATGGGAGTGCGTTGCATCCTGACTAAGCCATCTATATCTTTGTGCCATCTAACAATTTCCTCCACATTATCAACCAGTTAATGTTTGTATTTCCTGTAAATGTTACTACATTCTCTTCATTTAAGAGTTGTTTAGTTTAGTTTGGAGATTCAGTGCGGAAACAGGCCCTTCGGCCCACTGAGTCCTTGCCGACCGGCGATACCCATGCACTAGCATTATCCTGCACACTAGGGATAATTTACAATCTTTACCAAAGCCAATTAACCTACAAACATGTGTAGGAAAGAACTGCAGATGCTGGTTTAAATCGAAGGTAGACACAAAATGCTGGAGTATCTCAGCAGATCAGGCAGCATCTCTGGAGAGAAGGAATGGGTGATGTTTCAGGTTGAGTCTGAAGAAGGGTCTCGACCCGAAACGTCACCCATTCCTTCTCTCCAGAGATGCTGCCTGTCCCGCTGAGTTACTCCAGCATTTTGTGTCTACCTTCAACCTACAAACATGTACATGTTTGGAGTGTGGGACGACGCCGGAGTACATGGGGAAATCCCACACAGTCACGGGGAGAACGTACAAACTCCGTACAGGCAGCACTCATAGTCAGGAACGAACCCGGATCTCCAGCGCTGTAGGACAGCAACTCTACCGCTGCGCCAACATGCTGCTCTAGCATTAACTCATGGGGTTAGGTTTATTATTGTCATGTTCTGAGGTTCAGTGAAAAGCTTTGTTTTGTATACTATTTAATCAGATGAGATAATGCTATACATCAATACAATTAAGTCAAACTCAAGTACAATAGGTAGAGCAAAGCAGAAGATACTGAGTGCAGAATATAGTTCTCAGCATTGTAGCTATTATTTCCACAGATAGAGTCCAACATCCAAAATGGGATAGAGGTGATTCAAACAGTACGCTAGTCTATAGAAGTACCATTCAGAAACCTGATAACAAAGGGTTGTTCCTGAGTCTGATGGTGCACACTTTCAAGCTTCTGTATCTTCTGCCTGATGGGGTTGCGTAGAAGAAGGAATTACCGGGATGGGACATCCTTGATAATGTTGGCTGCTGTTCCGAGGCATCGTGAAGTGTATATCAAATCAATAGTGGGGTGTTTGGTCTGTGTGATGGGCTGGGCCTACATCTACATTCAGTGTCCTATTGAGGGAGAGGTTGCCTTCATATGTTCTCGCTGTATACAAAATACAGGATTACCTCAAGGAAATGCACAGTTGTATCCTGCTCATAAGATCACAAGATCATAAGACAAAGGAGTAGAAATAGGCCATTCGACCCACTGAGTTTGCTTTGCCATTCTAACGTGGCTCATCTATTTTTCCCTCTCAACCCCATTCTCTGCCGTCTCCCCGTAAACTTTTACACCCTTACTACTCAAGAACATGTCAATCTCTGGTGTAAAAATACCTTTGACTTGGCCTCCGCAGGCATATGTAGCAATTAATTCTACAGATTCACCATCCTATGGCTAAAAATTCATCCTCATCTTTATTTTAAAAGTAGGTCCTTTTATTCTGAGGCTGTGCCCTCTGGTCCTAGACTCTCCCACTACTGGAAACATCATCGCTACATCCACTCTATCTGGTCTTATCTCTTTGTGCTCCTTGAAAGTTTGCAACTATATTAAAGTAGCTATGTGATACTCCAGTTAGCCTGACATCGGTGGTGGGGAAGATGCTGGATTCAATTATAAAAGATGAAATAGCCGAACATTTGGATAACAGTAACAGGATCGGTCCGAATCAGCATGGATTTACGAAGGGGAAATCATGCTTGACTAATCTTCTGGAATTTTTTGAAGATGTAACTTGGAAAATGGACAAGGGAGAGCCAGTGGATGTAGTTTACCTGGACTTTCAGAAAGCATTTGATAAGGTCCCACATAGGAGATTAGTGGCACATGGTATTGGGGGTAGAGTGCTGACATGGATAGAGAAGTGGTTGGCAGATAGGAATCAAAGAGTAGGGATTAACGGGTCCCTTTCAGAATGGCAGGCAGTGACTAGTGGGGTGCCGCAAGGCTTGGTGCTGGGACCGCAGCTATTTACAATATACATCAATGATTTGGATGAAGGGGTTCAAAGTAACATTAGCAAATTTGCAGATGACACAAAGCTGTGTGGCAGTGTGAACTGTGAGGAGGATGCTATGAGAATGCAGGGTGACTTGTAACAGGTTGGGGGAGTGGGCAGATGCATGGCAGATGAAGTTTAATGCAGATAAATGTGAGGTTATCCACTTTGGTAGCAAAAATAGGAAGGCAGATTACTATCTAAATGGCGTCAAGTTGGGAAAAGGGAAAGTACAATGGGATCTGGGGGTCTTTGTTCATCAGTCTATGAAAGTAAGCATGTAGGTACAGCAGGCAGTGAAAAAAGTGAATGGCATGTTGGCCTTTATAACAAGAGGAATCGAATATAGGAGCAAAGAGGTCCTTCTGCAGTTGTACAGAGCCCTAGTGACACTACACCTGGAGCATTGTGTGTAGTTTTGGTCCCCTAATTTGAGGAAGGACATTCTTGCTATTGAGGGAGTGCAGCGTAGGTTTACACGGTTAATTCCTGGGATGGCGGGACTGTGATATGCTGAGCGAATGGAGCAGCTGGGCTTGTACACTCTGGAGTTTAGAAGGATGAGGGGGATCTCATTGAAACATATAAGATTGTTAAGGGTTTGGACACGCTAGAGGCAGGAAACATGTTCCCGATGTTGGGGGAGTCCAGAACCAGGGGCCTCAGTTTAAGAATAAGGAGTAAGTCATTTAGAACGGAGACGAGGAAACACTTTTTCCTCAAAGAGAGTTGTGAGTGTGGAATTCTCTGCCTCAGAGGGCGGTGGAGGCAGGTTCTCTGGATGCTTTCAAGAGAGAGCTAGATAGGGCTCTTAAAAAGCGGAGTCAGGGGATATGAGGAGAAGGCAGGAACGGGGTACTGATTGGGGATGATCAGCCATGATCACATTGAATGGCGGTGCTGGCTCGAAGAGTCGAATGGCCTACTCCTGCACCTATTGTCTATTGTCTATTGTCTATTGTCCAATATATTTTGTTTCTCTTATCCCCTAACCTGGTTTACAGTTCTTGCTGAAGCTGTCAACATTGCTTATTAAGGCTGTTTTCTCTATGGAGTCTCCAATAATAGCTTCTGAACATGTTCGTGGCCCAGTCCATTGACCATCTCTGCCTCAGCCAAGGTCAGACAGAGTCAGAAACATCCCTCAAAACAAGTTGCTGTGTCACTCAATAACATAAAGATAACAACAAATAACTGGGATTTTATTTATTGACCACAACTGTTGGGACAAAATTAGTTTTATTCATTTCCTCACAGCTTAGAATTGTTTTCTCGGCCATGGCTGTACAGTTTAGATACAGTTGTGTGATGAATGTGGACATAATTTAGCTTCAGCAAATCCCCAAAATGCATGACGCCCAAGTGGGACATGCCCTTAAGGCAGCAGCTCGACTGAATGCTCAATAGTGTTTGTTTATTCTTGCAAGTTCTTGCATAATTGCAGCCATCGATACAAAATAAGGTGTCCACCTTGTAAGGAACACAAAATATATGCAATGCCAATCTAAGCAGCTATGACAAACAAGAATATTGCCACACAAAAATATAGATAAATAAGCTGGTATTTGATCCGACAAAAAAAACATGATCTGGAATTGATAACCCACCCTAAAATGTTATTTCTAAATTTTCAATTTTAACTTGGAATTTTAACTTGAGTTCTCTCTCCAGGAGTGTTGTCCGATTTGCTGAGTATTCCTTTTTTTTTTTCTTATTATAGTAATAACTGCGGTGTTGTCAGGAAGATAACTGTTAGCATTATCGCATGCACAAAATGGATAATGCATTGCACACATTGTTAAACTTCAATTATGAAGTTCAAAATAAGTGGCGCCAAGCCTCACAGAGTCAACTGAAAAATAACAAACATTTCAAATGCTAGATTTTAGTTCATGTCTCCCTACACAGTGGAAAACATTTTTGTTGACTCTGATGGGCAAGTGATAGTAAAATCATCCTTGTTTCAGTTCCTGATATCAATCCAGCATTTCGTAACATATTCGAATGTGCTTGTTAGACAATGTTAGGTCGCAATATTTTTACCTAGGATGAAGACTATGTTTTTGAGTATCATGTGTGGAGGTGGGGGCTCAATGTCGCAGTGGTAGAGCTGCTGCCTCACACCTCCATAGGCCAGGTAGATCATGACCTTGGGTCCTGTCTGTGTCGAGTTTGCACGTTCTCCCTGTGACCACCGGGTTTCCTCTGGGTGCTCCGATTACCTCCCACATTCAAAGACGTGGAAGTGTGTAGGCTAATTGGCTTCTGTAAATTACCTCTAGTGTGTAGGACATTGAACTAGTGTATGGGTGATCGATGGTTGGTATGGACTTGGTGGGCTGAAAACTGAACAAAATAAAAATGGTCTGTTGTAGGAACTCAACAGGCCAGGCAAGATCTGTGGAGGGAAATGGACAGATGATATTTCAGGTCAGGACACTTCTTCAGACTGTCTCAATATTCTGTTTTTGTTCAGCATTATTACTTGTTTAGATGAGACATCACTCTCAGCCCCATCTGTCCTATCCTATGGTAACATTCAAAGAAGAACAAAATAATTTGCCTGCTGGGATTTACTCTTTAACCAATGTCAGTGGTTACTTATCTTACTGATGGATGGTAGACAAAAAATGCTGGAGAAACGTAGCGGGTGAGGCAGCATCTGTGGAGAGAAGGAATAGGCGACGTTTCGGGTCGAGACCACTGAATGGGACCGCTGAAGCATTTTGCAGTCTTAATTATCTGCAAACTTTCTCTCGCACTGAGCCTAATTATTAAGTGGCATATGGGGATATGACACATGAGAGAGACTGGTCGGGATGTAAATCGGAAGTTTGGCCAGAATTGCATGAAATTTGCCAAATCCACTCAGTTTTATCACATGATGAGAGACAGTGGGTATCATTTTGATTATACATGGGACTGGAACAGCTCTGGGACATGACAGCAGGGGTAGAACCTAATGGTTTATGTGAGTGATAGAAGATGTGTTTAAGTAGTTTATACTTAATAGCAAGTGGTTGTTGATGAATAGCTTACAGCCATGTTATCTGAAATGTCATGCATTCAGTCTGTGGTTCTCTTTTTTGTCTGCCATTAGCTGTGAACCTTTCTGTCATGTACAAGGCATTATCCTTTAGTTCTCAGACTAGTCTTCATCAGAATCCGGTCAAGAGTGCCTCAGGTATTGCAGTACCATTGGAGACCCTTGGAATATCTTTGATCGGACTTTACTGGCTTTATCTTGCACTAAAAGTTTAGTCAACTAAGGGGTGATAGAGAAATGATTTAAGGGGAAGAGTATGGAGGTGAAGAGATCTGAAGCTCATCCGTAAATATGGAGACAAACATTGGACTTTAGAATCTAGAGATGATTAGATGGTCATATTGAGATAGGGGAGGAAGAGTTTAGAGTTAAGGTTTCCACTGACAACCTGCAGGAATCTGGAGGTGATCAGGTCGTGGGATCTTAGGGGGGAAATGAATACAGAGATTCTTGGGGAAGCAATGGTGGTCAGGATGGTTCTGCAGGTGTCCAGGTATAGGTGGAAAGAGGTGACTGGTTAAATTATAAAGATGATTAAAGAGTCATGCAGTTAGTTTACAATGAACTATCCTACCACCAACTATAGAATGGTCCTGACCTACCATCTACCTCATTCAAAATCTTTGAACTATTATCTTTAATTATTTTGCTGGACTTTATCTTGCACTAAATGTTATTCCTTTCATTCTGTATCTGTACATCATAGATGTATTGATGTATTTTGCTGACTGGATAGCAGGCAACAAAAAAGCTTTTCACTGTACCTCTGTACACGTGACAATAATAAATTAAACTAAATTAATTGGGAGGCACTCAGAGTAAAATAACTTCCCTGATATACTGAAGGGGCCAGTGCTCCATAGATACATAGATACATAGAAAATAGGTGCAGGAGTAGGCCATTCGGCCCTTCGAGTCTGCACCGCCATTCAATATGATCATGGCTGATCATCCAACTCAGTATCCCGTACCTCTCTCCATACCCCCTGATCCCTTTAGCCACAAGGGCCACATCTAACTCCCTCTTAAATATAGCCAATGAACTGGCCTTAACTACCCTCTGTGGCAGAGAGTTCCAGAGATTCACCACTCTCTGTGTGAAAACGTTTTTTCTCATCTCGGTCTTAATTGGCTTATTTAATGAGTAATGCATAAAGTGAACTGTCGCACCAATGATTGTATTTTACTGTTGCCGCCTCTTAAAATATGTTGTTTACTTAATGCATGATGGTATGATATGAATGATTGAATTCCCATTAAACATGAGAATACATTTAATAAAATAGTAATTCTCCCTAAAACTATGTGTGAATGTTAATTTGATAACTGTTTATTATTTAGCCATAAAAAACATTTACACTCTTAAATGAAAAAAAATTCATTACTCTGTTTAGCGTCTTTGTAATTAGAAATTAATATTTTAACAATATCAAATCAACCAGCAAGAGTAAGATATTAGATACATTTATTAGCTACTTATTCATAATATAATTCTATTGAGTAGAGAATGGAGAATTATGATCATTATTACATAAGAACTAATCAAGGGATTTTGAAGATGCTATAAACCATTGGTCTAAAATGAATGTTTAATGATTGTCGATTGTGCTAAGATTACAATTTGAAATTATTGCTTAATGTGCATCAATCAGTCACGAATATCTTGAAGATTAGTTTGAAGCTGTAAGAAGAAGGCACTTCTTACAGTCGTTTTCTTGAAAGTATAACTGGCTGGCTACAACTGATACCACCCAAAGGTCAATACATGACATCTACGTAGTCACAAACCAACAATAAATATCATTGCTCATCTATAACAATCTCTTTTTAACAGTATGTTCAACAATAATGGGGCCTATTTAACAACTGCTCATACTGTTCTTGGCAATTAGACCATAGAACATAGAGCAGTACAGCACATTAACAGGCCTGTGTAGGAAGGAACTGCAGATGCTGGTTTACACCGAAGATAGACACAAATTGCTGGAGTAACTCAGTGGGTCAGGCAGCATCTCTGGAGAGAAGGAATGGGTGACGTTTTGGGTCGAGACCCTTCTTCTTACAATGTCTGTGCCGACCATCATGCCAAGACTACCCCTTATCTGCGTGCACATAATCCATATTCCTCCATTCCCTGCATATTCAAGTGCCTTTCTAAAAGTGTCTTAAATGCCACTATCATATCTGCCTCCACCACCAACCTGTCAGTAGATTTCAGGTACCCACTACCTTCTGTGTAAGCAACTTGCCCTGCTCATCTAATTCAAACTTTGCCTCTCTCCCCTTAACGTTATGCCCTGGAGTATTTAATAATTCAAAATCGGTGGACAAGGGTTTAATAATTAGACAACCTGCAAACTTGCCAAATCTATCCTAGAACCTCAGCACTTCTGTTCACCAATCCCCACCACCACTGAACCCCACCACACTTTGTTCTGGTCAAACAATACCATGGGCATTCTCTAGAATGTATGACAAATAAATGTGTGCAAAAGAAGGATCAAAACTTCTTGGATAGATTTACGATTCATCTGAAGGCATTCCCAGGGATTTGCGGAAAGATGGGAGAAGGAACAAATAATTTGGCACTTTAATCCACTTCTGACATTCAATTGATGTCCATGCTTAATCTCTGAACTACTGCCATGATTATATTCTTACCCCATGTTGTTAACATTTAGGCTCATCCAGTACTAGCAATGTAAATTGGTTATTAATGATAAACTGCATAAACAGCACCTGCTAGTCAGCTATTTTGTTTTCTTTTCCTTCCTTTTGATATTTCTAAATAACGACCTTTCTGGGGAGACAAAGGAACTGCAGATGCTGGAATCTTGAGCAAAAAAACAAAGTGTCGGAGGAACTCAACGGGCCAGGTAGTACCTGTGGAGGGAAATGGACACATGATGTTTGGGGTCAGGACCTCTCTTCAGAACGATTGAAGTAGTGGAGAGAAATATGTTTCACACCATGCCCCACCCCATCCCCACCTCTGATTTCCAGCTAATCTCCCCTACTTATGGCAGCACGGTGGAGCAGTGGTAGAGTTACTGCCTTACAGCGCTTACAGCGCCAGAGACCCTGATTTGATTCTGGCTATGGGTGCACGGAGTTTGTCCGTTCTCACCGTGACCTGCGTGGGTTTTCTCCGAGAACTTTGGTTTCCTCCCACACTCCAAAGACGTACAGGTTTGTAGGTTAATTGGCTTGGTATATTTGTAAAATTTGTTCCTTGTGTAGGATAGTGTTGATGTGCATGGATTGCTGGCCGGTGTGGACTCAGTGGGCCGAAGGGCCTGTTTCCGCACTGTATTTCTAAACTAAACTAAACTAAACTGAACTACTCCATTCAATCTAAAGAAGGGCCCAACCTGAAATATTGTCAGTCTATTCCCTCCACAGAAGCTGTCTTACCTGCTGATTTCCTCCAGCACTTTTTTTTGCCTGCACTATCTTTGTGCTGTTGAACTCCTCTATGTTTGCTTTCCAAAGCAACACAGAAAAACATAAAATGTATTGCTTTTTAATTTCTGAAAATATTGTCAAACAGCTTCAGAAGAAAATGTGTGATTTTTATTCTGAGAAACTAAAAGAACTAATGATTAGTGTAACCTATGAGCTGAAATGATTTCCATGATACTTCAACTGAATTATTTAGCAAAGCACCTGATGAAATTAGTCTTTTACTGTGAAAGATAGGCTTGCCTTTCCAAGCACCTTCTAATATATACTTTATTCAATTCATGTTGCCATTAGTAATGGATTGAGTGTTCAGTTTTAGTTTAGTTTAGAGATACTGTGCGGGAACTGGCCCTTCGGTCTACCGAGTCGGCGCTGACCATCAATACTTGCACACTAACACTCTCCTAAACACACTAAGGACAATTTACAATTTTACCAAGCCAATTAACCTACAAACCTGTACATCTTTGGAGTGTGGGAGGAAACCGGAGAACCAGGGCAAAACCTACGCAGGTCATGGGGAGAAGGTACAAACGCCATACAGACAGCACCATACAGTCTGTAAGGCAGCAACACTACCGCTGCACCTCCATGTTGCGTAAGAGTGTACGTATACTACCTAGAAAACTAAGCACTAAGACTGCACATCGCAACCTCTAACCCCATAGATTAGGAAAAGGGGAGGTGCAATGAGACCTGGGTCTGCTTGTACATCAGTCACTGAAAGTAAGCATGTACCATACAGCAGGCAGTGAAGAAAGCTGATGGCATGTTGGCCTTCATAGTGAGAGGATTTGAGTAGAGGAGCAAGGAGGTCTTACTGCAGTTGTACAGGGCCCTGGTGAGACTGCACCCGGAATATTGTGTGCAGCTTTTCTCTCCTAATTTGAGGAAGGACATTCTTGCTATTGAGGGAGAGCAGCGTAGGTTCATCAGGTTAATTCCCGGGATGGCGGGACTGACATATGATGAAAGAGTGGATCGACTGGGCTTATATTCAATGGAATTTAGAAGGATGAGAGGATATCTTATAGAAACATATAAAATCCTTAAGGGATTGGAAAGGCTAGATGCAGGAAAAAAAATTCCCGATGTTGGGGGAGTCCAGAACCAGGGTTCACAGTTTAAGAATAAGGGGTAGGCCATGTAAGACTGAGATGAGGAAAAACGTTTTCAGCCAGAGAGTTGTGAATCTGAGGAATTTTCTGCCTGTGGAAAGCAGTGGAGGTCAATTCACTGGATGTTTTCAAGAGAGAGTTAGATATAGCTCAGGGTTAATGGAATCAAGGGATATGGGGAGAAAGCAGGAACTGGATACTGATTCTGGATGTTCAGCCATGATCGTATCGAATGGCGTTGCTGGCTCAAAGGGCCGAATGGCCTACTCCTGCACCAATTTTCTATGTTTCTATGTGTCTATGTTAATACCTTTAATTGCCATATTCAAAGGATATTAAATGCAACTTTGCCTGACCTGCAGCATGAAACAAGTGACCTCTGTTGTCTGCCTATCTATCTATACATCCCCCAGACCCACACACCCACTGCCCCCCCACAACCCCCCCTCGCCCGCACACCCCCCAGACCCACACACCCTCCTCCCCCTCCTCCCTCCCACATCCCTCCCCCTCCCCCTCCACCCCTCCCACACCCCTCCCGCCCACATACACATGGATGGACAGTTACTGGGCTTTGCTTTGTGGTGAATGTTAAAAATAAATTGAACAGTGAGGTGTTATGGTGGCTCAGTGGTAGAGTTGCTGCCTTTCAGCATTTGCAGTGCCGGAGACCCGGGTTCAATCCCGACTACAGGTGCTGTCTGTATGGAGTTTGTATGTTCTCCCCATGACCTGCGTGGGTTTTCTCCGAGATCTTCTCTTTCCACCCACACTCCAAGCTGTTCTGAAGCTGATTCTAATAACAATAAAAGCCTACAGCAAAGAAGAAATTAAATTTGTCCATGAGGCTCTGCTACCTCTTTGTTAGAATAATTTAAAATTAACCCCACTGACTCATTCAATTTCATGCCACTACATCAGATCAAAGCTGCAATGGTCTCTCAATCGTGGCAAAACATTGCTTATCTAGCAACACAGTCAGTTCAGAAATATGTCTCATTTATCTTTCCCTTTTCCTGATCAGTGCTAATTTTAAAATTAACTATGCTTTGGCCCCTGGTCCCCAACCAGAAAAGATGATATTCCCTTTTTCAATCCATTAAAATCCTTCTTCATAATTGTTTTAGCTTTCCCCACTTCGTAGAAATAGTCTATTGATTCTTCTAAAAATAGTACTGTCTCTTCCTTCAACTATCTAACCACCTATCACCAGCTCTCCCTATCTCTACCCTTCCATGCTGCGCATCAGAGCCCGTCGTGAAGCTAGTCACTGCTGCTCCCCCTTGAAAGGCCACCCCTCCCCCCTTCAACAGGATCCAAAATGTCACAGGGAAACCCACACACCCTGTGTACCACTGCTACCTTTCTTGGTGGTCACCTAATTATCTTATGCGTGACCACCTCACTGAAACTCCTCTCTGCTATCAGCATTACAGATGTTCCTGTACGAGTCCAAGTGTAGCTTGACCTGCTTGTTGCAGCCAGTCAGGAACTGCAGCTGGATGCAGTTCATGCTGGTGTAGGCACTTGAAGTGTCCTTGATCTCCCACATCCTGCAGCATTATGGCTACAATAAGGCTAAAAAAGTAAGTTGAAGAAGACCTTACCTTATCTTACCTCTCCACTACTCAGTCTCATTGCTGAAGTGTCCTTGCTGAAGCCTCTCGAGACAAAGCCTCGTTGCTTAGTACTCAATCAAGGCATTTGAAGTTTGGCAGATCTCCAATGACTCTCACCACCTTCCAAGCGATGCATCAAAACTCGGTTTAGCAACTGATCTGTCCAAGACTGCAGGAAATTGCAGAGGGTTATGTGCAACCCAGTCCATCAAACAAACCACCCTTTGCTCTTCGACTCTATCTATGCTTTGTGCTTCCCTGGGAAAGCAGCCAACATAATCAAGGACCATTCACATCCTCATCATTCACTCCTATCCCACTCCAGCTGGGTGGAAGATACAACAAATTGATAGCTCACAACAACACAGTCATAAACAAAACATAAACAAAGGATGTAGTTCCAATCTCCCAACCTATCTCGTTGGACTTTTTATCATGTGCACTTTTGGTGTAACCCTATATTCTGCACTCTGTATTTTTTTCTTTGCACAATCCATTGTACTTTTGTATGGCTTGATAATACTCACGTGTGGTATGATTTGACAGGATAACGCACAAAGATTTTGCTTTTACACAATCTCTCTTAATCATTAGTTCCACCAGGGAAACCTTTGTGAATGCATGTGAAAACCTAGGAGACTTCCCATACCTGTTGTTTTTTCTGGAGTCCTAGAAAGTAACATTCTCCAGTTACCAGCAGTAGCTTCAACTCCCTTCCATTACAGCTGCAGTAAGCCAAATGCTTCAAGTGATGCAAAACAATCTAAAAATGGTTGTTATCGTGCTTCACTCATGGAAAATATTCAGCTGTGCTAAGCTAAATAAAATCATCATGCAAATGAGTATCTTGGCAAGAATAGAAGCATTCATGTATAGTCTCTTCTTGACTGGATAGCACAGAAACAAAACCTCAGTACATGTGACAATAATAAACTAAACTAAACTAAACTAATGGAGTTTTCAAAGGGAGATCTTTGGCCTCGAGTAGTCAGAACTGCCATGTAATAAACTCCAGGCACATAGTCACTGTTTCAGCAGGGCTTGCTGAAGACTACCTCAGGAAAGACACAAAATGCTGGAGTAACTCATCGGGACAGGCAGCAATTCTGGAGACAAGGATTCCTTCTCTCCGGAGATGCTGCCTGTCCCGCTGAATTACTGCAGCTTTTTGTGTCTATCTTCGGTGTAAACCCGCATCTGCAGTTCCTTCCTACACACACCAGCTCAGGAAAGTTAAGTTCTTATTCAAGAGCTTGATGTTGCATGTTTGAACTGGGGCTTTTGGAGATCATGCTCTTTCCTATTCCCCACCATTCTGGCACTGCCTCCATTTGCTGCGCATCAATTCTTCCCAGATCATCTGCTCTCACTGACATAATTGGTTCCTAATGCCACCATACATCTAGACCACTTCCAGCAATGCAGCTGCCAAATTACAGATTCATTAATTCTGAGGAGATGCCTGGGGATTCTCAGCAACTCATCAACTCAGCAGCCTCTCATAATTGACTTCCTTGGCCCAATATCATAGGTGTGCCAATCCATTATAACCCAAAACATTTTCCTCGACATCTGGTTTATGCTGTGAGACTGTCATGCTTCCATGTTTATACCATTGCTTTCCCATTTCAGTGAAACAGGCAAATGAAGGTGTTTCACTGGAAGTAGTGAATCACTGCAGCAATTTTCTAAGTGGAAATATCTCATTACTCTAGCACTCCTACATGATAAATTAATCTGGATTGTCCATCAGTAATAAAATGATTAATTGAATTCACGAGGATGGAATAGCGTGTATGTGTGTTGTCATCAAGTAAATGAAGCAGCCCTTAAATCTCATAAAAGAAAAGAAAAAAATGTATTTCATATGTAATAAACATTATATTGATTTAATTTAAAAATAACTGCTGATGCTGGAAATCTGAAATAAAGCAGACAAATTCTGGACACTTTCGGTAGTTAGATAGCATCTGTGGAAAACAAGAATTACCAATTTAGGACAAATAATCTTCATCAGAATATGATTTTACTTCGGAGTCACTTGAGTGATTCCGTGAAGAACCCCGCCAGTCGGCATGCGCGTCATTACGTCTGACGCATGGCGCAGCGACCAGCTCGGAGGTGCAGAGCTCCTCCAGCGGTAAGTTTAAAAAGCCTCAGGTAAGTGTCAAACTTAGTCGGAGGTCGTTTCTGCGCTTGTTAAAAATCTTGTTAAAGGAGGGCAAGTCCAAGCATGGAGAAATCGTTGAGAGCAAGGCGAGCCGTTGCGAAAGTAACTAAGGACCGCGGGAGTGCGGGTAGCGGGCGGACGCCTAGTTCATCTACAGAGTCGCTAATAGTCAAACCAGCAACTGCAGACCTGGTGTTTGAGGGCACCGTGGTTACGCCGGTGGGGCGTAAAGCTACCAGGAAGTCTGTACGGCCGATAGACTCCGACGAGTCCGGTCGGAAGGGTTCCCCTCCAAGAATGGATACCGTGTTTGGACGGTTATCCAGGATGGAGCTCCTAATGGAGGGGATGATCCATCAAGAGTGCCGGCCTCTCCAAGAGCCCGCGCCAGCGGCACCTACTACAGGGCTGCCTAATGTCTCCCTCGATGAGGAGGAGAGCATAACGGGTATGAGTCTGACGCCGAGTCTGTGGGCTTAGCATTGGAGGCTGCCCCAAGGGACGAAGGGCATGAGCCGGAGGTCCCATTCCTGGCAGCAAGATTTGCCGTCCCGACAGATTCAGGAGAGCCACTGGGTGAAGAATTGGCTGCCACAATAAATTATTTGGCCTCACACCAGCTTCAGGAGCTGACCATGGATGCAACAGCTAGAAAATATGACACACCGGCTAATTCTATCCTGCTTAAAGTGCCGGCAGTAAACCATGCCATCTGGAGCCATATGGAAATAGGCATCAGGGCACAGGAGATGAAGCTGCAAAGGGTACTAAAGCTACTTGCTTCCGGCATTATGGCATTCGAGAGGTCGGTGGATGCCCTGCCTCTCATGTGCAATGTGCACTTTGAGATAAACTTAGAAAGAGCTCCATCCGCCCTACAATCAACCCAAAATTTGCTGCCCTGTGTAAGCCTAGCAACGTCCAGCCACCAAATCTATTGTTTGGGGAAGACCTCGCTAAACGGGTGAAGGAGCTGGATGACGAGGCAAAAACCGTCGGGCTCATTAAGGTGCCAATGACCAGCAGAACCCTTCGGAGGCAGCACCCCTACAAGCGGTTTGTCGAAACCGGGTCCGGGCAAGGACCAAGCCGGCCATTCAATGTGCGCAGCTGGCGCACTCCAGCAGGAGCACGAGCAAACATGCCGTTTCCCTCCAGAACCAGGGGACAAAGAACTCCACCGGTAACCATGGAGGTAGGTGGGTCTGGTGCTTGTCGAAACATATTCAGTGAGAATTACCTACCAGTTGGGGGAAGGTTACACTGGTTTCTGAAAGAATGGTATGGGATAACAACAGAATTGTTTATACTGCAAGCTATACAAGGGTTTTGAATTGAATTAATTTCCAAGTTGTGTACGCACAAAATGAGAATTTGGTGGTTCAAGCTGAAATTGAAAAATTATATATAAAAGGTGTAATTGAGAAGAGTTTGTCAACCTCACCAATTCGTATCTAATATTTTTCCTAGACCAAAGAAAGATGGTGGGAGTCGGATTATTTTAGGACCTGACGGACCTTAATCCGTTTGTGCAGTATAAGCATTTCAAAATAGAAACATTTGCGACTGCCAAGCAATTGGTTTCCAGAGGGTGTTATATGGCATGTATAGATCTAAAGGATGCATATTACTCAGTGCCTGTTCATAAAGATCATCGGAGATATTTGAAATTTAGCTGGATGAGGCAATTGTGGCAATTTAATGCGCTGCCTAATGGGTTAACCTCAGCCCCTAGATTATTTACAAAGCTGCTAAAACCAGCATTGGGGCTACTCCGGGTTCAGGGTCACATTGTAATGGCTTATTTAGATGATATCTTAATAATTGGAAAAACTCGGGAGGCAGCTGAGTTATCTGATTCAGCTGTTAAACTCATGTTTGAGAGATTGGGGTTTCTAATTCATCCAACTAAATCAAAATTGATACCGGTTAAAGTTATTGATTATCTGGGATTCACAGTTAATTCAACTCACATGTCTGTAATTCTGCCCCAAGGGCAAGAAATTAGATTTAATTGAAGGCTGTATCAAACTCATAGGAGAGCAATCACCTTCAATTAGGCATGTGGCTAGCTTGATTGGCAAATTGGTAGCTGCCTTTCCAGCTGCGCAGTATGGGCCTTTGCATTACCAACATTTACAGAGGGCAAAGGTACAGGCACTCAGGAAACATGCAGGTCATTTCAACAGACCCATGCAATTACCAGCTGAAGCCATTGCTGAAGTTCAGTGTTGGAAAAGAAACATTTCGAGTTGTTCCAGCAACATTTTGATTGAAGCACCTTCAGTTGTTTTACAGACTGATGTTAGTGCCCTAGGTTGGGGGGCTACTGATACCATCTCTAGCTTTGGAGGCAGATGGAATGTGCATGAGGCATTTATTCTCCAATCACATTGAATTAATTATTTAGAGTTACTGGGAACATTTTATGGGCTTAAGGCTTATTGTACCACCAAGCATTACTTACATGTTCAGCTTCAGATTGACAACACCACGGCAGTGGCGTATGTGAATCATATGGCTGGAATCAAGTCAGAATCTTGTGACAGATTGGCTAACCTTATTTGGCATTGGTGCATTAAAAGAAACATTTGGGTTTCAGCTGTCTACTTGCCAGGCAGGTTCAACATGGTGGCAGACACCAGGTTACGCAAATTCAATGACAACACAGAATGGATGTTGAATCATGATGTATTTAATGATATTGTTGTTCGGTATGGGATGCCAGATATTGATTTGTTTGCATCCAGACTCAATCACCAGGTACCGAAGTATGTTTCATGGGAACCAGACCCAGGGGCAGTAGCGGTAGTATTAATTTGTTCATTTGCAGGTTTTAAGGAGGCCATACCTGGGTCTGGGACTATCCAATCGTACCGTGGATATCATCACATCGTCCTGGAGGGATAGTACAAAAAAACAGTACATCTCTCATGTCAGGAAATGGGAGGAGTTTTGCTTACAAGGGAACATTACTTACCACACAGCTTCCATCCCAGATGTGTTAGAGTTTCTGTCCAAATTGTATTTTGATGATGGGTTGAGCTATAGTGCCATCAATAGTGCCAGGAGTACTCTGTCATCGTATTTATGCTTGGGGTCAGAAATATAGTCTGTAGGATCTCATCCGTTAATATCCCGGTTTATAAAGGGTGTTTTTAATTCCAATCCCCCCAGGCCTAGATATTCAGAAATCTGGGATGTGAGTGTGGTACTCATGCGGCTTCGTCAGTGGGATCCAGCCACATCCTTGTCTTTGGTAAAGATTACCCTGAAGTTGGTCATGCTCATGGCGCTGGTGGCAGCGCAAAGGGTTCAGACTCTGCAGAAGTTGCGACTGGACAGGATGGGGTCATATGGGAATGACGTTATGTTCTCATAAAACAGAGCAGACCAGGGGTGTCAGGATTCAAGCTTGTACTGTCAGCATATCCCACGGATTTATGACTGTGTGTAGTGGCGCACTTGCAATGTTATATCGAGGTCACCAAGGGCCTCAGAGGCTCGGAAGTATCATTGTTTATTAGCCACAAAAAGCCCACAGGAAAGTGTCAGTTCAGACCATTTCAAGATGGCTGAAACAAGTGCTGGTTTGTGCAGGAGTTAATACTGACAATTTGAAATCTCACTCCACCAGGGTGGCATCAACGTCAGCTGCGAGGGCAATGGACGTCCCTCTAGACCATATCCTCACGGCCACAGGATGGTCACATGTACTGACATTTCACCAGTTTTATAATAAACCAGTTATCGAAATCGGGGTGTTCGCTCATTCCATTTTAAGTTCTGTTTCATAGCTTCCCCCTGCGAGAGAGGGGTCGCTGTTGTATTTTCTTTATTTTGTTTGTGAATTAAAGCATCAACATGTTAATCTGTAGCATGTTTCACTGTATTGCTCATTATTCACTCCTCCTGAGTCAACTGATGCATGAAATCACAGAGCTTTGAAATCTTCACAGAATCACTCACGTGACTCCGAAGTAAAATAGTAAGATTAAACGAGAACTTACCAGTTTGAAGTTTGATCTTTATTTTATGAGGAGTTACGATGAGCGATTACGTGCCCACCGCTCCCGTCCCTCGATATCATGAAGGTCAACTGGAAGGTCTGTTTTATATTCTTACTATGTTACTTCAGTTACTATTATCTGTGATTTCACACCGCTGCTTTGAAGATTGAAGAGCATGCCGAAGGGCGGGGTTCTTCACGTAATCGCTCATCGTAACTCCTCATAAAATAAAGATCAAACTTCAAACTGGTAAGTTCTCGTTTAATCTTACTATTTTATCAACTGATTGCATTTGGATTTTTCATTATTTTCTTTTGCTTTCAATACCTCCTCCCACCTTTCTATAAAGCATTGGATTGTTGATGGGGATTGGTTTTATTGGTGATTCTCCTCTACTTTCCTGACTAATAGAACAACAAACCTGAATGAAACAATTAAATTATTTTATTTTGTGGAAGTGCCATATCGGGCTTGAAATATCCACAGTGACAGTGGTGATTCACCATTCATGTGCCACACTATATTAATAAGCAAAGAATTCCATCGGCTTTTCGGAGCTTTATTTTGATGAATCAAAACTGTATGCTAATCTGTAACATTGCAATCAGTCTGCACCTTACCGCATGCAGACAACATTATGAATTATTAGTGACAGCTTTTTGATAGAGCAAACAAAAATATAATGTTCAGGGGCTTTATGCTCACTTCCACTCCCTCCAGTATTTTTCTCACCTTTATTGATTTTAAGAAATTGTCTCCTCCTCATCATCATATTCCTTGTCCTCTTCGACTTTTGTTGTTGTTGCCGTGGTACATCTGCAGGAAACGAGGATACAATCTGGAAATTATAGTCATTACTCTTAAAATTAAGGAGACAGAACAGAGAAGAAACTCAAATTAAAAACCTGCGAGTCTGTTGCTTCCTAAGATGGTTGCAGTGACTGTGTAAATGTTCATGCCCTATCATTGTGAATAACTTTGACCCTAACTATACCATTTGGCCTGGAAGCTGCAGAGTAACTCCAGTTGCCAATTCTGTCTGCTCCCCTTGGAAATGAACTTTTCACAGTTGGGAATAGTCACATTTGTTCAAATCATCTCATGTCATAAAATCGTAAGTGATAGGAGAAGAATTAGGCCATTCGGCCCACCATGTCTACTCCGCCATTTAATCATGGCTGATCTACCTCTCCCTCCTAACTCCATTCTCCTGCCTTCTCCCCGTAAACCTCGACACCTGAATAATCAAGAATCTATCTATCTCTGCCTTAAAAATAACCATTGACTTGGCCTCTACAGCCTTCTGTGGCAAAGAATTCCACATTAAATCTCAAAGGTATTATGTGATCATTTTGCAGCCATACAATTCCAGGAGATGATATTGAGGTGGCAATGAAGATGAAATTGAATAGGCATGTACTGGTGGCTAAATTGTTACCTCCAATTTTACAATCATCTAAAAGCAAAATTACCCCCTGTGGATTGTATAACGGGTGGCAAGCGTACACTGTGTAAAAAGATGACCTAATAATGGGCATTTAGGTCTGTGTATGTAAGTAGGTGCTGCTAGAATATATACTGAAATAGATTTTTCAATTATTATGTTGCTGTTGAATTACAGAATATTAAAATGAATGCCAAAAAAATTATCTTTCATCTAGTTCTCTGTGTACAGTACAGCAGCCTTAAAGATTAGTGTAAGTGAGCCGGTCTTTAGGAATTGAACGCTGATATCATTGCCACTCAGAAAAATCCAGATTTGTACAACATTGTTGGGAAATGGTTCAAGGTTTATATATTTGTTGATGTAGCTTTTCTGTTACATTGTTCAGTGTGAAGCAGCCAAGGCCTTGCATGTATTTGCATTCCTATCACTGTGTAAACAGCTATATAAAGAGGAAACTTTGAATTCATAGGAAACATCGTCACCATGGAAAACCAATGCAAAGATGCCATAGTTACGAAAAGGGCTGGATCGATGACTTGTATATACAGTACTTGCTGAATCACAATACCCACAACTTATTTTTTAATGTCTAATGGTACTTTATTGTAACATATGTGAAATGCCTCTGTTTGTATACAGTTCAGTAAAAATCTATACATAGGCACAATCATAATTAAGAACAATAGTGTAGGCACAGTAGACTACACTGGCAGGACATACTGTAAAGGGGCTGTCCCACTGCGGCGACCTAATTTGCGAGTTCAGACGAGTTTGCCCTCGACTCATACTCGCAGCATGGTCGACACGAGGTCCTAGGAGGTCTTTGTAACTCTCCTTCATGCTCGAGACTAGTCCCCGCGTACTCAAGGTCGCGGCGTATTTTTCAACATGCTGAAAAATGCCCGCGAGTAAAAAGAGGTCACCATGGAAAAAATCGATATTTTTTTACTCGTGGGTTTAGTCGAGGAAGGTCCTAGTAGGTCATAATGCTATTGTAGGTATTCGAAGTTAATCGAAGGTAGTCGAAGGTAAAGCTCGTTGAGAAAAAAAAGGTAAGTAAACCGACCGGTAATGTTAAATGCCCACTAAACTTTATTAAACGTTGTCTGGCTTCTTAAAAGTGTCTCCACTCCTTCTCCCCCCCTTCTCCCCCCCTTCTCTCCCCTTCTCTCCCCTTCTCTCCCCTTCTCTCCCCTTCTCTCCCCTTCTCTCCCCTTCTCTCCCCTTCATTCCCCTTCTCTCCCCCTCTCTACCCTTCTCCCCCCCCACCCCCCTCCCCTCTCCGCGCTCTCAAAAGGACTTAACAAACTGTGCCAGCCGTCTTCTAACTTCCTGTTTATCGCAGGTGTGAATTTCAGACAGCGCTCCCCCACTTTCCCTGGCCCCCAATTTTGCGATGTGTTTGTGTGTGTGCAGACGGTCGATCCGGTTCGCCGTTTCATCGCTGACGATCGGTCCGGCTCAAGATTTTTCAGGCGAGTGCCCTCGAGCTTGAAGGTCGAAGACTGAATAGTTGCTGAATAGTCGCTGAATAGTCCCGTCAGTGGGACAGGCCCCTAAGTGTCAAAGTGTCGCCACATTTCCAGTGCCATTTTGTACACTTCAAGTGTAATGTTGCTAAAAATATAGTCTTAACTTGGCCATAAAGCCCCATTGTCCTGGAGGCAGCACTGGGTTGGAGTTGCAGGTGTTGGCCTGGCAAGACGATGTTGCGGGCCGCGTCCAGTCTATGCGCTAAGCCTCTTGGATGATAGTCATAGAGTCATACAGAGTGGAAACAGGCCCTTCAGCCCAACTTGCCCAAGTCGACCAACATATCCCATCTACACTAGTTCCACCTGCCCACGCTTGGCCCTAAACACTCTAAACCTATCCTATTCATGTACCTGTTCAAATGTCTCTTAAACGTTATGATAGTCCCCCCTCACCTTAAAGCTATGTCCTCTTGTTCTTGATTCCTCTACTCTGTGCAAAAAACTCTGTGCATTTACCTGATCTATTCCTCTCTTGATCTTGTACACTTCTATGAGATCACCCCTCATCCTCCTGCGCTCCAAGGAATAAAGTCCTAGCTTGCTCAACCTCTCCCTATACCTATAGGCCCTCGAGTCCTGGCAACATTCTCGTAAATCCTCTCTGCACCCTTTCCAGCTTGACAACATGTTTCCTATAACATGGTAACCAGGCTGCTGCAGGGCCTCCTGCAGCCCACTCCACCAACGCAGCAATCTGGACATGTTGAACCTCAAACTTACCGTCTCTCACCTCATACGGCCATCACTCATCCACTATGCCCCAGGGCACATCCTGCAGCTCACCTCGGAACTCCTAGAGTGCCTCCAAGAGTGCAGGAGATGAAACCCCAGTCCACTCATCAGCACCGTGCCTTCCTCCAGTATGCCGCCATATTGTGCAAAAGTTATTTTTAACATTTGAATAAAATGACAAGGCTACATATGTAAAAAAGAAAAATTGCAAACTCAGGAATTAAATAAAACAACAATTCTGAAAATGCACTGTTGGTCAGATAACATTTGCAAAGTAAAAATTGGGATTGCTCTGCCGTCAGATATAACCCAGCGTCATACGTGCCGAATATCTCTAAAGTAGGGAAAGGTCTTCAAAGTACAGCTCGAATAGATACTAATATCCAATATATATAATTAAAGTATTCACCTTCTGCTAAATTTTCCTCTTTCAAAGGAATTTCATTTTCGTGAAGATCTTGTCACAGAAAGTAATAACTCTGCTCCCTCGGCACACTCAACTCAGAGATGAAGCTTTGTATCCATTAAATTTAATAGACATACAATTATGCTTTGGAAATGTGCAATTTTGTGATTTCCACTCGATAGGCTTTAAAGAACATTTTCTATGCATTTTCTATGCTGGAGGAATAGCTGAATGAATGGTTATTCAGTGAAAAAGAGGGCAGGTGTGATCACTTCATTCCGAATTGCCTTTTATCTTGATCTTGTGATGTGCATGTTTGAAATGTTGCAAATAATGTCTGAACAAAAGTAAAATATGGCAGATGCTAAAAATCTAAAATAAAAGCAAAGTACTTGCAGCTTAGCAATATATGTAAGGTTCCGTAAAGATCGAAACAGAATTAACGTTTAAGATAATACTGTACCTTTCTTTAGAATGTAAGACTGTATAACACAAAAACAACATGCTGAAAATATTCAATATTCAAGCTTCTGTTACAATTTCCCAGTTCTGATGAAGGATTGTTGGCCTGAAATATTAGCTCTGTTTCTCTTCACATTTATATATGGCCAAACTTGCTGAGTATTTCCAACGATTTGTCGAGAATCATGAGTTATGAGTGTTTTATTGTCATATGTCCAAAGATGGAACAATAAATATAATATTGAACAAACAATAGTAGTTCAAAGACAAAAATAATGCCTCCGCCTATATAGTTCAGAGCATAGTTGTAGTGTTTAATAGCCTGATGGTTGTGG
Organism: Malacoraja senta; assembly: GCA_038087875.1. Classification (NCBI taxonomy): domain Eukaryota; kingdom Metazoa; phylum Chordata; class Chondrichthyes; order Rajiformes; family Rajidae; genus Malacoraja; species Malacoraja senta. Next base: position 131,290,146 of record CM075977.1, read on the forward strand.
GGAAGAAACTGCTCCTGAACCTGGATGTTACCGTTTTACCATTTTCAGGCTCCTATACCTTCCCGATGGCAGGAATGAAATTAGAGTGTGGCTGGAGTGGTGCAGGTCTCTGATGATTCTGGCTACACTTTTGAGGCAGCGACACTTGTGGATCGCTTTGATGGTGGGGAGATCAGTACCCATAATGGACTGGGCAGTGTTCACCACTTTTTGTAATCTTCTTCATTGCTGGGTGTTCAAGATGGCAAACCAGGCTGCGATACAAGCAGTCAATATGTTCTCTACTACACACCTGTAAAAGTTCAAGAGTGTATTCAATGACATACCAAATCTCCTCAATCTTCAAAGGAAGTCATGGCATTAATGGGCATACTTTATAATTCAATCAATGTGTTGGGTCATAGAAACATAGAAACATAGAAAATAGGTGCAGGAGGAAGCCATTTGGCCCTTCGAGCCTGCACTGCCATTCATTGTGATCATGGCTGATCATCCACAATCAGTAACCCGTGCCTGCCTTCTCCCCATATCCCTTGATTCTGCTAGCCCCTAGAGCTCTATGTAACTCTCTTTTAAATTCATCCAGTGAATTGGCCTCTACTGCCTTCTGTGGCACAGAATTCCACAAATTCACAACTCTGCGTGAAAAAGTTTTTTCTCATCTCAGTTTTAAATGGCCTCCCCTTTATTCTTAGACTATGGCCCCTGGTTCTGGACTCCCCTAACATTGGGAACATTTTTCCTGCATCTAGCTTGTCCAGTCCTTTTATAATTTTATATGTTTCTATAAGATACCCTCTCATCCTTCTAAATTCCAGTGAATACAAGCCCAGTCTATCCAATCTTTCCTCATATGACAGTCTCACCATCCCAGGGATTAACCTCGTGAACCTACGCTGCACTGCCTCAATAGCAAGGATGTCTTTCCTCAAATTAGACCAAAACTGCACACTATACTCCAGATGTGGTCTCACCAGGGCCCTGTACAACTGCAGAAGGACCTCTTTACTCCTGTACTCAAATCGGCTCATTATGAAGACCAACATGCCATTAGCTTTCTTCACTACCTGCTGTACCTGCATGTTTACTTTCAGTGACTGGTGTACAAGGACACCCAGGTTTCATTGCACTTCCCTTTTTCCTAATCTGACACCATTGAGATAATAATCTGCCTCCTTGTTCTTGCAGCCAAAGTGGATAACCTTACATTTATCTACTTATACTGCATCTGCCATGCATCTGCCCACTCACTCAACCTGTCCAAGTCACCCTGCATCCTCCCAGCATCCTCTTCGCAGTTCACACTGCCACCCAGCTTTGTGTCATCTGGAAATTTGCTAGTGTTACTTTTAATTCCATCATCTAAATCATTAATATATATTGTAAATAGTTGCGGCACTCCATTCGCCACTGCCTGCCATTCTGACAGGGACCCGTTTATTCATACTCTTTGTTTCCTGTCTGCCAACCAATTCTTTATCCTTGTCAATATCCTACCCCCAATACCATGTGCTCCAATTTTGCCCATTAATCTCCTGTATGGGACCTTATCAAAGGCTTTCTGAAAGTCCAGATATACTACATCCACTGGCTCTCAAGATACAAGATACAAGATACATTTATTTGTCACATGTACCAATTGGTACAGTGAAATGTGTGGTCGCCATACAGCCATACGAATAATAAAGAGCAGAGAACACGATAGTCTTTAACACAGACATCCCCACACGGCGGGATCAAAGTTTCCCACTGTGAGGGAAGGCTCCAAAATGCAGTCATCCTCCTCTATTGTCCTCCCGTGATTGGGGGGTTCCCGAACCCCCGCTGTCGCCGCTACGGGTGGCCCGATGTTCAGGCCCGCTCGCCGGGGTGATGGAAGTCCGAAGTCGAGTGGAGGACATCCTCAGTGGCTTGGACATCTGAATCGGTCACTTCCTACCGGAGTCCGCGGCTCACGAGGTCCATAGGCCGTGCTGGGCGGCCCTCGGCAAAAGGTCCCAGGACTCTGCGATGTTGAAGTCAGCACCGCCCGCGCTGGAAGCTCTACGAACCACAGCTCCAATGTTGAAGCAGCAGGCCCAACACTCCGGAGCTTAAACGGTGATCCAGGTAAGCATTCGCCTGCTCCACGATGTATCCAGCGCTGCGCCGCCGCCGCTGAAGTTTTGGTCCGGTCCCCGGCAGGAAAGGCCGTGCCAATCCAGTTGGTAGGCCGCGAGGAGGGGGGCGAGGACGCAACTCGGAGAATAGTCACGTCCTCGCCAGGAATTGACTGGGAAACGGTTTCCCCCTTACCCTACCCCCCTCCCCCACATAGAAAAGCTAAAGAAATCTCCAAATCAAACTTTTAAAACTGACTAAAAATAAAAAAAGACAGAAAAACAGACTGTAGGCAGAGGCTGCCATCAATGCGGCGCCCCTAGTGGCTTCATCCATTTTACTTGTCACATCCTCAAAAAATCCCAGAAGATTAGTCAAGCAGGATTCCCCCTTCATAAATCCATGCTGACTTGGACCAATCCTTTAGTGCTATCCAAATGCGCCGTTATTACTTCTTTAATAATCACCTCCAGCATCTTCCTCACCACCGATGTCAGGCTAACAGGTTTAGAATTCCCCGTTTTCGCTCTCGCTCCTTTCTTGAAATGTGGGATAACATTAGCTTCCCTCCAATCCACAGGAACTGAACCTGAATCTATAGAACATTGGAAAATGTTCACCAATGCGTCCACAATTTCTAGAGTCACCTCCTTGAGTACCCTGGGATGCAGTACATCAGGCCCTGGGAATTTATCAGCCTTCAGTCCCATCAGTCTACCCAATACTATCTCTCATCTAATGCAAATTTATTTCAGTTCCTCCGTCCTCTAGTACATACGGGAGATTGTTTGTGTCTTCCTTAGTGAAGACAGAACAAAAGTACCTGTTCAACTCTTCTGCCATGTCCTTGTTCCCCATAATAATTTCACCAGTTTCTGCCTTCAGGGGACCCACATTTGTCTTTACTAATCTTTTTCTCTTAACACACCTAAAGAAGCTTTTACTATCCTTTATATTCTTGGCCAACTTACCCTCGTACTTCATCTTTTCAGCCCGTATTGCCTTTTCTGTTACCTTCTGTTGTCCTTTGAAAGTTTCCCAATCCTCTAGCTTTCTGCTACTCTTTGCTGTGTTATACAACTTTTCTTTTAGTTTAATTCTATCCCTAACTTCCCTAGTCAGCCACGGTTGCCTCTTACTCCCCTTAGAATCTTTCTTCCTCTTTGGAATGAAATGATCCTGCTTCTTCTGGATTATGCCCCGAAATTTCTGCCATTGCTGTTCCACTGTCATTCCTGCTAGGATCCCTTTCCAGTCAACCTTGGCCAGCTCCTCTCTCATGCCTTCATAGTCCCCTTTGTTCAACGACAACACTGCAACTTCTGACTTAACCTTCTCCCTCTCCAATTGAAAATAAAACTTATCATATTATGGTCACCACCTCCCAGCAGTTCCTTTACCTTGAGTTCCATTATTAAATCTGGTTCATTGGACAACACTACATCCAGAATTGCCTTCTCTTTGGTAGGCTCCAGTACAAGCTGCTCTAAGAATCCATCTCGGAGGCACTCTACAAACTCCCTTTCTTGGGGTCCAGAACCAACCTGATTTTTCCAGTGTACCTGCATATTGATATCTCCCATAACCACAGCGGCATTACCTTTGTTACATGTGCCAATTTAAACTCCTGCTGCAACTTGCACCCAATCTCCAGGCTACTGTTTGGGGGCCTGTAGATAACTCCCATTTGTGTCTTCTTACCTTTACAATTCCTCAATTCTATCCACAGCGACTACATCGTCAGTCCCTATGTCACCGCTCGCAAGGGACTGAATTTCATCCCTCACCAACAGAGCTACCCCACCTCCTCCACCCACCTGCCTGTCCTTTCTATAGGACGTATAACCCTGAATATTCAGTTCCCAGTCCCGATCCTCCTGCAGCCATGCCTCTGTAATCCCCACAGTCATATCTACCAATCACTAACTGAGCCTCAAGCTCATGCACTTTACTTCTTATATTTCGCACATTCATATATAATATTTTTAATCCATTACTCACCTCACCTTTCACATCAATTCCTATTTCACTTGGCCATACTTTCCTATCCCTTCGAGAGCTTTCTGTCCTGTTAATTCTGGTGTTTTTCTTAACCTTTCCTATACTCTCTTTCCCTTTAACTCCATCCTTGTATTTCCAATTTGTCTCCCCCCCCACTATTTAGTTTAAACCCACCCGTGTAGCAGTGGCAAACCTGCCTGACAGAATGCTGGTCCCCCGCCTGTTAAGGTGTAACCCGTCCCTTTTGTACAATTCACCCTTACTCCAAAACAGATCCCAGTGGTCTCAGAATCTAAATCCATGCCCCCTGCACCAGCTTCTCAGCCACACATTCAGATCCCCTATCTCTCTGTTCATGCCCTCCCTCCCCCCCACACACGCTGGCATGGCCGTAGCTGCTGGTGATTCCGGTCTGAGCCATGGATCCGAGGCCTGACTCTAAAGGCGCCAACGGTTGATGCTCTTCTGGGACACGCAAGAAGAGAGAGGAGCGGCAACCTCGAGATCCTGGGGAGGGGAGGAGGGAGTGTAGGGGAGGAAAGGGGATAGAGGGAGAGGAGGGGAGTAGGGAGCGGAGAGGAGTTATGGAGGGAAGGAGGGAGGGAGGGAGTGACAGAGGGTAGGGAAAAAGGAGAGGTGAGGGAGGGATTTGCGGAGGGTAGGAGGATGGGGGGGAAATAAGAGTGAGGAGGGAGAATGGGGGAGGACGGGGAATAGAGGGAAAGGAGAGGGGAGAGTAGAGGAGGGGGAGTGGGGGTGGTAGGGAGTGGGGAATAGAGGGAGAGGAGGGCAGTGGGGGTGAGGAGGGATAGTGGGGGGATAGTGAAGGTAGGGGATAGAGTCAGCAGGGGGTTAGGGCGGAGAGAGGAGTTAGGGAGGGAGGGAGTGACTGAGGTTAGGGAAAAGGAGAGGGAGAGAGAGGTAATGAGGGATTGGAGGAGGGGAGGAGGAGAGGAGAAAGAAGAGGGAGCGTGAAGAGGAGGGGGGAGAGTGCTAGGGAAGAGGGAAAATGAGCTGCGCCTGTGCAATTGGGGGCTATGGGTGAGTGGTGGAATATTGCATTGGGGGACCAAGTTTCCTGTGTGACAGAGACCCAACGGGTTCCATTTAGTCTAGTAATTCATTAAAATTTGCCTGTGTCATTAAAGTTTATATTACTTTCAGACAAGCAAAAGGCCAAACACATTGTAAGTTAAATTGGACTAAGTGGCATATGTTTTCACAGCTTGTATTGATTCAGGAAAAACTTGATATGATTTGCCTGGGGTGGATAGGGGGTCTGGGTATTCACTCAGCTTTCCTCCACTTGCCTTCCTTGTTTTCCTTTCACAGGTATAGATATGCAACAAAATGGGGTGAATATTGTATCAAATGTTAAGTACAATGTGAGCACAATGGAAACAGTCTTCTGGAGTTAATGGTGTGATGGCCAAGGATGCCTGGTATACATTGACTGATTTGGGGGAAATTGTGTCTTTTCAAAGTCTAAGTTGCTATGTAATTCTGGCATTAGATTACTTTTTACATTGTTCAAAAGTTTAGTTTAGTTTAGTTTAGTTCGGTTTATCGTCACGTATACTGAAGTACAGTGAAAAGCTTTTGTTGCGCGCTAACCAGTCAGTGGATAGTCAGTATATATCTGTACATCGAGCCATCCTCAATGTACAGATATATGATAAAGGCAATGAAGATGTACTTCATTCAAACATCACCATTCATACTGCAAGACTGTTCACTGCACCCACATTAAAATTACAAGATTAACTTCATATTGTCATGACATCACCCCCTCCTTGACACCAGACAGTCTGATGGCTTTTGTCACAAGTTCTGGGCTGTTGGTGTACAATCTGGGATAACATTAAACTGTGGCTTTTCTCCAGAGAAACCTTGCAGTGATTGTACCAAGCTACGGTACGCACTCCCTGGATCAGAATGTGTCAGTCTTGAACTAACATACCATCAAGGCCAGCTCCTTGTTCTTGAAGACCAGCAAATTTGGGGCAATGTGGTCTGTATTTTACTGGATGATAATAAGGCATTCGATGGTTGTCTCTATGTACACCTGTAGCTATTTAGGATGGATCTTTTTCCAAAGACCTTTGTATCTGTTAATAATAATAATAATTAAAAAAAGTTTTTTTTTTTTTTAGAAGTACAATAATGTGGTACCAAAGTACCTAATACTTATTGACATATTACATTTCATATACAACTTCTTATTTTTAATTTAATAATGAAGCAAAATAAGAAATGAAAGATTACAAAAGGAAAGATTGAGATGAAGTGTTGCGTGAGATAGCAAAATAGCCCTCGAAAAAAAAGAGGAGAAAAAAAGAAGAGAAGAAAGAAAGAAAAGAGAAACAAAAAAGTGGAAAGGAGATTGAAAGCGATATATCTATTTGATAATCCTACCCCCAGTCACCTATTTCTGAACCATTATATTTCTATGATTGTGTTGCACCATATGCTTGTAGAAAGCTGATAAAGGGAGACCATATCAATAAGAAGAGGTCTACCTTACCTACTAGAAGGAGTCATATTTCTTCAAGATATGCCGTTTCTGACATATTTGAAATCCACATTTTCACCGTTGGTGTTGCCGAATTTTTCCAAAATTTAAGTATGGTTTTTTTTGCCATTATTAAACCGTAATTAAGTAAGGGTTTTTGATACGTATTTAGCGTATTCCCATCTTCCATTGATCCAAAGATAATCAATTCTGTATTCGGTTCCAGTCTTCTATTACATAATTTTGTCAAAATTTCAAAAATTTCATTCCTGAATTTATGAAGTTTTATACAGGAGACAAAAGAGTGTGTTATAGTGGCATTCTCAGCTAAGCATTTATCACATATTGGTGAGATATTTGGATAAAATCTATTCAATCTAGTTTTCAAGTAATATAGTCCATGTAAAATTTTGAATTGGATTAAATTATGTTTTACATGAATCGAACATTTATGTATATATATCAGGTATTTTTCCCATGCTTCTTTCGCAATTTTTATCTGTAATTCTTGTTCCCAATTTTCTCTAATTGTCTCTGTCGATGGAGGTTCTATATTTAAAATAATATTATATAAGTATGATATTAAATTGCTTGAATCTGCTTTAATATTCATCGCTTTCTCTAGTGAATCTAAAGTTATATTTTGATATCATTGATTGTGTTGTTTCAAATAGTCTCTGATTTGAAGGTATTTAAAGTATTGATTATTTTTCAAGTTGTATTTTAATTGTAGTTGTTGAAATGATAAAAAGATTCCCACTTCATACAAATCTCCAAAGCTTTTAATTCCTAATCTTTCCCAAAAGGTATACGCTTTATCAATAAGAGGTGGCTTGAATGAGGGGTTATTTACTATTGGAGTTAAAAGCAATACATTTCTTACTTTCAAAGTTAATTTTATATGTTTCCAAATTCGAATTGTGTTGTGAATAATTGGGTTCTTCTTATATATTGTATTGTTTAATTTTATCGGGGAGAAGAGGATCGCTCCTATATTAAAAGGAGAACAATCCTCTTTCTCCATTCTTACCCATTCTACCTGTTGTGGAGAGCTATCCAACCAATTAATTATGTTTTTAATATGTACTGCCCAGTAGTAGAATAAAAAGTTTGGCAGTGTCAGTCCCCCAAGTTCTTTAGGTTTACACAGATGTTTTCTTTGGATTCTATGCGCTCTATAGTCCCATATGAAATTAGTAATACTAGAATCTAATTTTTTTAAGAAGTTTTTTGGTAAGTATATTGGAATAGATTGAAATAGGTATAATATTTGTGGTAGAAAAATCATTTTTATAGCATTTATTCTACCTATTAAAGACATCGGCAAGGTTTTCCAGAATTTAATCAACCCATTCCGTTTAGTTAGTAAAGGCATAAAATTTGCATTAACTAATGATTTATATTTTCTAGTGATTTGGATATCCAGATGTGTCGAGTCTTGTGGTTTTAACGTCATAATTTCGCTTTTCTTCCAATTTATTCTATATCCTGAAAAGGAGCCAAATTCCTTTATTAAATTTAGTATGTTTGGTATACTAATTTGCGAATTTGTGATGTATAATAATACGTCGTCTGCGTATAGTGAAATTTTATTATTTGAATCTTTGGTATTATATCCCCGAATATTCGGATGGCTTCTTATACTTTCTGCTAAAGGCTCTATCACAAGTGCAAATAGTAGGGGTGATAGTGCACACTCCTGTCTATTGCCCCTTGTTAAATGAAATTTTAAAGATAACATATTATTAGTCAGTATTCTAGCTGTCGGCTTATCATATAGTAATTTAACCGATGAAACAAAATTCTCTCCCATGTTAAATTTTTGCAATACTTTATAAAGATATGGCCATTCAACTTGATCAAATGCTTTTTCTGCATCCAATGAAATAATTGATACATCTTCTTCAGTTTTTAGTGAGTACATTATATTAAACAAGCGTCTTAGATTATTAGTTGAGTATCTTTTAGGTATAAACCCCGTTTGATCCGGGGTTATTAGTTTGTTTACGTATTTACTCAGTCTTCTCGCTAAAGTCTTTGCTAGTATTTTCTGATCTGTATTTAAGAGTGCTATAGCTCTGTATGAGCCAGGTTCTTCTAGATCTTTATCTTTTTTTGGTATGAGTATAATGGTTGATTCAGCTAGTGTTTCTGGTAATGTGTTTTCCTTAAAGGCATGAGTATATAATTTTTGTAAACGGGGAGAAATTATCTCATGGAGTCTTTTGTAAAATTCGTTGCTAAAACCATCTTGTCCTGGAGTTTTACCATTTTTCAACGAGTTTATTGTTTCTTCTATTTCTTTAAGTGTAATCTGAGCTCCTAACTCCTCTTGTTCCAACAAAGTAAGTTTAGGAAGGTTGCAGTTATCTAAGAAATTTGTAATTTTAATATTATCTGCTGTAGTTTTAGATGTATATAAGTTTTGATAAAATTGGGCAAATCTTTTATTAATATCTTTTGGTAATGTTAGTAATTCACCCTTATCTGATTTAATTTTTGTAATTGTATTTTCCTTTTCGCATTTTTTCAGCTGACGTGCTAAAAGTTTCTGTGGTTTATCCCCAAACTCAAAATGTTCCTGTTTTGTAATTTGAAATAATCTTATTACTCTTGCCGATAAAATTTTATTTTATTTAAATTTCAATAAGATTATCTTATTGTGTTTATCTGTGGTTGGCTCTTTGGCATTATCTAGGTCTAATTGTCTGATTTCTTGTTCTAACTGGCGTTGTTCTGTGTTATTCTTTTTATTTTGGAAGGCTTGATATGAAATTATAACTCCTCTTATGAATGCCTTAAAAGTTTCCCATAATAACGAAGGTGAAATACCTGTTGTATCATTGGTCTCAAAAAAGAGGTTCATCTGTTGTTTTAAATATGTACTACCCTGTGGGTTATTTAGAATTTGGGGATTAAACCTCCAGAATGCTTTTCTATCCGTCATTCCTGCTATTTTTAATGAATAAGTTAACAGAGAGTGATCAGAAATACTGCAATTATGATATTTAGGGCTAATTATATACGGGATCAATTTCGTCTCTACTAAAAAATAGTAAATTCGTGAATACGTTTTATGTACAATCGAATAAAATGAATATTCCCTCCCAAGTGGATTGGCAATTCGCCATACGTCTGTTATATTTGTATGTTTTATATATGTATTCAGGAGTTTACTCGTTTTAGATTTTATATTACTCCTTTTATGTTTTGCTGATTTATCCAAATATGGATCTAAGACAGTTGAAATCCCCACCCTATTATCAAATTTTGATAATTAAACTCTGAAATCATATCCAGAATTTTCTTAAAGAATTGAGGGTTATCAAAATTAGGTGCATAGATGTTTATCATAGTAATTGGAGTTGAGTGAATTTCTCCCGTAACTATAACATACCTTCCCTCCTTATCTAATATGGTGTTTTTGCATTTAAATGGTATACCTTTATGAATGATAATAGCCGTCCCTCTAGATTTAGAAGTAAATGAGGAATAATATGTTTGCCCGATCCAATTTGCCTTCAATCTTATCTGTGTTTGTTGTTTCAGGTGTGTTTCCTGCAAAAACATTATGTCACAATTCAATGATTTTAATTGAGCAAGTATCTTGCCCCTTTGAATTGGTTCATTAGCACCCCTTATATTCCATGACTCCTCCAGACTTCTTTTGTTTATCATCTTGCATTGTGAATCATTCTATTGCCCTTAAGTCATATGGTGCAACACAGTACCTCAGAGCTCTAGGTGTTGGGTGGACATCTCGAACTGCTGAGTTTATGTAACATCTCCTTTCCAGAGTAGACCTTAAAACCAACAAGAAAGCGTGAAGTGATGAAAGAGTAATAATAATTTTAAAAATTTAAAGGTGGTGTTAAAGTATCTAAAGAATGATACCTTAATAAAAAGAAACCACCTAACGGTGGTGAATAAGTATTTGTGGACTTCCATCGATGTTATTATACATTCAGCTCTGCCCCCTTGAACAAATATTTTAAAAGGGAAGAAAAACCGCTTTAATATTATGAAATATATTCAAACTGGTAGAGAAAAAAAAGAACCACTTGGGATCTAAAATCCATATGCATCTCCAAGTAATCTAGTCTTGAGTATGTACTGAAATTTAATCTATGTTAGTTTAAATATCCTTATATACCTATACCCCAACCATTATTACCTTCAGTTCCCCACTTAAATCCCAAAATTTGATTTTAAACAACAGCAGCTTCCAACAGCAGGTTCCAAGGGGTTAACGGAGTCAGACTCCTGGATATCTTCCAAGTGTCTGGGTCTCCTCCCCCCTCATTACCCAAATCTTATACTAGTTCTTTTATGAATTTTTAAATGATTAATATTGGTTAGTATATATCTATAATTTTAGCTCATTATCCTTAAACTTAGATGAACATTAAAGTAGGTTAGTATTATTTAGTTAATTAGTTGTGTTAGTGAGTTATTTGTGTTAATATCTGGTTATATAAAAACAGAAACACAGATCAAACTTTTTTATAATCAAGTCCGTCTGTATTATTTCGTTTGTTCTCCGGCTTGAGGTTGTTTTCCATGTTCCATCAATTCATTTTGTTTTTCTTTGAGTCCTTCATTCAAGGTGAAACAGCTTGCGACCTCGAATACACATTCCATGGAGATAACATGTCTGGCCGACGCCTCATATAAAATTCCGCCATCTTAATGAGAACCAGTTCTTTTTATTTTAAACACAAAGAGTCTTATCTTCATCGATTCTGCTCTATAATATTCTTAGTTCTCAGTCTTTCTCCTATACGATCTCTTGTGCATATTTAAATGCGTCTTCTGGATCCAGAAATGCCCGTTCCCTGGAGTCATAGGTAATTCTCATTTTAGCCGGATACAAAATGCCATATCTTACCCCCAGGACTCCTTTCAAAATGTTTCTTGTTTTTGTGAACATGTTCTGTTTTCTGACTATTTCAGGTGGGTAGTCACGGAAAAAACGTATATTATCCCCTTCAAATGACAGATTCGAACCGAACGGAATCTTGTTCATTATATCTTCTAGTGTATAGATGTCAAGAAATTTCACAATATTCTGCCTCGGGGGGAACTCAGATCCAGTCTGAGCGCGACGGACCCGATGAGCCACATCTATTCTGGGATTTTCCGGCAGCTTAAAAACTTGTTTAATTAAGTTGGCCGCAAATTCTCGGGGGTGTTTTCCAGCCTCCCTCCCTTCTTTTACTCCAACAATTCTTAAGTTCTGCCTTCTCGATTTCGCTTCCAAGTCCAAACATTTATCAGTCATTTTAACAAGTTGCCCCAGCAGCTTCTTGTGCTTTTTTCAGTCTCTTTATCTCCTCAGCCATCTCACTCATTGTTGCATCCATTTCTTCCATAATCTTGTCGCACTTTTGAGTGGCCTTGAGCATAGAATCACATTTCTTGTTACAAGCTTTTTCCGGTCGCTTGATCTCTGAAGCAAACTCCTTCTCAACTTCTTTCACACGTTTCTCTAAATTATCAAATTTCTCCTTCAGCTCATTGTTACTTTTTTAAATTTCTCTAGACAGATTTTCCAGCAATGAGACGTTCCCGTCCGATATCATCTGAGAAATCCTTTGAGAAACTTCTTTCATAACTGACTCTTTTATTAATTGCTCCATTTGTTCCCCTTTCGTAGCCATTTCAAAAGGTAACCTTTGGGAGTCAGCTATGTCTTCTTCTTTTGAACTTTCAGCTACTGTCTGAGAAGTTTGAGAAGGTTTGCCAAGTTCTTTAGTGTGGCTTCTTGTGGCTGGTCTTTCAGGTATCGGAGGAAGATTCCTTTTTTTTTTCATTTAAAGTCGGGAATCTCCGTTAATTCGCGGCGATTTCTGATGACGTCATCAGCGCGACGTCAAGCAGCTCCGGTGAGTTTTTTAAAACGATCCTGTCATTTAAAACGGCTTTTTTACGATTTTTAACGGGAGCAGAGCTCAATGCAGCGCCCTTACTGCTCCATGGCGCCACCGGAAGTCATAATAATAATAATAATAATAATAATAATAATAATAATAATAATAATAATAATAATAATAATACACTTTATTGTCATTGTAAATACATACAACAAAATTGCAGGTGCACTGCCCGAGCGGAGCTCCAACGTATCAGATAAATAATAACGACATTGGAAACAGCAAAAACGGCAAGAAAAACACTGTCAAGTCAGAATGTGCAATATTTCACAGTATAATGCAGGGCCGGCCTTAGGAGGTGCGGGGCCCAATTGGGACATTTTTTCGTAGAAATATAAATAAATAATTCTAAATGTGTCACGTGTCATGAGTAACATGACAATTCGGGGGCGAGTTCCTTTCACAGCGTGTGGGGAGTCTAGCCAGGGGTAAAGTTGCGAGGATGGAAGGAGCGTTGAGAAGGAGAGGGTCGGGTTCATGCCAGTAACACTCACTCACCGCTGCCACGGTGTTCCGGGCGCCACCGCATTGTGGCCGGGGAGGGAAGCAGCTCACCTACGAGCGGCCTCCATCACCGGACAGCGGAACCGACTGCCATCTCAGCGCCTTCTGTCGGCCTGCTCACCTCTGGCAGTGCTCTCTGTCTGAACAGTGAGGGGACCAGCTCAAGAGCAAATTTCATAGAGCGGAGTGGTCAGCGGGTGATGGATAACATCACAGCGGGCGGTGGAGCTTACTCTTGTGTTAGCGCGAACAAGGGATCAATTGAGGTTACTCGCACTGACATATGGAGTAAGCTCCACTGCCCGCTGTCCTGTTATCCATCGCCCGCTGACCCGCTGTTGAGCTGGATGATCCCCGGTCGACCCCCTCCTTCTCAAACCTCCTGCCCTCCCCTGCAACTTTACCCCTGGACAGACTACCCACACGCAGTGAAAGGAACTCTCCCCTCTTCCCCCCCCCCCAGCAGCGCTTTTTCAGCCGCTTCCCACTTTACAGCCGCTTCCCATCAGCTGCTAGTAATGAGGGATAGACTTGGCTCTACCTCAAGTACAGCAACATCGTTCTTGATGTTGCTGTACTGAGGGATAACAAAGTCTATCTTTCTTGGCTAACAACCTAACCTTCGGCCTCCAAGATGCAGGTACATTTTCTAGCAATGTTACAAAATTTTAAGATTTTAAAAATCAAGTCTGCAATTTTATGTAACTCTGAAATTGAAGGTAGACAAAAGCTGGAGTAGCTCAGCAGGACAGGCAGCTCAGCGACTCTGGAGAGAAGACCCTTCTTCAGACTGAACTGAACTCTCGTCGGTGAGAGTACTTGTGATTGTCTGAAGAAGGATCTTGACCAGAACCGCAACCCTCTCCCCAGAGCCCCTGCCCGACCCGCTGAGCCACCACAGACAGGGAGTTGAAGATAGACACAGGGGGGGTCCACCTTCAACTTCAGAGCCAAACAAAAAACACAGAGTGCTGGAGGAACTCAATGGGCAAGGCAGCACCCGTGGAGGGAACATATCACTTATCAGGAGCCGCCACGGGCCAGGATTCTTCCCCCCCCCCAACAGAAAGGAACCGCAGATGCAGCCATCACCGCAAAACGTCTAAGAAGGAACTGTAGATGCTGGAAAATGGAAGATAGACAAATATGCTGGAGAAATTCAGCGGGTGTGAAAGCCCTGTCCAACAGTACGAGTTCACCCAAGAGCTCTCCCGAGTAAAAAAAAAATCAAAACTCGTGGTAAACACGTAGAATGAACGTAGCGAGTACGTCAGAGCTCGGGACGTTTCAATAGACAATAAACAATAGGTTCAGGAGCAGGCCATTTGGCCCTTCGAGCCAGCACCGCCATTCAATGTGAACATGGCTGATCATCCGCAATCAGTACCCCGTTCCTGCCTTCTCCCCACATCCCCTGACTCGGCTATTTTTAAGAGCCCTATCTAGCTCTCTCTTGAAAGCATCCAGAGAACCTGCCTCCACCGCCCTCTGAGGCAGAGAATTCCACAGACTCACCACTCTCTGTGAGGAAAAGTGTTTCCTCATCCCCGTTCTAAATGGCTTACCCCTTATTCTTAAACTGTGGCCCCTGGTTCTGGACTCTCCCAACATCGGGAACATGTTTCCTGCCTCTAGCGTGTCCAAGCCCTTAACAAATCTTATATGTTTCAATGAGATCCCTTCTCATCCTTCTAAACTCCAGAGTGTACAAGCCCAGCTGCTCCATTCTTTCAGCATATGACAGTCCCACCATCCCGGGAATTAACCTTGTAAACCTACGCTGCACTCCCTCAATAGCAAGAATGTCCTTCCTCAAATTAGGGGACCAAAACTGCACACAATACTCCAGGTGCGGTCTCACTAGAACTCTGTACAACTGCAGAATGACCTCTTTGCTCCTATATTCGATTCCTCTTGTTATAAAGGCCAACATGCCATTTCTTAGCGCTAACGGCAGGTACTCGGGAAACGTGGTAACTCGTGAAGATTTTTCAACATGTTGAAAAATGTCCACATGTAAAATATACTCAGGATGTTAAAAAATTTATACTTTTTAACACGTAGTCATACCGTAGTAGCTCGTGAGTTTACCGTAGTAGGACCTGGTGTCCTATATCACTATTGTATGTTCATGATGGAAATAAGAATACTCTGTATATTCATTATCTTTGAATTGTAGTTTTATGTAATCCTCCCATAATTTCTGAGTTCCATTTCACAATATCTATCAGACATACAGAATGTTGCAAGGTAATACCTTGCCCAAACTCAGTTGTATCTTTCTATCTTAATAAATATCACAAAATATGCCATTGTTTCAGCCACATTATGACAAAATATAGAATGTAGGTTATTTGTTATCAGTCACGGACCAGGAATGAAAATTAATAGCTATGAATCGATTAACAGCGAGCTACGAGGTTAGATTGAAACACCTGTCAAAGGGCTAAGAAACAATCCTGAGTTGACGGCGTATTGTTTTATGTGAGCATTTTGCAGCGACCTCACCATATTCTGGTTAAATATTCTTTCCACGGAAATCTCCTATTTCACTTTGAAATTATATTCATTTATAACCGTTTGTAACATCAGTAACCACAATGTTCGTGCGTTTAGTACCGGGTATGCTTGAAACTATTTATTGTAATGTACTTTAAAAAAAAAACTATATCAACCAGGTGTGAAAATTACACTGAATCGAACGATGATTGAAAATGCATGGGAATCGACTAATCGCGATCCTGCTGCGAAATGTTTAAGTCAAAAACTGTATTTTATTTCAAAGTGGGAATTTTAAGATAGGGACAGAGATGCTACATAGAGATTTTAACCTCTTGGGCGAACTCGCACAGTGGGACAGGGCTTGAGGCAGCATCTATGGAGCGAAGGAAATAGCCGGGTCTGAAGAAGGGTTTCGACCCGAAACGTTGCCTATTTCCTTCGCTCCATAGACGCTGCCTCACCCGCTAAGGTTCTCCAGCATTTTTGTATACCGCAAAACGTTAATGATTCTGGGAATGCCGAGAGAGCTAGAGAGTGAGGTGGGGAACGGGAGAGAGAGAGCGCGCGAGAGAGAGAGGGAGGGAGAGAGTGAAAGACAGAGAGACACAACGTGGGTCGGTAGGTAAATTGAATGACTAACCTGCACACCAAGAATCTCACCAAGAAGAAGTTCTCATTCATGATGGTGAGTTTTAAGAAATTCTCAATGTGTCATTAATGCATCAATCTATATTCCTCAGTAAAATGTAATTATGTTTTGAAGAAGTGTTAATGACGCCGCGTGAATCGTATTCAAAGGAACGCAGCGTCATTAATACTTCTTCTAAAACACAATTACACATTTACTGAGGAATGTGGATCGATGCATTGATGGCGCATTGGATAACTACTTGTTAACTACTGGCTGTTAACACAAGTGCTACAGTAGTTAACACATCGTTTGTGTCTGATTGCCACACAACGCTTGTATTCCATGCACAAAACCATGTAAGTTTTGTAACAAAAATCCGTATGGCGTATGTTTTAAAAAAAATCTTTATTTAACAAAGCGAATTTGTATTTCCATATGAAATACGGAAAATTAACGCGGGGCCCCCCTTGGGCGCGGGGCCCAATTTGGAAAAATCGGTCGAATCGGCCTAGGGCCGGCCCTGGTATAATGTTATAGCAGTACAAAATATTGGTGTGATTTCAGTGCAGAGTTCAGAGTGGTGATGACCTTGGGGTAGAAACTGTTTGTTAATCTTGTGGTGTGTGATTTGATGGACCTGTAACGCTTTCCTGAGGGCAGAAGGACAAACAAGTGATGTGCAGGATGAGATGAGTCCTTTAGGATGCGTGATGCCTTTCGCAGGCAACGACAGCTATAGGTCTCTTCCAGGGCAGGCAGGTGTGTGTTGGTGATCTTCTGGGCTGTGTTGATGACTCTCTGCAGAGCCTTCTTGTCAGCCGCAGAACTGTTGCCATACCACACCAGGATGCCATGTGTCAGGACACTCTCTATGGAGCATCAGTAGAATGACACTAGCAGCTGTTTTGACAAGTTGACTTTCCTGAGTGATCTTAGGAAGTAAAGCCGTTGTTGTGCCTTCTTTACCAGGGAGTTTGTGTTAGTTGACCACCTGAGATCTGCTGAGATGTGGATGCCCAGGAACCTGAAATTGGAGAGTCTATCCACTCTTTCTCTGTTTATGTGCAGTGGGGGATGGTCACCCTGCTTCTTCCTGATATTTCCAAATATTCTTGGCAAACCCTCATTTCAAAGGGAAACATGATAGTTTCAGCCCCATGGTAGCTGCCTCAAGGGCAGCGTGCAGTGGTACTGAGACTACTGGTGTGCATACGTTTCTAACATGGAGGGCATCTCTCATCATCAGCCAACCAAAGTTTTGCTGCTTGTTTAAAACATCTTGTAGTGGGCATTCTACCAAGTCAGAGCTTTCACCTTTTTGCCAATTTCCCTGTTTCAAAGTAATCTAATTTCCTTGAAGGTTTTGTTGCACAATGGAATATTGGAGCATTGTGAGCAATTTTCATCCCATATCTGAGGAAGTGTGTGCTGACATTGGAGAGGGTCTAGAGAGGTTTACAAGAGTGATACCAGGAATGATTGGGTTAACATATGATGAGCATTTGAAGGCACTGGGCTTGTACTCGCTGGAGTTCAGAAGGGCGAGGGGAAACCTCATTGAAACTTACCGAACAGTGAAAGGCCTGGATAGAGTGAATGTGGAGAGGATGTTTCCATTAGTGGGAGAATCTGGGACCAGAGGCCATAGCATTTGAGTAAAAGGACATGCCTTTAGAAAAGAGATGAGGTGGAATTTCTTTAGTCAGACGGTGGTGAATCTGTGGAATTCATTGCCACGGACGTCGGTGGAGGCCAACTCAATGGATATTGTTAAGGAGGAGATTGACAGATTCTTGATTAGTAAGAGTATCAGGGGTTATGGGGAGAAGGCAGGAGAATGGGGTTGAGTGGAAAAATAGATCAGCCATGATTGAATAGTGGAGTACAGTTGATGGACTGAATGGCCTAATTCTGCTCCTAGAAAGTATGAACTTATGAATCGCTCAGATCCATTGATACGCTTACTCTAAAGATGGAGCGATATCCAACAATTTTAATGATCCATCCAACAAGATACCATATTTCCATTTCAACTGGATCTTGAGTAGTTTCGGGCACACCAATGGATAATTGACTTATGGTCAATTGTGGAAGCCTTGGCTCAGATAAAAAGAATGTTCTGCAGAATTAGGCACATTCTTATCTACACAAGACAGGTGCAATTTCAGCAAAAGGGAGCAGTTGGTGTTTGTGAGCTGTGATATATGTACAAATTGATGCAGGCACATACAAAGGTAGCAAATAAAATTGCCAGATTGAGTCCATTTTCATCCCCTTTATCTGCAGTTTCATACATTGCACCTCAGTGGAGCTAGTACATTTTCATTCAATAAATTAAATGGAAGAGAGTTTGGGTATCTGCTCCAGTGAATGCAGGGCATATGTCATATTTCCAACATGTACAACATCAAAAGCACCCGAAAACAGGTACCTGACCAATGGGTACTTCCCGCAATTGAGAGTAAACACTGTTTTGTAAATGTAGAAACAAGGAACTGCAGATTCTGGTTTACCAAGGAAAGTCACAAAACGATGCAGTAACTCAGCGGGTTAGGCAACATCCCTGGAGAATATGGCTAGGTGATGTTTCGGGAATGAAAATGTGTCCCGAACCGAAACATCATCTATCCATCTTCTCCAGGAATGCTGCCTGACCCGTTGAGTTTTTCCAGCAATTTATATCTTGACCAGGATAGAACTAGTATACAGGTGATCGCTGGTCAGCACAAACTCAGTGGGCTGAAGGGCTTGTTTCCATGCTGTATCCCTAAACTAAACTAAACTAAGTCTGCTCTGCCAATCCCAGTTTCTGCTTCACCTTGAGTACATTCTTCACATTGTTCTTCATGCATGCTGCAGCCTCTCTGAACCACATTCTTACATCCTTCAGATTATCAGACTTGAAAGTGAAGGGAATGAATGGTCAGTCTAGTGTTTACGGTCAATTGACCAGAGTCCACATCAGACTTACCACGGTGGGTGTGATGTGGACACTGGTCAATTTGCCTTCAATTACTTTTTCATTTGGATGGATTCAGGGGGAGCAGAGGTACTCTTCTAATCCAGGCACATATCTATTCCTGCCTTGATTCCAACACAGGGTGAACTGCCTGTAGAGGTGCAACATGCAACATCAAACATGGATATAATGTTATTAAGGTCGACCTCGGGTCTCCGAGTCAAATCAATATCAGGCACAGGAAATTTCACCCGAAGATTGCAAACACTGTTATTCACATGTTAATTTGATTTATTTTGTGTCTTATTTTTAATTAATTATTGGAAAGCGGTTTCTGGCAGAGAGAAGCAATTAATACTGCTGGTATACTTGTGCATATTTTATAGCATAATTGCTTTGCAAAAAACATTAACAAAATAAATTAGAATGTGATCAATAAAGTTAGAAAGACTGGAGGGCATCTGCTACAAAAACCTTGGTCAAGAAGTTGACTTGATATACAGTATTTACACCAATTTGCAAATTCTGATTTTGAATTTAATTCACCCAGGTCCTTCATGTGCAGTGAAAACATTATTTAATTCAATTACTAGATTTATTGAACTTCAGTCATGTTGAATATTCCAACTGGTCACATGACTATTGAATTAAATAAATTAATAAATTTGAGTCATACAGTTGTCATGTGTGAAATTGAAGCTGTGATTTTTAAACACTCACTGAAAGGCAAGAAAAAGATTTCAGTTTAAACAATGCCTTTTATCTCTCATAGAAATCTGTGCTTTATGAAAAAATCAATTTTTTGAAATTGAATATTTAATATGGGACAGAAATTTAACACAGAAATGTTCCACAAATAGCAGTGAGCATCATGCTCTGATTATTTACTTGCCTGGTGTAATTGAGCAAAGAATATTGACTAGCACATTGGAAATACTTTTTTTCTACCTTCGGTGAGAAATTGCATCTCTAACTTTGGTGTAAACCTAGCATACACTAAGCTTGGTGGATAGATGAGCACATTTTCTTCTTCAATTATCTAACAGTTCGGTTCTAGTTTATATTGTAGAAGACCACCTATTTTTTTCCATACTGTGGACATTGTCCATTTTCAATCAGCAAACAAAGTGGAAGAATGCTTAGGAGCATATGCCAAAGGCAAGCAGAAATTGGCATAATTGAAATAATGAGAGTACTCTCTCTCATTTGCAAACTGAAAATGGACCATATTCACAAAGTATGAAAATGCAGAGAAAATGGGAGGAAGAACTTCTAACACTGCCCTCATCAAAGCCCTCACCATCTCCCACCCCTCTCCATCACCCTATTCCTTTTCCCCTCCTTCATACATGTATCTCCCTTCCCCAAGTCCTCTATTTCCCTTTATCCCTCCTCTTTCCCCTCCACTCTTCCCCCTTCCAGCCACACCCTCCCTCTGGCTTTACATTTTAGCCCTACTCTCCTCTCCTTATTTAATGCCCTTTTTTGCCTTTGCCGTTTACTCCACTCATCTGCCATTCAAATTCCCCTCACCTATCACTTTCCAGGTTTTGTCCTGCCCCGTCCTCTGTTTTCCAGCTTTTTCCCCCTTACTCCATGCAGCCTGAAGAAAGGTCCCAACCCAAAACGTTGCCTGTCCATTTCCTCCTCAGATGTTGCCTGAACCAGACCTACTCCAGCACTTTGTGTTTACCTTAAGATTCCAGCATCTGCAGTCTCTTGTGCCTCCTAGTGCTCATCTTGATCGCTACCCTTTTACTGCTTATTTTGTTCCTTTGTAAGGTGGTGCTGGTTAATAGTTCATGTCAAGTTTGATTCCAGTATGTGAGAGGCCCATTAGGCACATCAATATTTGGCCTTGTTCCTCACAGATAAAAAGGACCCATTTGTGCATCTCCATATAACTTGGGCAGGATGTTAAATGCCAGTCTACTGCAACACCAACACCAAACATTCTTGCACTCTGGAAGAAGGAAGTGATTCAAAGAGAAATAAGCAGGGAAAATACATAGGTCTGAAGAAGGATCTTGACCTGAAACATCACCCATTCCTTCTCCTCAGAGATACAGCCTGTCCCGTTGAGTTACTCCAGCATTTTGTGTCTATTTTCATTTTAAATAGGATGCATATGTGCTCAGTATATCAGATTGTAAACAACTTAAAAGCCACGTTAATTTTGATATTCTAACTCTAACTTTGCAATTTGGATCTGTAGATATAAGTATTTTTAAAGTATTTTTTCAACAGCTATCAGAAATGCAGATCAGTTGCATCAAAGATGTTACACTTTACAGGAGAAACTAATGAAGTAACAATAATGTGATATGTGCAAAAATACCAATGCACCAAAGGAAAATCAGGAAATTGTTCATAACTTTGGGCAGGATGAAAGTTCACGTGCTAATTTTGCATCAAATCCAAAAAATACACAATATCCAAAGGGGTTTTCTTAGTGACATTAGCTTTCCTTCCAACAGATGTTCATCTTTCTGTGCACATCAAAGAGATTCGTTGTACTTTGGACTTTTTCCAGGTTCAGTTTATTTGGTAGACTGACCATTCACTCAACGACAGTGAAATGGATATTGCTCCAAAAAATAATCATCACTAGAAGCACTTATTTAAAAGTTGTAAAGCGTAGCTTATTTTTGCAAGTAAAGATACATATGTCAAACAGTGAAGCTCAATCATGAACATTTCTGACTGATTTGCATCACTTGAAATCTGACAGGGGACGTCCATCACATGTTGCATTTACATGTTATGATTTCTCCATCATACACATGTCAAATTATATCATTTGATGTGCAAAATTGCTTTTGCAGCATTATGGAGCTAGGTAGTTAATGTTGTCTTAGGTGTGACCTTTGTTGATTATTCCTGAGACTCAACCACATTGAGGTGATTGGACCCCATCCTGACCCCGAAAGCACATATTCCTTCAATTGTTCAATCCTAAGCCTTCCTCCCACCCCTTGATCTCCATCTAATTTAGCCAGCAACCCAGTACTCTGATTGATCGGTCTGAGGTCTTTCCACCCTGAAATCAGCACCTAACCCTTCAAACAGAGTCTGAATAAAGGTTCCGACCCGAAACGTCACCTATTCCTATTTTCCAGAGACGCTGCCTAACCTGCTGAGTTACTCCAGTATTTTGTGTCTATCTTTGGTATAAACCAGCATCTGCAGTTTCTTCCAACACATCAAACACTTTAATCGGCCTTGGCCTCAGTCTCACATTCCTCACCTGCTGATCTTCTATCTACCTTATGCTCAGCTAAGACATGACCAGACTCTACACACCAATCTCGCCCCCCCCCCCCCCCCCCCCCGCCCCGCCACAGAGCATGTTATTGGATCAGGCCTTGACCTTCTTTGCTTTCTGGCTTCAGTAGTGCCTTCTGACATGACTATTCCAAGCAACCACTGTAATTTCTCAGCCATTAACTGTATCGGGTTCAATGATACTGTTAAACCCTCTGAATATTTCCAGCATTTCCAGTTTATATTTTAGATTCAAGCAGACCACAGAGCTTTGCTTCAAGACCGGCACCATGCTATTGCAATTCAACTCATGGAAGTTCACACTAGTTATTTGGGCCTGCTTGAAACAGCTGATAGCTTCCAGCCTTAGCATCACACTAAAAGCCAATGTCATTGAGCTAAGAAGGGCATCAGTCCCAATCCTCGAAACAAAAATGAGTACATCAGAGAATGCGCAAGCGATGAGAAATAGGAAATCATTTGCGTATAGATGAAACATATTCCCCCAGGAAATAAACGTTGTGCAGCAATAGCTGATGGTCCTCAGATGAATAGCATTTTTTAAATTAAACTGAAATTTTAAAAGCTCATAATAGATGGAACTGAGCAGAATGATATTTCAAAATGCTTTCCTAACATACAAAGCAGTAGGCATGCACTGTATTATTTTTGATGATCTTTTCTTTGTTTCTGGTACGATTTTAATAGTACAAAGCAGCTGGCCGTTCAAGCTCAGGCCACGATTAGTTTTTCACAGTTTTTGCCCGCACCTTATTTGCCAATCTCTCCTCTCCCTCCCACACTCCCAGACATGACTACTCGGCCAGATCCTGAACTCCTTTACAGCAAACCACTACTGAGAAACAAACTGTTAATGGAAGATAAGAGTCCTTTACCACCCTGGTCGTCGTGTGATCCAGTGAATAGAAATTTGGTGGCTACTTGTGACAGTTGATTCTGTTCAGTTATTCTACAGCCGAGCCAGACATGAGCAGAGAGCAGACCACTGGCAAGGTCATCGCGGTGTGCTGGGCGGCAGAAGGTCATCCCAGCATGTTGTGGCTGTACCCAACAACAAGCCTGGAATGCCCGCCGCGGAACAGGGAACCCGCACGGAGAAGGAAGCCGCCAAGCCTGGTCCCTGCTCATCCCCGTGGAGCGGAGAAGAGGGAACTGGACAGAGGACTGGTGAGCGTACATGCAGTGAGAACCAGTGCAGTGCCTCAACGGTCTGTAGACGGTGGAGAATATTCCAAATGTGGCATCACCAGCACCTGATAAAGCCTCAGCATTACATCCTCACATTTATATTCTAGTCCCCTCAAAATGATTGCTAACATTGTATTTGCCTTCCTTACCACTGACTCAACCTGCAAATAACCCTTTAGTAATCTTGCACCTGCACTCCCAAGTCCCTTTGCACCTCCAATTTCTGAATCGTCTCTCCATTTTGACAGTAGTCTATGACTCTATATCAGCTGATGATTGACTCCTCCTTACCTAAGTTGTCAGTTCTGACATTGTTGTTACATTTTAAAACTTGTTCCTATAATTTCTACAATGGAGGTCACAATCCATAGCCTCAGAATGAAAGGACAGACCTTTAGAAAGGAGAAGTGGAGGAATTTCTTTAGTCAGAGGATGGTGAATCGATGGAATTACTTGCCACAGAAGGCTGTGGAGGCCGTCAATGGATATTTTTAAGATGGAGATTGATCGGTTCCTGATTAGTACAGTTGTCAGGGTTTATGGAGAAAAAGCAGGAACATGGGGTTGAGAGGGAATGAAAGATCAGTCATGATTGAATAACAGAGCAGACTTGATGGGCCACACGGCCTAATTTCTGCTCCTATGACTTACAGTATGAACTTATGAATCATTTAACAGCCGTGATCACATCACCACCTCTGAAAACCATTGACTTCGAGGGGTGGGCCTCACTGATTGTCAAGGCAGTTTGTGTGTACAGCAGCAAAGAACATCCCCTGTGCTGCACTCAGTCACACTGAGGTGCTGAGGGCTACACTCCCAGCAGAGGACTACACGAGATCCATTCTTGAACAAACAGCATGGCACTGCAACAGGTAGAGAGCTGCCCCTTTATGTTTGGAAAGCATCTCTCTGATCTGAATTTAAATGTGTCTTTTCATCATCTCCCGAATAACCTTTCATTAACTTACCTTGTTCATACCTAATCCTCATGGAAAATTATTTTAAATTTAACCTTTTTTCAAGAGTTCCGTTACCTTTCATTTCATTGAACTAAAATTGCAAATTACATTATGAATATGAATATGAAAATCTACATCTGAATTCTGAAAAGAAACAGTGCCCAGCACCACCACATTTTCATTGAACTGCCAATTACTGCACTCATTTTACAACCTCGTATTTGGTTGCAGGCTTGACAGAGTCATGTTAGTTTATGTCACACCTGAGACCAGTCCAATCATCTCTGCTAGAAACACTAATTCAAAAATTAGGTTCCTTCAGATCAGCTAGAAATGTAATTAAGTTTGAATTGCTTTGTAGGTGAAGATTAGATTTTTTGATTCAAGGGATAATTAGCAGAGATGTCAATCAGA
This sequence comes from Malacoraja senta, assembly GCA_038087875.1. Taxonomy (NCBI): domain Eukaryota; kingdom Metazoa; phylum Chordata; class Chondrichthyes; order Rajiformes; family Rajidae; genus Malacoraja; species Malacoraja senta. The sequence goes on from CM075977.1 coordinate 131,315,137, forward strand.
AACCAGAAAGGGGAAAAAAAAACAGGAAACAGACATGCCAGCTAGAAGTGAGTTAAGTAATACTTGCAGATACCCCGCAAGTATGTCACCTGCTGCCCAAAACGCAAGGTGCTGGAGGAGCTCAACAGATCAGGCAGCATCTATGGTGGGAAATGAGCAGGTGACATTTTGGGTCAGGACCCTTCTTCAGAACCTGTAAAAAATCTTCACTAGTCTGAAGAAGTGTATCTACTTGGCCGTCGGTTCATTTTCTTCCTCTGCTGAGTCCATCCAACACACCATTCTATGCTCAAGTGTCCAGCATCTACAGGCTCTTGCATCTCCATTTTACATGTCATTCAGTTGAAAATATTATATGTTTTTGTGTTTTTATGTTGGTAAGCAAAATGTATTTAAAAATAAAAGTAGGAAGTATTATCACAGGTAGTATTGCAGAAAAAACATTTGTGCAGGTACATGGATAGGAGAAATTTAGGATATAGGCCAAATGCAGGCAGTTGGGACTAGTGTAGATGGGACATGTTGGTCAGTGCAGGCAAGTTGGGCCGACGAGCCTGTTTCCACACTAAGACTCTATGACTAAGGAAAAACAATTATTTTACCAAAATTAGCAAATCATCATTTGAATATCTATATATTTACCTAACCTCTCGTAACTATTGCTTGGTGAATGATATTTGGCTAGATTCTATAAAATCAAATCTTCAGAATAAAATTTTACCTGTCTATATTAAAAAGAATTTCCATTTATTAATTTCATAATGACAAAAAAAGATTCCTTTCCCTTTGATTCAGTCATTGGCAATTTAGCTGGCTCTGTTGTGAGTCTCTGTAATGGGGGTAATTTTCATATTCCATTAAATATTTGCAACAGATTCTAATATCAGTGCTGTGTTTTGCATAGCTTTCATCTTTCAGTATCCATGTTGTTGCTAAAGAGCGTCACTATTTACCACACAAGATCTTTCACAACCATTTAGGGCTCATGGAAATTGCTTTATTATGCAGATAGAGCCAGGGTGGCTTTTATCACACAGCTAAAAGGATTTTTTCACACCAACTGTGATTTAAGGCGTTTTTAGGAAATAATAATTCACTTCTTAAATACTGCTCTAATTAAAACGTGCCTTTTTTTATTCTGTTAACTAATTATTGTGATGAGCATGAATACAGAATAATATACTCATAGAATAGCTACAGCACATTTATTCTACTGGATAAATCTGTGCCAGCCCTGCACAAGAACACCCAAACTAGTCCCTTTCCACTCTCCTGCTCTCCCATGGGAACATTGCAAATCCTTTCCTTTTGAATTTTTAACAAGTTTCTTTCTGAATATACAATAGAGTATGAATCCTCTATTAGTCCAGACAGTGCATTCCAGTCTCTAACTTCTGTCTGAGTTGATAAAATCTACATGACACTTTTATTATTTTCTTACCTGGCCTGATAATATACTGAACATTGTTTGGGGTGCCAACATACCAGGTCTGCCGCTGTGCTCAGTTCCTATCTGGAGTCACAAGCCTGGTTCAGAGGAAATCCATGAATGTACACAAACTACTGGAGTAACTCAGCAGGTCAAGCAACATCACCAGAGAACCTGGAAAGGTGATGTTTTGATTCAAGACCATTCTTCAGACTTTTCGCTGTTCTTATTGTCCAGTCCTCTAGTCCTTGACCTATCTAATGAGAATTATTTTTACAGTTATCACCAGTTATTCTTCCTGTACCCTTCAAAAGCAAAAGGTCTGAAGAAGGGTCTCGACCCAAAACGTCACCCATTCCTTCTCTCCATAGATGCTGCCTGTCCCGCTGAGTTACTCCAGCATTTTGTGTCTATAAAAGATTAAACACCTTGGTTAGATCAGTCCACAACCTCCTCTGTCCCAGTTGATCTAAATAACTAAAGACCCTCATATCCAATATGTTCTGCTTTATGAAAAATGTGGAGGTATAGCAGCAAAGGACAAGAAGAAATGTAAGTGCATGGATAAATCGCAAAGTACTTTTTATTGCCCTTTTGCCCGTTGAACCACATTCAGTGATTCATTTTGCAGTGAGTCATTTTCTATTTAACAACTGTACTGGCAGATCACCTACACATTGTTGAATGAAGACACAGGAGACTGCAAATGCTGGATCTGGACCTGCAGTTGGCTTTGTGTATATTATAGGACATGCCCAAGTTTGTTCCGTTGCATCGAAACATGGCAATTGAGTGGATACTATTGTAGCGGCAGATTTTTAGATCGTTCAAGAGATTACTCCCTCTAGCCACTTAAGAGACAACATGGCTTTAGGAGAATGTCGTATTACGCATGTGAACTCTCCGTGAGACTTTCAGAGCTTCTCGTAAGTTAAATCTGCATAACACAGTCTTTTGATTAATAGTTTCTTTATTGTTGAAGAAAAACAGTAAGATATTCATCCAACCTTCTTCGACCCGAAACGTTGCCTATTTCCTTCGCTCCATAGATGCTGCTTCTCCTGCTGAGTTTCTCCAGCATTTTTGCCTACCTTCTTCTCTGACTCGTACACTTTAATCATCGTCAAACTCCAGCATATCGCTTTTAAACGTTAGAAAACTCCTCATGTCTCGGCAAAACTCCACATGGTCGATGGGTTTTCCTTCTAGCCATGTCGAGCTCTAAAACAAAACTAAAAAACTAAGCTTCTGCACAAGAAACCCAGCAACAAACATGCCCCCGACTACGTAATAAATCCCACCCACATAATTATGGGCAGACTAAAATTTAAAGGCAAATGCATAATTTTACTTCAGAGTCACATGAGTGATTCCGGGAAGATTTCAAAGCTCTGTGATTTAATGCCGTAGATACGAATCCAGGCGTCTCACTGCATCAATTGACTCAGGATGAGTGAATAATAAACAATTCATTGAACCATGGCATTGATTTGAATCTGTTAATGGTTTATTTAACAAAGAAAAAACAATAGCAACCCCTCTCTCCCAGGGGGAAGCTATGAAACAGAACTTAAAATAGAATGGCCGAATATCCCCGGTTCGGTAAGCGGTTTGTTATAGAACCTTTGAAAAGTCAGATCATTTGACCATCCTGCGGCCGCGAGGATATGGTCGAGAGGGACGTCCATTGCCCTCGCTGCTGACGTTGATGCCGCCCAGGTGCAGTGAGATTAAAATAGTAAGATTAAACGAGAACTTACCAGTTTGAAGTTTGATCTTTATTTTATGAGGAGTTACGATGAGCGATTGCGTGCCCACTGCTCCCAACCCTCATATCACAAAGGTCATCTGGTAGTTCTAGGTTTGTAATCTTACTATGTTACTCCAATTACTGTTATCTGTGATTTCACACCGCTGCTTTGAAGATTGACACACATGCGGACTGGTGGGGTTCTTCACGTAATCGCTCATTGTAACTCCTCATAAAATAAAGATCAAACTTCAAACTGGTAAGTTCTCATTTAATCTTACTATTAATGATACACAAAATAAGGCCAAATTGTCACTAGATACCGGCCCCTAATTGTTCCAAGTATATAACGAAGCAATTACTAATAAACATCAACAAAGTAGCCAAGAAGGCTAAACATATATCAAAAGCAAAAAAATAGCATGCATTATATATCTGGGTTCAGAATTCTTCAGCAACTCTTCCATCTTCAACCGCCTTCTAGAAGCAAGCATAACTTGGTTATTGGTCTTATTAAAACATTGTTTTTAGTTTAAAGTCATGTACCGTGCACACCAAACCCTTAACATCAGGCATGATACTCAGTATATAGTCCAAAACATAAAAGTCCAAAGCTTTGATAGCATGAAACTTCTTCCTCCATGTCCGATCAACTCATGGATGTGTTGTAACAATAATGTTGAAAGTGCAAGAGAATAATAGGATTTTTAGCAATAACATTCACCGTTAGGTTTGGTTTAATTCCCGGATCATTAGCAGAGATTTCAAATCCCAGCTCAGGCTTTGGCCATTCTCTGTCAGGCTTACAGAGAGACTCTAGTTCATTGATCCATGTCTTATCGCTTAAGAAGCGGTCCGCTGTCAGTTCTCTAGATGCTGCATCCACGGATTTTCTTTTGTGTCAACATATTTCAATTGTGAAACATGAGTAGCTCCCAATGCTCTTTCCATTGGCAAATTGTCTTTGTCCAAATCCAACTCTCTGGTTTCTTTGGCTCTATCATCTGGTGGAATGCTTTCACAATTGTTGCTGATCCACTTGGTAAGCGTGAATCCTCCCTTATTGCAGAGAGAAGTCAGATGTTTTACCATTTGAATTGCTTCCTGCTCAGAAGATGGATTTTAAGCAATCATCCATGAAGAAATTATTCTTCAAAGAGATTATTCATGAAATTTAGTATTCTCGCCAAACTTGCATTTCAAATTCTGGGTGCGTTGCTCTGCCATACGACAATCTTCATGTCTGTGTATATTTTGATGGCCAACAGGCATGGTGTAACATGTAAACACTTCAGATATTGGTATAGAATTATCTTCATCCAGAGTGGATATCTCCATACTTGCAATGTAATGACTCATGCTCTCTTTATCTTCATTCATGGCACGTAATCGAATCTTAGTGTTGTTCAGCCTTCTCGTCTGGTTTTCTGTGGAAAAGGTAGCCGAACTTCCGTGATCCAAAAATGCATATGTTTGTAACACTGTATTTGTCTTACTATTCCTTTCCTGTACTGATAAGATAGAAAAGATACAGGCTTCAACCCCGGACCCAATATGAGCAGTTACTTGAAACGAGGTAACAGTCGCACTAGTAGCTGGCTTCTCCTGTTCTGTTTTCTCCGGTTCCTCCTCTTCTATTTGCTCTGGTAGCTTTTCTTCTATTTGTTCCGGTTCCTTCTCCACAGTGTAAAGTGCTTCAGGATGATATTGCTTGCACATAACAAATTATAGGACTCTTACAGTCTCTCACCATATGTCCTTTTTTCAAACATCCAAAACAGATTCCCTTCTATTTCAAGAAATCCATCTTATCTTTATATTCTTCCTTCTTGAATCTTCAACGCCATCTTATGGTGTGACCAACTTCATCATATAACAACCAAAATCCTATTTGCTTGATAGTAGATACATCTCCTTTCATTCCACCTGTCGTTTCCACAGGTATTAAAGTGGTAACAAAACTGCTTCTCCTCTTAGGTCCTGATCTTTCTTCAGTTTTGGTAAAGGTAGAACCTTTGTTAGTTGCAATTGGTTTATGATCTGTAATAGTCTCATGGTGTGGCTCTAACATGTACCGTACTTGCTTGTCCAAGAAATCCACCAGGTCTGGTAGCCTGGCTACTCGCTTCTTCTCATCCAATATTCCCCCTGCTTCATCTCTCCACTTTTCTCTCAGTCTTCTGGGCAGCTCACTAATGATGACTCTAGTATTATTTGCAAGATTCATTTCCTCCATGTGGCCAATATTTTTCATCGAGCTGCAACAATCTCTAAGAAATATTGCATAATCACTCAATGCCTCCCCATCTTCTGGCTTGATATCTTTCCAAGCATGGGCCTTCTCCATGTATGCATTAGCAATCCTCTGTTCATTACCAAAACGTTCTTTAAGTAACCTTCTTGCCTCTTTATAGCCATGGCTGTCAGGCTCACTTTGACAACTTTCTTTTTTTTTTTTTTTTTTTTTTTTTTTAAATTATTTTTATTAGAAGTACGGTAAATTACAGTAATACACAACACTTATATCTTAATACATTTTTTATACCGCTTCATTTTTTTGAGCTTTAAGAGAAAGATAGAAGTAAGAAAAGTAAAGAAAGTGCGCAAGTCGTGAAGTGCAAGAGAGTGTTGTGAAAAGAAAGCCCCTTAGAAAAGAAGTTAGAGAAGGAAGTAAAGTAAGAAAGTAGATCCTAGAAAAGAAAGAAAAAGAAAGTAGGAACAGTCGCAGAAAGGGAACCACCAACCAAGTCTGTTTTTTTATTGTTTTACCTCCCATTACCAGGTCCTGATACCATTTCTTTATTTATTTATTTTTTAAATTACTATTGCACCTCATGCTTGTAATAGGTCCAGAAACGTAGACCACGTCTTTTGGAATTGGTCTGCTTTACCTGCTAAGAGGAATCTCATCTCTTCCAGATGTAATGTTTCCAACATATTTGATGTCCACATTTTTATTGTTGGTGTGGGCGCATTTTTCCAGAATTTAAGTATGAGCCTTTTCCCCATTATTAGCCCGTAATTGAATAAGTTCTTCTGATACACGTTTAATTCAGGGATACCTTCCGATATTCCAAAAATGATCCATTCTGGTTTTGGTACCAGTTTTATTTTAATTAATTTTGAGAAAATATCAAATATTTCATACCAGAATTTTTGGATTTTTGTACAAAAAACAAAAGAATGCGCTATGGTAGCTTCTTGACATAGACATTTATCACAGATTGGTGAAACATTAGGAAAGATTTTATTTAATTTAGTTTTTGAATAATATAGTCTATGTAATGTTTTGAATTGGATGAGCGTATGTCGTACGTTGATCGAACATTTATGCACCTGTAGTAAATGGTTATCCCAGCTCTCTTTTGAAATTTTTATAGCTAATTCTTGTTCCCAGTCTCTTCTAATTCCATCTGTTGTGGGTATTTCTATGTTTAAAATGATATTATATAAGTACGATATTAGATTAGCTGATTCCGCCTTTGTCTTCATTGCTTCATCTAGTAAGTCGGAAGGCATATTATGATAGTCTTTTGTGTATTTTTTCAGGTAATCACGAATTTGTAGATATTTAAAATATTGATTATTTTTCAGATTATATTTCAGTTGTAGTTGTTGAAATGATAGTAATTTTCCCAATTCATACAGATCTTCGAGCGTTTTGATTCCCATTCTTTCCCATTGTATAAATGATTTGTCTATGGTTGAAGGTTTAAACGATGGGTTATTAACTATTGGTATTGAGAGAGATAGGTTTCTTAATTTTAGATTCTGTTTTATTTGTTTCCATGTTCTAATTGTGCTATTTATAATTGGGTTTTTATTATAATTTTTATTATTCAAATTTATTGGAGAGAGAATAATCGCTCCTATATTACTCGGGGAACAGTCCCCTTTTTCCATTATAATCCAGTCCACCTGCTGGACAGAATTGTCCAGCAGGTGAATCATATTTTTAATATTTACTGCCCATTTATAATACATAAAGTTAGGGAGCGCGAGACCCCCCAACTCTTTTCGTTTATTAAGGTGTGCGCTTTGTATTCTATGGGATTTATAATCCCATATAAAATTTGTAATGTCTGAGTCCAATTTTTTGAAAAACTTTTTTGGGAGATATATAGGCATTGATTGAAATAGGTATAGGATTTGTGGTAAGAAAATCATTTTTATAGCATTTATTCTGCCTATTAAGGACATCGGAAGTGTTTTCCAGAATTTAATCATATTATTTAATTTCTTAAGTAAGGGATTATAATTGGCTTTAAACATATCCTGGTAATTACTAGTAATTTCAATTCCCAAATATTTGAATTTTTCTGTAGCTATTTTAAAGGGGAATTTCCTGAGGTGTGTTGAGTCTTTTGGTTTTATCGACATAATTTCACTTTTGTTCCAGTTTATTCTATATCCTGAAAAGGATCCAAAGTCCTCAATTAAATTTAATATATTTGGTATACTAATTTGTGGTTTTGTGATGTACAATAGTACATCATCGGCATATAAGGATATTTTGTTATTTGAATATTTTGTATTATAACCGTAAATATCCATGTGTGTTCTTATTTTTTCAGCAAGGGGTTCAATTACTAAAGCAAATAACAGCGGTGATAATGAATAATTGACAACTTTCGACAAGTACCTTAACACTTCCGCTTGTGTAATTCATCAGAAATCGTAAGTGCTCCTTTTCATCCATAATTTTCATTTCTAATACTTCTTCTAATGCCCTTATGAAAGCTTCATACCGTAAAGGATCTCCATCATATGTAGGAATTTCTACTGGTGGTAGAGTGAGAGAGGGATTTTGTCGAGCTATGAATTCAGCTTGACTATCCACCAATGCCAATATACTTGGTGGATATACAATATACAATATACAATGCCAATATCCTTATACCCTTGGCTTGGCACCAACGGATGATAGCTAGGCATACTGGTAAGCTCATACTGGCTTGCTTGAGCCTGTTTCTCAAGCCTTGGAAAAGCGTAGTCCGCTATTGGTTTGTCCCGAGAATCTCCAGTGGCCCCATAAGTAGTTTGTTTCGTTCTAGCACCCATTTGCTGAAATGAAGTTTTGCTGGCACTATATTGCTCCAGTGGGTTTTCAAAGCCGTGTAATCCGGTGGACCTCGATTGTGGAATTGATCCAACTGCTAACTCACTTGGAGCAGTGTTTCCTTTCAAACCAGAGTTCATCGTATTCGATGCTCTAGAGCTGCATCTTGAACCCTCACTTTCCAATATCTCCTTCTTTGATTTGACCTCCGCCATCTTTGTGTCCAGTTGTTCTTTTCATCGCCTCATCTCTTTCTTTTGTCGCATCTCTTCTTTCATCTGTTCTTCTTGTCACCTCATCTCTTCTTCTTCTTGCTCAATCTCATGTTTCTTCATCAAGGCATCCGCTTCTATCGAGAGAGCTGCTAGATCAGCTTTAACTCCCAATCGAGCAGAAACCCTCGATACTGAACTGGCTATAGAACCAGATTTATGTCCCGATCTTTGTGTAGATACATTCAAGATACTATCTCGTGGTGTAATCTCATCTTCCATTCCAGCACCATGTTGCATCGCACTTCCAGCTGTTGAGCGCGTAAGTTGTGGTATAATTTCAGATAACCACTTCTCTGCCTCATCCAAGTAATCATTGAATAAATTCACCTTTATTGCATACCACTGGGTGTGTCTTTCGTGTTCTTTCAGAGATGGCTCTGAGTCCATCAGTGCATTTTGTTTCTCTTGAACCTCCGGGCAGAGGTTAAGTAGTTGGCTCAGATTAGATTCCACTTTGATTGCATTCTTATCTGATTCCATTAGTTTCTTCTGCTTCTCAATTGATTTGGTAACCTGTTCCCATAACTTTTTTCTCTCCTCAGTTTCTTTCAGGTAGGCAGCCTGGGTATTATCTGCATCTTCTCAATACATGAGTTTTCTGTAGCTTTCAATTGACTCGTTAACTTGTTCCCATATCGAGTTTCCCTCCTTCTTGGTTTCTTTCAGGTATGCTACTTGTCCTTGGCTGAGCTTGACTCTGCCACCTTGTGGTTCCTCTGATGCACCTATTTCTTCTTTAAAACAGATCTTGGCAAATTGCCAAATCTTTATATTGAACGAACAAGGACTTCTTCAATTTGCTTTAGCCTTCTTGATAAACATCGGGTGGCTGTTTTGAAAACATTTTCTCAAGAACAATAACAAATTGGATTTTCAGACAACATCCCTCAACATCTACGAAGTTAATAATGACGTTAGTTCAAAAGGAATGTGTCTTATCTTGACTTTAAAACAACTCAAGGTCGGACATCTGGATTTCTCCAGACAAAGTGAAAAAAACAGCTTGTTGGCTATCTTCCAAGCTAGCAGATCTAGCATTCATTACCTTACAGAATACATTCAAAATTAAAGCTTTCCAGCTTCAATTCAAAGTATAATATTAGATTTCTACTCACGATATTGTGATAATGTCTTCAATCTTCAGATAAGTCGTGTCGCTGTCGATAAACCTCAAGGCCAGGTTTTGGCTGAGATCTATTGTCTTCAGTTCCTCTTCTGGAACCGGTCTTCTGGCCAAAACCTCTCCCGAGATCTTAGCCTTATCTTCTGTCCCTCTTCTACGGGACATGGCTCACCTCCTGTCAGAGGTACTCTTCGACTTGATGTAGTGGCAGATTTTTATATTGATCAAGTGATTACTCCCTCTAGCCACTTAAGAGACAACATGGCTTTAGGAGACTGTCGTATTATGCATGTGAGCTCTCCGTGAGACTTTCAGAGCTTCTCGTAAGATAAATCTTCATAACACAGTCTTTTGATTAAAAGTTTCTTTATTGTTGAAGAAAAACAGTAAGATATTCATCCAACCTTCTTCTCTGACTTGTACACTTTAATCTTCGTCAAACTCCAGCACATCGCTTTTAAACGTTAGAAAACTCCTCATGTCTCGGCAAAACTCCACATGGTCGAAGGGTTTTCCTTCTAGCCATGTCGAGCTCTAAAACTAAACTAAAAAACTAAGAAACCCAGCAGCAAACACCCCCCCCCCCCCCGGCTATGTAATAAATCCCACCCACATAATTACGGGCAGACTAAAATTTAAAGACAAATGCCATAATTATTGACACACAAAATAAAGCCAAATGGCCACTACAACTATTACCTTTTGCTGATCCAATCTACTCAGTTTCCATCTGACAGAGAAATTAAAAGTCACTAATAGATCCTACCATGACAATAACTAAATGTTTTATTGGAAAACATGTCTTTAACCTTAACAAGAGAAACAACTGTCTGACGGGATTCAGCCAGTAGCATTCGAATTGCTGACAACATGTACATGAATAACATGTATCTGTCCTAGCATTATTTGGCTGTCCATAAAACCTTATATTAAAGCAATAATTTGTAGCAAAATGTTTTTTTTTAATCTTTGCCAGTCTGCAGTAAATTTCAAGCACAACCTGATTGAATGCACATCCTTTACAACATTTGTTTTTCTAAGTAGTAAGCCTTTACTAAAATTCATTCATTCATTTAAGCTTCAACGTGAATTGTGCAGACTTTAGCAGCTCTTCTAGGTTAATTGATTTTAAGAAAAAGTGCACACGAGGAAGTAATTCAATTTTTGTTGATCAGATTTCCAAACTGCCTCAAACCTTGGTAAAATAAAACTGCCACTATTCCTAATTAGTGTAAAATTGGAAATGTCAGTCACTTCCCCCCTGCACCATTCATTAAATTTGGAATGTAATAAACAGAAGCTGGGGTAGTCCATTTGGGCCCTTGTGACTACCACATCATTCAGATAGATTATGGCTGATCTTTTACCCCAATACAATTTTCCTCCAATAACTACATATTTCCTGATACACGAATATCTTAAAAATCTATTGGTCTCTGTCTCGAATAAACTCAGAAGCTGAATCTCCACATCCCCCTTGGGTAATAAATTCAAGATTTGATGATACCTGGATAAAGAACACTCTTCCATTTTCTGTCTTAAATGGCTGACCCATTCATTAGCATTGTGACCCTTTAACTTTAGTCATACCCTGAAGGAATTCTGTACATTTCAATGAGATTAGTTATCATCATAAAGACAAGGAAATGTAGGCTTATTCTGCCCAATTTTATCTCATACAACAAAGCTATTTTTTTGAAATATATTCCTCATTTCAAAGCTTTGCAAATGCTAAATCAAGTGACCATGGGTTTTGATAGGCAGCTGAGTCAAATCAAAATCTTTTGATTGCCACACATTCAACAAAATGATTTAAGGATAATTTTCCACAATTTAGATTCTTCTATATGATCTTAAACAAATCTGAATATATCTTTGCAGAGGAACAATTTGTGCTAAATTGAGCTCCAGATGAGAACAGATAGCATTTGTGGTGGAAACATAGAAACATAGAAACATAGAAAATAGGTGCAGGAGTAGGCCATTCGTCCCTTCGAGCCTGCACCGCCATTCAATATGATCACGGCTGATCATCCAACTCAGTATCCTGTACCTGCCTTCTCTCCATACCCCCTGATCCCTTTAGCCACAAGAGCCACATCTAACTCCCTCTTAAATATAGCCAATGAACTGGCCTCAACTAACTTCTGTGGCAGAGAATTCCACAGATTCACCACTCTCTGTGTGAAAAATGATTTTCTCATCTCGGTCCTAAAAGACTTCCCCCTCATCCTTAAAATGTGACCCCTTGTTCTGGACTTCCCCAACATCGAGAATAATCTTCCTGCATCTAGCCTGTCCAACCCCTTAAGAATTTTGTAAGTTTCTATAAGATCCCCCCTCAATCTTCTAAATTCTAGCGAGTACAAGCCGAGTCTATCCAGTCTTTCTTCATATGAAAGTCCTGCCATCCCAGGAATCAGTCTGGTGAACCTTCTCTGTACTCCCTCTATGGCAAGAATTTTTACCTCAGATTAGGAGACCAAAACTGTACGCAATACTCCAGGTGTGGTCTCACCAAGACCCTGTACAACTGCAGTAGAACCTCTCTGCTCCTATACTCAAATCCTTTTGCTATGAATGCTAACATACCATTCGCTTTCTTCACTGCCTGTGGTGGAGGTCTGAAAGATTTTCAGAACAAGATTTCATTCAGATTTTATGAGTCAAGTCAAGTCAAGCCTATTCGTCACATACGCATACGAGATGTGCAATGAAATGAAAAGTGGCAAAGCTTGCGAATTGTGCAAAAAAACTACAATACAGAATGGAACAGAATCAGTAATTACATATTTGTGGTAGAAAAAAAAAGAAGAAACAGCAATTTTAAAAAGACACCACACAACAGTAAATTGGTACAGTAAGTTAGTCCCTGGTGAGATAGGAGTTTACAGTCCTAATGGCCTCTGGGAAGAAACTCCTTCTCATCCTCTCCGTTCTCACAGCATTGCAACTGAGGCGTTTGCCTGACCGTAGCAGCTGGAACAGTCTGCTGCTGGGGTGGAAGGGGTCCCCCATGATCTTGTTGGCTCTGGATTTGCACCTTCTGATGTATAGTTCCTGCAAAGGGGCGAGTGTGGTTCCCATAGTGCGTTCGGCTAAACGCACTACTCCATGCAGAGCCTTCTTGTCCTGGGCAGAGCAGTTCCCAAACCAAATTGTGATGTTTACGGACAAGTTGCTTTCCACAGCCGCTGAGCAGAAGCACTGGTAAAGGTGCTGCCTTGCCTTACTCACCAGTGCGGCAACGTGTGATGTCCATGTCAGATCCTCTGAGATGTGGACTCCAAGGTATTTAAAGCAGCTCACCCTATCCACAGTATCCCCATTTATCTTCAATGGTGTGGACGTCCTCGGATGATGTGCCCTCCTAAAGTCCACGATCAGCTCCTTAGTTTTTTTGACATTCAAGAGGAGGCTGTTGTCCTGACACCAGAGTGCCAGATCAGCCACCTCCTCCCGGTAGGCCTTCTCATCGTTATCGGAGATCAGGCCCACCACCACAGTGTCATCAGCAAACTTGATGATGGAGTTGGAGCTGAACCTAGCCCCACAGTCATGTGTGTACAGGGAGTACAGTAGGGGGATGAGGACACAACCCTGGGGGGATCCTGTGCTCAGGATGAGGGACTTTGATGTATTTCCTCTCATCTTGACTACCTGGGGCCTGGTGGTGAGAAAGTCCAGGACCCAGGCACACAGGGGGGGTGTTGAGCCCCAATTCCAGCAGCTTCTCAGCAAGTCTGGTGGGGACTATCGTGTTGAAGGCTGAACTGAAGTCTATGAACAAGGCATCCTCACATAACCCCCCTTCTGGCTGTCAAGGTGAAAGAGAGTGGTGTGCAGAACGTGGGAGACCGCATCGTCCGTGGATCTTCTCGGAAGGTATGCGAATTGTAGCGGGTCCATGTTGCGAGGGAGGAAGGCACAGATGTGTTTCTTGACCAGCCTCTCAAAGCATTTCATGACTACCGAGGTGAGGGCCACCGGATGCAACAAGTCAGTTTCATCCCAGCTGTTATTCAGACAGCTGGGGAGGCAATATTTGGTACAGGTACAATGATGGATCTTTTGAAGCAGGCAGGGACCACGGACTTGGCCAGGGAGAGGTTGAATATTGTAGTGAGCACCGGAGCTAGCTGCATAGCTGCGTACAAGTCAGGAGTCAAGGGTGTTTAATTGTCATATGGATTGTCAACAGAACAATGAAATTCTTATTTACTGCAGTTTTACAGGCTCATTAACACAAAGCACATACATTAACTATACAATAATCAATAATACAATTATTTAATCAATAATGCTAGGGAACCAGACCATAAAAGTGCACTGTACAACCAAAACAAAGTCAATGAAAGATCATAGTTGCTGAGGTAGTGGTTAGTGTTGTGCAGTGTTCAATAGTCTGAAGATTGCTGTGAGGAAGTTGTCGTTGAAACTGGAGGTCACGGTTCTCAGGCTCATGTCCATGATGGTACCAAAAAGATGGCTAGGGTCTTTGATAATAATAGTTACCTTTTTGAGCCTGCAACTCATGTAGATCTGCTTGATGGTGGGGAGGTCAGTATCCATGGTGGACCAGGCAATGTCTATCACCTTTGTTCATGGGTATATGAGTTACCAAATCAGGCTGTGATGCAACGAGTCAGTTTCATCCCAGCTGTTATCAGGCAATTGAATCATCCTACCACTACCAGAGAGCAGTGCTGAACTACTATCTACCTCTTTGATGACCCATGGACTATCCTTGATCGGACTTTGCTGGCTTTACCTTGCACTAAATGTTATTCCCTTATCATGTATCTATACACAGGAAATGGATAGATTGTAATCATGTATTGTCTTTCTGCTAACTGGTTAGCATGCAACAAAAAGCTTTTCACTGTACCTGGGTGTTGAAATGACAAGGCTCACACAATATGAATAGGATCCAAAGTCTTTATTCGCAATTCAGCATAGGTAACTTCATTTCAGCATACAACACTAGACTAAGGGAGAGAGAGGAAAATGGCTTTCTATTAAACCTGTGGGCGGAGCCACAGTATGAGTCACGATATGAGTGACACTAATCTACAACCTCCCTCTTAAAGAATTAAATGCAAATACAAAACTACTGACTAAATAAAACATACATAGTAAATGGCAATAAGCTGGAGGAAAGTCAAACTTAGCCCAGGTACTTAATGGTGGGCTTACAAACACGACCAGCACGTGTACAATATAAACCATTTCCATTTTTCGCCACTGGGGACACAATCGGTGGTATAATTGGTGTTGGAGATTGAAACGGCATTTCCGGTGACGAAACAGGAGAGTTTGGCACAGGCGGAGGTGGTGTGGCCGTAGGCAAAGTAACCATTTCAGAAACAGGTTGTTGTGCGGGCCGATGCCACTGGACGTGGATGGAAGTACACCTGTGCAGGATAGTATGGTGGTGGAGATGGCTCATTCACAGGCAGGATGTGTTGCCTATTACATCTGTAGGTGTCACCATCAGCATTGACCAAGTATGAACGTGGCTCGGAGGCAGTTCCAGAAATTACACCGATATGGCCATGGCCTTTGTCAGTTTGCAAACGAACCACTTGCCCCTCTGTTAATGGTGGCAATGGTCTGCTCGTTTTGTCATACCATTCATTTTGTATATCGCGCTTTTGTTGCAGCCTGGACTGGACCTCTGATGGTGGGACCACCTGTGGGAATAGTGCCTGATCCGCTACAGGCAATGTGGCTCGGGTCTGTCTGGACAGTAAATGCTGAGCAGGTGAACCCAAGATAGGTTCGCGGGAAATGTTGCGCAGGTAGAGCAGATCCAGGTATACATCGGATTTAGCTCAGTGGGATCATTCCATTAATTGTTTGGCACTCCTGACAGCCCGTTCAGCCAGCCCATTCGACTGAGGATATTCAGGGCTGCTGGTGATGTGGCGAAAACCCCAGTGTGCAGCCAAGTCTTTGAAATGCTGGCTCGTAAATTGACTACCGTTGTCAGATAGCAGTTGACAATGTGCTCCGTGGTCTGCAAAGTTGCGAGCGAGTTTTAAAACTACCCCATGAGAAGTGGGGCTACTAAAAAGATCGATGTCAAACCAACCGGAATATGAGTCGACAAGAACCAGGTACTGCTTGCCATGCCACTCAAATATGTCAGTTGCCACCCTAGACCACGGGAGGGCAGGAACCGGGTATGAGAGATACAGTTGCTTTTGTTGATGAGGTGCCAAGCTGTTGCACACTGCACAGGATGCCACATTCTCGAGAATGTATTCAGTCATACCAGGTCAGTAAAACAGGACGGTTGCATCAGCGCCCGGGTGCCCTGCATGAACAGCGTCAAAATACTTGCTGTGTAGAGAAGCAGGAACTACAGCCTTGTGACGTTTTATAATAATACCATCTTGTAGTACTAGTTCATCACGGACAGCAAAGAAAGGTCGAACTGGAAGTGGTACATTGTAATGCTTGTCAGGCCAGCCATGCCTAATGATGGAGGCAAGCGACCTTAAGGTACTGTCAGCAGCAGTGTGTGTAACCAGGTCCTCCACACAGGACGAGGGAATAAAGACACAGTCATTACCACAAAGACAACGGTAGTCAAGGCAGCATCGTAGCTCGACTTGGCCGATGGAAGGAGGGTGGCAGCCGTGTGATTGAAAGTCTACTTTTAAAAAAATTCTCTTCAATTCAGATAAGGAAAGCACATTACAACGTGCACCTGTGTCGATTTTCAGAAAAACACTCTTTTCGTTAATGCGCAGAATGACCTTGGGATCTTGATGTTTATGAGACAAGTCAGACAGGGAATGTACATCCACATCAAGATCCTCATTAGCAGACAACACGCCCGTGGGAGCCATCTGAGAAGGCCCAGAGACCAGATTTCCATGGTCGAGTGGGTTGACAGATTGCTTTGTTTGAACTCTGTTACCAAGCGAGTGACAGCAACGAATGAAATGGTTTCTTTTTTTTACAGAAGTGACAAAGCTTTCCATAAGCCGGGCAACGTTCACGAACAACAACATGCGAACCTCCACAGTTGACACAGGTTAACAGCAGACCTGCCGGGCACTTGAGAGAATTGGCGAGAAGTTTGATAAACTGTACCGGCAACATTAACATCATAGGGGGAGTGCGGGCCACGTCCCAAAGTCTTAGTATGAGAATCAGCCATTTCAGCAATGCAACAGCGGTTTTCAGCAGTCTCCAACGTGAGTTCAGTATCACGCAAAAATTCATCACGCACATTATCATTGGAAGTCCATAGACTTGTCTGTCACGCACCAGACTGTTGCATAAATTTTCAAAGGCACATTTGCTGGCAATGTGTTTCAAAACACTAACGCACGTTTCGACATGTTCGCCACGTCTCTGGCTTCGTGAAAAGAATTTATGGTGTTCCATTACAAGATTAATGCGTAACTCACATAGCTGTCGGAATTTGTTTAGCAGACAGTCGGGGTCGCGGATAGATTCAGCCGGAGCAATCTGGACACCAGCTGGATCGAATCGAGCTGGCTCGTAATGAAATCTTCTGGCATGCCGAGCAGCCTCTGTGCCCGCTAGGTTAAGGAGAATAGAGACACGAATATCTGGAGCGGCTGCCACGTGTGCCACATGTACATACACCGTGAAATCTTCTTCAAAGATGTGCCATCGCTCAGCAAGGTCTTTATCAAACACCAAAGGTTTTGGTTTCCTGAGAGTCGAAGCTATAATCAAACATAAACTGGACAAAAAAAACCCTAAAATAAATGTAGAACAATCAGGCTAGGAGTGAGTGAGCTTTCTGACACCATGTTGAAAGGACAAGGCTCACAATATGAATAGGATTCAAAGTCTTTATTAGCAATTCAGCATAGGTAACTTCATTTCAGCATACAACACTAGACTAAGGGAGAGAGAGGAAAAGGGCTTTCTATTAAACCTGTGGGCGGAGCCACAGTATGTCATGATATGAAGTACACTAATCTACACGTGACTATAAACTAAACATATTTTTCAGTATGCTGCTCTCTACTGTGCACCTGTAGAAATTTGATAGAGACATACTGAATGACCTCAATCTTCCAAGGAAAATACTAGTGTTGATGTGCTTCCTTTACGATTGCATCAATGTGCTGAAATGCTGAATTACTTGGCCATTTTTAAGAGAAAGAATCAAGAGACCAGATGAATTTGCATTTGACCTCCTCGGCAGTGGAGAGTGGAATGGGTGGCCAACTCGCAATTCCCTTCAGAATGGCAGCTACCTTTTATGCCTGACATACTTTGGATTGTTGTAATCATTATCAGGATGTGCACATCTTTAAGCAATGTTGATCAATAATACTCAAAGATTGCAGCATTTACCTTGAGCTCATAAAGCACTGGAAAGGAGCTGTTACAGATCACAATTTGGCATGGAGGGCATTGGTGAACAATAAATTCTAACAAGCAGATTACAGTTAATTTTGCCTTTTGTCAATGCACAGCAATTATGAAAAGGCATTATTTGATGTTGGTTTGACATTAGAAATAAGGAGAAGAGTTCTGATTAATTTGGAGCAATGTTAGGCATCATATTTTAAAATAATGAACCTGGAATTCCCTTGAATTGATGCACAGGGAATACATATTTGTTGGTCGCACTCATAATGTATCTGCAATCATGATCCTTCCTCATTTCAAAACCACCCAATGAGCCACTTGACCACTTTGCATTTTATAAGGTCACTGAATCTACTAATGTTCAGTGAAAGCAGCACAAAGCTTATTTATGCTAAAGGCATTGTGGAAATACTAGTGAGCACTGCTTTGGAAAGGCAGAAAGAGATTTTTTAGGATAACAGGGGATCCATAATATACAGAGAAGGTGCACACTTGCTGCCACAGTGTTGCCTCTTTGGCACTCAATGCACTTAGAAGATGGGGAAGGAAGGCAAGCACAACTTACATTAAAGAATCAATAGGAGACTGAACCCTGGGCTCACCCAAATACAACAGAAACCTGAGGCATTAAGCTAAGTCAGCATACATTTGGGATCTAGCAGTCTTCATGGTCTCTCTGATGGATTCTCACCCAAATTATTCCAAACATTTACCAGAACGTGTATTTAATATACATAAAAAGCTGAAAGTCTGAAGAAGGGTCTCGACCGGAAATGTCACCCATTCCTTCTCTGGGGAGATGCTGTCTGCCCTGTTGAGTTACTCCAGCTTTTTGTGTCTACCTTTGGTTTAAACCAGCGTCTGCAGTTCCTTCCTACATATTTAATGTACACAATCTCTAATCTCTATATAGCTCTATTCAACTTCATGCAGATCATAACATAGAGACATATAACAAAGAATGTAGTTTATAAGGAATAGAAATTAATTTAACACCATCAATTTAATTATACTGCTTATGTCTCGATTCAATGATAAAAGAATTGGAGGATGAAATTTTGGTGACTATTTCATCTTGCTTTGACTGCAAAAAAGACCAATATTGACAGCTGACTATCTGATCATCGTGAACAGCCCATACCTGATCTGAGTGTGAACTAGTTGAAGATAATTATGAAAAACACTGCTCCAAGGAACTCATACATTGTTATACTAAATAATGAGGCTACATAAAAAAGCAACAACTTCAACAAAAAGCCATGCATAAGGGTACAAAATTAACACTTGGATGTATGCAACCTATTGTCAATTCTGCATTATTTTTATACAGACTGGTAGTCAAAGGATATTGACCCTCTTCATCTGTTATAATGGAAATGTTTTTGAGCATTTTCCAAAGTAATTAAGACCAAATAGTACAACATTTTTTTAACCCAGCTTCAATGTAATCTTTGGACATCTGATGATATCTGCCTATTTAAACTGATACTACATGGGGCGGCACTGTGGCGCAGGGGTAGAGTTGCTGCCTTCAAGCACCAGAGACCTGGGTTCAATCCTGACTATGGGCTCAGGATTCTGTATGGAGTTTGTATGTTCTTGCTGTGACCAACCTGGTTTTCTCCCACACTCCAAAGATGTACGAGTTTGTATGTTGATTGGCTTTGGTAAAATTGTAAATTGTCCTTAATCTGTAGGATAGTGCCAGTGTACAGGGTGATTGCTAGTCGGCATGGACTCGGTGGGCTGTATCCACGCTGCATGTCTAAAGTCGAAAGTAAAGTCTACATGAACACTTAATTATAGTGTAATTAGATTACTTTTGAAAGCCTGTTAAACCTCTGACATCATTATACTTTTATCGGACAATCATTAGCAACGATGCGAGTATTCTTAGACAAATCTGTCAAGCATTACATTTTCTTATTACAAACACGGCCTTGGCATTTATCACTTACATGAACATGATTCACTATGCTCCCTTGCTGTGACATTTCTGTGTCTAGATCATGGCAAACCTCAGTGAATATTTTATTCTTAGTTGAAGCTTTGCCAGAAGGGCTATCAGTAACAATTAGCACAAACAACTTTACATGTCACATTGAACCTGAATTGTTTCTGCTTAATATACTCCTCACATCACAAACAAAGTTAATGATTCCTGGTTCTCTAGAAATTGCCCGTAAACACTGTGCTATTTAGCGTTTAGGTTTAAAAACTACAGTCAAGCTACTGCAACAAACTAGTAAATGTTTCTTTCATTTCAGTCTGTTAAATAGATGACTGACATTTATTACTCTGTATTAGTTGACATCTTCATGACCCATTTTCAAAATGGTGTAGAATGCTTTGTTTAGTTATTAATGTTCACATGAAGAGAATGTCTGTGACAGTTCATAATAGTTGCTTAAATTGTTTGACAAATCTAATTACAATTTCTAAGGATGTAAGGTTTTTTGTCATGAAGACCATATTAACTGTCTAGGTAGTTTGTTCTGAAATCCAAAATGTTTCAAACTTCTTTACAATTCTTCATAGGTTAGTCACTGGGGAGACAATTGAATTTAAATTAGCATTAGAAAGATTTATCAAGCGATATATTTCAAAAATATATTAACCAACCAGAAATATTATCCTGATGATCATATTGAGGATAATTTTGACCTTGACAATAGTACAAATCAGAGAAGATCATAGGAAAATTATGAACAAGGAGGCAATTTGGCCCATCGTGTTCATTCAAGTTGAAGAAGGGCTATCAAAATTAATGCCACTATCAATCATGAGATGAAACCCCACTATCAAGCAATGCAAATCATGGCTTTTCAAATAATGATTAAATGTAATGAGGATTTCTATCTATACCTCTGTTTTAATCGGTTTCAGGCATCTAACCTCTCATTTTATTTTTTTTACCATTTAGTTTACAGATGGATTCTCCGGATTTTCTCCCCTCTGCTGAGGGAAATATATTCATCTAAGTTACTTTTCCTTTGCCTCTCATAACTACATTTACCATCAGCTTCTGTTTCAACGAAAACAACCCTCTTTTCCCCCTAATGGGCCAGTTCCACTTAGGCGATTTTTCAGGCAACTGTCAAGTCGTAGCAGGTCAATGAAAAACCGGCGACTGGAACGGCGACTGGAACGGCGACTGTCAGAGTGGAACACATACACACATCGCTTCCTTCACCAGCCAGTTATGCAGGCGGGGGACAGGGTAAGCGGGAGGAGCACTGTCTGAGTGAAATTCACACGGTGCAAAGCCAATGTGATACAGACACACACCACGATGAACAAGAAGTTTGGCGCTGAAATGAAGACGGTGAAAGCACAGTGTACGGGAAGGGTCGTGTAAGTCCTTTAAAAGAGGAGGGGAGAGGGGGGGAGAAGTGGGGAGGTGGGGAGAAGGAATGGAGACAACTTTAAAGAAGCCAGAGATACACAGCTGTTAAGTTCGGCGGACATTTAACATTACCGGTCGGTTATCCTTGGTTCTGAAAACTACTGTTTACTTTTTTTTTTCCAATGAGCCAATGAAATTCACCGGTCAGCACCGGCAACAACCTACGACAACCTATGACAACCTACAACCTCCTGGCAACCCACTACCACTGCACCTACGTCACGAGAATTCTCGCTACTCGCCATGGCGTCAAATTCTGGTCGCCTCTAAATTTTCAGCATGTTGAAAAATTAGCGGCGATCAGAATAAAGCCGCGACTAGTTATGAGAATGTGGGAACTACTCATCACCATGCAAGTGACACCCTGGCAACCTCCGGCAAACATGTGGCGACCTTGTGGCAACCTCGTAGTCTCCCATAGTCGCCTAAAAGTCGCATAAGTGGGACAGGCCCATTAGGCTACAATTTTCCATTCCTGGTAATGTCTTCTTAAAACTCCTCTAGATTTTGTGCAATGATTTCTTTCAGATAATGTGGTGACTAGAGTTTCACTCTATACTCAAGTTGTGACCTATTTAGCATTACTTTCCGGCTCTTTTTCTCAGCTCTTGAGCTAATAAAGCAAAACCTTCTATATGTCTTTTTTTTATTACCTTACTAACTTCTTAGATCACCTTTAAAGACCTAATAATATACTCTCCTAGGTCAGGTTTATTTCTCCACATAACTCATTTTCTATTTATTGCATTGCGTGGTGGTTTGTTGTCGTTTACATAAGCATTTCCTCACACTTCTCCATTTTAAGTTCAGTTTGTCATTTTACTATACAATTTCCTAGATTATTGTCCTGTAGTCAAAGCTTTCACCCTCACGGTCAACCATTCTTCACTGTTTGCACCATCTGCAAACTTCTTCATCATTAGGTCAGAATCATTAGTATATACGTATCACTAAAGCTGAGGGATTTGAGAATGGAACCTAGTGAATCCCCACTGTTAACAGCCCATTGGGATTGAGTAGGGAAAAGGTACAAAAACAATCTTATCTACCTTCGAAACAATTTATAGAATGACTTTACTTCCTGTAACAGCTATTATCAGATCCAATTTGCAAATCTCCCTTGTATCCCATAGGCTTCCAGATTTATGTTCTGTTTGCCACTTGGGACATTGGATACATTTTGCGATAATCAATGTTGATAATCAAACATCCTGCACTCTTCAATTACCTTTAGTTACTTTTTCAAGATAAAGATCAGTTGTCTGACAAGAAGTCCCCTTAACAAATTCATGCTGACTCTCCCTAACTCAGCCGCAGGTTTCTAAAGGGGCTGTGACCGGGGGTCAAATGAGATGGAGGAACTGAGTGAAATCCAGGTTAGCCAGGAAGTGGTGTTAGGTAAATTGAATGGATTAAAGGCCAATAAATCCCCAGGGCCAGATAGGCTGCATCCCAGATGCTTAAGGAAGTAGCCCCAGAAATAGTGGATGCATTAGTGATAATTTTTCAAAACTCTCTAGATTCTGGAGTAGTTCCTGAGGATTGGAGGGTAGCAAACGTAACCCCACTTTTTAAAAAGGGAGGGAGAGAGAAAATGGGCAATTACAGACCAGTTAGTCTAACATCGGTAGTGGGGAAAATGCTAGTCAGTTATTAAAGATGGGATAGCAGCACATTTGGAAAGTGGTGAAATCATTGGACAAAGTCAGCATGGATTTATGAAAGGTAAATCATGTCTGACAAATCTTATAGAATTTTTCGAGGATGTAACTAGTAGAGTGGATAAGGGAGAACCAGTGGATGTGTTACATCTGTACTTTCAGAAGGCTTTTGACAAGGTCCCACATAAGAGATTAGTATGCAAACTTAAAGCACATGGTATTGGGGGTTCAGTATTGATGTGGATAGAGAACTGGCTGGCAGACAGGAAGCAAAGAGTAGGAGTAAATGGGCCCTTTTCAGAATGGCAGGCAGTGACTAGTGGGGTACCGCAAGGCTCAGTGCTGGGATCCCAGCTATTTACGATATATATTAATGATTTGGACGAGGGAATTGAATGCAACATCTCCAAGTTTGCGGATGACACAAAGCTGGGGAGCAGTGTTAGCTGTGAGGAGGATGCTCGGAGACTGCAAGGTGACTTGGATAGGTTGGGTGAGTGGGCAAATGCATGGCAGATGCAGTATAATGTGGATAAATGTGAGGTTATCCACTTTGGTGGCAAGAACAGGAAAGTAGACTATTATCTGAATGGTGGCTGATTAGGAAAAGGGGAGATGCAATGAGACCTGGGTGTCATGGTACACCAATCATTGAAAGTAGGCATGCAGGTGCAGCAGGCAGTGAAGAAAGCGAATGATATGTTAGCATTCATCGCAAAAGGATTTGAGTATAGGAGCAGGGAGGTTCTACTGCAGTTGTACAGGACCTTGGTGAGACCACACCTGGAGTATTGCGTACAGTTTTGGTCTCCTAATCTGAGGAAAGACATTCTTGCCTTAGAGGGAGTACAGAGAAGGTTCACCAGACTGATTCCTGGGATGGCAGGACTTTCATATGAAGAAAGACTGGACAGACTCGGCTTGTACTCGCTAGAATTTAGAAGATTGAGGGGGGGTCTTATAGAAACATACAAAATTCTTACGGGGTTGGACAGGCTAGATGCAGGAAGATTGTTCCTGATGTTGGGGAAGTCCAGAACAAGGGGTTACAGTTTAAGGATAAGGGGGAAGTCTTTTAGGACAGAGATGAGGGGAAAAAAATTCACACAGAGAGTGGTGAATCTGTGGAATTCTCTGCCACAGAAAGTAGTTGAGGCCAGTTCATTGGCTATATTTAAGAGGGAGTTAGATGTGGCCCTTGTGGCTAAAGGGATCAGGGGGTATGGGTAAGGCAGGTACAGGATACTGTGTTGGATGTTCAGCCATGATCATTTTGAATGGCGGTGCAGGCTGGAAGGTCCGAATGGCCTACTTCTGCACCTATTTTCTATGTTTCTATGTTTCTATGTGCCACTTGGGCGATCTAATCCGCGAGTTCTGGCGAGTTTGCCATCGACTCATACTCGCAGCATGGTCGACACGAGGTCGTAGGAGGTCTTCGTAACTCTCCTTCATGCTCGAGTGGTCTCCACGTACTCGAGGCCTCAGCTAGGTCGCGGCGTTTTTTCAATATGTTAAAAAATGCCCGCGAGTAAAAAAGGTCGCCATGGAAAAAATCGATACTTTTTTTACTCGTAGGTTTAGTCGTAGTAGGTCGTAGTAGGTCGGCATGTTAGTCATAGGTAATCGAGGGTAGTCGAAGATAGTCGAAGGTAGTTGTAGATAGTCTTCATCATAGTCGAAGGGAGGTCGAAGGAGATCGAAGGATGTCGTCTTCACTCTCCACTATTTGGTGTCCAATTTTCCCGAAGTTAGTCGTAGCTAGTCATAGCTAGTCGAAGCTGGTCTTCAACATAGTCGAAGGAGGTCGAAGGATGTCTTCTACATAGTCGAAGGAGGTCTTCAACATGTCATTTTTTCAAACTCTTCTAAACTCGCCAATTAAGTCGCCCAAGTGGGACTGGCCCGTAACGTTTAACTGAAGGTGCTCACTATCCCTTAGAATGGACTCCATTGATTTACACAACACTAAAATTAAACTAACTCATCTGTAATTAGTCAGTATATCCCTTTATCCCTGAGGAATGAATTGAACCAAATGAATTAAATATATCTGTGGGAGAACACTGAGGAATGGTCTCAACCAGAAATGTCACTCATTCCTTCTCTCCAGAGATGCTGTATGTCCTGCTGAGTTACTCCAACTTTTTGTGTCTATCTGTGTCTGATTATGGGGGGGGGGTGATTACTGAGCTATGAAAATTGTCGTATTGTTCGACTGCAGGTTAAACCAATTTTCTAAAGTCAGATTTTCCAAGTCTTATGGGGATCTTGCCTGATTAAAATGGAACCAAATATTAAATCAAAAAACTAAATTGGAGATCCTTAAGGAGGAACTAATTGATGTTTATTGTAAATAGAGTGAAAAGTAGGTAGTACAGGGCAAAGGGATAGAGTTGGAGAATGGGACTGATTGGATTGTTCTGTAGAAAGAACCAGCAAGGACTCAGTAAGCTGGATCATCTTGTTTTATTGAATCCATGACAAAGATCAGGGGCGAAACTTGCCATGATCCTGTGGCTAGAATGTAGAGGGTGAACATGACCTTGACTTGTATTTAAGGTCACAGATCGCAGTAAACACAAAGAATGCAGTTTGCTTGTTGGTCTTTTAGTTTAGTTAAGTTTAGTTTAGTTTAGTTTAGTGCTGTTTAGTTTAGTTTAGTGCTGTTTAGTTTAGTGCTGTTTAGTTTAGAGATACAGCGTGGAAACAGACAGCACTGGTAATCAAGATCGAACCCAGGTCACTGACGCTTCAAGGTAGCAACTCTAGCGCTGCACCACTGTGCTGCCCATAACTCAGTATTTGAAAATGTAGTTTCAGAGAAGACAGGTTTGGAGGCAGAACTAGCTCTTTGATTAAATAATACTTATTGTTTTTCAGACCTCTGATGTTGGAGTGGAATAATGGACTTTGCACTCTGGATAATATGATTTATGTGAGTTTTGCACCGTTTTGTGAGTTTTGTGTATATTTCAATCAATTCAATCAAATAATTCAATCAAGAAAGATTTAAGAGCAAATGAAAACGTACATTCAGTGGATATATTTAAGACAGAGATAGTTGATTACTTTTGATTAGTACGGTTGTCAGAGGTTATGGGGAGAAGGCAGGAGAATGGGGTTAGGAGGGAGAGATAGATCAGTCATGATTGAATGGTGGAGTAGGTGGAGTACGACAATTTTCATAGCTCAGTAATCACCCCCCCATAATCAGACACAGATAGACACAAAAAGTTAGGGGATAAATCCTGAGCCATGGGAATTGTTGCAATATTGTCCGACTACAGGCTAAGTCCATTTTTAGCTGCAGAGTGGTAGTTCCAAAACCGTATGAAAGAATTTCAAGCCCAAACCTTTTTTTGTGAGTTCCACCATTGCTGGCAAAATAATTTATGTGCCAGGATCAGAATGATTGTAAGGGAGAAAAATCCAAGAATGTGGGTCCGGGTGAGGGCTGACTTGAAAGACACAGGAATCAACAGTTGGATCCTGGCAACTAGTGGAGGTAGGGTCTATAGTTCAGCAATGAGGTTGGTAGCTTGGAGTAGATTTGATAGCCAGAATGTCGGGATTAGCAGTTTAGAAAAGCGAATGATAGTTAGGAGAGGTGATTCATAATCAGAGGGGCATTGAGTTAAGTTAGCAATTTGCATTATAGGCAATTGATCCAATTCCAACCATTTTTGTACCATTACCCAAATTCAATGATTTGATTCATATAGTCCAGCAAAAGTGACCATACAGAGAAGCAAAATAATACAATTCCATTCATGTTTGCACAGAATACAAACATCAAATGGCAAATAATTGCAAATGTGGGATACATGAAATAAAACAGAAAAGTAAAACTGAAAACAGGAAGTCAGGAAAGTGGGATGCTGTTAACAGTACAATAGTATAATTTCAAGGTATGCATGTTCCTGTCAGAGCAAGGTTGATAGAAGAAAGTAACCCTGGATGACAAGAGAAATTGAGGCTTTGGTCAGTCGGTGGGGGCGCTGTGAGACGGCTGCCCTGCCAGCAGCGTGTTAGTCATTTTCCAATTTTTTAATATGTCCAAATGTGTGTTTTTAATGTTTCTCGGTGTGTCTTGTGTGGGGGGTGGTGTGGGGGGTAAGGGGGGTAAGGGGGAAACCGCTTTCGGTCGCCTCCTCCACGGAGAGGCAACTTTTTCCATGTCGCCTCCTTTGCGGCCTAACAAAAGGATCCGTGCGGCCTTTCCCAGAGACGGCCCTGGAGCTTCAGCAGCGGGCGCAGCATGGACTTTTTCATCGCGGAGCAGGCGAGCCCTCGCTGGGGGTCACCAGAAGGGAGTGCTCCGATCGCTGGCCCACAGCAGCCTGAAGCCTGAAGGTCTGCGGAGTTTCTAGATGGCGCGGCGTCCAGAGCCTGGGATCACTCGTTGGGGATCCCCGGAGGAGAAGAGCTCCGACTGCCAG
Source organism: Malacoraja senta (assembly GCA_038087875.1). Taxonomy (NCBI): domain Eukaryota; kingdom Metazoa; phylum Chordata; class Chondrichthyes; order Rajiformes; family Rajidae; genus Malacoraja; species Malacoraja senta. Next base: position 131,342,649 of record CM075977.1, read on the forward strand.
CCCGCGGCCTACATCAGCTTTTGAAGCCACGGTCTGCGGTGCTTCTAATGGCGGGGGCTTAGATCTTCGACCGCCGGCCTGCGGCCTATACCATCTTGAAGCCGCGGTCTCCGGTAGGGAAGCACCGATTTGGGACTTACCTTGCCTGCACATCTGGCTGCCCGCAGCGGCGACTGCGGAGGTTTGTGGTCCTGACCACGGGGGAAAATGGAGGAGGACTGACTAAACTTTGTGCCTTCCACCACAGTGATGAATGCTGTGTTAAATTTTTATTGTGTATTGTGTGTTCTTTTTTATTGTACCACTGCTGGCAAGTTCATTTCACTGCACTTTATTGTGTATGTGACGAATAGATCTGACTATTGACTATTGACTATTGAAAAGGAAGGAGGAATAGGTTAGGTATAGGCAGCTGGGGTCATGGATCCCTGAAGGAGTATAGGAGATTTATGGAGCATACTTAAGAAGGAAATCAGGAGAGCAAAGAGGGGACATGAGGTGGCTCTGACAGATGGAACCTAAAGAGATTTTACGAGCATAATAAGGGAAAAGTGTAACTAGAGAGAGAATAGGACCAATCAGAATCCAATGTGATCACCTTGACAAGGTTCCACATGGTAGGTTGCTCTGGAATGTTAGATTGCATGGGATCAAAAGAGCGAAAGCTGAATGGATAGAAAATTGGCTACATGGAAGGAAGCAGAGGGTGATGGTGGAAGGTTGCTTCTCGGACTGGAGGCCTGTGACTAATGGTGTGCCTTAGGGTTCGGTGCTGAGCCCATTACTGTTTGTCATCTGTATTAATGATTTTGATGAGAATGTACATGGCAAGATTAGCAAATTTGCAGATGATACAAAAGTGGGTGGTATTGCAGATAAGATGGATGTAAAAAATTGCAATGAATTGATCGATTGGCCAGGTGGGCTGAGGAATGGTTAATATAGAGTAATGTGAAGTGTTACATTTTGGAAAGTCTAACATGGGCAAGACCTGCACATTGATAGGGTTATAGGAAGTGTTGTAGAGCAGAGGGATCTAGAAGTGCAGGTACATAGTTCCTTGAACACGGCATCACAGGTAGATAGGGTGATCAAAAAGGCTTTTGGCACATTGGCCTTCATCACAGAGTATTGAGTACAGAGCTTGGGAGGTCATGTTGCAGTTATACAAGACATTGGTAAGGCCTCATTTAGAGTATTGTGTTCAATTCTGGGCACCATGTTACAGGAAAGATGTTGTCAAGTTGGAAAGGGTACAGATAAGATTTACAAGGATGTTGCCAGGACTAGAGGGTCTGAGCTATAGGTGGAGGTTGAGCAGGCTGGGACTACTCTGTGGAGTGTAGGAGGATGAGGGGTGATCTTATAGAGCTGTATAAAATCATGAGAAGAAATCGCTTTCAAAACATGAGGGGGACACAATTTCTTGGTGGCCGCACGCACGCTCATGCACACACACACACACACACATGCGCATGCGCACACACACACACACGTACGCATGCGCACACACACAGGTGAGGCTTCTGAGGTTTTGGCTCTGTGGACGGTAACATTGGGAGCTGACCTGGTTGGTGACCGACTCCAAAATCCAGCTTCCTCTGCCCCAAATCGTGGGGTTTGAATCGGCCTGTTCGCAGGGCCTTTCATCGTCCGGCGTGGCTTAAAATTGACCAGCGGGGGCTTCAACATCGGGAGCCTTGATCGCCTTGATGCAGCAGTTTGATTTTGCAGGGCGATGAAAGGCCCCACGAACAGGCCGATTCAGCCCTTAGAAAGCGTATGATACCCGCTTGAATCTTTCAAAAGCTACAATGTGATAAATAACACTTAAACAAATAAAACTGAAGCATATAAAGGCAAACAGAAGAACCAACCTTGGAGGGGGGAGAGAGAGAGAGAGAGAGAGAGATCGGGAAAAAAATGTTAAATAGCGTGAGTGACCTGAATGACGGACTTACCTGCAAGCCAGCCAGGAAACCCGTTCGACCGGAGCCCTTAACCACCTGACCCATTTAAATCCGATACCCATTTAAATCTTTCCCATCCAGCGATACAACCAATTAGTTCAAATGGTAATTGTGCCCGCATCAGCTTTAAGAAATTCTCTGTGAATACCTTCAGGAATACTTGAAGGTCAAAACACAATTGGTGACACATCATGTTAATACAAAGTTAATAGAGACAATTAACAAGCTCTTAACAGTGACACCCCCACTGTCTCGTGGAAAGCGGAGATTTTAATAGATTTTTTTTTCACCGAATTTCAAAATCCGGATTACAAAACATGGGGAGGATTGTCCCCCACCTCTCAAAACATGGGAGGGACATGTGTGTACCCCTCCCCCAGTCCTCATCCCCCCCCTCCCCACCCGGGATTTCCGCCCATTTCTTGCCCAGAGTAGGGGAATTGAGAACCTGAGGACATAGGTTTAAGGTAAAGGGGGAAAGATTCAATAAGAATCTGTGGGGTAACGTTTTCACACAAAGGGTGGTGAGTGTAAGGAACCAGCTGTCAGAGAAGGTAGTTGAGTCTGGGACTATTGCAAAATTTAGGAAACAATTAAACAGGACAGGATAGGACAGGTTTGGAGGGATAAGGGCCAAACGGAGGAAGGTGGGATTCGTGTAGATGGGACATATTGGTCAGCGTGGGAAAGTTGGGCTGAAGGGCTTGTTTCCATGCTGCATGAGTCTATAACTGTGTGTGAAACTCAGGACAAGTTTGTCAATGAAAACATGAAGGCTAATGAACAGGAAAGTTAATGGCAATTCTTGTGGACAGTCCATATTACAGTTGCTGGATGTCCTAAGATGAATGAAGGCAGATACATCCCCTAGGCCTGATCATATATATCCAAGGACTCCGTGACAATCTGAAGAAGAAATTTCAGGATGGGAAATGATGGCCTGGTGTTCAACTGTGGGTTCAAAAGGAAGTAGCCCCAGAAATAGTGGATGCATTAGTGATAATTTTTCAAAACTCTTTAGATTTTGGAGTAATTCCTGAGGATTGGAGGGTAGCTAATGTAACCCCACATTTAAAAAGGGAGGGAGAGAGAAAATGGGGAATTACAGACCAGTTAGTATAACATCGGTAGTGGGGAAACTGCTAGAGTCAGTTATTAAAGATGGGATAGCAGCACATTTGGAAAATGGTGAAATCATTGGACAAAGTCAGCATGGATTTTTTTTTTTTTTTAAATATTTGTTCCTTTTTTTTTGAAAATATTTTTTATTGGAGATAAGTACACAACCTATTTACATCATTACAGTCTTACATTTTTAAATTGATAATATTGTCAATTATTATTACATTGTCTCCAATACCTTTTGCCTTTTCTTTTTTTTTAAACTAAATAGAACTAAAGAGATAGATGAAGTAAAGAAAGAAAAGAAAGAGAAGAAAAACAACAACAAAAAAACAAAAAAAAAAGGAAAAAGATAGTTAAAGAAGAATGGAAAAATTTATTAAAATAAAAAACTTCATTCGAGATATATTCGTACATTTCTAAGTATAGCATTTCATCCATTCTTTAGCCCGAGTGCTAGTCAGGTTCCTGTGCTGAACTGTTCTGACCCTTTAAGTAATCAATAAAAGGAGACCATGTTCCAACGAATAATTCCTGTTTGTCCAACAGGGAGAATCTGATTCTTTCCACCTTTAAGGTCTCCGTCATTTCTATAATCCACATTTTGATTGTGGGGGTCAGCATGGATTTATGAAAGGTAAATCATGTCTGACGAATCTTATAGCATTTTTCGAGGATGTAACTAGTAGAGTGGATAAGGGAGAACCAGTGGATGTGTTATATCTGGACTTTCAGAAGGCTTTCGACAAGGTCCCACATAAGAGATTAGTATACAAACTTAAAGCACACGGTATTGGGGGTTCAGTATTGATGTGGATAGAGAACCGGCTGGCAGACAGGAAGCAAACAGTAGGAGTTAACGGGTCCTTTTCAGAATGGCAGGCAGTGACTAGTGGGGTACTGCAAGGCTCAGTGCTGGGACCCCAGCTATTTACAATATATATTAATGATTTGGACGAGGGAATTGAATGCAACATCTCCAAGTTTGCGGATGGCACGAAGCTGGGGGGCAGTGTTAGCTGTGAGGGGGGTGCTAGGAGGCTGCAAGATGACTTGGATAGGCTGGGTGAGTGGGCAAATGCATGGCAGATGCAGTATAATGTGGATAAATGTGAGGTTATCCACTTTGGTGGCAAAAACAGGAAAGTAGACTATTACCTGAATGGTGGCCGATTAGGAAAAGGGGAGATGCAACGAAAACCTGGGTGTCATGGTACATCAGTCATTGAAAGTAGGCATGCAGGTGCAGCAGGCAGTGAAGAAAGCGAATGGTATGTTAGCATTCATAGCAAAAGGATTTGAGTATAGGAGCAGGTTGGTTCTACTGCAGTTGTACAGGGTCTTGGTGAGACCACACCTGGAGTATTGCGTACAGTTTTGTTCTCCTAATCTGAGGAAGGCCATTCTTGCCATAGAGGGAGTACAGAGAAGGTTCACCAGACTGATTCCTGGGATGTCAGGACTTTCATATGAAGAAAGACTGGATAGACTTGACTTGTACTCGCTAGAATTTAGAAGATTGAGGGGGGATCTTATAGAAACTTACAAAATTCTTAAGGGGTTGGACAGGCTAGATGCAGGAAGATTGTTCCCGAAGTTGGGGAAGTCCAGAACAAGGGGTCACAGTTTAAGGATAAAGGGGAAATCTTTTAGGACTGAGATGAGAAAAACATTTTTTACACAGAGAGTGATGAATCTCTGGAATTCTCTGCCACAGAATATAGTTGAGGCCAGTTAATTGGCTATATTTAAGAGGGAGTTAGATGTGGCCCTTGTGGCTAAAGGGATCAGGGTGTATGGAGAGAAAGCAGGTACAGGATACTGTGTTGGATGATCAGCCATGATCATATTGAATGGCGGTGCAGGCTCGAAGGGCCGAATGGCCTACTCCTGCACCTATTTTCTATGTTTCTATGTTTCTATGTTTCATTGTCAAGAGATAGGTATGAGGAGGTGTCTGGGAACTGGTGCTTGCCCCCAGCATGGTAGAGGTCAGCCTGTAAGACTACAACAGCATCTCCCTTCTAAGATAAATGTGTATTTTGATAGACAGGGGTTGATCCCCACTTTTTAAGAAAGGCGGGAGAGAGAAAACAGGGAATTATAGACCAGTTCGCCTGACATCGGTGGTGGGGAAGATGCTGGAGTCAATTATAAAAGATGAAATAGCCAAACATTTGGATAGCAGTAACAGGATCAGTCCGAGTCAGCATGGATTTACGAAGGGGAAATCATGCTTGACTAATCTTCTGGAATTTTCGGAAGATTTAACTAGGAAAATGGACAAGGAAGATCCTGTGGATGTAGTGTACCTGGACTTTCAGAAAGCATTTGATAAGGTCCCACATAGGAGATTAGTGGGCAGAATTAGGGCACATGGTATTGCTGACAAGGATAGAGAAGTGGTTGGCAGACAGGAAACAAAGAGTAGGGATTAACGGGTCCCTTTCAGAATGGCAGGCAGTGACTAGTGGGGTACTGCAAGGCTCGGTGCTGGGACCGCAGCTATTTACAATATACATCAATGATTTGGATGAAGGGATTCAAAGTAATATTAGCAAATTTTCAGATGACACAAAGCTGGGTGGCAGTGTGAACTGTGAGGAGGATGCTATGAGAATGCAGGGTGACTTGGACAGGTTGGGGGAGTAGGCAAATGCAATGCAGATGAAGTTTAATGCGGATAAATGTGAGGTTATCCACTTTGGTAGCAAAAACAGGAAGGCAGATTACTATCTAAATGGCGTCAAGTTGGGAAAAGGGGAAGTACAATGTGATCTGGGGGTCCTTGTTCATCAGTCTATGAAAGTAAGCATGCAGGTACAGCAGGCAGTGAAGAAAGCGAATGGCATGTTGGCCTTTATAACAAGAGGAATCGAATATAGGAGCAAAGAGGTCCTTCTGCAGTTGGACAGCGCCCTAGTGACACTACACCTGGAGTATTGTGTGCAGTTTTGGTCCCCTAATTTGAGGAAGGACATTCTTGCTATTGAGGGAGTGCAGCGTAGGTTCACAAGTTTAATTCCCGGGATGGCGGGACTGTCATATGCTGAGAGAATGGAGCAGCTGGGCTTGTACACTCTGGAGTTTAGAAGGATGAGAGGGTATCTCATTGAAACATATAAGATTGTTAAGGGTTTGGACACGCTAGAGGCAGGAAACATGTTCTCGATGTTGGGGGATTCCAGAACCAGGGGCCACAGTTTAAGAATAAGGAGTAAGTCATTTAGAACGGAGACGAGGAAACACTTTTTCTCACAGAGAGTTGTGAGTCTGTGGAATTCTCTGCCTCAGAGGGTGGTGGAGGCCGGTTCTCTGGATGCTTTCAAGAGAGAGCTAGATAGGGCTCTTAAAGATAGCGGAGTCAGGGGATATGGGGAGAAGGCAGGAACGGGGTACTGATTGGGGATGATCAGTCATGATCACATTGAATGGCGGTGCTGGCTCGAAGGGCCGAATGGCCTACTCCTGCACCTATTGTCTATTGTCTATTGTCTATTGATCATGTAGATTGTGTCTGATGAATTTGATTGTGTTTTGAAAAGTTAACCTAAAAGTTTAATGATGGCTGGATCATTGACATAGTCTACATGGACTTCAGCAAAAACGTTCATAAGGTTCCACATGTTTGAGTACTCTGGAAGGTTAGATTCCATTGGGATCCAGGGAGAGCTACATAAGTGGATACTAAATTGGCTTCATGGTATGAAGCAGAGAGGGTTGGTGGAAGGTGGTTTTTCAGACTGGATGCATCTGATTAGTAGTCTGCAACAGGAATCATTGCTGGTCCCATTGCAATTTATCATCTCTTTCAAAAATTTCGATGAGTATGTACAAAGTATGATTAGTAAGTTCGCAGCTAAAATTAAAATAGGTGGTATCGTGGACAGTGAAAATGGTTATCAATAGAGCCAGGATTTTGCCATAAATGCCATGTGCATTTTCATGCCTTTGTTGATGAATTCACCTGGATAATGCCTTTTTCACGATCGAGTGCCTAAATCAGCCTTTTGGTTGCCATTTTGCTAAAAGGTCGTGCTATATTCTCTAGTTGTACCGTGATTACAATGATGCCTTCTATGTTAACACGTTAATAATGTTATTATTAACGTGTTAACATAGTATAACTTACAAGAAAACTTCCACCACCGGGGCGAAACCGGCAGCGCCCACCGTCGGTCATTCATTCGTTCATGCCGCTGCCCGCTGGTTCAGTCTTCTCCAAGATCTATTTAATAAAGAACAGCAGATGCTGGAAAAATTAAAGGTAGACAAAAAATGCTGGAGAAACTCAGCAGGTGAGGCAGCATCAATGGAGAGAAGGAATAGGCGATGTTTTGGGTCGAGACATTCTTCAGACTGATAGGGGGGGCAGGAAAAATAAAGGAAGAGGAAGAGACAGTAGGACTAGAAGGAAGGCTAGGAAGGGAAGGGGGAGGAGGGAGAAGGCAAGGGCTATCTAAAATTAGAGGTCAATTTTGATACCGCTGGTGTGTTGACTACCCAAGCGAAATACCCAAGCTTGTCTCCTCACTACATTTACTGCTGGCTCCAGTCGCAAATCTGAGTTTTCGAGTGATCTGTGCAAGGCATTCATTGATGCTGGAATTCCACTGTGGAAATTGGAAAACAAATCTCTCAGAGGTTTTTTAGAGAAATACACAGAGGAACATATACTAAGCGAGTCATCATTACGGAAAAATTATGTTGACAGCAACTTCAACATTGTTGTGCAGAAAATTAGAGATGAAATTGCATGCAATAAAATATGGATCTCAATAGACGAGACAATCGATGCTGTGGGGAGATATGTTACCAATGTGGTCATCAGTACACTGGAGGCAGGTAAACCATCAAAGGAGTATTTGTTGACATCGGAAGTATTGGAGAAGTCAAACAGCTCAACTATTGCTCAGTTTATATCTTCACTTGATGTACTTTGGCCAGAAGGTATAAAACACGAGAATGTTCTTCTGTTTGTGACAAAGTTTTATTCCCCAAAATGTTGCATTTGACATGCTTAGCTCAAGGACTTCATAGAATTGCTAAGCACATGCGTAGCTTGTTTCCAAATGTCGATCGCCTAGTTTCCAATGTCAAGAAAATCTTCCTCAAAGCACCGTCACGTGTGCAGTTGTTCAAGGAAATGGCACCCGAGATTCCGCTACCTCCTCAGCCCGTTTTGACTAGGTGGGGTACATGGCTCTCTGCTGTACTCTACTATGCTGAAAATTTTGAAAAGATAAAATAAATCGTCAACTGTTTTGAAGAAGAAGAATCTGCTGCAGTCAGGATCGTCAGTGAAATCATGCAAAAAAAGTCCCTCCACCTCGATCTTGTGTTTATTACTTTCAATTTTGCAAACTTCCCACAAGCTGTCACTTCCCTTGAGAAACGTGGTGAAACATTAGTGAATAACTTGCAGGTTTTCAACAAAGTAACTGACGATATTCGTAAAGTTCCTAGCAATGTAGGTAAAGACAAACAAGTAAAATGTGAGAGAGTGATTTTAGCTAACAAAGATCTTGAAGAATTAGAAAACATAGCAAAAGTTTTCAAAGGTAGTTGTCATGCACAAGATATCAACATGAATATAGAGTCTGTAGCTTATTTCAGGTATGCACCAGTGACCTCATCTGAGGTAGAAATAAGTTTTTCACAACTGAAGCATATTCAGTTTAACACCAGATATTTTGAAAAAAAAATGCCAGTAATTATGTGCAACCAGGCAACTTTGGCCATTTAATGTAGTATACCTTTATATTACCATTTTTAACCATATTTTGGTGGTGGAAATAAATGCCTTTTTATGCCTTTTTATTATTATGCCTTTTTGCCTGCCTATTTCAGTTTTTTAGTGCCTAAACATCCTGGCTCTAGTTATCAACAATTACAATGAGATTTTGAACAGCTGGATAAGTGGGCCGAGGAATGGCTAAAGCAGTTTAATACAGATAAGTGTGAGGTATTGCTTTTTGGGAAGTCAAATTAGGGTAGGACCTTGATGACAAATGGTAGGGTCCTGCGGAGTGTTGTGGAGCAGAGGGGTCTGGGAGTCAGGTACATAGTTTCCTGAAAGTGGCATCACAGGTAGATAGGATGATGAAGAAATCTTTTGCATGCTGTCTTTCATTAGACAGGAAACTGAGTATAAATGTTGGATCACTATGTTATAGTTGCACAAGACATTTGGTATATTATGTTCAGTTTTCTCCACCTTGCTCTAGGGAAGTTGCCATTAAGCTGGAAAGAGTGCAGGAAAGATTTACAGGGCTTTTGGCAGGAGTCGAGGGCCTGAGCTATAGTCTTTATTTCAGGATAGGTGCAGCAAGAACTAGGAGAAATAAGTTGAAGTGGAGAGTGGTAAGATTTAATAAGTACCTGGGAGGGGGGGGGGGGACAATTTTTTCATGCAAAGGGTGGTGGATATATGGAACGAACTGCCCGGAGAAGTAGTGGAGGTGTAAATAGCTCATTCTCTGCTCCCCCCCAGTCTAGTTTCAGTCAATAAAATACTGAATCAAGCACTTGAGTAACTAAACTTTATTTTGGATAAACAATAACAGTTCCCCTATACAATACCTAACCCACCGCAGGTTCGATTCTTGTATCTGCTTGGCCAAGCCCTCCTAGCCTCGTGCAAGCAGAGACACTCCAAAAGGTCACACTGTTGCAAGCGCTCTCCCAGAAGGTCGACACCGGACCCCGTGGGGGTAACCTTTTATAGGTCCCCGAACCTCGAGGGGCAAAACCACATGGGGGTGGTCTCTCCACAACCCAATCACACATATCGATTAACACAGTACATAACTGTCAGTTCCCCAACCCAATAATACAGTAGCTAATATATTGTATCTGGTAAGGCTTCTAAAAGGAAGCTAACAGAGATGAATTATGCAACATGTGCCTTGATATTCAGGAAACCCAGACAAGACTCAACACTTAACCCAATCAACATCTAGCAAAGTAAAGCTTTGCAACATTATTTACAATATGTATGTCTGGTTTGCATTGACCCAATCACTTCCATGCATTTTACACCTCATTGACACTGCAGATGTCCCATTCTTTCTCTGCAGCTCTTATCCAGACCGCAGACAAACTGGCACCATTCAGCAGCTTGTCTGAGTTCTGCTAGAGCCACATTTAACTTGACCAAAATGGCCTAGCAGTACAGAAACCTTTACTCATTTTTAGTACCATGGCTGCTCCAATTTAGCCAGGATTAACATTCCTCCCTTTTATATGACTGATACATAACCAAACAAATTGACCACACGATGATGATGTTTCTTCTCAGAATATTGTCAAGTTTCCCGAGTTTTCATGGGCGTAGTTTCACAATTCTCGTCTGATGAGTCTTCACCTCCCAAGCTTACGTGGGCGCGAATCCCCTCCATCTGTGTTGTCAATCCCTCTGTACTCTTTCCATAATCGAACCTATAATTCCTGGGAAAAACTGGGAATGAAGTAAGTTACCATTCATGCCTATACATTCACCATTACTATTCTTCTATCCTGTCACAAACTCTTCTATTCTGTCACTATCACTATTTGCTATCACTACTCTATAATAATCTTTTCCCTACTAGGATAAACACTAATCAACCCTCTCCATATTCACATGATGTTCTTCAATGTATTTATGATGATGATTTCTCATTTAAATTTCAGCTGGGTTCAGTCCAGATTTCCCTACAGGTGTGACTCTTATTTAAAGCAAACCATGAGGAATGTTTCAATTCAACCAAATTCAGTCTCAGCCTTCAATTTAATATTTTGAGTTTCACCAATTCCACAGCTTGTGGTCGATAACACAATTCCATCCAATTCCTGTGGAATTCCCAGCTGCTCAAATTTAATCAATCAAGTTCCATATATTGTATATTACCATAAAGCCAATTAAGAATGCTTAATCTAGGGACAATTTCTTTCCACCTTGATAATAGGAGCTGCTTTACTATCAAGGGTTAACAAATTTAGGTTCACCGGTTAAATACATCGACTCTGATATAAATACCCATTCCTCTAGTATTTCTATTTCACTATGACTTCTCCTCCAGTAAATCTTCCTAAGCGGTTAACTTCAGTTTCTCGAAGGGGAGTTCCATTATTCACATTCCTCTCTTACTGTTTTAATACTACCTCCCACATTCTCTGGGTACTCCTTCATTGTACTAGATTTCTCCAAGTTCCATCCTTCCCTGATGTTCTTTAAACAATCCTTCCCATCTTTGGCTGTCTGTCTAGGGGTGAGACAACATAAATACCAAGTCAGTAATCAGATTTTAGATATTCCTAAACCAAATCTCATAAGTCAATTCCCAATCTCAAACTTTAAAGTCCTTCCAATTCATGACCATACAAATTAGAGATCAAATTCAGAATTTTGTCAATTTATTTCTATGAAAATTTAGGCGCAAAGTAGGTGTCCACGAACTACAGAGGAGTATTCATTTCTATATCAATTCAATTTGTTCTTCAGAGGTTGTTTGTATTTCTTCAGAGAGTATCGGATGTTGTTCTCTTCTTTTTCCTTCACTGGTGTCAATAATTATGGTAGTTGGGCACTAGGGTATGTATCCTCTTCCTTTTTGATATTAATTCTGAAGGAGTAGGAATATCATGGAGAAGCTTCTCTTTTTGTTGGCCTTCCCCAGATAGTAGATAGTAGGACATGACAGTACCACTTCTTCTTCGTCATTGATCTTTGTCTCTGGGGAGCTACCCGGATGGAGATAATGGCCACATACTACCTGAGCTGTGTCTTCCACCCATTCTTAACGGTCCACATGCTCTGTTACCTCACTCCTCAGATAGTAGTATGCTGTAGGTGATACTGTCCTGGAGGCACAAACTTAATAACAAGCTATTGATCATATTTACAATGGCTCAATGACTCGCATACCTACTCCTGTACCTCCTGCGCAATGAATTCATTTCTTCTTCCTCTAGTGCCAATTTTGAGTTTCTTTCAGTTCTTTTCCCTTCTTGACACCAGTTACTTTGTTCCATTTCATATCTCTCTCTCATGATGAAGTTTCCCAATCCCAATCAGCTTCTTTGTAACTCTCTTCCTGTGATTCGAAAGGGGCGGTGTTCTTTCTTGTTCTTATTCAATTTATTATTCTCTTTGGGTCGTTTTAATGTCATGAGGATAATTCCAAATTTCATTTCAGGCTTTGAGGCAAGGGTTATCTTACTGTAGACAAAAGTGCTGGAGAAACTCAGCGGGTGCAGCAGCATCTATGGAGCAAAGGAAGCTGTGTCCACACTCTGGACTAGCTGGCAGATCAGGGCTACCGAAATGGATTTGGCTGCCAGAATGGTGCTTGGTTCCCTGCACCCTGATCCTCTGTCCAGCATTCCCTTCCTCTATCCTCAGGGTCCCAGGTATCCCTATACCCTCTAGGGATCTATTGCCTTGAACCCCATGGCCTCTCCTTTGACCCCTTCCTCCTCTGTGTTCCCTCATAGGGCAAGATCTGCTCCAATGTCCCCATCTCTCTACAAACATAGCATTGGTCAGGTCTAACAGCCCTATAATAGCGATGTTACAAAATCTACCTTCAGCGGTGCTGCAGATCTGCCACTGGCTGTGTGTGCGACTTCGGCATATTTGAGGGGGGGATTAAAATACAGGTTTGTATCACTTGTCGGAGAGGGATATCCTCGGGCTGCTAGTCGATGAAGAAAAATCTATCGGACTCCGTTCCTGTTTATTTATTTTTTAATCGCTGGACAATTTAATTTTTATATGTATCATTTTCCTTCCACTTCACAATTATGCGCCACTTTGTGTTGGTCTATCACATAATATCCCAATAAAATACATTTACATTTGTGGTTGTAACGTGACAAAATGTGGAAAAGTTCAAGGGGTATGAATACTTTTGCAAGCCACTTTATTTGTTTCATAATGCTTCAATCTATAATAACTGAAATTTTCATTCAGTTCTCTTAATTTTTAATAAAGTTATGGGCTTTTGACTGTCCTCAATCACAGCTTTTGTGTTAAGTCAATGGAAAAGCAATAGGGAACAAGATGCTTATTTCCGAGTATGAAAATGGTCATAACATTTTTAATATTGAAGATATGAAAGTGAATTAGGTATCAAATTAAACTTCTTTTTATGCTTTATCTGATGGGATAAATTGCAGACTTGATTTTTAAAATCTCAAAATTTTGTAACATTGCTACCTATAGCCTCTCCAACCAAATTCTCAAATAGGCATGTCCCTGAGATAACCAGGACGGATCCATGCTTTATATTCTTCTCCTTCGATGTTACTTCCAGTTTTTGAATGATTTTTACTGGTCTCTGGCAGGCTTCAGTTACGGTGGAACCGGGTTGCACTGGAGCGGGGGTGTCTGTAGCCCGGGGATAATCTGCACCTACTGCGGTATCCAATTCTAAAGGTGGTGTGTACAATTTCCTACTAGGGAATTGCCCAACAGGAATCCGCTGCATTTCCATGATATCGGGGATTTGTTCCGATTTAATAATTTTAGCGATATCAGTAGGTATGTTACAAAACTTACCTTCAGTCACGCTGTAATTCTGCCACTGGCCGTGTGCGCGATTTTGGCGCCTTTAAGGGGGGGCGGGGTTAAAACGCGGGTTTCTCCTCCCTTGTCCTGGTTAATATTTTGTTGGAGTACAAGCGTTGGCTGAAGAATCGTTCCTAGTGGCCTTTTGTGTATTTTTTATTTTTATTAAATCGTCAATGTCAGCGCTGGAGTAAATATAAAAGCAGCTCCTGAAGCGTCAACGCCGACAATGGGGACGGATTTCACACACGGGACAGGTAAACGAAAGTGGTTTCTTTAAATGTATAAAAGTGCTTCTTAAGAAGCCTTTAATTCACATTTTTTCATGCGACACGGTGATTTTATTCCCCGAACTAACGGCAGTATTTTTCATGCCAATACGGGGTTAAATTCACCGCAAATGAACGTTCCAAAAGATCGCGTTCCAGAAATCCTCACTCACAAGATGATTTAAATGCCCATTAATTTACACGTCTTAAACATTCAATTCCTTCCATTTGGCCTGTAAATTCATGAAAATGAGATTTAAAAATTATGTTATATTGTGAATTATTGTGTGAATGTTATTTGGACACTTAGGCTATTTAAAAATGTTAATCTATTCTTAAGAAATTGATAGATGTTTAGATCTAGTAATTGAATTTTGTAATTAGCTACAATTAGGTAACTAACTAATTATATGCTTTACTTTCATGTCTTCTAAGTAAGATTGTTTCATATTTGTTTCAGAATGCTTCAATCTATAATAACTGAAAATTTCTTTCAGTTATCTTAATTTTTAAGAACGTTATGGGCTTTTAACTGTCCTCGATCACAGCTTTTGTGTTAAGTCAATGGAAAAGCAATAGGGAACAAGATGCTAATTTCCGAGTATGAAAATGGCCATAACTTCTTTAATACTGAAGAGATGAAAGTGAATTAGGTGTCAAATTAAACTTCTTTTTATGCTTTATCTGATGGGATAAATTGCAGACCTTATTTTTTAAATCTCAAAATTTTATAACATTGCTAATATCAGGATCAGCTACTTCATGGCCCACTACTGTCTCACCCTCAGAGACACTGCTCCTTCTACTAAGGGAATCTCTGTATTTTAGGAATGATTCCTTTACTTCCCCAGCTGGTCTCTTAATCAATTTCGGCACCCACTTAGGAGGAATCTTCTTTCTGGCTCCCTGATCCCTCATACTATCCTCCTCTGTTTGTAAGGCAATCATCGGAGCCATAGAATCTTTTCCCGATTTCCCTGCTATGGATTTAATTTCGGTGGGTGGAGTCGAAGATGCCGTTGACTCCACCCGAGCGCCCTGTTCGCAAGCTGCGCAAGGTATTTTGGAACTAGGAACATGGAAGGGCTGAGAGGAATGCTGCGACTCTGCTCCAATAAAGTCTGCCCATTCTTTAAAAGGTTGGGCCTCTCTCCCTTCGAGATCATCGCTAACTGCAGCACTTTTACTAAATCTGATCAATTTAATTTTGGTCGGTGGGTCTACTTCCCCATTAAGACCCACTGTAGTCATTTCCCCTTTAAAAGGTGGTGCTCTCTCCTGCTCCTGACTTTCAATGTCTCTCTCTCTCACTTCCGAAACATCTCGAGAAGGACCAGTTCTCTCTTCTTCCATTCTTATCCCTGGTCTCGAAGCTGCCATCCTCAAAGCAGATAGCAAAACTATTTCTTTATTAACCTTTCTTTCGGTAAAGAACATTTGCCATATTTTAATAATTTCATTCCCCTCTTCACTATCCCCATATTATCTAACAATTCTTTCTACGTAAGTTATTCCCATTACATATTTCAGCCCACCTATCGGCCATATCTCTCTTCCTAACTTTTTATTTAATTTCCCCGACAATTTCCTTAATCTCTCTGCTTCCTGAGGAATTTTCTCGCAAATTATTCTTAATGTGCTCTCAGGAATGTTCAATAGGTCCTTTCTCTGGAACATTTCCCATCCTTACACAATAGTCACAATACAAATAAGATTCAAAGCACTCACACCTCTTCAATACTCGCTCCTTCCTTTCAGTTTCAGACTCCGGCCACTGAGATCACTCTCACACAATGGCTAACGTCTAGCAGATTCACACCTTTCTCACACAATTGTACATTCAATCTTTCCCAACTGCTGGTCAATTGTTCCACTCAATCGCTCAGTTCAATCACTCTACTCAATCGCTCTATTCAATTGTTCGACTCAATCACCCTTCAATCACGAGCTCAACTTTCTTATCAGTTCGATCACAATCACCTTTTTCAACTTTCAGTCTGTAAACAAAGAATCTCTAGTTTCTTAAACTAAGGAGCTCAATATTCAAAACTTAGCAGCAATCTCTCCCACTCAGAACACTTTAAGTTCACAAAGACAAATAAACCCGAACCACGCAAGCAAAACAATAATCAAACAAGAAACTATACCCCCAATTATAAGTAGACACACTCTATTACACACTCTAATAAATTCTTCTCATGGCATACTCGGTCAACGGAACGACTCCTCCCCTGACACAGTGATCGGAAGAATCCAAACCTTGATTGAACCACCACGAATCGGATCTTACAATACTAACAATTCCAATTTAAACAAATCCCAGATATTCTATTTAAATATACTTTTACCCCAATTATCCAACACACAAAATCCTTAAGCACACACAGTCAATACAAGTAGCGGTCCGCGATCTTAACACACTCTAAATATATTTTACACGTTACAAAATATTTATACAGTTTGGATCCGACAAAGATATAAACTGGAAATTTACAGTCACAACACGCTAGCGCACAATTCACAACCACTTTATTTCAATTCCGTGTCAACCAGTGAACCTCTCCCTCTGATACCGAAGACTTTCCCCTTCTTAGGGTACTCTTTGCTGAGGGGTACTACCTCTTAGTTGGCTACTCTTCCTCCTTCAGATACTCTCCTCCTGCTAAGACTGCACTTCTATTGTGGGACCTCTATCCCTCCACTCTAAGTTCTACAGAATTAGGGGTACTGTTCCCATCCGGGTACTTTTCACCAAAAAATCAGGTTCCCTTCTCTCAGTTACTCTTCGCTATCAGGTACTAATCAATAATCAATCAGAGGGTTACTATTCACTATGGATCAGCCGCTATTCGGAATCGATCTCAAACACGCTATACAAACTCCAAAGTTCTATATACACAGAATTCGAATTTTACTGTACGGGCAGAACTTCAATGTGAAATTCTGTATTTGGAAACTTGGATGCTGCAAATTTAAGTTCGCTCTCGGACAAATCAGTTTTGGTGCGTACCACTCAACGTACGGGGGCTCAAATTCAAATTTGTTCGAACAGTGAAATTTCGAATGGACTAGAGTATTCTCAGCCAATCTATACACTAGCCACCGAGCCTGGTGCCTTTACGAGAGTCCTGCTCCATCTTTTTAGGGTTGCAGAAACTCACACAGGCGTGGACTTTAACCAACCTGGGCTCACTCTGTCAAAAGGGCTTATTCCTTATAACCTGCTTGGCACCAGGTGTCAGTGCCTAGCCTCTTCGCGCTGGCAGTCGATGCTGATTTTTGGAACGCACCTTTTCAATCAGTGCTCCCAGTAATGACAAGTCAAATGCTTCACTGCTTAGCACATGAACCAGACTTGTATTTCAATATCCCGCCAATCGGATACTAACTCTGGGTAGAACTTTTAACCCAAGTCTGACATGGAATTTGGCTCTCGTCAGCAGCTGCAGTCTGCCAACTACGAGCAGGTTGTAGGGCCTCTAACCCCACATTAGTTTTAAGGGCCTTTAACCCAAAGGAGTGCTATCACCCCCCCCCCTCCCCGTACTTGCTAGACTCTATTCAACGATCCATGTTGGGATCCTTTCCCAAGTCCGTGAATGATCGATCCGCTCCGACTAGCGATGTGCTGAAATTCAATGCGAAAACCACACCGTGGCGCCGATTTCTGCGCTCGCGATCGGGAACCGCTCAACACCTTTAATCGCAAACAGGTGTTTGGGGGTCCGTTGAGATCCAGGACGAGCCCCCAATGTAAATAGCTCGTTCTGTACTCCCCCAGTCAATAAAATACTGAATCAAGCACTTGAGCAACTAAACATTATTTTGATTAACAATAACAGTTCCCCTATACAATACCTAACTCACCACGGGTTCGATCTTTGCATCTGCTTGGCCAAGCCTTCCTAGCCTCGTACAAGGAGAGACACTCGAAAAGGTCACACTGTTGCAAGCGCTCGCCCAGAAGATCGACACCAGACCCTGTGGGGGTAACCTTTTATAGGTCCCCGAACCTTGAGGGGCCGAACCACATGGGGGTGGTCTCTCCACAACCCAATCACACATATCGATTAACACAGTACATAACTGACCCAGAACAACTCTCCCAACCCAATAATACAGTAGCAAATACATTGTATCTGGTAAGGCTTCTAAAAGGAAGCTAACAGAGATGAATTATGCAACATGTGCCTTAATATTCAGGAAACCCAGGCAAGGCTCAACACTTAACCCAATCAACATCTATCTAGCAAAGTAAAGCTTTGCAACATTATTTACAATATGTATGTCTGGTTTGCATTGACAATCAGTTCCATGCATTTTACACCTCATTGTAAGACTCTGCAGATATCACATTCTTTCTCTGCAGCTCTTATCTAGGCCACAATCAAACTGGCACCATTCAGCAGCTTGTCTGAGTTCTGCTGAAGGCACATTTAACTTGACCAAAAATGGCCTAGCAGTACAGAAGCCTTTACTCAATTTTAGTACCATGGCTGCTCCAATTTAGCCAGGATTAACGGAGGGAGGTAAAATAACCAGATTTAAAATACATTTGGATGGACTCATGTTTTGGAATGGTTTAGAGGGGTATGGGCCAAATGCAGGATAATGGGCCTAGCTTAGATGGGACACTCTGGACGGCATAGACAGGTTGGGCCAAAGAGCCTGATTCTATGACTCCATGACTATGAAATACTCAGCAAGATTGGCAATGCTTGCGGAGAGAGAAAGGATTTACATTTTAGATTATGACCTTCCATCAGAAACTTTTCAGAGTCTGTCCCGCTGGGTAGTTCCAACATTTTCAGCTTTTATGCAATTACCATGTGATGGCATAAAGATAAAATGAAAACATTTATGATGTGCTTTCACACTTCATGAGAGTGCGGGGAACATATTTTGAATGGTTAACGCATTGGAAAAAATATTTTTGGAAGGCCAGCAAGTTAATGTGACGGAAAGATCTAGCAATTATCCTTGAGTAGATCTGTGAAACCAGCTGTTTATGAAATCGGTGGACAAAGTGTTCTTTGTTGTTGCTGTTCATGAAAGATCATAACATCTCGTCTTTACATACATATTGTAAATGTATTGTGATGTGCACGGAGATAAAACGTGGAACATAGAACAATACAGCACAGGAACAGGTCTTTCAGCCAACAATGTTTGTGCTGAGCATTATGACAATAAATACAAAACAGATATGTCATATCCTGCACATAATCCATATCTCTCTATTCCCTGCATTTCCACGTGCCCATCTAAAAGTCTCTTAAATGCCTCTATTGTATCTGCCTCCACCACCAACCCTGGCATTGTGTTGCAGGTACTCAACATCCTTTGTGAAAAAAAACACTGCATATCTCCTTTAAACTTTGACCCTCTCACAAGATGGCTCAAAGGTTCCTCCCACATAGGTAACAGTGATGGAGCCTTAGTGATTCCTTTTCCTCATTGCTTCCTCTATTCTAGCTTCCTCATATGAACAAGCGCAGCTTTTTAGATGACTCAATGAAACAGAACAATCCAATTCTTGTTCCTTGTGGAGCATTTCAATGTTCAACATCTTCAGAGATGTTCCAGGAGTTTCTTTGAATCTATTTTTTTGTCCACCACATGATCGTTTGTCCTTAGCCGCCTCTCTATGACATGGAGGATAATCTGGTTTGGAATTTGTCTGATAATTGGAATCTTATCTTGCCCTTTAATATGCAACAGGTGTGCATAAGTGTATCCACTTTTCCAAGATGGCGCCCAAGCCAGGCGACTCTTTGTGTGCTAGTCACAGAAGTGGTTCTGTAATCACACATTATCATTGCTCCACTCTTTTAAATTTCTACTCCAACAGCAGCATTTGTCTGTAACTCGTTTTCACCTAACCCACAGCTAACAATGGCCTGTTCTCTTTATCATCGTTACTTTTTTGCATATCTTTCATTCATTTGTTCTATATCTCTCTATATCACTGTCTATATCTCTCATTTCCTTTTCCACTGACTCTCATTCTGACAAAGAGTCTCGACCTGAAATGCCACCTATTCCTTTTCTCCAGATATGCTGCCTGCCCCACTTACTCCAGCTTTTTGTGTTCATCTTCGGTTTAAACCAGCATCTGCAGTCCCTTCCTGCACAGCAGCATTTCTTACTATATTCAGTTAGATCCACAATAGATAGCTCAATTGTAATCATGTATTGTCTTTCTGCTGACTGGTTAGCATTATGATTCTTATACTCAATGCCCCGACCAATGAGGCAAGCCCATTATGCACCTTCTTTACCATTCTATCTACTTGTGTTGCTACTTTCAGGGAGTTATAGATACAAGAATGCAGGTACAGGATACTGAGTTGGATGATCAGCCATGATCATATTGAATGGCGGTGTAGGCTCAAAGGGCCGAATGGCCTACTCCTGCACCTATTTTCTATGTTTCTATGTTTCTATGTTTCTAATCATACAAAAGATGAAAATCAGGTTTTATGAGTATTTTGAGATAATTATCTTTAATGAGTAGATTTTTCTTAATATTTCTGGCTATTTCTACAAGAAAAATAATGGTAACCTTTCTGTTGTATCAAATGTAACAAGTAATTGAAGTTTGTCCAGAAACAAGTTCAGAAATGTTATAAAGAAAACCTTGTGGGGTGTTGTTAAAATTTATGATATATTCTGTTTAAAATATCAACATTTTTTGAATTGTGAGTTCTTTGATAATAATCATATCTGTTGCCCTAGTGTTGGAACTGTACTCTAATCTGATCATATTGCATCTTCATTAAAATATTTTCTCAAATATGAGTGAGGATTATCTTTCACTGGCAAGCTACTCAGCGCATTTATGCATCTCCGCAGTAGATAGGGTGAATGCACAGAGTCTTTGATCCAGAGTAATACAATCAAGATTCAGAGGACGTAGGTTTAAGGTGAGAGGGAATGATTTCATTTTTCTTGCAAGGGGTAACTTTCTCACACAGAGGGTAGTGGTTAGACGGAATGAGCTCAGACGAGATTGTCGAGGCAGGTACTATAATAATGCTTAAAAGTCATTTGGACAGGTACATGGACAGGAAAGGGATATGGGCCAAACGTGGGAAGGTGGGACTCGCATAGAGAGGGCATCTCGATCGGCATGGGAAAATTGGGCTGAAAGGCCTGTTTGCATGCTGTATAACTCTATGACTAACCCATTTTTGCAATAGGCAATTGCAGCAAATAACTTCTAGTCTGAAATGTCGACTCGTAGGGCTCCTCCTTTAATGAGTTTCTCATCCATGAAGTAATCTCTGTTCTCTACGCAAAATTCTCTAAAGTTTTTACCTATGTCAAAGCTAGCCTGCTGCAGTCTGTATTAAATCTATGAAGTATTTTGGCAGCGCACTTTGGACAGCCTGCATGGGTTAGGTGCAGATTTGTTAAGGTTTAATTTAACATTTAGAGAAAAAATTATAAATTTCTCTTCCCTCCAGTATTGAATGTTAGGACAGATCACAACTGCATCTAAGAAAGTGAGAACATTTATATCTCCATGGAGATTTGAAATATGCTGCATGAAGACAACTGTTGAAGGGATATCACCTCCATATAAATTGTTATAAATTGAACATACCATTGGCCACAGTTAAACAAATTAAAACAGTTCTGTTCACACGATTAACAAAACTTACTGCAGAAAATGAGCAATCACTATAAAACAATCAAATTGCTACATACTCCAAAACTTTGCAATCTTGAGAGATCATTGATTATTTTCTGTAATTATCAAACTCATGAGCCATGAGGATGAGGAAGAACAAAAGGGGGAGGCATAAGGACAAGTAACAGAGGGATTTAGGAAGGCAGGCAATACGTGGAAGGAGCTCTCACTGTCATCTAAATGAAGAGTGATATTCAGCCCATAACACATAGGGGCAGAATTAGGTCATTCAACACATCGAGTCAGCTCCACATTCGATCATGACTGATCTATTTTTCACTCTCAACCCCATTCCCCTGCCTTCTCCCCATAACCTTTAATACCATTGCTGATCTAGTTCTTAAAACTACCCATTGATGATCTCCACAGCCCTGTGACAATGAATTCCACAGATTCACCAACTCTCTGGCTAAAGAAATTCCTTTACATCTTCATTCTAAAGGTACGTCATTTTATTCTGAGGCTGTACCCTCTGGTCCTAGACTCTCCCACTACTGGAAACATCCTTTCTACGTCCACTCTATCTAGACCTGCCATTATTTAATAGGTTTCAATGAGATCCCTCATCCTTCTAAACTCCAGTGAGTACAGGCCCAGAGCCATCAAATGGTCCTTATATGTTAACCCAATCATTCCCGGGAACATTCTCGTAAACCTTCTCTGGACCCTCTCCAACACCAGCACATTCATCCTCAGATATGGGTCTCCAAACTGCTCATAATTCAAATATGGGGCCCAAAACTGCTCACAATTTAGCTATGTGGCCCAAATATAATATTAAGACATGATCGGTGGCTGCCACGATGGGGTTAATCGCACTAAAGATTTGTTAATAGAGAAGCACCACCCAATTGTAAGGTGCATGCCAGTGCATTCCAAGCTTCCTTGCCAGTGCATGGAAGTGTGGAGATCACACAGGAATGAGCTTTGGATTCAGCAGTGGTTCCATAGAATACTCAGCCGAGGAGCCAGATAGCCTTTGTATCTAGCCTGTCAGTTGCATCCAGCACAGCCTCCGTGTTTTGTTTGCTGCTGACCTTCATCAGAAGTACAACTAGTTTGTTTTCATTTTAATTGCAATTGAAGTTTTTAATTAATTTACTTGTTGTACGTGGTTTAAAATGATTTAGTTACTTTCAATTTTCTTTCAGAAGTTTTTTTTTAACTGCTGCTAAATGCCTGTTATTATTGCAGGATGGAATAGACCTTTTGACTAGAGTCTCCTTGAGAGAGGCCTTAATTTCTACAACCTGCAGCCTCATTATTGCCTGTGTCCTTCTCTACCTTGTGAAATTGCTTCAGCAGCAAGGTCAATGTGAGGTTAGGAGCAATATTGTTGCAAGAAAGAAGTGGCATCCCAGAGATGTACCACGATGATTCATTTTGAAGAAGTTAGCAAGAAGGGTGATGAGTACAGGGGGATAGATGTAGTCAAAATGAACAGCAGCAAGACTTTTGATTAAGTTCTGTATCATTGGTTACTCTGGAAGGCTAGATCGCATGGGATCCAGGAGAGCTAGATATGGAAGCATAATTGGCTTAATTGTAGGATGCAGAGGGTGGTGGAAGGTTATGGCTAGTGGTGTGCCTCAGGAGTCAGTGCCAGGCCCATTGGATCCTGAACTTTCTGACGGAGCGACCGCAGGCAGTGAGACTAGGCCCGCACCTGTCCTCCACTATCACCCTGAGCACCGGCACACCACAGGGCTGTGTACTAAGCCCCATGCTCTACTCCCTCTTCACTCACGACTGTGTCCCTGCATTCGACACCAACACCATTGTGAAGTTTGAAGATGACACAACAGTGATTGGGCTGATCACCAACGGTGATGAAACAAAATACAGAGCGGAGGTGCAGAACCTGGCGTACTGGTGCGCTCATAACAACTTGTCTCTAAACGCCTCCAAGACCAAGGAGCTGATTATTGACTTCAGGAGGTCCCATAATGGAGAATACGCCCCCAATCTCCATTTAAGGGGAAAGTGTGGAGAGAGTGTCCAGCTTTAAGTTTCTGGGCACTCACATTTCAGAGGACCTCACATGGTCCACCAACACCGCTGCGCTGGTCAAGAAGGCACAGCAACGACTGTTCTTCCTGAAGACATTAAAAAAGACTGGTCTGCCCCAACAGCTGCTGACAACGTTCTACCGCTGCACCACAGAGAGCATATTAACGTATGGCATCTCTGTGTGGTATCTCAGCTGCACGGAGGCGGAGAGGAGAGCTCTTCAGCGCGTCGTTCACAGAGCGCAGAGGATCATTGGGACAGAGCTACCAGCCTTGCAGGGCATCTACCACACACGGTGCCTCAGGAAGGCCGTCAGCATCCATAAGGACTCATCACACCCTTGTAACGGACTGCTTGAACTACTTCCCTCTGGCAAACGTTACAAGGCCTTCTACGCCCGAACCTCCAGACTCAGAAACAGCTTTATTCCAAGAGCTATTGCGGCTCTGAACCGGCCCTGCTGAGTGCCCCCCCACCCACCCCCCCTCCCGGACAGTCTCCCTCGGATGGTCACGTCACTCAACTTGCTTGCTTATTTATTTATTTTACTTTTCCTGTACATCGGTGGAGCTGCATACTAAATCTCGTTGCACTGACGTGCAATGACAATAAAAGATATTATTATTATTATTATTATTATTATTGCTGTTGTCATCTATACCAACAAGTTAGATATGAATGTACAAGACATGGCTAGTATGTTTACAAATTACATGAAATTAGGTGGTATCGTACAGAGTTGAGGTTATCAGGAAATACTCTGGGATCATCATCAGTTGGGTAAGTGCACCAAGGAATGGCAAATGGAGTTTTGTTCATATAAGTTCATAATGGTTTTACATTTTGGGAAGACAAACCAAAGTTGTACTGATATGTAGGGCTTTAGGGGGGTGTTGTAGAACTTAGGGACCCAGGGATACAAGTACATAGTTCCCTGATAGTGGCATAACAGGTGCACAGGGGAAAGAAGGCTTTTGGCATGTTGGCCCTCATAAGTAAGCGCACTGAGTAGAGAAGTTGGGACATTATTTTGCAATTGTACAAGATATTAGTGAGGTTGCATTTGGAGATTGTTTTCAGTTTTGATCACCCAGCCAAGAGGAAAGATGGCATTAACTGGAAAGAATTCTGGGAAGATTTACAAGGATATTGCCAGGACTCAATGACCTGAACTACGAGCAGGCTGGGACTTTATTCCTTGGAGCAAAGGATAGTGAGGGGTGATCTTATTGAGCTGTATAAAATCATGAGAGGTGTAGATAAAATTAATTCACAGTCTTTTCCCCAGGGATGGGGAATCACGAGCTAGAGGGCACAGGCTTAAGTTGTGAGGGACAAGATTTAGTAGGCTCCTGAGGGACATATTTTTCATACAAAAGGTGGTATGTATATGGAATGCGCTGCCAGAGCAAGTGGTTGAGGCAGGTACAATAACAACATTTAAAATACAAATAGACAGGTACATGGAGAGGAAAGGTTTATGCAGGATATAGATCAAATGCAGGCAGGACTAGCTTAGATACGCATCTTGGCTTAAGTGGACATGGCAAGGCTTGCCATGGAAGATCTACATGGTAGGCTGGTTAAAAATGTCAAACCCATAGTATCCGCAGGAACATTGCAATATCCATTCAAACTTGAAACAAAGGGAAATGGCTGATGGTTGTATCTGTGGTTGGCAGGCAGTTATTAGTGGGATCCCACAAGCTCAATGCTTGGTCATTAGTTTTTGGCAACATAACAATTAAGATAAGGCAAAGCCATTTGGCTCTAAGAGCCAGCCAAACCTTTTGGATAAGGCTGATCTTCTACTTCAGTTCCTATTTCCTGCACAATTTCCAGATCCTTTGATTCCCTTATTAGCCACAAATCCATGAATACATGTTTTAAACAAAATCATTAACTGAGCCTCCACAGCTCCACAGTTCCAAAGAATCACCACCCACTGAATGAAGAATGTTACCCTTATCTCCATCCTCAACAGCCTAACCCTTCATCCAAGACTATAAAAACAGCTAAGGGTCCTTAGCCAGGGGAAATCTGCTCCCCACATCCATTTTGTTGAGCCTCTAAGAACTTTGTAAGTTTCTTTGAGATCACCTCGCATTCTTCTAAAATAGAATATATAAACTTAATTCATTCAATCTCCTCATGTCAAACTTCATTCTCGGAATCTATCAGATGAGATTTCATTACACTCCTTCTATGACTACGAAAGCACACTGTGTGAGATACTTCAGGTGCAATGTTATGAATAACCTAGATATTTACACCAAGGTATGTATAAATCATGCTGTTGGGTTCATGCTTGGTTTGGGAACAGCTCTGCCCAAGACTGCAAGAAATTGCACAGTCATTCACACAGACCAGACTTCTCACAAATGACTCCATCTTCACTTCACGCTGCTTCAGGAATCAGTCAACATAATCAAAGACTTGTTCCAGCTCATCATTTCTCTTCTCCCTGCTCTGATCCAGGAAAATGTGCAGAAAATGTGCAGCACCAGATTCAGGAATAACTGAAACCAACTGAGTCCCCTCTGAATTAAGGCTTCTGAACAGTTCTTCTATTAGCCAAGGTACTGCCCAATTCATCTCTACCCCATTGCAGACACTGGACTTTATCTATGGAACTGGTGCACTACAATGCTGAGAACAGTATTTTCTGTATTTTCCCCTTTGTTCTACTAAATTTACGTGAGTTTGACGATTGTATTTATCTATAGTATTATCCGGTTTTATCTGGTTTTCACTATACCACAGTACACATGATAATAATACACCTAAACCTAAACCTTCCTGTACCCTAATTCTCTCATTATGTAGCAAAATGTCATATGTCTATCCAATTGCTTACTTCATCTATTGCCAGTTTCCAGTTACTTTTGTGCAATGACACCTTGATCCCATTCATCAATAACATCTCCCAATCTGGCACTTTTTTTAATACGCGATGATTTTCTGAATTTTTACAGTATCTGTGAGGAAATGAGAAGCGAGTTGGTTATGATAAATTAGGGAGCTTCTAAAAGGCTTGATAGTGGATAGACAATGGTAACATTTATGAAATGAATGTAAGAAGTACAACATTTGATATTGTAAAAACACAAAAGGGAAATAAGGATCCAACCATAACTATCAAATAAAAGTATTGCAGTAGATCCAAAGAAGAGTCACATAACATTGCAAAGAAAGTAGCAAACAAAGACATTCAGCAGACAAAGAAATTGACTGAGTGCAAAAATAGAGATGCGAGTGAACCTGCAGGGACTATAAAAAATAAATTAAATGTTACCCTGCAGTCAGAAACAGGAGAATTCAATATGGGTAATGGAAATGACAGAGCAATTAAACAAATATTTTGGCTCTGTCTTCACTGAGATGGTATAAGTAACCAAGAATTTAATGACGATTGATTTTGCTTCATAATTATTGTCTCATGAACCAAGATAGAGTGAAAGGTTTTGTTTTGCGTGTTATCCAGATAAATCATACCATACATGAGCACATCAGATAGTGCAAAAGAGAAAATAAACGGAGTGCAAAATATTGTGATATATTTGCAGGGAAACTGCAGATACAAAGTGCGCAAGGGCAATAGTGAAGTAGAATGGAAGATCTGGAAATTCATCCCAAGCAGATGAAAGGTTTGTTCAAGAGTCTAATCACAGCAGGGAAGAAGCTGATCTTGGATCTGGTGATGTGTGCTTTCAAGTTTTTGCATCTTTTGCTAAATGAGAGAAGAAAGAAGAGAGAGTGACAGATATGTGAGTGGTTCTTGATTATGTTGGCTGCTTCCCCGAGGCAGTCAAATATAGATGAAGTCAATGGGGGAGAGGCTAGAAATTAGTATTAGCAAGAAAATAGTGCTGGAGAAATTAATGACACTAAAAACTAATAAATCCCCAGAACCTCATACTTTGCATCTCCAAGTACTAAAGGAGATTATAATTTTACAAAATGCTATAGATTATGGAGCAGTCTCTGCAGAATGGAGGCTGACAAATAATACCTCATCATTTGAAAAACAGGCTTGATGCATCCAGAATCAAAATTAGAATTAATTACATGGGTGTTAAATTTACAGTTTCCTTAGAGTTAATAGCCATGTAAGATCACTCGAGTACAAAGCTGCATTTGCATGTGGTAATTTGTAGTGGTTTGTGGCATTTCTTATCATGTAACCTTATCTCACAACTCTTTTGCAGTGTACTGTGATTTATTATGTTATATTATTTGTAGTATTTTACTTTATGTTAGTAGGAATTATGTTTGGTTTCAAGAACATTTTAAGAAGAATTATGAGTTGTGCTACTCTCTGAGTTCTTGTATCTGCAGCCATCAGAACTTCACCCAGTCAATCAGTAACAGAGAGCACTGCAGAAACCCAACCAGGCACAGCCTACTAACCTGAGAAAGATACATTTATTCCTCCCGCTTTACCTTTTGCCTGTTAATTAATTCTCAATCCATTCCAGTACATTGTGCTTAATTTCATGTGCTCTTATTTTACGGATGAACCTCCTTTGTTGGAGTCTGAAGAAGGGTTTCGGCCCGAAACGTTGCCTATTTCCTTCGCTCCATAGATGCTGCTGCACCCGCTGAGTTTCTCCAGCAGTTTTGTGTACCTCCTTTGTTGGACCTCATTAAAAGCTTCCTGAAAATCTAAATACACCACATTTGTATTAGCTATAGTTGACTCTTACTTCCATTTGTATTTTTTATCCTACCGAAGGTTGTCATCTTCCAAAATTCTGTGGTCTGGAATGATAAAGAAGGCATACTGTATGGTATTGTTCAAGAAGGAACTGCAGATGCTGGAAAATCGAAGGTAGACAATAGTGCTGGAGAAACTCAGCAGGTGCGGCAGCATCTATGGAGCGAAGGAAATAGGCAACGTTTCGGGCCGAAACCCTTCTCCATACTGTATGGTATGCTTGCCTTCCTCAGTCGAGGCATTGAAAATAATCAGCAAGATGTCATGATGCAGTTTCATAAAATCTTGGTTAGGCCATAAATGGAGTACTACATGCTATTCTGGTTGCCCATTACAGAAATAATGTGAAGACTTTGGAGAAAGAGCAGAAGAGGTTTATCTGGATATTGGCAGGAATGGATGGTAATGGTGGCTATAGGGTGAATTTGGACAGACTTGGATTATTTTCTCAGGAGCTTAGGCTGCCAGGAGACTTGATAAAAGTTTAGAATATTATGAGAGAGATAGATAGTGTAGATAATCAGGACCTTTCTACAAGGGTGAAAATGTTAATTAAGAAGAGCAAATCTTTCAGGCGGGAAGGGGAAAGTTTAAAGGAGATGTGTGGGCAAAGACACAGAAAGTGGTAAATGTCCACATCACGCTGCTAGGTTTGATGATTGAAGCATTGGCATTGGCTTTTTACAATGGGCACTTTAATATGCAGTGAATGGAAGGATATGGATCACATACTGGCAGAAAAGGTCAGTTCATCATGGGCCTGTGTTGTATGTATGAATGTTTCATCTACCGTTTCTCCCTTATCTATTCTATGAGTCAGATTCTCAAAGAACACCCCCTAAATGAGTCAAACATGATTTTTCTCTACATAAATCTACACTGGCTCTGCTCAAAATATGATAGCTAAAGATCATATAATGATAGTTAAAGATACCAAGACAGAACCAAAAGGTGGTTATAAAGGCATGTGAGATGTTTTCCTTTATTAGCTGATACGTAGAAGGTGAGTAAAAGGGAAGGTATCTTAGGACTGCACAAAACATCGGTTGAATCATAGCTTGACCACAGAGTGTAGTTCTCGGTGCCATGATATAGTAAAGATATTATTGTACTGGAGTGAGTGCAAATAATATTTATGAAGTTGTTGTCATCAAAAGAAAATTGTAGCTGTGTGGAAAGACTGAATAAGAAGACATGAGAGACTGTAGATGCTGGAATCTGAAGCAAAAAACAAACTGCTGGAGGAACTAATCTATAATGCAATGTGCTGAAAAGTAAGATGAGGCGTTCTTCCCCCAGCTCGTATTGTTACATTGTAACAGGGCAAGTGGCAATGGAACAATAGATCAGAGTGAGAATGGAATGAAGAATTAAAGTGACAGGTGATGGGAAGCTCAGAATCACCCCAGCAGTCTGAATGCATTTGTCCCATAAAACAGTCATCCAGAATGCGTTTGGTTTTGTTAAATAAAACTTTAAAACACAACACAAAGATTGGGCAAACCAATCAAGAATTTATTTAAGAGCACCAAATGCAGTGATCACTGGGAGCAATCTAGGAGATTGCATCAAAGGCAAATTCTGTATATAAGTAGATGAATCTTTGTTCGTGGAGCAATCTACGAGATTCATCTAGAACAAAGATTCATCGACTCCTTATATACAGAATTTTTCTTTGATGTTACGTTTATTGCAGAAAGCAATTTAGAACTTTTCCTTCTTCCAAATGGTCATATAACAAATATACATCATGCACCTCCGAAAGACACAGCAGAGTAAACACAGCCCAATTCCACACCATTACAGATAAGCAAATGTCCTGTTACCCTTTTGACCTTATTTTATTGTTTTACAATTGCCATTTGTCCTTTGACGACAGAGAACAGAATCTGACTAAAGTAGACTGCAGTATCATTTACATATACTCAGTTTCAACCTTCATTAAAGCACTGAATTATTATGACACATGAAGAGGCATTTTTAAGCACTCTACCTTGCTGGCTTGAAGGGCCGAATGGCCTACTCCTGCACCTATTGCCTTTTGTCTGCCTTCTTGAAGCTTTGCAATTTATCTTTGACAGTTTCTACAAAGTAGAGGAAACTATGTTGTGAGCCATGCAGTACACTAGATTGGAAGAAGTAATTGCAATACTTGCAATAGCTTGTGAGATACTTGCAGCAGCTATTATCTATGTGTAAGAAGGAACTGCAGATGCTGGTTTACACGGAAGATAGACATAGAATGCTGGAGTAACTCAGTTGGTCAGGCAGCATCTCTGAAGAAAAGGAATAGGTGATGTTTTAGGCCGAGACCCTTCATCAGACTCTGATGAAGCATCTTGGCCTGAAACATCACCTGATCCTTTTCTCCAGAGATGCTGCCTGACCTACTGAGTTACTCCAGCATTTTGTTTCTATTACTTAGTTAATAGTGAGGAGGCTAGAATATCAGCGTGCAGTTAATTGTTGAATGGAGTGTGTTTACATTGTTATGCTGATGGTGATGCAGTTATCAGGTAGTGTTGTGGTAAGGTGGGGCCACCTTGCACCACCTATTCATGTCAAGGTTTTATATTTCTTGAAGAATTTAACATGAGTTCAATTCTACTACACAACTACATATTCACTTTCTAACACAGGTACACAAATGACAATTAACACTGTTTCATCTTTTCAGGAGCAGTGGCACAGCGGTAGAGTTGCAGCCTTACAGCACCAGAAAGTTGGGTTCAATTACGGGTGCTGTCTGTATGGAGTTTATACTTTCTCCCCATGACTTGCATGGGATTTCTCTGGGATCTCCAGTTTCCTCCAACACTACAAAGAAGTACAGGTTTGTAGGTTAATTGGCTTGGTATAATTGTAAATTGTTCCTAGTGTGTGTAGGATAGTGTAAGTGTGCGGGGATCGCACGTCGGCATGGACTCATTGGGCCGAATGGCCTGTTTCTGTGCTGTATCTAAACTAAATATACTAAAGAACAAGTGACAAGATCTAACTGGGATTCTAATAGTGCCCCGCTCCCCCCCCCCTCCCATATTAGCTTCCTTTAGTCACTTTCCTCCACGTTACCAAAGGACATTACCCCTTTATACTCCCCCCTCCTCAACATTCAGTGCCATATCATTTAGAATTTGATTTCAACCTATGCCACAATAAACCTTTTCCATTCTAATCCCATTTCCATTTCCATTCTAATCCCATTTGCCTGCTATTTTCCAACATTACTTAATAACCTTAATTTTCACATTTGTCTAGAGACTGTGTGTTACAACAAAGCTGAAAAGCACTAAGAATGCAGACAGATTTGTTGCTATTACTGTATTCTGGTCCTGGAGTGCAGCAAGGTGTTCAGTGTTTTTCTGATTACCCTTTGATGCCAGTGACCACGATCAACGATGTGCAGCATGTTCCTACAGCTGGTGACATTAAGGATATCACCATTTTTATACCTGGCACAATTTGTCTTCATGCTAATCCTTGGTCCCTGCTGCTGTAATGCCTTCTATCAGGTGTTTGTGCAATTTGATTTTATTAATTTCTAAAATTGTTCATGAGAGTTAAAAGTCAAGAGTGTTTAATTGTCATTTGCAGGGACAATGGAACAATGAAATTCTTATTTTTCCCATTATAAATGAACAAATGCATTTCATCACAACATACTGATATCTAGCCTACAGTCATTACTGTTGGGCTGAGATTTCCTTTGAGGCATTCTGGGCAGTAAAATCACTGCCAATAGTTCAAACTAGAATTGCACCATGTTAGGAATTATGCAGCGGTTATAAATTATGTGGGAGTAGCAGCCATTAATTCAAAACTCTAACCAGCTTTTGGTACATCTGTTCTAATGTGCATTGAAGCCATTAATTAGTTTGCAATTAAAAGGATATTTTTGCAAAGAGGCAGGTTGTCCACACGATTGGACCATTATTGGTTCTGCATGCATCAGCTGAATGAACGATAATGGGGTTTGTTATTTATCCTGCATCAAACCAGAAATCTTTAGCTTAAGTTATTTCACACCACTTTGATAGAGATGAAGGAAACCTGCAGACCATACTTGTTATGCCACTTGATACATCAAGCATGGCCAGAGGCATATTTGTCTATCAATAAATGGTATATATGTGTAATCAAGAGAGTCAGCATTGGCAACACTAATTTTGGGTGTCTAGCAGCTCTAACATCAGAAGCTTTTAGACCACCCATATGAGATTCAGAGAACCATTCAGAGATGTCTTGTCAATGGAACATTTTGTCAGACTCAAATATCGAAGTATACAATATCATTGTAGTTATATTAATTGTGTTATAGAAATCTCCTAATGATATATTTGATCTAAAAAGGATAAAAAGTTAATGTTTTTTGAATTTGGAGATTCTACCAACAGGGTCTCCAAGACAATGTTTGTTTCTCTTGATGAATAAAGACTTCTTCATAAACCAGCATCAGCCTCTGAGTGGCTTAGTTCACAAGTCACAACACACTGCACCGGCTGAAGTGTCAAGGGAAATACTGTAACTGATCTTGTTTTAGAAATTAGTCATCACAAAATCAATATCAAAGGTGTACGTGAACTAAATGTATTTATTCTGTAATACATTTGTCATCGCATTTTTAAGGTTGATCGTAAGCAGCAGTGGAGGCTAAATTGGCGTGTGATGGAAAGCAGCCAATTGGCAGTGGGTTATTACCGCATATATCAAGTGAAATGCACACTACATAATACCTTCTTGTTGCAGACTAGATTGGATGATTGCAGTGCATGTTGTTAACTAACAGTATACACCAACAGAGTCCATAATCATTTCTTATATCAGTTAAAGCTGAAATTATTTGCTCCTTTTAAATAGGAACTGCTTTGTGACTTTAGCATGAGTTTTGAGTTGTACAGATTGTGATTCTGATGAAGGAAATAGTGAAGAATGGTTGAGCATGGGAAAGAATAACTCCAGGGTGTTGCAATGGAGATCTCAGTGAATGAAGTGGACACTTAATAGGCTATGGCGAGCAGTATGCCAATGTCAAAGCAGGGGGTTAGGCACTAGAATCTACATGGCTTCACAATAACTTCTGCAACCTCCAGAAAATTTGATTCCATAGATAGACACAAAATGCTGGAGTAACTCTTCTGAAGAAGGTTCTTGACCCAAAACATCACCCATTCCTTCTAACCAGAGATGCTGCCTGTCCCGCTAAACTTCATTTAAAGTTTATCTTCGGTTTAAACCAGCATCTGCAGTTCCTTCCTATAAGACTCGATTCCATGCTAGTTCTGTGGGTTCTGATGAGCAGGATTGGGTTGTGAAGTTAGACACACCTACTGGCGTTTATGTTGGTTTTGTTTGTGTGCTCTAGACATAAATGTGTGTTTGTGTGCTCCAGACATAGACTCAAGATTCTCAACGCCAACGCTAATACTCATTCTACATTATATGGGACAGGGAGTGCCATGCAAAACATAAAGTGGTGGAGGAATTCAGCAGGTCAGGCCATGAGCTAGGCCAAAGAAGGCTGCAGACCTGAAACATCATCTCTCTATTCCCTCCACAGATGCTATCTGACTGGCTGAGTTCTTCCAGCTCTTTGTATTCTGCTTAAGAAGATAGAACTAATCATTATTTGAATTGCCCATGGTGACCTGTTGCCTGTAGCAGAGTGGGTTGAAAACAACAGCATCTTCATATCTAAATCATCCTTCTCACATCACACTTCTTTAAACCTTGTGTTCTTCTAACTTACAAGTGCTCAAGCTGGGTCATCCAACAAACACTCTCTGATCTAATTTCCTCTCTAGTAATTTATCCTGGCCCCTTCCCCTTTCTGATATAAGCAAATGCAATCTGATCAGCCAGGATAGGAACTCCAAGAAGGCAGTGATTATGAAGACATCATCAGTTGATTTCACGTTCAACCCAATAACTCACAAAGTGGTACAGGGAATGTAAGGGAAACCTTACGTTCATATAGCACCTTTTCCAACCTCCTCATGGTCTTTTCTGGTTTATATGAAAACACTAATTCAAAAACTTTAATTATCTTCCCAGTCAGAAGAAAAATGACAACATTGAACATTGTTTGTGGCAGTGTTAATCCAATAAATCAAACTTTAATAATTAATATAATTTCTAGAGGAAAATGCAATTGCCTCAACATATCGACCCCCAAGAAAGCACCCCAGAGAATGAATGTAACCATTCTAAGACTCTTGGATAGAATATTAGTTTAGTTTAGTTCATTGTCACGTGTACCAATGTACAGTGAAAAGCTATTGTTGCATGCTAACCAGCCAGCGGAAAGACAATTCATGATTACAATTACGCCATTCACAGTGTAAGAATAAATGATAAGAGAATATTGTTTAGTGCAAGGTAAAGCCAGTAAAGTCCAATCAAAGATAGTCCGACGATCCCCGATGAGGCAGATAGTAGTTCAGCACTGCTCTCTGCATGTGTTGGAATGGATCAGTTGCCTGATAACAACTGGATAGAAACTGTCCCTGAATCTGGAGGTGTGTGTTTTCAGGCACCTTTTTCCTGATGGGAGAGGGGAGAAGAGGGAGTGGCCAGGCTGCAACTATCATCACTGGAAACATCACCTTAACTGAACCCTGGTCACTTGGGCCATGAATATTATCAAAACTTCTGTACAAGTTTTTTTTGAAAACTTACACATAATTACAATTAATATTGGCAACATTCCTATAGTTATACTTATATTAGTGAGGCCTGGCACACTACGAAATGGCACACTACGTCATAGCACACTACACATGCCTCATTGGAGTTCATGAGAATTTTGTAAGGGGCAGCAATGACTGATCATATACCTGTTGCTATGACAATAAATGTTGAACACCTACCTGTGGTATCCAGAGATAGAAATAGCTTTAACACAGAAAAACTGGACTGGTCAATCCACACAAAGGAAGACATCTTAGCCTATTATGCTCATACAGATAAATCCTTAAGCAATATTCATCTACCTAAAGATGCAATAATGTGTAGTAATGTTAATTGTAAGGATATGAAGCATAGGAGAGATATCTGCTCCATATATAATGATATAGTAAGTGCTTTATATGTAGGCAGTAAGCCTTACTGCAAGCATAAAAATAAGACACATAACATCAGGCCTGGCTGGAATAAGTATGTAGCTGATTATCATGCTGAAGCCCGTGAAGCCACTAAATCATGGGCTGTGGCAGGTAGACCCAGACAGGGGCCTGCGTTTGAGTACAAGAAGCTCACTAATGCAAGATATAAGTATGCTGTTTGCTTCATCTGTAAAAATGAGCAAGCTTTGAGGGCTGATTCCATGGCTAAGAAGCTGCTAAGTAAAAATGAAACTGATTTTTGGAAAGATGTGAGAGCTCTTAACAGTTGCAAAACATCTCTACCATGCACTGTAGATGGAATTTCCGGATCAGCTAATATCGAGGAGTTATGGCGACAACATTATAGCACTTTATTCAACTGTGCCCAAGGTGATTTGTATAGGGTGGACAATATTGAGAGTAATGACTCAATGTTGATTATGTCACATGAGGTGTATCATGCCATGAACAAGTGTCCAACAACAAAGCAAGTGGCTTGGATCATATTTCTGCTGAACATCTTAAGTATGCGAGTATGAGGATAGCTCCTCTCCTTGCTATTTGTTTTACTGGCTATATGATTCATGGCTTGTTACCAGACTCAATGTTGTCTGTTCTGCTAGTGCCGGTCATTAAGGACAAAGCTGGTAAAGTAGGCAGCCTAAATAATTACAGACCCATAGCTTTAGCCACCATATTGTCAAAAGTCTCAGAAAAAATTCTGCTGGATAGAATAAATGAGTTTGTTAACTCCACAGATAACCAGTTTGGTTTTAAAGCTAAACATGGCACTGACTTGTGCGTATATGCCCTAAAGGAGATTGTAAACAAATAAAGAGGCAAAAACTCTTCAATTCTTATATACTTTATTGATGCTTCCAAAGCCTTTGTTCGTGTTAATCATAAAAAGCTGTTTGTTAAAATGAGTCAAAGAGGGGTGCCTAAATACATTGTGAGAATTCTGGCTTACTGGTGTGCCCACCAGACTATGCAAATAAAATGGGGCAATAGGGTCTCAGCCCCATTTGGGGTTAGCAATGGTTAGACAAGGGGGAATTTTGTCCCCAGTCCTTTTTAATCTTTATATTGATGATCTGTCCAAGCAATTGAAAGCCTGTAATACTGGGTGCATGATTGGTAATATTTTAGTGAACCATATTATGTATGCAGATGATCTTGTGGTCTTTAGTCCATATAGCACTGGTCTCCAGCAGCTCTTTACTATATGTTCTGTGTATGGTGTGGAACATGATATTAAATATAATGCTTGTAAGAGTGCTGTTATGATCTGTAGAACCAAAGAGGATAAATGTCTAAAATGTCCTGATTTTAAATTGTCTGACAATAATCTCAGTGTCTGTAATAAGGTAAAATATCTTGGGCATTTTATTACAGAACAAATGACAGATGATGAGGATATTTTTAGGTAACGACGTATGCTGTATGTACAGGCCAATATTCTCTTGCGTAAGTTTGGTGCGTGTACAGATGAGGTGAAGATGTTGCTGTTTAGAGCATATTGCACACCACTCTATACTGCGCACCTGTGGTTGAACTACAGAAAGACAAGTTTGCAGAGACTAAAGGTGGCCTATAATAATGCCATGAGAACATTGCTAAGGAAACCTAGATGGTGTAGTGCTAGTAACATGTTTGTGGCTGCAGGAGTCAGTACTTTAGAAGCTATCCTAAGAAATCATATATATAAATTCATTTGCAGGATAAATTACTCTAAAAATGTAATTATCGTGGCTTTGTTAAACATAAGGTTTAGTACTACACGCTACCAGTTGTGGAGACACTGGTATCGCTGTCTCATTGTAGGACATTGATCATTCTTTTTTATTCTGGATTTTAAATCATGTATTGTTTTTTTTAATATATAATTTATGATGCTTTTATAAGTGATATACTAAGATTTTATATGTATTTTTTGTTGACCGAAATAACCCTTGTCTGGACCTTGAGTCCGAAATAAAGTTTATTATTATTATTATAATGTGTATACATTATCAAGCATGCTAAAGCTTTGCTCTGCATTTCACCCATCACTTCACCCAGCAGTTCATATTGAACATTAAATTATCCAGCATAAGTGGACAAAATGTTTAGGAAAGAACTGCCGACATTGGTTTCAATTGAAGGTAGTCACAAAATGCTGGAGTAACTCAGCGGGACAGGCAGCATCTCTGGAGAGAAGGAATGGGTGACATTTCAGGTTGAAGAAGGGTCTCGAACTGAAACGTCACCCATTCCTTCTCTCCAAAGATGCTGCCTGTCCTGCTGAGTTACTCCAACATTTTGTGTCAACATCCAGCATAAGTGATGGGGCTATAACAATAACAACCAAGCAAATGTCTAAGTATCTTCTTAAGAACCTGTTCAATGATGCCCATTGGCATTCCTCACACAACCCAACAGAGGAAGTGTGAACTCTAAATGTATTTCCAACTCACAAGATAAAAATGGACCAAATAGGACCTTGACAAAAGACGTAGTTTTTCTTTGTCCAGTAAGTCCACTCTTCTGATTAAGGTTAGGTAAGATTAATATTCACAAATTTTTCAGCATGTTGGTATTGGTAGCAAGACTAGCAAATATCAGCCAAAACTAATTGCCTCTGAAAATAATGATTTGCTCGGCCATTTCAGTGGACTTATTAGTGACAAACATGTTATAGCAGGGCTGTAGAATTTATTGCCCTGATGGACATCAAAGAATCAGATGTTTTTATGACAATCCAGTTGTTTCACGGTTATTATTACCAAGTATGACCATTCCTATTTTCCCTAAATTCCATGTTCTTAATAGAATTTAAATTCATTCACATCTAGTTCAGTTCAATTTATCTTGACTTCATGTTGTGCACATTCATTGTGGGCCAAAGAGCCTGTTCCTGTGCTGTACTGTTCTGTACTCGATGTTCTATGTTCCACTCTTGCTATGGTAGTACTTGACCTTTGAACTTTGGTCTCTGAAGTGAAAGTCTTGACCCCTGGAGATTCAGAAGAATTATATAAATACATTTTTAATCTATGAAATTGTAAATCTAATCTATCCTCATTTTATTTAAATACTTCAGTTGACTTCTAATTCCTGTAGCTCATGCCAAATCTGCAGCTTAAACAGCTGACTTGTAAAATGTGTTGATTCTAATGTTAAATTAATTGTCGCAATTTTGCAGTTCTGTTTCGGAGACGGAAGGAATATATTGATAATAATAGCTGAAGGTGAAAATCTTTGCATTTATTTGCTATTAATTTCTTTTCCAGGCTCCACAGATGGGAAATGATGCCATATCTGCAAGTGTGTGTTGATCCAATTACAGATTTCATATCAGGTTGGCTCCAATGCTTTCCTTACAAATGTACTCTCTTCTCTTGGATAAAAAGTAGCAACCAATTTGTACACATCATTAAACAAAAAATCAAATAAATAAATAATATGATTACAGAGATGGAGTTTTTTTGCTATTCCTAATTGAAGTATACACGATGGCAGAATGCAACTTCTCTTTTTCAAAATGGCCCATAGGGTGACAGGGTGCTTTTCTAAAAGTTTGTAAACCTATTTTCCTGCTCTTCTTCTTAATTTTGTATTTAATTTTATATCTCTAACCCCCCAATCCAGATTATCTAACATAGAGCATATAACAGTACAGCACAGGAGCAAGCCCAAATGACTGTCGAACATGATGCCAAATTAAACTAATCCCTTGAACTAATCAATATAGCTCCATACCTTGCATATTCATCACCCTATCTAAAAGCCTCTTAAATGCCACTATCATGTCTGTTTCTACCACCACACCTGGCAGTGCGATCCAGGGATCCACTCTTGGAAAATGTTTTTGACTGTCCATCTACTCCTCTCGTAATTTTATAGGTTTCCCTCGGTCTCCGATGTTCCAAAGAAAGCAATCCAACTTTATCAATCCTCTCCTTACAGCTTCTACCCTCTAATTCAGGCGGCATTCTGGTAAACCTGCACCCTCCAAACCCTTTATAATCTTCCTGTAATAGAACAAGCAGAACAATGGACAATACTCCAAATACAGCCTAATCAAAATTCTGAAGCTGCAACATGACCTTCTGATTCCTATACTCTATATACTCAATATACATCCTTAGAAGGCTTTATCATGATGCATCACAGCTTGGTTTGGGGTATGACACAGCTCCATCCAAGACCACGAGAAATTGCAGCAAATTGTGGACGCAGTCCAAACCATCACAAAAATCAACCTCCCTATTGACTCCATTTAAACCTCATGCCGCCTCAACCAGGCCAGCAACATAATCAAGGATGAATCGCACCCTGGCCACTCCCTCTTCTCCCCTCTCCCATCAGGCAAAAGGTATAGAAGTGTGAAAACGCACACCATCAGATTCAGGGACAGTTTCTTCCCAGCTGTTATCTGGTAACTGAATCATCCTACCGCAACCAGAGAGCAGTACTGAACTACTTTCTACCACTTTGGTGACCCTTGAATGCAACATCTCCAAGTTTGCGGATGACACGAAGCTGGGGGGCATTGTTAGCTGTGAGGAGGATGCAAGGAGGCTGCAAGGTGACTTGGATAGGCTGGGTGAGTGGGCAAATGCATGGCAGATGCAGTATAATGTGGATAAATGTGGCAAAAACAGGAAAGTAGACTATTATCTAAATGGTGGCCGATTAGGAAAAGGGGAGATGCAACGAGACCTGGGTGTCATGGTACACCAGTCATTGAAAGTAGGCATGCAGGTACAGCAGGCAGTGAAGAAGCGAATGGTATGTTAGCATTCATAGCAAAAGGATTTGAGTATAGGAGCAGGGAGGTTCTACTGCAGTTGTACAGGGTCTTGGTGAGACCACACCTGGAGTATAGCGTACAGTTTTGGTCTCCAAATCTGAGGAAAGACATTCTTGCCATAGAGGGAGTACAGAGAAGGTTCACCAGACTGATTCCTGGGATGTCAGGACTTTCATATGAAGAAAGACTGGATAGACTCGGCTTGTACTCGCTAGAATTTAGAAGATTGAGGGGGTATCTTATAGAAACTTACAAAATTCTTAAGGGGTTGGACAGGCTAGATGCAGGAAGATTGTTCCCAATGTTGGGGAAGTCCAGGACAAGGGGTCACAGTTTAAGGATAAAGGGGAAATCCTTTAGGACCGAGATGGGAATATTTTTTTCACACAGAGAGTGGTGAATCTCTGGAACTCTCTGCCACAGAAGGTAGTTGAGGCCAGTTCATTGGCTATATTTAAGAGGGAGTTAGATGTGGCCCTTGTGGCTAAAGGGATCAGGGGGTATGGAGAGAAGGCAGGTACAGGATACTGAGTTGGATGATCAGCCATGATCATATTGAATGGCGGTGCAGGCTCGAAGGGCCGAATGGCCTACTCCTGCACCTATTTTCTATGTTTCTATGTTTCTATCCCTGATCGGACTTTGCTGGCTTTACCTTGCACTAAACGTTATTCCCTTATCGTGTATCTATACACTGTAAATGGATCGATTGAAATCATGTATTGCCATTCTGCTGACTGGTTAGCACGCAACAAAAGCTTTTCACTGTACCTCGGTACACGTGACAATAAACTAAACCAAACTAAACATGCTTGTTTTGTGACAACAGCTTTAGTTGTTTGAGATATTTGTTTGTGATATGTAGTACCATGTGCAATTCACCTCTGTACTTTTTAGCCTGCAAATCGGCTCTTTCTGCAAATCGGTTCT
The DNA here is from genome assembly GCA_038087875.1 of Malacoraja senta. Taxonomy (NCBI): domain Eukaryota; kingdom Metazoa; phylum Chordata; class Chondrichthyes; order Rajiformes; family Rajidae; genus Malacoraja; species Malacoraja senta. Next base: position 131,383,810 of record CM075977.1, read on the forward strand.
TTGCACTCTTCCTGGGTTTTTTTAAGAGATGTTGCAAATTGTTTAATTATGTTGCTTGTAATGGATGAATGTGTGTTTGGAAGAAACAAGATATGTTACAAGAGTGAATGTAATGCACGTGAACATTGATTGAATGGTTTCAATGCACAGACCAGTGGTGAACAGGAACAGTCATACCCCAAATGCAAGTCAATGCAGCCAAGAATGAAGACACTAACATTTTATTTCCTTTAATCCATCAGTGCTTAAAGCTGTGAGCTGCATTTAAAACAGGTTTGCACTCAGATGTATAGTGCCACATATTTTCAATTAGTTCATCAGAATTAGGAACAGGAGTTCCCATTTAGGCCCTCGAGCTTTCTCTTTCATTCAATACAATCATGGCTGATCCAACATTCCTCCTGCATTTTCTGCTCTCTCCCCTTGATCGTCAACTCCTTTATTGATTAAAGGTACATCGCAGCTTTGAATATATTCATAATTCAGACTCTCAACTTTCTTGGCCAGGAATTCTAGAGACAGAAGAGTTTGAGAGAAGAAATCCTTCTTCATTCCTGTCTTAAGTGGGTGACCTCTAATTGTGAGATTCTGTTGGAAAGATACACAGTGCTGGAGTAACTCAGCGGGTCAGGCAGCATCGCTGGAAAACACAGATAGGTGACATTTTGTGTCGAGACCCTTCTTCAGACTGATTGCGGGGGTGAGGGGAAAAAAGCTCAAGGAGTCTTCGATTCTGCACTCTGGCCCTAAACACCCCTATAGGGGAAACATCCTCCCACCGTTTACCTATAAAAGTATTTTGGGACTCAATTTGCTTTCTTTCATCCTGTCATCATTTTAAATTCCAATGAATACATATCCAAACTGTTCTGCCTTAACTCACAGGAGAGATCACCATGGTGGCCTTTTCTGATCTGCCTCCAAAAATAGTATATCTTAATATATATAAGGAGACCGAGTGTGTATATCATGCCCTAGATGTGGCCTAACCAATGCCTTATGTTGATGTAATTAGATTTACTTTTATCCTCCAGCCTCTTTGAAATGAAAGCCAATATTTAATTAGCCTTTCCAATTATGCGCTGCACCTGTGTGCTAATTTGCTATCCGTCATGCACGAAGAACTCCAATTCCTCTATGCTGCAGATTTTGTTATCGTTCTACATTTAACTGTTTTATCATTCTTCCTTCCAAGGTGAACAACTTCATATTTTCCCATATCACATTAAGGTACAAACCTTTTTATGCACTCATTTAACTTGAGCATATCGCTCTGTTACCTATTTGTAATCTCCTCACAGCTTCCCTTTCCACTTACTTCTTCACCACCTTATCTACTTACAGTGCCACTTTCCGGAAACTATGTAGCTGAGTGCTGAGATCCCTCTGCTCTACAACACACCCCCCATCAGAGTCCTACCATGCACTGTGAAAGTCCTACCCGGGTTTGACTTCTCAAAATGCAATACCTTGCACTTATCTGAATTAAACTCCATTTGCCATTCCTCAGCCAACCTTCTCAAACGGTCAAGATTCAGCTGTAATTCATGATAATCATCTTCACTGTCCATGACATCACTTATTTTATTGGAATTAATGGAATACAGGAACATAAGGAAGGTTATATCCCTATGGTTCTCCCACCTCCCCTTCATCCCATTCCACCTCATCTGTAGAGGCCGAGGAATCTTCACAAAGCCTCATTACTTTTACACATACGACATAAGATTGCATACTTCCAGAAACATTTCATTTTATACAAGCTGCATGTTCTTTCAGCCTACATATTACATTAAATCCATTCTGCCTAGGCATTCACACTAAATTGGTTTAGTGCAATGTATTGGCATGATTATTATGGAAAATCATAATGGGTGTGGGGAACTCAATAGTACTATAATCTAGTAAGTTCGAAAATGGAAAAGTTCATTCATTTTATGGTAGGAATATTGATAATTTCTTTCTCACATTATAATTGGTAAAATTAAGTTGATATACTCAATAGGTGAGTGGGAAAAACCCAAGACAGGATAGCAGAGCCAGGGATTATTGGGAAAGGTCTCCAGGTATTGTAATGGCCACAGAAAGGTAGAAAACAGTGCTTGAGGAAGGAACTGGAGTCATTTTTGATTATAGTGTGCAGAGAAAGCCATCAGCAATTGGACAGAAATTGATTGGTGATTCCAGTCAAGGTAGAGCTGTGTTTTGGCAAAAGAGTGGAGAGTGGAGGTTTCATAAACTTCCCTAGATTTACAAGGAATGCTGTAAAAATACTTGATAGGGTTCTTGCACACTAGGGACAATCCTGCACTAGAGACAATTTACAATTTTCACAATTTTTTTAATCTCAGCCAATTAACCTACGAACATGTATGTCTTTGGAGTGTGCGAGGAAACCTGAGCACCAGGAGAAACTCACACAGTCACGGGCAGAATGTACAAACTCTGTGCAGTCAGCACCCATAGTCAGGATCGAACCCGGGTCTCTGGTACTGTCGGGCAGCAACTCTACCGCTGCACCAATGTTTGTTTGTACATTAGCCAGACAAGTATAATTAAATTCAATAAAAGCTCTGTAATCTGTGCGGAAACGTAGCATATTTAGTGTCACGCTGATAATAAAGGTGACCATATCATTTAGTATCTGTTGGTAGCATGCTTTCAAATTCTAGACAAATCAACCCTGAACTCCTTACAACAGTGGAATTCAGTAATTACCCCATTTGTTGTTAATATGTTTAGCAGGTACACTGCATTACCATTATTCCAACTTGTAGCGACAGATAGAGACATTATTTTCTGCTCCCCAGAGTTTCTGTCAATCGTTCTGCAGTGTCTATTCACCAAACCACAAAGTCCATTTTAATAGAATGTGCTTTCAAGCTTTAATGTTCAAGTGTTTGGTGATGATAAGTATGAATCTCGCCGGATGGCCCATTATTCTGCTTGCACTATTAATTGATTGCTGGATTCTTCTGTGTATATAAATGGGAAATGACTGACTAGTGACTGCAAGAGATGTTAGTGACTGTGTTCTCTCTTTTCATCATTTCACATTGTATCTATTCCTTCATTTGCAGGTGATAAAATTAATTGTATGATGACTAAGGGAGGGAAAGAAAGAACGTGAATAAAATGCAAGTGCAGTAATGTGATGTTCATTATGCGCATGGGAAATATCGGGAGATATTTTAGTGTCATCTGCAAACTTATTAATCATGCCTCATACCTTCTCATCCAAATCGTTGAGATAAACCACAAACAGCAATGGGCAACCAACCCTGAGTAACACCACTAATCACAGGCCACCATTTAGATTCAGTGTAGATTTATGAGAGCAAAATTATGTTTGACCCATATATCTTTGAGAATCTGACTCATAGAATTTAGATATACAGCCTTCCACCACCACCCTCTGTTTCCTACCACATTGTCAATTCTGTATGCAGTTTGCTAGTTCTCTCTGGATTCAATGAGGTCTACCCTTCCAGAACACCCTACCATGTGGAACCTTATCAAAGGCCTTGCTGATATCCATATAGACGATGTCTAAGGCCCTTCCCTTATTAACCTACGGGTTATTTCCTAAAAAAACTCAATCAAATTCAAATTGGCAGACACTATCTTTCACACACAAAACCATGCCTACCATCCCTAATTAACCCCAGTCTTTCCAGATGCATGCATATAAAGAAACAGCCGAAACCAACGATGCAACTGACAAGCTGCTAATGCATTTAAACGCATTAGCGCTATTGCAATCTACCAGCAGCAGCGGAGCTGCCGACTGTAAAGAAGTGTTAACGACACATTGTTACTTTACTACCTTTATTCTTACTGGAGCATTACAGAAGGCACTAGCTGTACGTGGTCTATCACAGGAACTAGAGAGCGATATGTGGGTGGGGAGGTTGTAATTATACTTGTGATATGGGGAGTGGTTAGTAGTGATGAGGTCACTATATTAAAGGCACATGCATATCTCATCTACATCCTTCCCCTTGGAAATGAAAGGCAAATACAATAGTGACAGGGCGACCACGTCTCATGCGCTAGGACGGTTAAACAAAATCGCCCCAGCGGACAGGCGGTTTGACAACACGTCCTGACCAGGTTCGCATCTTGCCATCCTCCCTTCCGGCAGGAAGAAGAGGCACAGGTGGGGACAGACGAACCGAAAAGGGGGAAGCGTGAGGGGACGGAGAAGATAGTGGCAAAGAAACAGGAGGAGATGCGGGATCAGAAGCGGGCAGCGCGCGGGCAGGCGAGTGAGGACTCGCCGGAGTAGGGTGGGATGGAAAGGGTTGAGAGGGTATAGATCGCGGCATGCGAGGAGTGACGGGCAGAGCAATGGCCGGATGCGGAAGTTGCAGTGGGGGAGCAAAGGGATCCGCGGCAGGCGGCCGCGGCTCATTGATGAGACGGAGGTGTTGGCGGGACCGTCGGTAAATGGTTCCCACATGGTCGACGAGATAGGACCTGGGCGACCCAGCAGAGCCGATGATGGTAGCGAGCTTGGAGTGACCGGAAGGGGTCTGCATGCGGACCACTTGACCGGGGAAGAGGCACGGCAGTGCGTGGCAGGACCTGTCATGGGAACGCTTCTGGACATTGTGCCTAAAGGCAATGCGTTCCTGAACAGCAGCAGGCTTGAGGACAGAGGGGATGAGGGAGCGCTGGGCCACCGGGATCGGGGGTCTGGTAGCACGAGACATGAGCCGCTGAGCAGGGGAGCCCATGGCAGGGTCGCGGGAGATGTTGCGGAGGTTGAGGAGGGCCAGATAGAAGTCGGAGTTGGACAAGCGACATTGTTCCAGCATGTTCTTTGCACTGCGGACGGCGCGCTCGGCCAGACCGTTGCTTTGCGGGTACTCAGGGCTGCTGGTGAAATGGCGGAAGTTCCATCTGGATGCGAAAGCTTTAAACTCGGAGCTCGTGAACTGGCTGCCATTGTCCGACTGCAGGCTGGCCGGGATGCCAAAAGTGCAAAAATGGTGGCCTAACTTATCGACAACGGCCGAAGAGGTGAGGGAGTGCAGCTGGTCGACCTCAAACCAGCTGGAGTAAGAGTCAACGACAACCAGGAAGTGTTTGACCCGCCACTCGAAAATGTCAACGGCAACCGCCATCCAGGGCAGTTCGGGGGCAGGCTGCTGCAGGAGCGGCTGTCGCTGCTGGTGGGGGGCGAGACTGTTGCAGGTGGAACACGAAGAGACCCTCTCCCGGATGTATTGAGCCATACCAGGCCAGTAGAACTGGCTCTGGGCATGAGACAAGGTGGCTTTGGCCCCAGGATGACCGCGATGAGTGACCTGAAAATAATGGTCGTGCAGCGCAGCAGGCACGACAACCTTGTGACCCTTCACCACCACGCCGTCGCGTAGTACGAGCTCGTCACGGACCAGGAAGTAGGGCATGGCGCCAGCCGGCAAAGCGGAACGACGGTCGGGCCAGCCCTGCTGGATGATGGCAGAGAGCTGTTGCAGGGCAGGATCATTGCCAGTGTGTTCAACCAGGGACTTCATCTGCTGTGAAGGGACGATGTTCACTTGGAGCACCATTAGATCAGACATCTCATAGGGGTGGTGATCGGTGGATGTTAGCGGGGCGCGGGACAACGTGTCGGCCATGAACATGTCCTTGCCCTTACGATAAACCACGTCGAAAGTGAAGCGCTGGAGCTGCAGCATCATGCGCTGCAGGCGGGATGAGGCAACATGGATCGATTTGTTGAGAATGGTGACAAGCGGCTGGTGATCAGTCTCGATGGTGAAAGTGTTGCCCAGGATGTAGTCCTTGAATTTGGAGCAGGCAAACACCACGGCCAGTAGCGCCTTCTCGATCTGCGCGTAGTGCTGTTCGGCAGCGGTCATAGTGCGGGATGCGAAGGAGACAGGCAGCTGCAGGCTGTCATGGAGCTGAAGACAAGCGGCACCGAGCCCGAACTGAGAGGCGTCGCAGGTGAGGATAATGGGACGCTGCAGGTCAAAAAACTTGAGTGTAGGGGTACTGATTAGCTTGGATTTAAGGATGTCGAAGGCTTTCTGGTGGTGGGGGAACCAAGCCCAGGACGTGTCCTTCTTTATCAACTCCCTCAGGGGTGCGCTGAGCTCGCTGAGGTCGGGGATGAACTTCCCCAGGTAGTTTACCATGCCTAGGAAGCGTTGCAGGCCGGCCACATCAGTAGGAGAAGACATCCCGGAAATGGCAGCCGTTTTTTGTGGATCTGGTTTCAGCCCCGAGGCGGTGAATACATGTCCAACATAGGTGACCTCCGGGACGCGGAATCGGCACTTCTTGGGGTTCAGTTTCAAGTTGATTTTCCGGGCCCGGTCTAGGACCTGGCGGAGGTTGAAGTCGTGTTCAGCGACATCCTTACCGTAAACGAGGATGTCGTCAACGATGATGGCGCACGGTAGACCGGTAAACAGCTGCTCCATCGTCCGTTGGAACACCTCGCTGGCAGAGTTGATTCCGAATGGCATCCGGAGGAACCAAAATCTGCCGAATGGGGTGCCGAAAGTTGTCAAGATGGAGGACTGCTCGTCAAGTGGTATCTGCCAGAAGGAGCTCTTAGCATCGAGGACAGAAAAGACTGTTGCCAGACCAACCTGTGCAGCGACGTCCACTACTGTTCTCATAGGGTAGTGCGGGTGTTTAATGGCCAGGTTGAGGTCTTTGGGGTTGATGCAAATGCGTATTTCGCTTTTGTCCTTTTTCGCGGCAACAACCATGGTGGAGACCCACCTGGTGGGAGCGATCACCGCCTTTAGGATGCCCATTTTTACCATGCTGTGCAGCGTCGATTCTACTTTGTCCTTCATGGCGAAGGAGACACGGTGTGGCGCATGGACCACTGGATCGACATTGCGGTCGACTACAATCTTGTAGTTGCAGGGCCGCTTGCCCAGCTCTTCATCAAAGCGGTCAGGGTATTCAGCCAACAGGTCCATGAGGGCCTGCAACTGGTGGATGTCACGGTGGAAGGAGACCAGGCCCAAGTCCTGGCATGCTTGGATGCCCAACAGGGTAATGCACTTTTGATCGAGGAGATAGAAAGTGAGGGGCCGAGAGGACTCCAGTATCTTGCAGTTCAGAGTTGCCTTACCCACAGGAGTAAGCACCCCTCCCCCGTAGGCATGCAAAGTTGAGCTGTCAGAAAAAACCTTCTCATTAGTCCTTATCTTGTTGAAGAGGGTTGTTGACATAACGTTCGCAACCGCCCCGGTATCAATCTTAGCAGTGAAGGTCGAGTTGTTCACAGTTACACGAACTGAAGGGTCTGTTATCACAGCAGGTGCATCCAAAACAGAAAACAGGCTTGTCTCCCCCTGAGAGGAGTCAGATTCAGACACAGACTGTTCGTCGAATTAGCACTGGGAGCTGAGCTCGTTATCAGCTTGTACCAAGTTGTTTAAAATACACCTAGGAGCAGCAAAAGGCTTCCCACGGGAACGGCAGGCCGCAGCAAAGTGATTCAGTCTCTTGCAGTTGTTGCAAGTCTTACCCAAAGCAGGGCATACATTGTATTGATGAGTGGTAAAGTTACAATTGGGGCACCTTTGCCGGGCATGTCCCCCGGGAGCAGTGCCGAACGCCGGGGCACATCCCCCTGGAGCAGTGACTGACCCCGGGGGTGGTGGGCGGGAAGTGTTCATCCGACGGCTGGTAGTGCTGGCAAAGTTAATATCATGGTCAGCCGGTGACACCGCCGAGGTGACAGCTTCGGCCAAACGACAGGCATGCATTGCATCGTTAAAGGTCAGATCGGGCCTGCACAAAAGTTCAGCCCTCAGCTTCTCGTAGCGGAGACCATAAACCAGAAGGTCCCTAGTAATCTCCTCGGGGGTCAGCGTGTTAAGGCGGCACCGCCTGGCCAGATGCCGCAGCGCAGCGACATAGTTCTCGGCAGATTACCCAGGGAGCTGACGCCGCGCGAACAGTTTAAAACTTTCTAAGATGCAGTTTGATGGAATGTCACAAATAGCGGTAAACTTAGCCAACAGACATACCGGGTCCCGAGCAGATTCACCCGCAGCGTAGACGAAGAAGTCTGACCGAGCCAGGGCCTCGGGACCAGCCAAGTTGAGCCACTTCTGACACCATGTAAAGAAGTGTTAACGACACATCGTTACTTTACTACCTTTATTCTTACTGGAGCATTACAGAAGGCACTAGCTGTACGTGATCTGTCACAGGAACTAGAGAGCGATATGTGGGTGGGGAGGTTGTAATTATACTTGTGATATGGGGAGTGGTTAGTAGTGATGAGGTCACTATATTAAAGGCACATGCATATCTCATCTACACCGACTGTAAGGGAATTCCCGATCGCAGGGGAACCCCTGACCTGGCCGAGATCGTAGGAACAGTAAGTGCTGTGGCGGACCCTGGGGATTAGGCCACTCCTTGGGTCATCCCCCTCGGCTCTTGAGGGACAGGGACGATTGTCTGCCTACGGGGTTTCCCGGTTCCTAGTCGGGGGCGTTCTGGTGTTTGCCTTGATTCATTAAACGACTTCTGAACCTGCCTGGCGTCTGGCCTTTTCCTGACCTCGTCCAGGCCACTACAGTACCTGGAAACACCGGGGAGGCCTCCATGGTGTCCGGAAACGTGGCCGGCAGGCAGGACTGCAAGTCAGACAGAAGCACAGGGGGCTACGACCCCCTCTCGCTACCATCCTACTGGCCAATGTACACTCACTGGAAAATAAAATGGAGGACTTAAGGTCAAGGCTGCTTCACCAAAGGGAGCTGAGGGAATGCTCTGTGTTCTGTTTCACAGAGACATGGCTTACCCCCAGCTCCACAGATTCAACCGTCCAGATTGATAGTTTGTCCATCCATGGTATGGACTGTACGCAGGCATCTGGGAAAGGGAGATGCGGGGTTGTCTGCCTCATGGTCAACTCTTCGTGGTGCTCAGATGTGGCAGTTCTGTCTAACTCCTGCTCTCTGCACCTGGAACATCTGGTGGTGAAGTGCCGCACCTTCTACGTCCCGAGGGAATTCTCCTCCATCATCCTGACCGCGGTCTCCATCCCACCACAGGCAGACGTCCGTCTAGCGTTGTAGGAGCTGCACGCCGTGGTCAACAAACACCAGTCATCATACCCCAAAGCCTTTACCACAGTAGTCGGGGACTTCAACAAAGGCAACCTGAAAAAATACAACCAACATGTTGCCTGCGGCGGTCGGTGATGCCTTCCGGTCACGATGGGGCCACCCGATGGGGGTTCCTCTATGCAGGGATTCTCCCCCTCTACATCAGGGACCTGGGGTGGAGGGTACTGCACTGAGGAATCCCCTGCAACCTGTTTCTCTCGCGGTTCACAGACTCGCCAGCCTCCTGCCACTTTTGCCGGCTGGAAGAGTCTGTGTACCACGTGTATATGGAGTGTGTGAGGTTGCCGCCCCTGTTCCATTATCTAAAGGGGCTGCTCCTTGCCTTCTGGTTGCACTTCTCACCCACTATTCTCATCTTTAGACACCTTGTGCGTAGGGGAGAGGATAGGGCCGAGAATGTCCTGGTTGGGTTGCTCCTGGGCCTGGCCAAGCTGGCCATCCGCGAGTCACAGCGCCAAGTGGAAGAGAGCTCTGCCCGAGCCGGCTGCCTGCCCATTTTCCGGGGTTATGTCCATGGGGTGGTGTCAGAGAGGGCCATTAGAGCACTATCCATAGGTGCCCTGGGGGATTTCCGGGACTGCTGGGCACTGCGGGGGCTTGAATGCATCCTTGACAAGCACTGTAAGATAGTTGTATAATAGTTTATCGTTTGTCGTGTATTATGGTGGTGGGTTCTGTTTTGTTTTTACTGTATTGTATATATTATTTTAATATTTGAATAAATATTTTGTTTTAAAAAAAAGCTGGTTACGAAGCTCACGGAACTGGGTCTCTGCGCATCCCTCTGCAATTGGTTCCTCGACTTCCTCATCCACAGACCACAGTCTGATCGAATTGGCAGAAATACATATTCCTCATTAACAATCAGTACGGGAGCACCTCAATGCTGCGTACTCAGCCCCCTGCTCTACTCACTCTATACTCATGACTGTGTAGCTGAACATAGTGCAAAATCCATCTTCAGGTTCGCCGACGACACCACCATTGTTGGACGAATTACAGATGGTGAAGAGTCAGAGAATAGAAGTGAGCTCGACCGATTGACCAAATGGTGCCAGCACAACAACTTGGCTCTCAATATCAATAAAACCAATGAACTGCTTGTGGACTTTGGAAGTGGAAGGATGAGGACCCATACTCCTGTTTGTATCAATGGGATGATGGTGGAGAGTCAAAAAATTCAAATTCCTGGGCGTGCATATTTCCATAGATCTTTCCTGGGCCCAGCACACTGATACAATTATAAATAAAGCACATCAACGCCTCTACTTCCTGAGAAGATTAAGGAGATTCGGTATGTCAAACAGGATTCCCTTGGACTTCTACAGGTGTACAGTAGAGAGCATATTGACTGGTTGCATCATGGCCTGGTTTGGCAACTTGAACGCCCAGGAGCAGAAAAGACTGTAAAAAGTTGTGTACACTGCCCAGTCCATCACCGGCTCTGACCTCCCCACCATCAAAGGGATATATCGGATATATCGGAGTTGCTGCCAGCATCATCAGAGACCCACACCATCCTGGCCACAAGTTCATTTCACCCCAGCCATCGGGAAGAAGGTACAGGAGCCTGAAAACTGTAACGTCCAGGTTCAGGAACAGCTTCTTCCCTACAGGCTATTAAACACTCAACCTCAAAAGCTCTGAACTACAATAGATTATTATTATTATTATTATTATTATTGCAAGAGCATTAACATGATAGGCTAGCTACAGAAGGATTGTAAATACTGTTAATAATGTTGCAAGGTGTTTATGTTACTGTTTGATGATTGGGTGAACTGTGGAGCCTTGTTTGAATTGTTTATACTCCCCAGGAGAATGTTGCATTATATGATAGATTGACTTCTTTCCAAAGGTTTCCGTAGAAACATTGTAATGGGATGCTTTGTAATTGGATTGGGGAACTGTCAATAATACTTTAATGTAATCGATATGTGTTATTGGCTTGTAAGGGGCCATATGTAATTCGGCCCCTCAGGGTTCGAAGACCTATAAAAGGTAGCCCCACTAGGATCGTTGTTGATCTTCTGGAGGGGCACTTGGGACTGCGTGACCTTTTGGAAGTGTCTGCTTGCACGAGGCTGAAGGGCTTGGCCAGGTAGATCGAGGGGGACAGCCTGCGGCATCACACACACACTAACCACCCCCACACACACACACTAACCCCCCCCCACACACACACACACGCACTAGAGGGGGTGGGAAGAGGGGGGAGAAAGGGGGAGAGGGGGGATAGGGGGGAGAGAGGGAGAGGGGGAAGGGTTGGAGGGGAGGGGGAGTAGGGGGAGAGAGAGGGAGAGGGGGGAGGAGTTGGAGGGGAGGGGAACTTGGAGGGGAGGGGAGGGGGAGGGGGAGGGGGAGGGGGAGGGGGAGGGGGAGGGGGAGGGGGAGGGGGAGGGGGAGGGGGAGGGTTAGGGAGGTGAGAGGGGGAGGGGGAGGGGGAGGGGGAGGGGGAGGGGGAGGGTTAGGGAGGTGAGAGGGGGGAGGGAGAGGAGGGGGAAGAGGGGATTGAAGAAGGAGGAGGGTGGAAAGGAGGGGGTGGGGCGAGAGAGAGGGAGAGAGCGGACAAACTCTGTGAGCGGGCGGCGCTGACGTGGCCGACTGCGAGCGGGCGGCAGGCCTCGGCAGGCCTCGGCCGCTCTCGAGACCTCTTGGGACCTCGCGGGATCTCTGAAGCCCTCGGCCGAGTGCAAGTCGACTCCGAGCGGGAGGCAACAAAATGACTGCGAGTCAGAGGGAGGGGGGCTAGCGTAACTCGCAGCTCATGGAAAACAATGCCCAGCAGGCTGCACGTTGAAAACTCTGCGCAGCTGGCTGCAAGGAGCAGAACCATTGTGACGTCATCAGCTCATTAGCTTTAAAAACATCTCAGATTTGTGAACAATTTTAATAAAAAACTCGGGAAATAATTAATCAAATTTTCAGATGAGGCGATTTTCGAGATCATGAGGTAAATCTCTACCGGAATATGTAAAAATTTCACAGTTAGCACATCGTGTTTTCGAGGAGATGTGAATCACAGAAAAACACACAAATACACACACAAATAAATATATCCACATCCAAGATCAGAGTTTTATATTATAATAGATATGTGTGTGTGTGTGTGTGTGTGTGTGTGTGTGTGTGTGTGTGTGTGTGTGTGTGTGTGTGTGTGTGTGTGTGTGTGTGTGTGTGTGTGTGTGTGTGTGGTGTGTGTGTGTGTGTGTGTGTGTGTGTGTGTGTGTGTGTGTGTGTGTGTGTGTGTGTGTGTGTGTGTGTGCGCGCGCGCTTGTGAGTATGTGTGTATATACACACTGAACTTTTTTTTTCTCTTGTTTATCATATTGTTTACAGTGTACTATGTTTACATATTCTGTTGAGCTGCAGCAAGTAAGAATTTCATTGTTCTATCTGGGACATATGACAATAAAGCACTCTTGACTCTTGATATTATCCCTCAAAATCCTCTCCAGCAACTTCTTATATCGCTGATCTCAAAAATGGTTGACGGCACTGGGCCTGTACTCACTGGAGTGTAGAAGAATGAGTGGGGACCTCATTGAAACATGCAGAATAGTGAAAGGCTTGGATAGAGTGGTTGTGGAGAGTCTAGGACTAGAGGTCATAGGCTCGGAATTAAAGGACGTTCCTTTAGGAAGGAGATGAGGAGGAATTTATTTAGTCAGAGGATGGTGAATCTGTGGAATTCTTTAGACAATAGACAATAGGTGCAGGACATTCGGCCCTTCGAGCAAGCACCACCATTCACTGTGATCATGGCTGATCATCCACAATCAGTACCCCTTTGCTGCCTTCTCCCCATATCCCTTAACTCCGCTATCTTTAAGAGCCTTATCTAATTCTCTCTCTCTCCAGAGAATTGGCCTCCACTGCCGCCACTGCCTCCAATTCCACAGATTCACAACTCTCTGTGTGAAAAAGTTTTTCCTCATCTCCGTTCTAAATGGCTTACCCCTTATTCTTATACTGTGGCCCCTGGTTCTTGACTCTCCCAACATCGGGAACATGTTTCCTGCCTCTAGTTTGTCCAAACCCTTAATAATTTTATATGTTTCAATAAGATATCCTATCATCCTTCTAAATTCCAGAGTATACAAGCCCAGCCGCTCCTTTCTATCAATATATGACAGTCCCGCCATCCAAGGAATTAAACTCGTGAACCTACGCTGCACTCCCTCAATTGCCACAGAAGTCTGTGGAGGCCAAGTCAATGCATATTTTTAAGGCGAAGATAGATAGATTCTTGATTAGTATGTGTGTCAGAGGTTATGGGGAGAAGGCAGGAGATTGGGGTTAGGAGGGAGAGATAGATCAGCCATGATTGAATGGCAGAGTAGACTTGATGGGCCAAATGGCCTAATTCTAATCCTATCCTTTATGACCTTATGACCTTAAAAACCTTGCCCTCTCACACTTCTGTGAGTAGGTCAAGCTTTGTCCTCTCATTGTGGGATCCTCTAAGGAAACTATCCTGAACAAACTTGACAAATTACATCCCTATCTATATTGGAAAAGTTAAAATCCCCTACTATCACAATCCTATTAGTCTTGCAGCTGCCCATAATCTCCCGGCATATTAGTTTCTCTGATTCCTGTTGATTATTTGGGTGTCTATAGTACAGTCTCCACAAGTTGAACATTCCCTTTTTATTTTTTAGCTCCACCGGCTCCTTAGCCTCACTGGATGAACCATCAGTAATGTCATCTCTGACCACAGCGACAACATCCTCCTTAATCAATAAACCAAAACTCCCTCTTCCTTTACAATCATCTCTATCTCAAATGTCACATCAGTACCCTGGAACATTAAGTAGCAATGTTAGAACATTTTGAGATTTAAAAAATCAAGTCTGCAAGTTATCCCATCAGATAAAGCATAAAAAGAAGTCTGATTTGATACCTAATTCACTTTCATATCTTCAGTATTAAAAATGTTATGGCCATTTTCATACTCGGAAATTAGCATCTTGTTCCCTATTGCTTTTCCATTGACAACACAAAAGCTGCGATCGAGGACAGTCAAAAGCCCATAACTTTCTTAAAAGAGAACTGAATTAAATTTTCAGTTCTTATAGATTGAAGCATTCTGAAACAAATATGAAACATCTTACTTGGATGACCTGAAATGAAAGCATATAATTAGTTAGTTACCTAATTGTAGCTAATTACAAAATTGCCCATTGTGACGGAAATAGTAATAAACACCCAGACTGCCTTGAAAATTCAAAATGTGATATTCTCAAGATCAGAACTTTAATATTATTGTATTATATGCTGTAAGTCCATAACAGATAGGTAAATGAATTACAATTTCTAGCAATAGACCAAGTCTTTATGGAGAAGATCAGTTGCCAGCTGGTACATTGGCATATCATAATCAGTAGCATCATCATACTCCTCAAATTGTAACCAATAAGCAACTCTGTACACCTTGTTTTTCCTCAACTTTTCTATTTTGGCATTGTAAACCACAGGTTTTTGCTCTTCAAACCATGCATGACATGCCTTTCTGCCCACTACTTTCCCATTAAGAATGTCCTGTAGATCATCACATTTGGAGTAGTCCAAATTCGGATAATCTTTGCGAATGCTGTCTAAATCAGTCTCCTTAGCTGGGCATTGGGATTGCCAATTTTGCATTTCTTCTTCGGAGACATCTGTTTAAAATGCAACGGAAAAAAAACACTGAACAGCATTAACAGAAACAAGTTATTATTTGCAGTTTTAGAAAAAAGGTAGAAATGATAAAGTTAAACGCTAAAACAAATAGCAAATACACAACAAAAAATTCATATTCATCAGGTTCATCAAATCAATTAAATTCATCTAATCAGTTAAATTCATCTAAATTCAATTACTAGATCTAACCATCTATCCTTTTCTTAAGAAAAGGCTACATTTTTAAATAGCCTATGTATCCAAATAATAAACTAATCCCATTCACACTAGAATTCACAATATAACATGATTTTTTAATCTCACTGTCATGAACATATGCCAAATGGAAGGAATTTAATGTTTAATTCCCATAAATTAATCTAGAAACATCCACTCTCAATATAATCAAAATTATTATTTTTTGCACAATACATGTGACTAAAACTGTTGTGGATATTTAGTATAAAAATATTGATTATGGATAGACAACTACCCAAAATATAGTCGATTTATGACATGATTGTCCAAAAAAAAAGAGAATTTTAATCATCTTGCGAGTGGGTGTTTCTGGAATGTGATCGATTGGAACGTTGCCGTTGCCGTGAATTTTAACCACATATCGGCAGGCATATAAACATAGAAACATAGAAAATAGGTGCAGGAGTAGGCCATTCGGCCCTTCGAGCCTGCACCGCCATTCAATATGATCATGGCTGATCATCCAATTCAGTATCCTGTACCTGCTTTCTCTCCATACCCCCTGATACCTTTAGCCACAAGGGCCACATTTAAATCCCTCTCAAATATAGCCAATGGCCTCAACTACATTCTGTGGCAGAGAATTCCAGAGATTCACCACTCTCTGTGTAATTTTTTTTTTCTCATCTCAGTCCTAAATGATTTCCCCTTTATCCTTAAACTGTGACCCCTTGTTCTGGACTTCTCCAACATCGGGAACAATCTTCCTGCATCTAGCCTGTCCAACCCCTTAAGAATGTTGTAAGTTTCTATAAGCTCCCCCCTCAATCTTCTAAATTCTAGCGAGTACAAGCCGAGTCTATCCAGCCTTTCTTCATATGAAAGTCCTGACATCCCAGGAATCAGTCTGGTGAACCTTCTCTGTACTCCCTCTATGGCAAGAATGTCCTTCCTCAGATTAGGAGACCAAAACTGTACGCAATACTCCAGGTGTGGTCTCACCAAGACCCTGTACAACTGCAGCAGAACCTCCCTGCTCCTATACTCAAATCCTTTTGCTATGAATGCTAACATACCATTCGCTTTCTTCACTGCCTGCTGCACCTGCATGCCTACTTTCAATGACTGGTGTACCATGACACCCAGGTCTCGTTGTATCTCCCCTTTTCCTAATCGGCCACCATTCAGGTAATAGTCTACTTTCCTGTTTTTGCCACCAAAGTGGATAACCTCACATTTATCCACATTATACTGCATCTGCCATGCATTTGCCCACTCACCCAGCCTATCCAAGTCATCTTGCAGCCTCCTAGCACCCTCCTCACAGCTAACACTGCCCCCCAGCTTCGTGTCATCCACAAACTTGGAGATGTTGCATTCAATGCCCTCGTCCAAATCATTAATATATATTGTAAATAGCTGAGGTCCCAGCACTGAGCCTTGCGTTACCCCACTAGTCACTCCATGCCATTTTTAAAAGGACCCGTTAACTCCTATACTTTGCTTCCTGTCTGCCAGCCAGTTCTCTATCCACATCAATACTGAACCCCCAATACCATGTGCTTTAAGTTTGTTTATTAATCTCTTATGTGGGACCTTGTCGAAAGCCTTCTGAAAGTCCAGATATAACACATCCACTGGTTCTCCCTTATCCACTCTACGAGTTACATCCTCGAAAAATTCTATAAGATTCGTCAGACATGATTTACCTTTCATAAATCCATGCTGACTTTGTCCAATGATTTCACCATTTTCCAAATGTGCTGCTATCCCATCTTTAATAACTGACTCTAGCAGTTTCCCCACTACCGATGTTAGACTAACTGGCCTGTAATTCCCCGTTTTCTCTCTCCCTCCCTTTTTAAAAAGTGGGTTTACATTAGCTACCCTCCAATCCTCAGGAACTACTCCAGAATCTAAAGAGTTTTGAAAAATTATCACTAATGCATCCACTATTTCTGGGGCTACTTCCTTAAGTACTCTGGGATGCAGCCTATCTGGCCCTGGGGATTTATCGGCTTTTAATCCATTCAATTTACCTAACACCACTTACCGGCTAACCTGGATTTCACTCAGTTCCTCCATCTCATTTGACCCCCGTCCCCTGCTATTTCCGGCAGATTAATTAAGTCTTCCTTAGTGAAGACAGAACCAAAGTAGTTATTCAATTGGTCTGCCATGTCCTTGTTCCCCATGATCAATTCACCTGTTTCTGACTGCAAGATTTGTTTTAACTAATCTTTTTCTCTTCACATATCTATAAAAACTTTTGCAGTCAGTTTTTATGTTCCCTGCCAGTTTACTTTCATAATCTATTTTCCCTCTGCTGGACTGAATTTCTCCCATTCCTCTGATAGGCTGCTTTTTCTGGCTAATTTGTATGCTTCATCTTTTGTTTTGATACTATCCCTGATTTCCCTTGCTATCCATGGATGCACTACCTTCCCTGATTTATTCTTTTGCCAAACAGGGATGAACAATTGTTGTAGTTCATCCATGCAGCCGTTAAATGCCTTCCATTGCATATCCACCGTCAACCCTTTAAGAATCAATTGCCAGTCTATCTTGGCCAATTCACGTCTCATACCCTCAAAGTTACCTTTCTTTTAGTTCAGAACCCTTGTTTCTGAATTAATTATGTCACTCTCCATCCTAATGAAGAACTCAACCATATTATGGTCACTCTTGCCCAAGGGGCCACGCACAACAAGATTGCTAACTAACCCATCCTCATTACTCAATACCCAGTCTAGAATAGCCTGCTCTCTCGTTGGTTCCTCTACATGTTGATTTAGAAAACTATCCCGCATACATTCCAAGAAATCCTCTTCCTCAGCATCCCTGCCAATTTGATTCACCCAATCTATATGTAGTTTGAAGTCACCCATTATAACTGTTTTACCTTTGTTGCACGCATTTCTAATTTCCTGTTTGATGCCATCCCCAACTCCACTACTACTGTTAGGTGGCCTGTACACAACTCCCACTAGCGTTTTCTGCCCCTTAGTGTTTCGCAGCTCTACCCATATTAATTCCACATCCTCCAAGCTAATGTCCTTTCTTTCTATTGTGTTAATCTCCTCTCTAACCAGCAACGCTACCCCCCTCCTTTTCCTTTCTGTCTATCCCTCCTGAATATTGAATATCCCTGGATGTTCACCTCCCAGCCTTGGTCACTCTGGAGCCATGTCTCCGTGATCCCAACTATATCATGGCAAGGCATATCAAGGCAAAGACATGGCCGAATCTTTTGGGGACTAAATAACATTTTCGCGTCGTAAAATTAGACTAAAGCCACCCCACGAAACAAGATTATATGTGAAATAAATGACTTACCCTTTGTTTTGTCCTGATATTGCGATCTGTCACGTTGAAAGCGTTGAGGGCATTCGAAGTCGCTTTTTACTTTAATCCAACTATTAAATTGTCCAGCGATTTAAAAAAAAACGGGAATGGAAGTCCGATCAATTTTTCTTCGTCGACTAGCAGCCCAAGGAAATCCCTCTCCGACAAGCGATACAAACCTGCATTTTAATCACCCCCCCCCCCCGCTCAAATGCGCCGTAGTCGCACACACAGCCAGTGGCAGATCTGCAGCACCGCTGAAGGTAGGTTTTGTAACATCGCTACATTAAGCTGCCTGTCTTGCCCCTCCCTTAACCAGCTTTCCATAATGGCTTTAATATCCCAGTTTCATGTACCTATCCACGCTCTGAGTTCATCCGCCTTACATGTCAAGCGTGTTGCATTGAGATGAATGGAAATTAATCCACCCCCTCCATTTTCCCTTGCTCTATGCTAATATTGTCTGCTGCACTGTCTGTTATTGACTTCTGTACTGACTTCCAGCCTCCTATCTGCATTGTATCCTGTCCCTCGCCAGTCTAATTTAAACCTTCCCGAGAGCACTAGCAAACCTGCTTGCCAGGATATTGGACCCCCTCCAGTTCAAATGTAATTTATCCCCCTTGTACAGGCCACCTGTGTCCCAGAAGAGATCCCAATTGTCCAAAAAGCTAAATCTCTGCCTCCTGCAACAACTTCTCAGACAAACATTCACCTGTCCCATCATCCTATTCCTAACCTCATTAGCACGTGGCATAGGGTGTAATCAGGAGCTTCCAATTCTTGAGGCCCTTCTTTGTAACTTTTTTGCCTAACTCACTCTATTAACTCTGCAGGACCTCATCCCTTTTCCTACCTATATCATTTGTGTCAATGGGCACAACAACTTCTGGCTACTCACCCTCCTCCTTGAGAAAGTTCTGCAGATTTTCTGAGATGTCATGGACCCTGGCACCAGGAAGGCGATACACTATCCTGGAGTCCCAGTTTGCTGCCACAGAATATCATGAGTGTCCCCCTAACTATGGGTCTCCTATCATCGTAGCCCTGTCCGACTTCATCCTACCTTGCTCTGCCTCAGAGCCTGGCCTGGTGCTGCTGTTGCTCTGCTCTGAATAGTCACTGCCCTGTACCTAACAGTATCTAAAAGAATATACTTGTTTTGGGAGGGGAATGGACAAAAGGGATGACTGCATTTTTCTGCCTACTCCTTCCCTGGTGGTCACTCATCTGCTTTCTGCTTGTTCCTTCGGTGTGACCATCTTACTATAACTCTATAATGGTGCTCTCATTCTCACTGGACAATCCTGTGGTCATCCAGCTCCAGTTCCAGATCCCTCACTTGGTCAGCCAGGAGCTAGGTTTAGAGAGTAACGAGAGGAGGTAAGAGAGGTAAAGAGAGAGTATGGGAAAAGCAAGCAGCAAATATAAACAGGAATCAAAAAATATTCTTTCGGTATATGAGCAAATAAACAGATATAAAAAAAAGTGAAATTGACCAGAGACATAGAACATAGAACATGGAAAAGTACAGCACTGGAACAGGCCCTTCAGCTCAAAATGTCTATGCCAATCACGATGCCAAGATAAATTAATCTCACCTGCCAGCACATGATCCATATCTGCCTCCACCAGCACTCCTGGCAGCATGTTTCAGGCACCCACCACCCTCTGTGTAAAAAACTTGAAAACTTGAAAAAATGGAAGAAAATGCATCTGAAGTAACAGCAAAAGACTTTGTAATTGAGATTCTGAATGGATTAGGAAGATATATTAGAAATACTATCTGTACTTAAAGTAGTATGAATCAAAAACTGCCTCAGTATTTGGAAGTAGAGTAGTAGTGGAAGATTATTTTTCACGCTCTATGAAAATGTACATTGTATTCCCAAAGGTCTGTTTAGAACCATTTGTTAGGACCATGTGACTTGGACTTGGATAGGAATTATGAAATCATGAATCTTCTGCATTTTCTGCAGCTTCAGCAGAGCAGGAGAGTAAGTCGAGGGAGAAGTCATGGTCCATGCCTCAAAGGGTAAGTCCTACCAAGAGAGACTTTATAATTTGAGCTTGTATTCCTTGGAGTTCAAAAGAATGAGGGGTGACCTTATTCAAGCATGTAAGTTCCGACAGGGGCATCACAGGGTAGGTGTAGGGATGTTTTCAGTAGCGGGAGAGTCTTGAACAAAGGAACATAACTAATAGATAAGAGACCAGTAATTTACGACGGGTGTGTAGAAATTTATTTTTGCAGAGATTAGTGAATCTCTAGAATTTTCTGCCCTGGTGTAAATTAGATTGTAAGAAGTGTTTAAATCTGAGATGGTTAAATATCTGATAGATCAAGAAATCTGGTCATGTCTTAAATGATAGGAGCAGAATTAGGCCATTTGGCCCATCGTCTACACCACCGTTCAATCATGTCTGATCTACCTCTTCCTGTCAACTCCATTCCCCTGCCTTCTCCCCATAACCCCTGACACCTGTACTAACCAATAATCTATCTATCTCTGCCTTAGAATTATCCATTGACGGCCTCCACAACCTTCTATGGCAAAGAATTACACGGATTCACCACTCTCTGAATAAAGAAATTCTTCCTCATTTCCTTCCTAAACGAATGTCCTTTAATTTTGAGGCTATGACCTCTGGTCCTAGACTCTCCTCTTCACATCAACTCTATCCAGACCTTTCACTATTCGATACATTTCAATAAGTTCCACCCCCCCCCCTCCCCTCACAGATAATGTGGTTAAGAATGAATGAGACACAGGTCTCCTCAGAGTATGCATGGTCTGACTTACAGAAATTTGACTTTACGCAAATTCTCCCGTACATTTTTAAAGGATTTTTTAAGGTACTACTAATAATAATAAACTGTTTCATGGTGTTCAATAATGAATATCAGTGTTAACTAATATTATATCTTTGTCCTTTGTACCATTATCCTTTATCTGTACACTGTGGATGGCTTGATTTTATTCATGTGTAGTCTTTTTTTTGATAGCACAAAATGCTGGAGCAACTCAGCATGACAGGCAGCATCTCTGGGTAGAAGGAATGTGTGACGCTTCGGGTTGAGAGCCGTCTTTAGACTGAGAGTGAGGGGAGAGGGAGGCACAGAGATAAGGATGGGTAAAGTGTGTAAAAACGAGACATATAGAGTAGATGTGGAGAGGATGTTTTCATAGCCATAGAGTCATACAGCATGGAAACTGTAAACTACTCTGGGTAAAAGACTTTGTGATTCATCCTATTTATTCCCCTCATGATCTTTTGGAGCATTTAAGGCAGCACACAGGCGCAACAATAGAGTCGCTGCCGTGCAGTGCCAGAGACCCGGATTCGATGCTGACACTGCTGTATGCTGTATATATGGAGATTGTATGTTATTTACTGTGACCGTGTGGGTTTTTTCCCGGTGCCCCGTTTTCCTTCCACACTCCAAAGACGTACAGGTTTGGAGGTTAATTAACTTCTGTCAATTGTAAATTGTAAATTGTCCCTAGAGTGTACTATCGTGCTGGTGTACTAGATTAGTGGGCAAAATTAGGGCACATGGTATTGGGGGTAGAGTGCTGATATGGATAGAGAAGTGGTTGGCAAACAGGAAACAAAAAGTAGGGATTAACGGGTCCCTTTCACAATGGCAGGCAGTGACTAGTGGGGTACCGCAAGGCTCGGTGCTGGGACCGCAGCTATTTACAATATACATCAATGATTTGGATGAAGGGATTCAAAGTAACATTAGCAAATTTGTAGATGACACAAAGCTGGGTGGCAGTGTGAACTGTGAGGAGGATGCTTTGAGAATGCAGGGTGATGTGGACAGGTTGGGGGAGTGGGCAGATGCATGGCAGATGGTTTAATGCGGATAAATGTGAGGTTATCCACTTTGGTAGCAAAAACAGGAAGGCAGATTACTATCTAAATGGTGTCAAGTTGGGAAAAGGGGAAGTACAACGGGATCTGGGGGTCCTTGATCATCAGTGTATGAAAGTAAGCATGCAGGTACAGCAAGCAGTGAAGAAAGCGAATGGCATGTTGGCCTTTATAACAAGAGGAATTGAATATAGGAGCAAAGAGGTCCTTCTGCAGTTGTACAGAGCCCTAGTGAGACCACACCTGGAGTATTGTGTGGAGTTTTGGTCCCCTAATTTGAGGAAGGACATACTTGCTATTGAGGGAGTGCAGCATAGGTTTACAAGGTTAATTCCCGGGATGGCGGGACTGTCATATGCTGAGAGAATGGAGCAGCTGGGCTTGTACACTCTGGAGTTTAGAAGGATGAGAGGTTATCTCATTGAAACATATAAGAATGTTAAGGGTTTGGACACGCTAGAGGCAGGAAACATGTTCCCGATGTTGGGGGAGTCCAGAACCAGGGGGCACAGTTTAAGAATAAGGAGTAAGCCATTTAGAACGGAGACGAGGAAACACTTTTTCTCACAGAGAGTGGTGAGTCTGTGGAATTCTCTGCCTCAGAGGACGGTGGAGGCAGGTTCTCTTGATGCTTTCAAGAGAGAGCTAGATAGGGCTCTTAAAAATAGCAGAGTCAGGGGATATGGGGAGAAGGCAGGAACGGGTTACTGATTGGGGATGATCAGCCATGACCATATTGAATGGCGGTGCTGGCACGAAGGGCCGAATGGCCTACTCCTGCACGTATTGTCTACATACTAGCATAGTGCAGCCATCAATATATTAAATGGTGAGGCAGGCTGGAATGGCCTGATGGCTGAATCTTTACCTTACTTTAGAGATACAATGCCGAAGCAGGCCCTTTGGCCCACCGTGTCCGCGCCTACCAACAATCACCTCATACACACTAGGGACACTCCTGTTCCTATTTTCTTATGTTGTTGTGAAATAAATGGTTGGATACAAATCAAAGACAAGAGCGGGCAAGGAGTTAAGTTGCGAAACAAAGTCAAGACCCAAGATACAGAGAGAACCAAGGAAAAAAGCACAGAGAATGCAACACGATAACCAAAGCAGGAGCTGGTATCATTAAGTTCATGATTGTGAGTCATGTGCCAAATGCATTGTATAATTTTATCAATTATTGTTACAAGATGTTTGTGCTAATGTTTATGGAAACTGCATGCTGTCTTCAGGTGACATTAATACAATGGTGACCAAGAGAAAGAAATGTGGCAATAATTATGTTAAAATGCAACACTGATAGAAAACAAAATAACAATTTCATAAGTGGAATTGCTGGTAATCTGAACTAAAAACAAAAAATGCTGAACACCCTCAGCATTTCAGTCAGTATCTTTGAAAAGCAAACCAGAGTTCATATTTTAGGTCCAGGATCCTTTGTCAGAACTAGGAAGGAGAAAGGGCAAGGTTGTTTTAAGCAGGAGAGAAGGTGGGGAAGGATATTGAAATAGCAAAAGGAATATATATCATAGATAAGTGCAAATAGGTTGATGACGGCCGTTAGTGCAATAGTTACAGTGGGTGTATGTTATACTTCTTTGTCTGCATTGTGTGTTGTTAATAACACCATGTGTCTTGCCTTGCTGACATGAATAAAAAAAGAACAGCCAAAATAATGGGTGAGTGGGTGGGTGAGTGTGTGAGAGGGTGGGTGAGTGGGTGGGTGGGTGGGTGAGTGAGTGGGTGACTGGGTGAGAGAGTGGTGGAGTGAGTGGTTGAATGTGTGGTTGAGTGAGTGGTTGAGTGAGAGGTTGAATGAGTGGGTGAGTGAGTGGTTGAGTGGGTGGGTGAGTGGGTGAGTGAGTGGTTGAGTGAGTGGGTGGGTGAGTGGGTGAGAGAGTGGGTGAGTGAGTGGGTGGGTGAGTGGGTGAGTGGGTGAGTGAGTGAGTGGGTGGGTGAGTGGATGAGTGAGTGGATGAGTAAGTGGGTGAATGAATGGGTGAGTGGGTGGGTGAGTGGGTGGTGAGTGGGTGAGTGAGTGAGTGAGTGAGTGAGTGAGTGGGTGAGTGGTTGAGTGTGTGGTTGAGTGAGTGGTTGTGTGGGTGGGTGAATGGGTGGGTGCGTGGGTGGGTGAGTGGGTGGGTGAGTGCGTAAGTGGGTGAGTGAGTGGGTGAGTTAGTGGGTGAGTTAGTGGGTGAGTGTGTGGGTGTGTGCGTAAGTGGGTGAGTGAGTGGGTGAGTGGATGGGCGAGTGAGTGGGTGAGTGGCTACACGTTTTGTTTTGAATTTCTTCCATTTGTTTTACTTAAGTTCCTTTTTGAGTTCATTAAATATATAAAACTAACATTTCTTTATTTTTTCCTATGGCCCGCAAAAATGTGCCAAATATATAACGTGGCCCTCATGCTGAAAAGTTTGGAGGCCCCTGATCTACATGACTAATACCAAACTCACAAACCATTCACAAGGCAGTCTGAAGAAGGGTCCCGACTTGAAACATCACCCATCCTTTTTCTACAGAGTTACTCCAGTACTTTGTGTCTCTCTTCACAAATCGAACAGTTCATATTAACCAACTGGCAAGAGATTTCCTCCACCAGAACAGAAAAAGATGTTTGATCTCCAAAAAATACCTCTTAATCCTGTTCAAAACTTGAATATTTAACATATTTCTTTAAATACTGGAAATATAGACACATTCTGTTGGTTGCCATCTTTCCCACTAATCCAAATTAACTCATCAGGTAATAATATGCCTTAGTTTAACAGATACTGGCACACACATTGAACTTATGTCTAGTTTCTCCTGGTTTACCAGATGTCTCACACCACTACTAACAATAGGAAAATATGACCATCACGAGTTCTCAGGTTGAATTATTGCCTCTTAAGAATTGATAAAAGAGTATCATTAAGTGGGAATTTATTTTAAAAGTCTTGACTATCACAAAGAAGTGTCCTTTAGTAGCATATAGATTTTCATAAGCATACATGCCAGTTTTACTTCAGAAATTGTATTAATGGCGATCAATACACAGGCCCAAACACGTTTTTACTGATTGAATTTGTTTAGGGACATTATGGATGTTTTCATATATTTTAATATCATAGATATTTCTGTACATTTTTATAAAACATACCTTAAGTGAATTTCCATTCATGCATAAATGATGAAATGTTGTGTACAAGTTTAGAAAATCTTATAAACATATGCTGATGGAAATTCATGTAGAACAAACCAATCAATTGCAGGTACAGATGCTCCCCGATTTATGATGCTTCAACTTACGATATTTTGACTTTACGATCGAAAAACGCTCGGCAACAGCAGCGAGCTGCACGTCTCTTCCGGTCGCATTGTATTAAATATGTTTTCGACTTGCGATATTTTTGATTTACAATGGGTTTATCGGAATGTAACCCCATCGTAGGTCGAGGAGCAGCAGTAAACCAAAGTCTTTCAGTAAATATGGGCATCATTTAAGCAGTAAACAGTGCCTATCAACTGAGCAATAACAGTAATTGTACAAAACAGGTGGGACATTAATGCTACAGAATCTCTGTTCCTTTGCTGGTAATTCTAAGTAATTCTTATGTGCACACGTGCCATTTTAAAATAAATTACCAGATGTGTGCATCACTGGCAGGGCCTACTTTTATTCCCCTTCCCTAATCACCCTCAACTGAATGGCTTGTTAAGGCACATCAGAGGGCAGTTAAAAGTCATTCAATTGCTTGGGTTGAGATCCAGTCAGTGTATGGATGGCAGATGTCCTCCCCCAGATGGGTTTTTACAACAATCTAGTAGTTTTATGATCACCATTATGGAAGCTACCTGTTTAATCTCGGATGTATTTAATTAAGAACCCAGTCTGTACTATGGGTGTTGAACTCCTATTTCTAAACTAATGGTCCTGCCCTGAAGATATTCCAGTTACATAACTACATTGCAACAGTGCCCATTTATATTAATACTCAATCAGTAAGACATTACCCATTTGTTATTTACAACTAGAACCACCTTTCACCACAGCTTCTTGTGGCATGCATTGAGATAAAGTCCCATGCACGCTAGGAACATCTACTTCCTCGAAGCACCTAGAAAATGAATGTTGCAAGGCAGTGCAGAACCATAGCTAACCAGGAAAGCGAGATGATTTATTTGCATTTAATGTATTTATTCATTCTTTAATAGGATGTGGACATACTTGGCAGGGCACTGAATAGGCCCATTCAAATTTCATGGGAGGAGATGATGGAAAGCAGTCATCTTGAACTGCCGCACCATGTGTTGCAAAAATGTTCCCATTCAGCTGTTTGAAATTCCCCTCATAATAATCTGGGGTTGATGAAACAACAAATAAAATATTTTACTGGTGGTGTGTATGCCTTTGAAGAAAATTCTGGTGATTGGTTTCCTTTGTGGCAACTGCTCACACACACCCAAGTGGTATTGACCGTGGTTCAATGATTCTCTCAAAGAAGGCTTGGCATGTGGTTAGTTTAGTTGATTGTAACATGTATTGATGTATAGTGAAAAGCTTTTGTTGCATGCTAACTAGTCAGCAGAAAAACAATACATGCTTTCAATTGATTGTTTACAGTGTATAGATAAATGATAAGGGAATAACGTTTAGTGCAAGGTAAGCCAGCAAAGTCCGATCAAGGATAATCCGAGGGTCACCAAAGAGGTAGATAGTAATTCAGTACTGCTGTCTGGTTGTGGTAGGATGATTCAGTTGCCTGATAACAGCTGGGAAGAAACTGTCCATGAATCTGATGCATTACATCTTATAGATTATACATGGCAGACATTGTGTATTATTGTTTAAGGAGTGATTTTTGTTTAAAGTGATGATGGGAGGCATTTAATTAGAAGACCATGAGCTATTGAGTATTGTTAGAGCTACACAGATCAATGGAGAACATTTCATCACACTCCCAAATTAAACTGTATACATTTTAGAAAAGCAATGGGTGATCAGCCCAACCTTTGCACTTCTCTTGTAGCCATAATGCTCAAGAGACTAATACATTCAAATATTCATTCAATCTAGAACTGCAAGATGCGATGCACCAACAGTAATACCAACGGAATTCCAAAGGTGGATATTTGATCTCCCATTTACTGATAATAATTCTTGACCCGCACTTGTGTCCAAAAAATGTTATTTGCCACTTATCAGCTCAAGTCCGTATATTGCCCAACCCTTGGGGTGTGTAGATTTAGACTGCTTTAACGTGAATAGAAATAAATGTTGTACATCCATTAGCAAAACTCCCACGTCTGATCTTATGGTGGAGGGAAGATCACTAATGAGTCAACTAAACAGGGTTGGTTCTGCTCTAAGGAATTGCTGCAAATGAACTATCATAGCCCTTCCTTTACGTTTGGTTCAACTCCAGGTTGAACTTGACCTGCATTACTAGAGCTTCATGATGATACACAGTAAACTGTTGCTTTGGTCTCCAGCCATTTGGATTTGGCAGAACAAAACTTGAGGTCCCGAAAATACATCACTGATGAGTAAATGTTAAATGTCAATTGGGGGAGGGCGTTAGATTGGAAGGAATGAGCAAACCTAGGATTGGTGAAGAGAGTGATCTCTGTGGAAAGCAGAAAGGGGAAAGGAAGGTGACTGGTGGCGTCACGTCATTGGATGCAGAGGCTGGTGAGATGAAAGGTAAGGACCAGGTGAACCTGAGGGGGGGGGGGTGGATTAATTTATGTCAGTTTCCAACTCACTTTTCAAACAAAGTTGCTGATTTGCACTTCAGATAATTTCTCATGATGTTAAGGTACTATCACAACGTTTAAGAAACATTTGAACAAGTGCATGGATAGGACAGGTTTAGAGGGACATGGGTCAAACACAGGCAGGTGGGACTAGGACTAGTGTAGATGGGACATGTTGGTCAGTGTGGGCAAGTTGGGCTGAAGGACCTGTTTCCCTCGCTGTAAGTCTCTATGACTCTATGAGAGACAGGAAATGAAAGTCAGCAAGAGTGAGACATAGTCAGGTAGTGTCCTTTACAATGAACTCTAGTGTATATATCTTGGGGACACAACATAGATACAAATATATTTATTTCTATTAAACTAAGAACTTTAATGGATTTGGCATTACCTCGCATTGGAATACAAACGGACCATTTATTTCTGATCCATATACATGCCTTGATTTCATAGTCCTTAACTTCATGTCTAACAGACTCCAACAAACTATCAATCTTGGTTTTCAAAGTTTTTCAATTGAACATGGTCTCAATACCCTTTAGGGAAAAGTGTTCTGGATTTCCACTCTTTGGCGTGACAAAATGGCAGTTACGACAGTTGAAAGGGAAAATGTGGAAATACTCAACAGCTTATGGTGGTGTGGTATGAGGGTAATGGTGGAAGGTTGCTTCTCGAACTGGAGGCCTGTGACGAGTGGTATGCCTCAGGATTCGGTGCTGGGCCCGTTACTGTTTGTCATCTACATCAATAATTTGGATGGGAACATACAGTGCAAGATTTGCAAGTTTGCTGATGATGCAAAAGTGGGTGGTTTTGCAGATAGTGGTTGTGAAAGATTGCAGCAGGAAATAGATCGATTGGCCAAGTGGGCTGAGGAATGGTTGATGGAATTTAACACAGAGAAGTGTGAGGTGTTGTAACTTGGGTAGTCTAACAAGAGCAGGACCTATACAGTGAATGGTAGGTCTCTGGGGAGTGTTGTGGAGCAGAGGGATCTAGGAGTGCATGTGCATGTTTCCTTGAAGTTCGAGACGCAGGTAGATAAGGTGCTCAAAAAGGCTATTGGCACATTGGTCATCAGTCATTGAGTATACATGTTGGGAGGTCATATTGCAGTTATATAAGACGTTGGTGAGACCGCATTTCAGTTCTGGGCACCATTTTATAGGAAAGATATTGTCAAGCTTGAAAGGGTTCAGAGAAGATTTATGAGGATGTTGCCAAGACTAGAGGGTGTGAGCTATAGGGAGAGGTTGAGTAGGCTGGGTTTCTATTCCTTGGAGCACAGGAGGATGAGGAGTGATCTTATAGAGGTGTAGAAAATCATGAGAGGAATAGATCGGGTAGATTCACAGTGTCTCTTGCCCAGAGTAGGGTAATCGAGGACCAGAGGACATAGGTTCAAGGTGAAGGGGAAAAGATTTAATAGGAATCTGAGGGGTAACTTTTTTACACAAAGGGAAGTTGGTGTATGGAGCAAGCTGCCAGATGAGGTAGTTGAGGTTGGGGACTATCCAACCATTTAAAGAACAGTTAGGCAGGTACATGGATAGGGCAGGTTTGGAGGGATATGGACCAAGCGCAGGCCTGTGGGACTAGTGTAGCTGGGACATGTTGGCTGGTTTGGGCAAGTTGGGCTGAACGGCCTGTTTCCACACTGTATCTATGATTCCACAGGTTCATAAGACCATAAAATATGTCCAAGCCAATTAAGGAGCAGAATTAAGCCATTCAGACCATCGGGTCTGCTCACCATTCGGCTGATCATTTCCCTCTCAACCCCATTCATTCGCCTTCTCCCCATACATTTGATGCCCCTACCAACCAAGA
This sequence comes from Malacoraja senta, assembly GCA_038087875.1. Lineage (NCBI taxonomy): Eukaryota > Metazoa > Chordata > Chondrichthyes > Rajiformes > Rajidae > Malacoraja > Malacoraja senta. The sequence continues at coordinate 131,413,593 of CM075977.1, forward strand.
ACCTTTTATTCCACTTAAAAATGCCCAATGACTTGGCGTCCACTGTCGTCTGTGGCAATGAATACACAGATTCATCATCCTTTGGCTAAATAAATTCCTCCTCATCTAAAGGTACATAATTTTATTCTGAGGCCATGCCCTCTGGTCCTAGACTCTCCCACTTCTGGAAACATTATTGAATACTAATTCAATGGCGCATATATGTTTGTACAACAGAATGATAACAACAAGTTATTTTTTAACTAGGCAAATAGCAGTCTTCGTAGCTTCCTGGTGTTCAGACAACTATTAGATAAGCACTAGCCAGATCTGCGGAAGGTTCATCAACCTGCATCATTATTTTTTACCTCAGATGCTGTCTGACTTGCGGAGTATTTTTGTTATTTGCTTTTATATTTCAGATTTCCACCATCTGCAGTGCTCTGTGTCTCATTGTTTTACTATATTTTTGTCACATCTGTTTTTTTTAAAATTTTATATCTCCTGCAGTATATCTCCTCTCTTAGCTGGCATCGCTACTCCATGTGTCGACCAATCTTCCCTGGTCTCCTGAGTATTCCACTGTTCTCTCCACCTTCCCCCATCCTTTGGTTTCCAACTTTTCCTCACTGATGAAAGGCCAACATGAAACATTGATTTTGGGTCTCGGATGCTGCTTGATCTGCTGAGCCTTTCCAACATTTTCTCATTTCACTTTGTGACAATTTTACTTCACATGGAGGTGAAATCTTGAATTGCTGCTGCTATTTAGTGCTTTGGCCACCTCTTGCAATGCTTTCCACACGAGAGCCTCAGACAAATTCTACCAATGGAGTGGAGAAGAAACATTTCTTAAAGCTCTGCACGTCCTGCTGCAACTTCTCTTTGATTTTTTCATCAAAACAAGGTATCCTGCTTCGGCTCATAGTTTGGTCAGACGTAACTGAGTTTTACCCCAACAATAAAGTAGTAGCATGTTCCCTCACATAAACTGGGGCCATGAAAATGGATCATTTTAACAACACAAAATTAATCCACTAGCAATAGAAAACAGCCTGTGACAAAAACACAGGCTGTGAATGTTAAGGGGCTGTCCCACTGCAGCGACCTAATCTGCGAGTTTAGACGAATTTGCCCTCGACTCAAACTCACAGCATGGTAGACACGTGGTCCTAAGAAGTCCTATGAGGTCACTGGAACTCTCCTTCATGCTCGAGGGAAGTTCCCGACTACTCTTGGCCTCAGCTAGGTCGCGGAAAGTTTTTCAGCATGTTGAAAAATTTTCCGCGAGTAAAATTTGGTCGGCATGGTTCTTTTTGACTCGTAGTGCAGTGGAGTTGGGTCGCTATTTAATTACAGGCAGTCGAAGGCAGCCGTAGGCAATCTCCTTCGCTGACCGGGCATTTTGATTGGCTCATTGGAGTTTTCAGGACCAAGGAAAACTGACCGACAGGTAGGTAAAATGCACAGTAAACCTTATTATACTTCTTAAAAGTGTCTCCACTCCTTCCACCCCCCTTTTCCACCCCCTTCTCTCCCATTCTCTCCCCTTCTCTCTCCTTCTCTCCCCCTCTCTCCCGCTCTCTCCCCTTCTCTCCCCTTCCCTTCTCCCTGGCCCCCGCCTTTGCAAAGTGTTTGTGTGTGTGTGTGTGTGCGGTCGGTCGATCCAGCTCGCGGTTTCAACGCGGACAGTCGATCCAGCTCGAGATTTTCCAGGCGAGTGCCCTCGAGCTTGAAGGTCGAAGGCATTCTTCTTAACTCGCGGAAACTCCTTTAAGGGTCTAAGTGGAGATGCTATGTCAAGATCTGTCCCGGTGTGGCAATGTTTCTTTTAGAAACACAAGGAATTGCAGATTCTGGTTTAAAAAAAAAAAAGACAAAAATGTGATGGAGTAACTCAGCGGTTTAGGTGGCATCCCTGGAGAACAAGGATAGATGATGGTTTTGGTCCAGACCTGAAAATGCATCTATCCTTGTTCTCCAGCGATCCTGCCTCACCCACTTAGTTACTCCAGCATGTTTGTGTCTTCTTATTACGTTTTTAAATACAATTTCCTATCTTTTAATAAATTGTACTGTGAAAGATTGTCAGACTGATTAGCCATACCGGACTTGTTGAACAAAAGTGCAAATGGATTCCAGCCAGCGGTAGGTGTTAAAACAAATGTAGAGACAATTGCAAAACAGGCACAGAATCTCATTAAATTCAGGCAAGATTTAGTAACAATTTTTAATTAATTTATTTTGGGTAGTAAGGACAGCATTTATTGCCCATCCCTAATTGCATTTCAGAAGGTGAAGTTAAGTTGTTTTCTTTAACGCTGTTGGCATTCTTTCAAATGTAACTCTTCAATGGAATGGGAAAATAAATTCCAGGATTGAGACTCAAGAGATGATGAAGAAAGGGCAATATATTTTTAATTTACAATGGTCACGGATTCATACAGCACAGAAATGGCCCTCTCGCTTACCTTGTTCATACAACTGTCAAGTACCTATCAATACTAATCTCATTTACCAACACTGGGTTGAGCGCTTTCAATGCCTAGGTGATTCAGGTGCTCGTGAAGATAATTCTTAAATGTTGTAAATGCTGCTCCCATCAGCTACTCAGGCAGTCAGTGCACTACTGATTCCAATCATCTGCTAGATGAAACGGTTCATGAGATCCCTTCAAAATCTTTTATGTCTTTCCCTCAACCTTTGTTGTTTTGTTTTAGTCACCCCAGCCATGGGGGAAAAGTGGCAAGCATTCATGATACATGTCCCTTAAAATCTTGCACAGCTCTGTCAGGTTCCCATCAGCCCCCTCCACTTCAAGGAAAGCAAACCCAAACTATCAAACACATGAATGAATTGCTCCATTGCAGGCAGTATCCTGGGGAAATACATCTGCACCTTCCTTAGACTTTACTTTAGACTTTAGAGAGACAGCGCAGAAACAGGCCCTTTGACTCACCGAGTCCACGCCAACCAGTGATCACCCTGTACACTAGCACTATCCTACACACAAGGGACAATTTACAATTTTACCAAACCCAATTAACCCACAAACCTGTATGTCTTTGGAATGTGGGAGAAAACTGGAGCACCAGGAGAAAACCCACACGGTCACAGTGAAAACATATGAACTCCGTATAGACAAACCTCAGGGGAGAGAAAAGACTTTGCCTTCCATCACAGTGAGGAGGAGATTCACTGTGATGGATGTTTTCTGTAAATTGAATTGTTTGTGTGTCGTGTAGGAATTGTTTTGTTTGTATGGCTGTGGAAACGGAGTTTCGTTTGAGCCTCTCTGAGGTTCAAATGAAAAGTAATAAAATCTAATCTAATCTAATCTAATCTAGTTAACACCCACAGTCAGCATTGAACCCAGGTCTCTGGCACTGTAAGCCAGCAACTACACCGTTGCCTCCTTATGCCTCCTTATGCCACCCCATTCTCTAGTGCAATTACATCCTAGACAGTCCAGACAGGGCTAAAGGTTAACCCGGTGAGACAGGCAGAGTTGAGCTGCATTTAGCACTGGATTGAGCCTCCGAAGCCTCGCGCACGTGTGTGTGAGTGTGCGCATGCGCACGTGGCCGCCAAAATCTTGTGTCCCGTCCCCTGCATGTTTTGATAGCGAGTTCCGCTATTGGTCCAGAAGATTAAGATGCATGGGATTAACAGTGACTTTTGTTGTACGGATTCATAACTGGTTTACTGGTAGAAGAGGGGGAATTGTAGCGGAAAGGCAATATTCAGGCTGGAGGTTTGTGACCAATAGAGGTCTCCAGGGATTTGTGGCAGATCTTAGTTGTACCTCTGTTGATTGTGATATATATATATATATCTATATATATATATATATATATATATATATATATATATATATATATATATATATATATATATATATATATATATATATAAATAACTTGGACATAAATGTAGATGGGTTGGTTAGTAATTTTGCGGGTGACATCAAGATTGCTGGGATCGTGAACTGTGAGGAAATCTGTCAAAGTATAAAGCGGGATATAGATCAGCTACAGAAATGGCTAGAGAAATGGCAGATGGGGTTTAATCCAAGCAAGTGTGAGGTTGAATGAGGTTTCTGAGGTTGAATGTATGGGGAAAATATATAATTAATGGCAATACCCTGAACAGCATTGTGTAGGAAAGAACTGCAGATGCTGGTTTAAATCGGAGGGAGACACAAAATGCTGGAGTAACACAGCGGGACAGGCAGCATCTCTGAAGAGAAGGAATGGGTGACGTTTCGGGACGAGACCCTTCTTCAGACTCTTCGGGTCAAGAAACTTCTTCAGACTGAATAAGGTCCTCAACCCGAAACATCACCCATTCCTTCTCTCCAGAGATGCTGCCAGTCCCTCTGAATAGCATTGATGTATAGATGGATCTTGGGGGTCCAAGCCCATAACTTTGTGAAAGTGGCAACAGCAGTAGATAGAGTGGTTAAAAAGGCATATGATATGCTTACCTTCATTGGTCAAGACATTGAGCATAAGAGTCAGCAAGTCATGATACAGGTTTGTAGGACTTTGGTTCGGCTACATTTGGAATATTGCATGTAGTTCTGGTCACCCCCATTATAGACAATAGACAATAGACAATAGGTGCAGGAGTAGGTCATTTGGCCCTTCGAGCCAGCACCGCCATTCAATGTGATCATGGCTGATCATCCCCAATCAGTACCCCGTTCCTGCCTTCTCCCCATATCCCCTGACTCCACTATTTTTAAGAGCCCTATCTAGCTCTCTCTTGAAAGCATCCAGAGAACCCGCCTCCACTGCCCTCTGAGGCAGAGAATTCCACATTATAGGAAGCATGTGGAGACTTTGGAGTGAAGTGCAGAGTGCAATAGAACAAAGAGATGCAGGAGTGAAGGTGCATCTACTCTATATTACTAAAACTCTCATCTTGTTTGTTTGTCCATTTGTTTGCCCGGTTTGTATTTGCACAAAAACGGTACACGATAGCGTTACAGTTTTTGGCCCACCTTACTCTCCATTGTCCTATGATGTAAATTAAACATTTTGTTCAGATTGATGGTATATTTTACAAGTTATTGACGTTTAAAACTTTAAAAAATAAAACAGCACCCCCACTTTCCCCGCCCCCCACTTGCCCGACCTCCACTTGCCGTCTTTACTTGACAGGCGTCCCACGGGTTCTCAGCGTGCCTTGACAGGCGTCACAAAGGACACCCCATGGGTCCTCAGCGTGGCCTTTGCACAGTTTCAGACCGCCATCTATTTTTCCAGTCACAACAACGACCCAACAGCTTCTTCTATTACGTCTCCTTCTATTTTAATTTCTGCACCCCCGGGACCATGGGCTGTGGTTGAAGCCGGTGCGGAATCGTGGATCGGGGGCGGGGAGAGACCGTGCCGGTGCCCTCGGCCCCTCCACTGGCTCCAGGACGCTTGCACCTGACAGCCCCCTCCTCAAACCCTCCCCTTCCCCTGGTTCCAGGATGCTCGCCCCCCCCGACAGTCTCCACCTCAAGCCCTCCCCCTCCCCTGGCTCCTGGATGCATGCCCCTCCGCTACAGCCCCCGCCTCAAGCCCTCCCCTTCCCCGGCTCCAGGACGCTCACCCCCTCTCCCCCCGAAAGCCCACACCTCAAGCCCTCCCCCTCCCACGGCTCCAGGACGCTTGCCTCCACTGTCGACAGCCCCCGCCTCAAGCCCTCCCCCTCCCCCTCCCCTGGCTCCAGGATGCTCGACCCCCCCTCCTGACAGCCCCTGCCTCAAGCCCTCCCCCTCCCCCTCCCGCTCCCCTGGCTCCAGGACGCTTGCCCCCCCCCCCGACAGCCCCCGCCTCAAGTACAACTTCATCATCTCCCTGCAGGTGAAAACGGGGCTGGCTGTGGGTTACATCGAGATCCTCGGGAGATGAGGAGGGAAATGGGGGGATTGAGGGAGAGGAGGGGGTATGGAGGGGAAGTGAGGGGAAAGTGGGGGAGGTGAGGAGGGTGCATGGGGGAGAAGGGGGAATAGAGAGGAGGGGGGTAGGGAGGGGAGAGGGGTTATGGAGAGAGGGAGTGACCAAGGGTAGGGGAAAGGAGAGGAAGGGAGAGGTAAGGGAGGGAGTGGGGGAGGAGAGGAGGACAGGGGAAAGAGGAGGGAGGGTGAAGAGGAGGGGGAGGGGGTGCTGGGGGATGAGGGTGAGTGGAGGAGGATAGGGGTAGGAAGAGGGATGGTGAGTCGCAGTTGGGGGAGGGTTGCCGTGACTCACGTCACAACGGGGATTTCTGGCGTCACAACGGGAACCCGTCAGCCGCGCCTGCACAGTTGGGGGCTATGGGTGAGCGGTGGAAGATTGCGTTGGGGGAATGGAACCCAACGGTCCCACTTGGTCTTGTAGTCCCATAAAAATGGCAGAATAGTTCTATACAGTGGTAAAGAAAGCATTTAATTAATTTGCCTTCATCAGTGAGAGTACAGATGTTGGGATATCACGTTGCAACTGTACAAGTCATTGGTAAGACCACTCTTGGAATATTGTGTGCAGTTCTGGATGCCCAGCTATAGGGAATATATCATTAAACTGCAAAAGGAGCAAACAATGATTTATGAGGATGTTCCTGGTCCTGAGAGGCATAAACAAAGTAAATTGTCACAGTATTTTCCTCAGTACAGGAAATCTAAAAATAGCAGGCATAGGTTTAAGGTGAGAGGGAAAAGGTTTAAAAGGGATCTCAGGAACAACCTTTTCCCTCAGACGGTGGTGGATACATGGAACATGCTGCCAGTGTACATACAGTAGTAGAGGCAACTACAATAACAACATTTAAAAGCACTCGGACAGATACTTGGATAGAAAAGATTTGGAGGTATAAGGACTAGGTGCGGTCAAGTATTATAGAATCATAGACTCTTACAGCACGGCATAAGGCCCTTTGACCCAACTTGCCCACACTGGCCACAATCTCCCATCTATGCTAGTCCCACCTATCTGTGTTTGGCCCATATCCATCTGAACCTGTCCTATCCATGTACCTGTCTAAATGTTTCTTAACTGTTTCAACTACCTTCTCTGGCAGCTTGTTCCAAATACCTACCACCCTTTGTGTGAAAAAGATGCCCCTCAGATTCCTATTAAATCTTTCCCCACTCACCTTAAACCTATGTCCTCTGGTTCTCGGTTCCCCTACTCTGGGCAAGAGACTCTGTGCGTTTCCCCGATCTATTCCTCTCATGATTTTAAAAACTAGCTGAGTTAGGTAATAGCTGACAATGCTCACCTCGGTTCAATCAAAATCTAGCAAATGCAGACAGCAAAACAAAGCACCATCTCCTCAAGGCTAACAAAAATCTCAACACCATACATTTTAGATCTGGGTGTATTTACTAGAGCTGCAAAATCTGCATTAAGTGCAAAATGAGCCACTGTGCCTGTTTAGATAAGAGATATTCTGGCTCAGCGAATGAAAAAAAATGTGAGGAAATAACCTGACAATATGTTGTTAATGTAAATAAAGACTATTTTAATAAGATTAAATTGCTTTACATGTGGAAAGAAATACAAAATTAATAATTGTTTCTCTACAGATAATGAAGGCAATAGTCATTTCTAAAATTAAGTGAAGAATAAATATCTGAGCTCTCTTATTGCATTGTCTTCAGGATATGCAAACTAATGGAAAGGATTATGAATTTCCGAACAGCTAGCACTTAAATCTAATTTTAAAAAGCAGAGCAGTTGAGCATTAAAGGAGTCAAATATTCCAAAAAAATGTAACAAATCAATCACTATGCAGCTCAAATTACAATCTGTATGATTATGCTGTCAAAAATACAGACACACACACCAAGCTTCAAGATCCATGAAACTTTAAAGGTTTGTGGTTGGAGATATCGATGCAACTTCAATGGAAATTTTCAGGTGCTAATGAGCTTCCAAAATAACTAAGATATCTTAAATAGATACAGCATTTTAGCTCTAAAAAGACCCAAAGTGCTGTAGTAACTCAGTGATCAGGCGGCATCCCTGAAGAACGTGGATAGATGACGTTTCGGGTTCAGACCATTCTTTAGACTTCTATTTTAACTTTGTGTCCTGGGAGCTGCACGTGTGGCGGGAGTGTCCCAGAAAGTGCGCGGGCCTGTGTTGCAACTGGGCGAGAAATTCTGTACATGGGTAAAACTTTTATATACTAACCCAACAGCTAGAATATTAACAAATCAAAGGATATCATCTAAATTTAATTTATCTAGAGGTTGTAGACAAGGATGCCCGTTGTCTCCGTTATTATTTGCGCTTGCTATTGAGCCACTTGCTGAAAGAGTTAGGACCCACCCGAAAATATACGGGTATAACACTAAAGACACAGTGAATAAAATTTCTCTATACGCAGATAATGTATTAATTTACATCACAAAACCAGAAATTAGTATTCCAAATTTATTAAATTTAATAACTCAATTTGGTTTACTCTCTGGATACAGAATTAATTGGAATAAAAGTGAAATTATGCCAATAAGGGAACATAACACACATATACTACAACAATTCCCGTTTAAAATAGTAAATGAAAAATTTAAATATCATGGAATTTAAATCAAATTTAAATCAAATTTCCCCCCTTTACTGAATAAATTACATAAGAATATTCAGTACTGGAAAACACTTCCTATTTCAATGGTTGGTAAAATTAATGCCATAAAAATGATTTTTTTACCGCAAATATTATATCTTTTTCAAACAATTCCGATATACTTGCCAAAAAACTTTTTCAAAAAGTTGGATTCCATTATCATTGACTTTATCTGGGATTATAAGAATCATAGGATAAGCAAAAAACATTTGTGCAAATCAAAAATAAATGGAGGTTCAGTTCTACCAAATTTTTTGTTTTATTTCTGGGCAGTTAACATTAAAAATATGAATTTTTGGTTGGAAGAAATAGATCAACAACCGGATTGGTTAAAAATGGAAAAGGAAGATTGTTTACCCTTTGAAATTGGCTCGATACTATTTGCTACTTCTAAATTAAACAAAAAAAATTATAGGGAAAATCCTATAATATATAGTGGTATGTGAATTTGGAAACAATTAAAAAATACATTAAAATTGGATAATTTATCACTTTTGCTTCCCATTGTGAATAACCCTTTATTTAAGCCTTCTTGGTTGGATAAAGGTTTCATACAATGGAAAAATTATGGAATTAAAATGATGGGACAACTTTATAAGAAAGGCACATTTCTTTCATTTCAGGAGCTGCAACAGACTTATGGACTCCATTTAAATGATTTTTTCAGATATCTACAACTTAGAGATTATGTTAAAGCAAATACTTAAAACTTCAGAACTAGAGATTCAGAAATCCTTGATGACTGTTTGAATAAACATCCTAATACAGAAAAATTAATATCTCACATATATAATACCTTATTAGATAGTGAGATACCATCGATGGACTTATATAGGCAAACATGGGAAAAGGAACTAAATCAAACAATAACGAAAGATACTTGGGAAGAAAGTTTACAACACATACATCAATGTTCATTAAATGCCAGACACTCTCTAATACAATTCAAAGTACTACATAGATTACATTATTCTAAAACAAAACTAAATAGAATCTTCCCACATATCTCCCCTATTTGTGATAAATGTCAACATTTAGATGCTAACTTAACTCATACATTTGCGAATTGTATAAAAATTAAAAAATTCTGGGCAAATATTTTTAGAATAATATCTATAGTTGTCAACATTCAATTGGATCCTGATTCAAAATTAATAATACTAGGAATATTAGAACAAAATCAAACATTTACAACAACTCAAAGAAACTTTATTGATTATAGTATAATAACTGGAAAAAAATTAATACTAACATTTTGGAAAGGTCCTATATCCCCCACAATTAAAATGTGGATCATAGAAATGTCGGAGACCTTACATTTGGAAATAATTAGACTTGTCCTAATGGACAAACAAGAATTATTTATCAGAACATGGTCTCCATTTATTGATTATTTGAAGGGTCAGACTGGTTCGACAAGAGAACCGGACTAAAACTCGAGCTAAGGATTAAATGAAAAGTTATACTTTGAAATGTACGAATATATCCCTAATGATGTACTTTTAGTAAGTTATTCCATTCTTCTTTATTATCTTCTATTTTTTTCTTCTTTGTCTTCTTTTTTTCTTCTTTTCTTTCTTTCTGCTAGTTTCTTATTTTCCAGCTATATAAAAAAAAAAAATAATAAACTATTGGAGACAACACGAATAACGTTTGATAATATTAGTAATGTAGAAATGAGATACATGAAATGTTTTCAATATGATATGTATTTGCCTCCAATTAAAAATATTATTCACAAAAAAGAAAGTGCGCGGGCCCAATCCAACTGCCAAACAACCGCGCCGCCTCCGCCGACCAGAATGATGACCGAAAACCGGAAAACGCGTCCCGGTAGGCCTGACTCACTCCACAGGCCTTCCAGGGGATTGCAGTGAAACCGGGCGGCGAGGCCTGTCTGGGCCGAAGGGGCCTCAGCGGTGGGGGCAATGGGAGACTCACCGGCGGGAGCAGAAGAATCGGTGGCGGCAGCGGGTGCCTGGATGGCGGCGGGAAATTCGGCGGCGGATGTGGGGACTTGGCGGTAGCGGGAGCCTCGGTGGCATCGTGGGGCTCGGTGGCAACTGGAGCCTCGGCGGCGGTGGGGCCTCGCAGTCAATGAGCGTGAGGGGGGAGGGGAAGACTATTGGGACCCGGCATGGTGGGACCGCCGTGAGGGACGGTGGGAGAACATAGGGGGACCCTGCGTGGTGGATGGGGGGGCACTCTAGTTTAGAATCCTCTGCCCAGGGGATAAGTCTGTGTTTGTTTGTTTGTTTGTTCATTTGTTCCGGTGAAGGCGCTGTGCACACGGCAGCCAGACAACAGTCGGTTGTCTTTTTCTTTTAGTTTTCACTTTGAATTTCAAGTTATTGTGTACCTTGTGTGTTGTGAATGTCGGCAGACCAATTTCACTCTGGGGATGAATAGAGTTTATTGTATCGCTTTGTTTAAGACTGCATCTTGCAGAAGGGGTAAAGCTTACTCTAAGATCAGCTATTCAGAGGCCAGTGAAAGTGTATATGATATTAGCCATTAGTATTATTATATATCAGCCATTAGTACTAGTATATGAAATATCAACTACTAAAGGGCATTGCTTTAAGGTGAGGGGTAAGATTAAAAGAGTTGTGCGGAGCCTTCCTTTTACAAAGAGGGTGTTGAGTGCCTGTCATGCATTGCCAGGGGTGGTAATGGAAGCATTTAGTCCATTGTGAGTTTTGACATTCAATTCAGCTTTGTTACATTTTCCTTACAGGATAAAAATATATAGGAAAATATAGGAAAATAAAATAGTAAGATTAAATGAGAACTTACCAGTTTGAAGTTTGATCTTTATTTTATGAGGAGTTATGATGAGGGATTACGTGAAGAGCCCGCCAGCCCGCATGCACTTCAATCTTCAAAGCAGCGGTGTGAAATCACAGATAACAGTTGTTAAACTGAACATCGGAAGATTCGAGAAATTAGAACTACCAGCTGACCTTTATGAGAGAGGGTTGGGAGCGGAGGGCACGTAATCCCTCATCGTAACTCGTCATAAAATAAAGATCAAACTTCAAACTGGTAAGTTCTCATTTAATCTTACCATTTTACTTCGGAGTCACGTGAGTGACTACGTGAAGATTTAAAAGCTCTGTGATTTCATGCCGTGAACACGAGTCCATGTGTTACACACTGCATCAGTTGACCAAGGATGAGTGAACATTAATATTGCATTCAGACATGACATAGATTTAGACATGCTGATGCTTTTTAATGAACAAATAATAATAATAGTAACCCCACTCATCTGGGAGGAAACTATAAAACAGAACCTAAAATACCCCCGGTCTGGCAATGGGTTTATTATAAAATGTTTGGAAAGATCGTTCGTTTGACCATCCTGCAGCCGCCAGGATGTGGTCCAGCGGAACGTCCATAACCCTGCTGCTGATGTTGTTGCAGCCCTCGTGGAGTGAGATTTGAAAATGTCAGTGTTCACTCCTGCACAAGCCAGAACCCGTTTTAACCACCTGGAGATGGTCTGTACTGATACCTTCTTATGAGGTTTTATGTAACTAACAAACATTGCTAGTTCAGAGCCCCTAAGGCTCTTAGTGACCTTAACATACTGTAGTAGATTTGTGACCACACACAACCGAAGGTCCATGGGATATGCCGAAAAATCAAGTTTGAGACCTGATGCCCCTGGTCTACTCTGCTTGACTAAGTCATAAACATAAAATGTTATTTTGCCTGCAGATGTAACCATCCTGTCCAGTCGCAGCTTATGCAATGACTGGACCCGTTGCGCTGAAACCAGTGCCATTTTGTAAGTGAGTTTGACCAAGGACAGGGATGTAGCTGGAGCCCACCGGTGAAGTGGCGTCAGCACAATGTTAACATCCCATATCTCTGCGTACTAGGGTCTGGGAGGTTTTGAGTTGAAGATACCCTTCATAAATCTGGATATCAGAGGGTGAGACCCGACAGAGTGGGTCCTGCTCCCTGCAGCAAATATGATGAGAAGGCACGTTTGGCACAGTTAATGGCACTATAACTTAATTTTTGTCAAAGACCCATTCGAAAATGAACTTGAAGACATCAGTTATCCATGCCGTATTATATGTAATATTAGCATTTAAACAAAATACTTCCCATCTCCTGATGAGGAAATGTACTGCTTATCTGGTGCTATCCCTGCAATCTGCAGTGAGCACGTCCATGGTTCGGTCTGACAACCCGAGCCGCAGGAACGGTCTTTTCAGAGTCTGCAAGTCAATGAATTGATTTTATCATGCATTGGATGGTTGCCTGATTCACGGGCTGAACCAGCAATTTTTGTGTTTAGAAATAACCATATATGGTTCTATATTATTCCCAACATCATCGGGAACCATGGCTGCATATGCCAGTCAGGCACTATGAAAAATGCCTGAAGCGGGATCTTGCTGAATTTTTTGCAAGACCCGACTGATGAGGCAAAATGGAGGAAAGCCATAAAAGAACATTCCTCCCCAGTGTAGCGAGAATGCATCTATCGCCACTGTTATGCCACATATTTTGCAACTGGTGAGTGAGCCTGGATACAAACATATCGATATTCGGTGTTCCATTGAGCCACAATGTCATTAAATACTTTGTAATCCAACATCTATTCTGTGTTGTCATTTATTTGACATGATGATACACCAGCGACAGGATACTTTGACTTGATTGCACCCATGTGATTAACATATGCCACCACCATAGTGTATCAACTTGGAGTTGAGCATGCAGATTATGCATATTCGCACAAAAAGCTTTAACCCATAAAATACACCTAGTGTCTACAGGTAGTTGATACCATATAACTGAAGAACTGGTAACTCATGCAAATGCCATCTGCCTCCATAACTAGAGATGGTATTCGTAATTTTCCATCTTTGAGCACTAACATCAGTTTGTAATATAACTGAAGATTTACTGACCAAAAGTTACTGGAGCAATGCTGAATACTGTTCATCCACCATTGTGACTTTGATAGCTTCAGCTGGTAATAGCATAGGTCTGTTAATAATGACCTACATGGTACTTGAGAGGTTACTCCTTTGCACGTTGTAAGTTCTGATAATGCAAAGACCCAAATTGCACAGCTGAAACACAGACACTATATTGACAATTACACTTGATGAATAGAAGGCTGCTTTATAACAACAAAGTTGTTACAGGCTTCTATTAATTCCAATCTCTTGCCTCAGGGCAGAGTCACAGACAAATTAATAGAGTTAAAGGTAAATCCCAACAATCAATAACTCTAGTTGGTATCAACTTAAATTTAACTGGACGGCTGAGAAACCCCAATTTCTCAAAAGTTAGTTTTGCGGCTGAAACAGCTAATTTAGCAAGATTCAGCGTTTTAGAATATCATCCAGTTAGGCCATAACAAGTGTTTTTGAGCTCTGGGCAGCCCAAGCACCGGTTTTAGTAATTTGGTAAATAACCTGGGAGCTGAAGTTAGCCCATTTTGCAATGCTTTAACTGTTCTCATTGCCCCATCCAGCTAAATTTCAAATATCTCCGGTGATCCCTGTGAATGGGAACTGAATAGTATGTATCTTTGAGATCGATGCATGCCATAAAGATCCTATGGAAATCAGTTGTTAGACAGTAACGAAGTTTCCTATGCTGAAATGTTTATACTGCACATGCGAGTTAAATCAAGGATGAACCGACATCCTCCATCTTTCACAATGATCAGGCAACGCCTGCCATAATTCCGAGCCTGCCTTGAAAGACAACTCTGGCCATATTTCTGAGCCTGTCTCGAAAGGCAATCCTGGCCATAATACTGAGCCTGCCTCGAAAGGCAACTCCGGCCATAATTCTGAGCCTGCCTCGAAACCCTTGTATACTGTGCAGTATAAACTAATCTCATGTTAGCATTTTAGTTTATAAATGGATGTGAATCTCATGTTCATTGTCATTTGTACAAAAACAAGTGTAAATATTAGCAACTTATAAATGGTCCACATACCCCATGTTTCGGAAAGAACCAGACCCACCTACCTCCATGGTTACCGGTGGTCTTATGGTAAGCCCAAAGGCCCCTGATGCGGGTTCTATTTCCACCCTTGATTTGGAGAGTAGGACTGCTGGGGTGCGCGGATTCCATATTTTCCTTGAGGACCGGCTTGGGCCTTGGCCTGAAAGATCTTTGCCCAGCTTTCAAGCTGCCACGAGCCTCAGTGAACCGCTTACTGCTGATGGAGGCGTGGGGTGTGTTGTCGCTGAAACGATGAAGCTTTGCTCATCGTTGGCATCTTGATTAGTCCGACAGCTTTTGCTTCCTCATCCAGGTCTTACCTGTTGGATAGGTCTTCCCCGAAGAGATGATTCGGCGGCTGGACATTGCTGGCCTTACATGAGCCTGCAAATTTGGAATTTAGGGCAGGACTGATGGCGTTCTTCTGAAAGCAGTTCATTTTAAGTGTGCCTTGCTCATCAACACCAGGCCAGTAATCTTTAAATTTTGTTGGAGTTTCATTTCCTGGGTTTTCATGCCCCCGCCGATGTCACCCCAGATAGCACTGTTCACTGCCGGCACTTTCAGGAACAATTTACAGGTGCATGGTATCTTACAGCCGGCATCTGTTCCCGTAATGATGTGATGCGAGGTAGCTGCTGCTTGCAAAGCTTGTAATGTGCGGGGAACTCTGGCCCCTCTGGGTTTTCTGCCAATGGCTGGAAGCCAACTCTTCCTGCAGCAGCTCCTTCGTTTGCGAGGATATCGCAAACCTTGATGCCATGACAGACATTTCTGGAACCTCACGCATGTACTCCAGTATGTTCCCCGGACATACTTCCTAGTTTGCTGTCAGTTACACACTGACCCCTCGCACTCCCCTCCACAGAGAGGGAGATTTGTAAGCAGCCCTGAAACAGGTGCTGCCGCAGGCCCCTGAGGATACCTGCGTTGATATGGCCCCCTTCCATGGACCATATCAGGATTAAACGTCCGAGGACGTACCCATGTCGGAGGGGATCCCTCCTGGCCTGACTCGTCCGAGTCCACAGGCCTAACCGACTTACTCTTGGCCTTACCCCCTTTCTGGGGAATCACAGCGGTCGAGTTCATAGGCCTAACCAACTTACTGTTGGTCTTACCCCCTTTCTGGGGAACCACAGCGGTCTGGAAGCCGCTGACCGCACTGTCAGCGACTCGGGTGGCGAACCCGACGGCCGACGGCTACCCGCACTTCCGCGGTCTCCGTAGCCGGTTCCCCGCGGTCCCGGTTTACCCGTGGTCCGTGACCGAGATTCCCCGCGGTCCATAACCGGTTTCCCCGCGGGCCATTCGGACTTCACCCCGTATATATATCCAGCAGGAAACTCTGTAAAAGAGATTCCTGCAAGCAGAAACAGAACCTGGAAAAAAGTTCAAAACTTACCTGTAGGTTTAAACTTACCGCTGGAGGAGCAGCGTGCCTGCTAGCCAGCCGTTGTGCAATGCGTTAGACGATAATGACGCGCATGCGGGCTGGCGGGCTCTTCACGTAGTCACTCACGTGACTCCGAAGTAAAATTGTAATTGATCTGGTATCCAGCTGCTTTTCGAAGTGAGAATTCCAAAACTCCACTACCTAATGTGATAACATTCTCCCTCTTTCACATCTAAATAATGTTAAACTAAATTAATATTTAAAAGAGCAGCTCAGTACCCTCAAAACAGTCCTTTCTCTATGTCCTACTTTTCTTTTAATATATATATTGAACTAATTCCTCCTTGAAGACTACTATAGAATTACTTTTCTTTTAATATATATATTGAACTAATTCCTCCTTGAAGACTACTATAGAATCTATTTCCCTCACATCCACTGGGACTGTAATCCAGAGTTCAACCATACATGGTTTAAAGTCACCTGTTCCTTGTTCCAACAACCATTTGCAAACAGAAAAGGTCCAGATGCCATGCTTTGGGTATGTTTGCAGTGGCCATTTGGCTTAATTTTGTGTGTCATAATTATGGCATTTGCCTTTAAATTTAGTCTGCCTGTAATTATGTGGGTGGGATTTATTACGTAGTCGGAGGCGTGTTGCGGCTGGGTTTCTTGCGCAGAAGCTGATAGTTTTTTAGTTTAGTTTTGGAACAAGCATGGTAAGAAGGAATATATTTCAACCATGAGGAGTTTTCTAACGTTTCTAAGCGACATGCTGAAGTTTGACAAAGATTAAAGTGTATGAGTGAGAGAAGAAGGTTGGATGAGTATCTTACTGTTTTTCTTCAATAATAAAGAAACTATTGATCAACAGACTGTTATGAAGATTTATCTTTCGAGAAGCTTTGAAAGTCTCGTGGAGAGCTCACATGCATAACCCATGCCTAACACGACATTCTACTAGCCCCATGCTTTCTCCTAAGTGGCTAGAGGGAACAATCTCTTGAACGATATAATAATCTGCCACTTTAACATGTCAAAAGTTACCTCACAGACAGGAGGTGGAAGCCACATCGCAAAGAAGAGGGTCAGAAGATATGGCCTGGATCTCTGGAGAGGTTCGGCCAGAAGTACCGGTTCCAGAAGAGGAACTGAAGACAATAGATCTCAGCCAGAGATTGGCTTAGAGATTTATCAACAGCCACACAACTTATCCGAAGGTTGAAGACTTTAACACGGAATCGTGAGTAGATCGACTATTATACTATACTGAAATCAGAAGCTGCAACGCTTTAATTCGAATGGCTTCTGAAAAGTGATTTAAAAGCTAGTTCTGATAAGCTTTTGATATAGCCAAGAAGCTTGTTTTTCAGATATTCAGCTTCGGTAAGATCCAGGTGCCTGTCCATGAGTTGTTTTGAAGTCAAGATAAGACACATTCTTTCGGAACTGAAGTCATCAATAACTTTGAAAATATTTTGGATGTTGTCTGAAAGTCCAGTTTGTTATAGTTTCTTCTCTAATGTTTTGGAACATTCTGCTCAATGTTTATCAATAAGACTGAGGCAAATTGAAGAAGACCTTGTTCGTCCAATTAACGATTTGGTAATCTGCCAAGACCTGTTTAAATCCATGGAGCAAGAAGGAGCAGGTGAGTCAGAAGAGCCACAAGGTGGCGATGAAAGGTCAAAGAGACAAGTTAAATTCACTGAAAAGGCCCAAGTTGCATTACTGAAAGAAACCGAGAAGGAAAGAAACAAGTTATGGAGAAAGTTACTGAAGCTATTTGATGGCCTGAAAGAGCTAATGGAATCAGATAAGAACGCAAAGAGAGTACGATAATAATAATAATAATAATTTTATTTACTGCCGCCTTTCTAAAACCCAAGGACACCTTACAATGCATAGAATCACAAAAAAATACTAAACACATAATCGGAATGAATTAAATATAAAAACACCACAGTACACAAATCAAGGACAGAATTCAATTTCAAGAGCACCAAAAGAAAATAAGAAACACAATACGATCTAACCTGGTTCAACTATGCAACTCTGCCATGTGGTTGAAGAGAAACAAAATGTACTGCTGGATCCACAGCCATCTCAGGAAGAATGCGAAAGATACACCCAGTGGGGGGAAGAAAGGCTGAAGTTATTCGAAGATTTCATGGATGAGGTGGAGGAGTGGTTATCTGAAATTATACCACAACTTATGCACTCAACAGCTGGAAGTGCGAAGCAACAACGTGCTGAAGTGGAAGAGATTAAACCATGAGATAGTATCTCGAATGTATCTACATGAAGATCAAGACATTAATCTGGTTCTATAGCCAGTTCGGCATCAAGGGCTTCTGCTCGATTGGGAGTTGAAGCTGATCTAGCCACTCTCTCAATAGAAGCGGATGCCTTGGTGCAGAAACATGAGATTGAGCGAGAAGAAGAAGAGATGATGTGACAAGGAGAAGAGATGAGGCGACATTGAGAAGAGATGAGGCGACAAGCAGAAGAGATGAGGCGACAAGAAGAGGAGATGAGGCGACGAAAAGAACAGCTGGAACTAGCCACAAAGTTGGCGGTTGTCAAATCAAAGAAGGAAATAATGGAAAGTGAGGGTTCAAGATGCAGCTCTAGAGCATTGGATGCGATTAAATCTTATTTGAGAAAAGGAACTGCTCAAAAGGAAACAACAACTAAATCAAATCTACGGTCAGAGTATATCCGGCCTCGTGATTCAGAACAAGCACGTAGCCAAAAGATGGGCAAAACTTCATTTCAACAAATGGGTGCTAGACTGAATCAAACTACTTATGGGGCCACTGTAGAGGCTCAGGACAAACCAACAGTTGAGTACGCTTTTCTGAGGCCTGATACACAGGCTCGAGCAAGCCAGTATGATTATCTGGGGCCTGTCTATCGTCTGTTAGAGCCAAGCCAAGGATATCAGGATGAATTATTTGCATTGGCGAATAGGCAAGCTGAATTCTACAAGATCATAGCTCAACAAAATCCCTCTTTCACTCTACCACCAATAGAAATTGTTACATATAATGGTGACCCTTTATGGTATGAAGCTTTCATAAGGGCATTGGATGAAGTAGTAGAAATGAAAATTACTGATGAAAAAGAGCGCTTACGATTTCTGGTGCATTACACAAGCGGAAGTGCTAAGGTACATGTAGAAAGTTGTCAAAATGAGCCTGACAGCCAAGACTATAAAGAGCCAAGAAGGTTACTTAAAGAACATTTTGGTAATGAACAGAGGATTGCTAACGCATACATGGAGAAGGCCCATGCTTGGAAAGATATCAAGCCAGAAGATGTGGATGCATTGAGTAATTATGCAATATTTCTCAGAGATTGTTGCAGCTCGATGAAAAATCTCGACTACATGGAGGAAATGAATCTTGTAAGTAATACTAGAGCCATCACTCAAAAGCTGCCCACAAGACTTAGAGAAAAGTGGAGAGATAAAGCAGGCCGAATATTGGACAAGAAGAAGCGAGTAGCCATGTTACCAGACCTGGTGGATTTCTTGGAAAAGCAAGTACGGTACATGTTAGAGCCACACCACGGGAGTATTGAAGATCATAAACCAATTGCAACTGTCAAAGGTTCTGCCCTTAACAAAACTAAAGGAAGATCAGGACCTAAGGGCGGCAGTTTTGCTACCACTATAATACCTGTGGAAACGACAGGTGGAATGAAAGGAGATGTATCTACTATCAAGCAAAAAGGATTTTGTTTGCTATGTGATGTTGGTCACACCATAAGGTTGTGTCAAAGATTCAAGAAGAAGGAACATAAAGAAAAGGTGGATTTCTTAAAAGAGAAGGGAATCTGTTTTGGAAGTTTGAAAAAAGGACACATGGTGAAAGACTGTAGGAATCCTATAACTTGATAAGTGCAAGCAAAATCATCCTGAAGCACTTCACACTGGAGAGAAGCCACCAGAGCAAATAGAAGAAAAACTACTGGAACAAATGGAAGAGAAGGAGCCGGAGCAAACAGAACAGAAGGAGAAGCCAGCTACTAGCGATGCTGTCACCTCGCCTCAAGTAACTGCTCATATTGGGGCCAGGGTAGAAGCCTGTATCTTCTCTATTTTACCAGTACGGGTAAGGAATAGTAAGATGAATGGAGTGTTGAAAACATATGCATTTTTGGATCACGGAAGTTCGGCTACATTTTGCACAGATAAACTGATGAGAAGGCTGGACATCACAGGAGAAGAGATTAAGTTTTGATTGCATACCATGAATGGGGATAAAGAGTGCATGTCATTGCATTACATGTATGGAGATATCCAGTCTGGATGAAGATAATTTTATACCAATATTTGAAGTGTTTACATGAGACAATGACTGTTGGTCATCAAAATATATCCAGACATGAGGACTTAAGACAATGGCCTTACTTGAAGGATGTCAAAATATCTAAAATAAATTCGGTTGTTGATCTACTTATCGGAACAAATGCTTTGAAGGCATTGGAATCTATACAGATTGTGAGGAGCCAAGGTGATGGATCATTTGCTGAAAAAAACCCTACTAGGATGGGTTATCTATGGCTCCTTGAGAAGGACCAATGAAAGCAGGAACCGGAAGAAATACCCTGCCGCTGCTGTTAATCAAATAACTACTAGTAAATTAGAAAAGCTATTGATCAAGCAATACAATCATGACTTCAATGAAAGTACCAGTAAGGAATCTGAAGAAATGTCCAGAGAAGAGTTAACGTTCTTGAATAGTATTTACTCAGTAAAGATGATAGACAGACACTATTGTCTGGACTTACCTTTCAAACAAGAAAGTGTTAGTCTGCCGAATAAGCGTCGTATGGCAATGCAACGCATCCAGAATCTGAAATGTAAGTTTGGCAAGAATACGAAATTTCACAAGGAATATACATCTTTCCTAAAGGATATGATTGATAATGATTATGCCGAAATGGTACCAACAAACCAACTGAATCAAAATGATGGAGAGCTTTGGTACATTCCGCATCATGGGGTGTATCACTCGAAGAAAGGGACCTTGAGGGTGGTCTTTGACTGTGCTGCAGTCTTCAAAGGAACATCACTTAACTGTCAACTACTGTAAGGTCCATAGAAACATAGAAACATAGAAAATAGGTGCAGGAGTAGGCCATTCAGCCCTTCGAGCCTGCACCGCCATTCAATATGATCATGGCTGATCATCCAACTCAGTATCCTGTACCTGCTTTCTCTCCATACCCCCTGATCCCTTTAGCCACAAGGGCCACATCTAACTCCCTCTTAAATACAGCCAATGAACTGGCCTCAACTACATTCTGTAGCAGAGAATTCCAGAGATTCACCACTCTCTGTGTAAAAATATGAAAGATGTTTTTCTCATCTCGGTCCAAAAAGACTTCCCCCTTATCCTTAAACTGTGACCCCATGTTCTGAAGAAAGACTGGATAGACTCGGCTTGTACTCACCAGAATTTAGAAGATTGAGGGGGGATCTTATAGAAACTTACAAAATACTTAAGGGGTTGGACAGGCTAGATGCAGGAAGATTGTTCCCAAAGTTGGGGAAGTCCAGAACAAGGGGTCACAGTTTAAGGATAAAGGGGAAATCTTTTAGGACTGAGATGAGAAAAACATTTTTTACACAGAGAGTGATGAATCTCTGGAATTCTCTGCCACAGAATGTAGTTGCGGCCAGTTCATTGGCTATATTTAAGAGGGAGTTAGATGTGGCCCTTGTGGCTAAAGGGATCCATCTAGCCTGTCCAACCCCTTAAGAATTTTGTAAGTTTCTATAAGCCCCCCTCAATCTTCTAAATTCTAGCGAGTACAAGCCGAGTCTATCCAGTCTTTCTTCATATGAAAGTCCTGACATCCCAGGAATCTGTCTGGTGAACCTTCTCTGTACTCCCTCAATGGCAAAAATGTCCTTCCTCAGATTAGGAGACCAAAACTGTACGCAGTGTGGTCTCACCAAGACCCTGTACAACTGCAGTAGAACCTCTCTGCTCCTATACTCAAATTGTTTTGCTATGAATGCTAACATACCATTTGCTTTCTTCACTGCCTGCTGCACCTGCATGCCTACTTTCAATGACTGGTGTACCATGACACCCAGGTCTCGTTGCATCTCCCCTTTTCCTAATCGGCCACCATTCAGGTAATAGTCTACTTACCTGTTTTTGCCACCAAAGTGGATAACCTCACATTTATCCACATTATACTGCATCTGCCATGCATTTGCCCACTCACCCAGCCTATCCAAGTCATCTTGCAGCCTCCTAGCACCCTCCTCACCGCAAACTTGGAGATGTTGCATTCAATTCCCTCGTCCAAATCATTAATATATATTGTAAATAGCTGGGGTCCCAGCACTGAGCCTTGCAATACCCCACTAGTCACTGCCTGCCATTCTGAAAAGGACACGTTTACTCCTACTCTTTGCTTCCTTTCTGCCAGCCAGTTCTCTGTCCACATCAATACTGAACCCCCAATACCGTGTGCTTTATGTTTGTATATTAATTTCTTATGTGGGACCTTGTCGAAAGCCTTCTGAAAGCCAGACCTTACCAACTCACTCATTGGAGTTCTCATTAAATTCAGACAAGAACCAATCGCTTTGATGGCAGATATCAGAGCGATGTTTCATCGTCAAAATATCAGAAAAACACATTGACTACCTGCGATTCTTTTGGTGGCCTGAAGGGGATGTACAACAAGATCTTGTTGAATACAGGATGAAGGTACATCTCTTTGGAGCAGTGTCATCACCAACTTGTGTGAACTTTGCATTAATGAAGACAGCAGAGGAGAATAAAGTTCACTTTCCAGAGGAAGTAATAACCACTTTGAAGAATAATTTCAATGTGGATGATTGCTTAAAATCCATGTCTACTGAGCAGGAAGCAATTCAAATGGTAAAACATCTGACTTCCCTCTGCAATAAAGGAGGATTCACGCTTTCCAAGTGGATCAGCAACAATCGTGTTGTCTTGGAAAGCATTCCACCAGATGATAGAGCCAAAGAGACCAGAGAGTTGGATTTGGACAAAGACAATTTGCCAATGGAAAGAGCATTGGGACTGCACTGGTGCCACTGCACTGGTATGTTCAAGTTCAGAATCTCGATTCAATAGCGACCATGTACTAGAACGGGTATCCTATCCGTGATTGGTTCCATGATCGGTTTCAAGTATCTAAGATGGCGCCTACCTGCGGCGACATTTTGCGAACGGCACAAAGAAAAATAGTAAAATACAGCATTTATGAACGTCTGCCTCATGGTCAACTGTGCTAGGTGCTCAGACGTGGCAGTCCTATCCAACTCCTGCTCTCCACACCTCGGTCATCTGGCAGTGAAGTGCCGCCCCTTCTACCTTCTGAGGGAATTGACCTCCATCATCCTGACCGTGGTCTACATCCCACCCCAAGCAGACGTCCGTCTGGCATGGGAGGAGCTACACACCATGGTCAACAAACACCAGACGTCTTACCATGAGGCGTTTACCACCATAGCTGGGGATTTCAACAAAGCAAACCTCAAGAAATCGCTCCCTAACTTCCACCAACATGTTTCCTGCTGCACCAGAGGACCAAACACACTCGCCCACTGCTACACGACCATCAAGGATGCATATCGCTCTATCCCTCGCCCTCACTTCGGTAAATCCGACCATTCAGCCGTGCTGCTTCTTCCTGCCTACATGCATCAATTGAAGGGTGCACCCCCAGAGGCAAAGACTGTACAGAGCTGGTCGGGGGGGAGGGGGGGGGGGGACATAGGAACAACTCCAGGACTGTTTGGAGTCTGTAGACTGGGCAATGTTCAGGGACTCGGCAACGGACCTGAACGAATACGCCACAGTCGTTACAGACTTCATAAAGAAATGTGTGGAGGACTGCATCCCAACAAAAACCTTCCAAGTGTTTCCCAATCAGAAGCCTTGGATGAACTATGAGATCCGCACTCTTCTGAAATCCAGACACCGGGCATTCATGTCTGAAGATACCGAGGACTACAAGAAGACCAGATACAACCTTAGTAAGGCCATCAAAAAGGCCAAAATGGACCTGCTCCAAGCTGGAGGATGAGACGGATGTTCAGCAACTGTGGTGGGACCTGAATGCAATCACCTCCTACAAGGCGAAATCAGGAGGCAGCACACATGTCAGTGAAACTTCACTCCCTGACGAGCTCAATGCATTTTACGCACGCTTTGATAGGGAGAACACTGATGTGCCTTCTCGAGCCCCCATTCGCTGTGATGGTATTTTGGTCACGGTCACTGAGGTCAAAGTCAGAAAATCCTTCAGACGGACGAACCCTGAGAAAGCGCCTGGACCTGATGGCATACCCGGTCGTGTTCTAAAAACCTGTGCGGACCAACTGGCTGGAGTTTTTACGGACATTTTCAACCTCTCACTTCTGAGGTCTGAGGTTCCCACCTGCTTTAAAAGGGCATCAATTTTACCGGTGCCCAAGAAGAACAAGGTGACGTGCCTCAATGACCATCAACCAGTGGCACTAACATCTGTGGTGATGAAGTGCTTTGAGAGGTTGATCATGGCGCAGATCAACTCCTACCTCGACAAAAACCTGGACCCACTGCAGTTCGCTTACCGCCACAACAGATCAACGGTGGATGCGATCTCACTGGCTCTCCACTCTGCTCTGGACCACTTGGACAACAAAAACTCATGACAGGCTGTTATTCATTGACTACAGCTCGGCATTTAACACAATCATCCCCTCCAAGCTGGTTACCAAACTCACAGAACTGCGTCTCTGCGCATCCCTCTGAAATTGGATCCTCGACTTCCACATTCACAGACCACAGTCTGTCCATATTGGTGGAAATGTGTCAGCCTCAATAACAATCAGCATGGGAGCACCTCAAGGCTGCGTGCTCAGCCCCCTGCTGTACTCACTCTATACTCATGACTGCGTAGCCGGTCACAGTGCGAACTCCATCATCAAGTTCGCTGACGACACCACTGTTGTGGGACGTATCACTGGTGGAGATGAGTCAGAGTATAGAAGTGAGATCGACCGTTTGACCAAATGGTGCCAGCAAATAACCTGGCTCTCAACTCCAGCAAAACCAAGTAACTGATTATGGACTTTGGAAGGGGTAGGATGGGGACCCATAGTCCCGTTTATATCAACGGGTCGATGTTGGAGAGGGTCAAGTTCCTGGGCTTCAAATTCCTGGGCGTGCATATCTCTGAAGATCTCTCCTGATCCGAGAACACGGATGCAATTATAAAGAAAGCACATCAGCGCCTCTATTTCCTGAGAAGATTACGGAGAGTCGGTTTGTCAAGGAGGGCTCTCTCAAACTTCTACAGGTGCACAGTAGAGAGCATGCTGACCAGTTGCATCGTGGCTTGGTTCGGCAACTTGAGCGCCCAGGAGTGGAAAAGACTACAAAAAGTTGTAAACACTGCCCAGTCCATCATCGGCTCTGACCTCCCTACCATCGAGGGGATCTACCGCAGTCGCTGCCTCAAAAAGGCTGCCAGCATCATCAAGGACCCACACCATCCTGGCCACTCACTCATCTCCCCGCTGCCCTCAGGTAGAAGGTACAGGAGCCTGAAATCTGCAACATCCAGGTTCATGAATAGCTACTTCCCCACAGCCATCAGGCTATTAAACTCAACTCATTGGTTGGCGGCGCAACTCACGTTGCAGCGGCCTCTGCAGTCCGTCTGTCTTATTTACCTTCTCAGTCGGGGTCTCCATTGTCGTTGGGGCCTAGCACCGTGGAGCAGCCTCCAACCGGAATGACATGGGGCTCCAGTCGCGGAACCTGCGGACTACTCACCATCGTGGAGCTGGCCGAGTTCGGAGCGGGAGGAGCTGTGGTGGCGCGCGGCTGCTACCCGACCCCGGAGATTCGGAGGCTTCAGCCGCGGGTCTGGTGGATGGTGACATCGGGAGCTCGCGGGTCCATGGTGGGAGACCGCTTTTCGGGGCTCCCGCAACGGCAGCTACTCCGCCCGAGTTGCGGGGTTGAGGATGACCTGGAGCGGGGGTCTGGCATCGCCCGGCGCGGCATTGGTGGCCGTGGGACTTGCTGGTGCTACCGGGGGCTACAACATCAAGACCCGGAGCGTGGCCTTGCATCGCCCAGCGCGGCTTTAATGGCCGTGGGGACATAGCTACAATCGCCCGCCGGGGGCTTTGACTTTGATATCGGAGGAGAATGTGGAGTGCAGGGGAGAGATAAGACTTTGCTTTGAATCTCCTCCTCACTGTGATGGATGTTTGTGTAAATTGTGTTGTGTCTTTGGTTCTTTTTACTTGTTTGATTGACTGCAGAAACAGAATTTCGTTTGAACTTAGGTTCAAATGACATCAAATAAATATCTATCATTCAAACTCTGAACATTTAATAGCCCATTGCAATTTATCTGTTTATTTATTTATGTGTGTATATATATATATTCAATGGTATATGGACACACTGATCTGTATTTATGCCTACTATATTCTGTTGTGCTGAAGCAAAGCAAGAATTTCATTATCCTATCTGGGACACATGACAATAAACTCTCTCTCTCTGTCTGTCTGTCTGTCTGTCTCTCTCTCTCTCCCTCTCTCTCTCTCTCTCTCTCTCTCTCTCTCTCTCTCTCTCTCTCTCTCTCTCTCTCTTCTCTCTCTCTCCCTCTCCCTCTCCCTCTCCCTCTCCCTCTCCCTCTCTCTCTCTCTCTCTCTCTCTCTCTCTCTCTCTCTCTCTCTCTCTCTCTCTCTCTCTCTCTCTCTCCCTCTCTCCCTCTCTCCCTCTCTCCCTCTCTCCCTCTCTCCCTCTCTTCCCTCTCTCCCCCTCTCCCCCTCTACCCCCTCTCCCCCTCTCCCCCCTCCCCCTCCCGCTCCCCCTCCCCCCTCCCCTCCCCACCCCCTCCCCCCCCCTCCCCCTCCCCCTCCCCCTCCCCTCTCTCTCTCTCTCTCTCTCTTTCTCTCTCTTACAACCCTTTGGATTTCTTGCACCATTTACACTGCCAGCCAAGTTGATTTTGCAGGATCTTTGTAAGGAAAAACTTGGATGGGATGAGAGTATAACACAAACTTCCTCTCTGCGATGGACAGAACGGTTAGCAGATCTCAACAAGATCTCAGAATTCAAGGTGGTCCGGTGCATAAAGCCCACAAGCTTTGGTAAGATCATAGGCGCACAGCTGCATCATTTCCCAGGTGCCAGTGAGTGGCTACAGCACTGTTTCATATCTAAAGGGCCTGTCCCACTGTACGAGGTAATTCATGAGTTCTCCAGAGTTTCACCTGATTCTAACTCGGAGAATTACGGTAATAGCCATTCGTAGGTACACGGGGCTCTCGTGGACATTTTTCACAGTGCTGAAAAAACTTCACGAGTTTCTGCGTTTCCCGAGTACCTGCCGTGAGCATTACAAGCCACTACGAGACATCCACGAGCTCCGACGTAGTCGCTACATACATTCTACATACTTACCACGAATTTGAATTTTTTTAAAACTCGGGAAAGCTCTTGAATTACTTCGTACAGTGGGACAGGCCCTTAAGACTGGAAAATGATAACAAAGAAGTGCATGTTGCATTCTTAATGGGAAAGGCCAGAGAGGTACCATTGAAACAAATGACAATTCCCAGAATGGAACTTACTGCAGCAGTCTTAGCTGTTAAAGTTGACATAATGCTGCAAAAGGAACTACAGCTTCAACTGGAAGAATCTATCTTCTGAACTGATAGTACTACGGTGCTTAAATACTTCAACAATGAGAACAAACATTTCATGACATTTGTAGCAAACAGAGTCTCTTTTGTATTGGGAGCTACTAATGTTTCACAATGGAAATATGTTAACACAAAAGAAAATCCTGCGGATGAAGCTTCTAGAGGACTGACAGCGAACCACTTCTTAAGCAATAAAAGATGGATCAATGGACCAGAGTTTCTCTGTAAGCCAGACGAGGAATGGCCAAAACTTGAGCTGGGATTTGAAATCTCTGCTAATGATCTGGAAATTTAACAAAACATCACAGTGAACGTGATTGCTAAAGATTCATCAAATACAACAAATAGATTTAATTACCCACTTTTCATCATGGAATAAATTGGTTTCTTAAACCAAAAACAAGGTTATTGCTGTTTGCTCGGAAAAGGAGAGAGATTACTGAAGGTATCTTTGAAGAAGATCCTGATATACTGAAGGAAAAAGTTGGAAGGAAGATGCAAGTTTTTAAGGCTTCATATGACGTACAGGGTTTACATCTTGATGATCTCCTCAAAGCGAAAAACGCCATTATCTTTTTCTGTCAAAGACAGAAATACAAAGGAGAAATATCAATGTTAGAGGCTGGAATACATGGTGTAAAAAGAAACAGTCAATTGTACAAGCTTGACACAGTATTGGAGGAAGGACTTCCGTGGGTGGGTGGTCGCCTAAATAGATTGGCAATGCCCAAAGAGGCTAAGCATCTTATTATTCTCTCGAAGGACTTTCACATTATTATTACGACATATTCATGAACGGATTGGACATGGAGGAAGAAATTATATGTTGTCCCAGCTTAGTAAAAATTATTGGGTTATCAAATCCAATTCCGCCGCAAGAAAGATAATAAAAAATAGTATTGTGTGTAGGCGACAGCGTGGGAAGTTTGGAGGACAGAAGATGGCAGACCTATGTCTGGAGAGGATTCTACCAGATAAACCTCCATTTACAGATGTGGGGGTGGATTATTTCGGTCCTATTGTGGTTAAGAGAGGACAAAGCCTTGTAAAAAGGTATAGTGTAATCATCACTTTGCATGGCAAGTAGAGCAGTACATCTTGAAATTGCATCTACGCCTGACACAGACTCCTGTATTTATGCATTAAGGAGATTTATCTGTCGACGAGGTCAAGTTTCATGGTTAAGATCAGATAACGGTTCAAATTTTGTTGGAGCGGAAAGAGAATTAAAAGAGGCACTTAAAAGCTTAAATCAGGATAAGATCCAGAATACCATGCATCAACAAGAGATAAGATGGAACTTTAATCCTCCTATGGTTCTCATCATGGCGATGTATGGGAACGGTTGATCCGAATGGTACAAAATGTGCTGCGCTCTGTTCTTAAACAACATGTTCTGGACAACGAAGGATTACAAACTTTATTCTGTGAAGTTGAAGCAATTTTATATAGTCGACTTATTACCAAGAGTTCTGTTGACCAGAATGACCTAGAAGTACTTACACCAAATCATATTCTTCAGTTGAAGACCAATCGCACACTACCACCTGGGCTCTTTGTAAAAGAAGACATGTATATAAGACGCAGATGAAGACAGGTACAGTACATGACTGATCTTTTTTGGAGCAGATGGATACAAGAATATTTGCCTCTGATCCAAGAGCGACAAAGATGGTCAAGGATTAGAAGAAATTTTGTTCCAGGTGATATTGTGTTGGTGGTTGACTCTACTGCATCACGAGGTTCTTGGTTGATGGGAAAAATACTAGAAATCATGCCTGATGTTAAGGGTTTGGTGCGCACAGTACGACTTCAAGCTAAAAACAATGTTTTAGTAAGACCAATAAGCAAGTTATGCTTGCTTCTAGAAAGCGAAGATATAGATGGAAGAATTGCTGAAGAAGTCTGAACGTGGATATATAATGCATGCTAGTTTTTGCTTTTGATATATGTTAAGCCTTCATGGCTACTTTTTGATGTTTATTAGTAATTGCCTCGTTATATACTCGGAACAATTAGGGGCCGGTACGTAGTGACCATTTGGCTTAATTTTGTGTGTCATAATTACGTAGTCGGAGGCGTGTTTGCGGCTGGGTTTCTTGCGCAGAAGCAGTTAGTTTTTTAGTTTAGTTTTGAAGCCAGCATGGTAAGAAGGAATATCTTTCAACCATGAGGAGTTTTCTAACGTTTCTAAGTGACATGCTGAAGTTTGTCGAAGATTAAAGTGTACGAGTCAGAGAAGAAGGTTGGATGAATATCTTACTGTTTTTCTTCAACAATAAAGAAACTATTGATCACAAGACTGTGTTATGAAGATTTATCTTTCGAGAAGCTGTGAAAGTCTCATGGAGAGCTCCCATGCGTAAAACGACATTCTCCTAACACCATGCTTTCTCCTAAGTGGCTAGAGGGAGCAATCTCTTGAACGATATAATAATCTGCCACTATAATGTTTTAGCCGGTACAGCCGGCTGCACTTTATGAGAAGGCTCGGCTCTTTCAACGTCTGAAGTAAGATGCTGCAGATTTTCTACCAATCAGTGGTAGCCAGTGCCATCTTCTTCGCTGCCGTGTGCTGGGGTAGCAGGGCGAAGGCTGCAGATGCCAATAGGATCAACAAACTCACCAGGAAGGCTGACTCTGCTTTGGGGATGGAATTGGATTAATGGGAGGTGGTCTTGGAGGGGAGGATGCTCCTCAAACTGCGGAGCATTGTAGACAATACAGCTCACACCCTCCATGACACACTGGTCAACCTGAGGAGTGCCTTCAGCAACAGACTGGTTCCACCATGTTGCAGGACAGAGGAGGTAGTTGAGGCTGGGTCTATCCCATCATTTAATAAAGTTAGACAGATACATGGATAGGACAGGTTTGGAGGGATATGGACCAAGCACAGGCAAGTTGGATTAGTGTAGCTGGGACATTATTGGCCGGTGTGGGCAAGTTGGGCCAAAGGGCCTGTTTCCACACTGTATCACTCTATGACTCTATGACAGAATGCCACAGGAGATCCTTTTTCCCTGTGGCTATCAAACTTTACAACATCTCCCCCTTCTGTCGTGGGGTAGACTGAGACTGACTCCCCTCCCCCAACCCCTCTCCCCAATCGTTGCACATCCCCCAAGGCTTTCCACTCATCACTTTAATTACATGGTTAATGTATTTTGTGTTTTTATGACTGTTGGCAGATCAATTTCCCTCCTGCGATAAATAAAGTTCTATTGTATTACATAATTTTGCCATTTAATAAATTAATGGGAAATTTATACCTTGATTCTAATTACTTATCTTTGTGACATTTTCCTCATCTGAAAAAAAAAAATTAATATTAATTGTTTTACCTGTAATCTTTTAAAGTATATTGCCCCTCAGACCCAGTAAGATGTTACATTTTTGTAAGTCAAACTAGGACAAGACTTACTCAGGAAATGATAGGGCCCTGGGCGTGATGAAGAACAGGGAGACCTCGGGGCACAAGTACATAGCGCCATGAAAGTGGCGACATAGGTTTACGGGCAATGAAGAAGGCTTTGACCATAATTAATAATAAAATTTTAATTGACCTGGTATTCAGCTGCTTTTGGAGTTGAGAATATTAAAAAACCTTATGCGATACATGTTCCCTCATTCACATCTAAATAATGTAGAACTCATTTAATATTTAATGGCTTTTTATACTAGATTCCCAAGCAGAGAAAATAATTTGAGATATATTAACTATTCGTATTTGCTTTTCTATTCCTTAACCAGCATCCTGTTCATTCTGCTGCATTCTCTCCTGGCTCCTATCTGACAATCTAACACACATATCTTAAATTCCCACACATATATTTATTATATTTTGACAATTATTTCTCAGGTTACTGTGATAATTTTCCAGTTATGACACATACACTATAAGTCTGTGTGGGCACTCAACAACCCCTGCTTGGCTTTATGCATATAATATTTATTGTACTGCTGCTAGAATCATTCTCTCTTCATTAGTTTAGTAATCATTGCATTCTCGTGCAGAACTTTCTGTCAGTACCTGCACCTGAATAAGTAATTCACAGAATTGGGAAGGAGCTGATTTAATGGGCCCAGCAGCCCTATGAGCAAGTCTCCTCATGTTTTTTTTCAAAAGCTGCCAAATGTTCAAGTAATGGGCTTAAAAGCAAGGTTACGAGGTGAGATATTTAATTAGTACCAGGCACAATGTAATCTGTAATTTCCTCAGAAAAAGCAAAATTGATAAAGGTGGTTCAAATGTTTTGGTGCAGGCATTCCAATTCC
Source organism: Malacoraja senta (assembly GCA_038087875.1). Taxonomy (NCBI): domain Eukaryota; kingdom Metazoa; phylum Chordata; class Chondrichthyes; order Rajiformes; family Rajidae; genus Malacoraja; species Malacoraja senta. The sequence continues at coordinate 131,445,549 of CM075977.1, forward strand.
GCAACCCCATTATTACCCAGGGCTGGAAAGTGGGCAGTCAGGGAGGTTTGGAAAACCGGATGACGATTTCCTGGATGTCCTGATGAAATGAATTACAAGACTTTTTTTATTTCTTTTTAAAATATATTTCATGCCAACCAGTCCAGCCTGATTGATAGCTCACCTGCCCATTAGATGGGAACACATAGTAGACACAAAAGCTGGATTAACTCACAAGCTGCATCTCTGGATAGGAGGAATGGGTGACGTTTCAGGTCGAGACCCAGTATGAAGGAGGTGTAGTGGCCATTTGGCCTGTTTTGCAAGTCATTGATGATGGCATGTGCCTTTAAATTTTAGACTGCCCGTTATATTGTGGGTGGGATTTATGACATGTTTTTGGGCGTGTTTGGAGCGTAGATGCTTGCGCAGAAGTTTAGTTTTTAGTGCAGTTTGGAGCGAGTAGGGAGAAGGTTAACCCTTCGACCATGCGAGTTCCAAAGGAGATCATGCCAGTGTTACAGAGACACAAGGAGTTTTCTAATGATTAAAGTAATAAGCTGGAGTTCGATGAAGATTGTAGTAAAGAGTCGGAAGAAATTTGGATTATCTTACTGTTTTCTATCAACAATAAAGCATTTATTCATCAAAATACTGTGTTTTTAAGCCATATCTGTGAAGAAGCTCTGAAGGTCTCTGTGAGCCAGCTCGCATGCGTTTTGAAGACACCCCCCTTAACCATGCTCATCCATTTAGCAGCTAGGGAGTTAATTTCTCGATAGATATTAAAATATGCCACTACATTAAGTCAAAGGGAACCTCCGGCAGGGGGATTAAATACCAGTCCCAGAGAGTGGGACAGAAGATTAAGTCGAAGGAGACTGCCGTCACAGGGGTGTAACTAGTCCCAGAGATTGGGACAGAAGATTTGGCTAAGATCTCGGAGAGGCTTAGCCAGAGGAGACTGGTTCCAGGAGGAACTGAAGATAATAGATCTCGGCCAAAGGAGGCCTTGAGGTCTATCGACAGCATCAAGAATTATCTGAAGACAATATCACAGGATTTGTGAGTAGAAATTGATTATATTTCTTTGAATTTGAAGCTGCAAGCTTTACTTTTAAACGGCAAATGTAACAGAGACTCAGAAAGTGTTTTTCCAGTCTGTAAGGAGATTCCAGCCAGACCGACCTTGGATTGTTTTGAATCTTTCGGTAAGCGCATTCCATTTGAATTATCGTCATCTTTTAGTCCATGGATGTTGGAGAGATGTTCTCTACATTATCAGTATGTTATAGGTTTGTAGGAAATGTTGACAAAACAAAGCCAAAGCTACTAGCAGAGACTTTGTTTGATTAATTTAAAGACTTGGCAATCTGCCAAGACCTCTTTTAAATCATGGATCGAGAAGAGGAAGAGAGTGCTACGCCAGATGAACCATGTGGTGGTGAAGAAAGACCAGCCAGACAAGTTAAAGAAATCCAGAAAAAGGAAAACCCGATATGGGAACAAGTTAACAAATCCATAGATAGCTACATATAACTCGTATATCGAGATGAAACAGATAATACACATACTGCCTGCTTGAGAGAAACCGAGAAAGAGAGAAATGAATTATGGAACCAGGTTACCAGATTAATTGAGAAACAGAAGAAACTAATGGAATCAGATCAGAACATGATCAATATGGAATCTAATATGAGCCAACTATGGAACCTCACCCAGGAGGTTGGCAAGAAACAAGATGTACTGCTGTGTTCAGAGCTGTCTTGGGAAGAACGCAGAAGACACACCCATTGGGATGAAGACAAGAAGAACATATTCAATGGTTTCATGAAAAAGGCAGAGAAGTGGTTATCTGAATTTATACCACAACTTACGAGCTTAGTAGCTGGAAGTGCAAAGCAACGAGGTGCCAGAATGGAAGATGAAATTACACGACGAGATAATATCTCCAATATATCTTCATGAGGATCAAGACATAAATCTGGTTCTTCAGCCAGTTCGATATCGAGGGCTTCTGCTCGATTGGGAAATAAAGCTGAGCTAGCTGCGCTCTCAATAAAAGCGGATGTCATGAAGAAGAAACATGAGATCGTGCAGGAGCAAGAAGAGATGATGCGACAAGAACAAGAGATGAGACGACATAAGCAAGAAGAGATGGCGCGACAGCAAGAAGAGATGACGCGACAAGAAGAAGAGGTGAGGCGACGTAAGGAACAACTGGAATTAGACACAAAGATGGCGGTGGCCAAAGCAAAGAAGGAGCTACTGGAAAGTGAGGGGTCAAGATGCAGCTCTAGATCGTCAAGGACGATGAGCTCTGGACCAAGATGAAAAACTGTTCGAAGTGAATTAGCAGTTGGATCAATTCCACAATCGAGGTCCACCGGATTTCTAGGCTTTGAAAACCCATTGGAACTGAGGAAGATGGGTGAAACTGCATCTCAGCAAATGGGTGCTTGATCGAAACAAACTACCATTGGAGTGTCTGTGGATGCTCGAGACAAACCAATAGTGGACCACGCTTTTTCGAGGCCTGGTGCACAGGCTCGATCAAGCCAATTTGAATCACAAAGACCTGTTTATCCAAGTTATCAGGATGGATTATTGGCACTGTTGAATTGGCAAACTGAATTCAATGAGATCATAGATCGACAAAATACCTCTCTCATTCTACCACCAGTAGAAATTCCTACATATGGTGGAGGGCCTTTGCTGTATGATGCTTTCGTAAAGGCATTAGAAGAAATATTAGAAACGAAAGTTATGGATGAAAAAGAGCGCTTACGATTTCTGGTGAAGTACACAAGTGGAAGTGTTAAAGTACTTGTAGAAAGTTGTCAGAAAGAGCAAGGCAACCATGGCTATAAAAAATGTGAGAAGATTACTTAAAGAACGTTTTGGTGATGAACAGAGGATTGCTAACGCATACATGGAGAAGGCCCATGCTTGGAAAGAAACCAAACTGAAGATGGAGTAGCATTGAGTAATTATGCAGTTTTTCTGAGAAATTGTTGTAGCTCGATGAGAAATCTCGGCCACATGGAGGAAATGAATCTTGTGAGTAATACTAGAATCATTATGAGCAAGTTGCCCAGAAGACTGAGAGAAAAGAGAAAAGAGATAAAACAGGCAAAATTAGAGATGAAAGGAAGCAAAAAGCCAGGCTACCAGACCTGGTGAAGGGAAGTATGGAACATGTTAGAACCACACTGGACTATTGAAGAGCACAAACCACTTGCAACTATTAAAGGTTCTACCTTTACCAAAATTGAAGAAATATCTGAACCTATCAGAAATAGTTTTGCTATCACGACCGTACCTGTGGAAAAGACAGATAGAAAGAAAGGGAATGTGTCTACTAGCAAGCAAATAGTATTTTGTTTGTTATGTGATGAAGTTGGTCGAAAATTCAAGATGAAAGAATATGAAGACAAGATGGATTTCTTGAAGGAGAAAGGAATCTGTTTTGGATGTTTGAAAAAAGGACATATGGTAACATGATTTGTTATAAGTGAAAGCAATATCATCCTGAAGCACTTCATACTGAAGAAGCGCTACCAGAGCATTGGGAAGAGGAAGAACTGGAACAAACAGATGATGAGCTACCAGAGTAAATAGAAGAAGATAAACCGGAGCAAACAGAACAGGGCGAGAAGCCAACTACTATAAATGCTATCACCTCGCCTCAAGTAACTGCTCATATTGGGGCCGGGGTAGAAGTTTGTAATTTTTCTATCTTACCAGTACAGGTAAGGAATAGTTATGCCCCTGTCCCACTTAGGAAACCTGAACGGAAACCTCTGGAGACCTTGCGCCCCACCCAAGGTTTCCATGAGTCGCCAGAGGTTTTGGTTACTCGCCTGGAAAGCCTCCACCGAAGCGTGAGCTGCATCTACTGACCAAAGATCCTACAGGATCTTTGCTATCGATCGCACACACACACACACAAACACATCGTGAAGGTGGGGGCCAGGGACAGCGGAGGAGCGCTGTCTGCACGATGAAGAGGAAGGTAAACGGCTGCCACAGAGCACGGTAAGTCCTTTAGAGAGGGCGGGAGGGAGGGAGAGAAGGGGAAAGAAGGGGAGAGAAGGACAGAGAAGGGGAGAGAGAAGGGGAAGAGAAGGGGAGAGAAGGGGGAGAGAAGGGGAGAGAAGGGGAGAGAGAAGGGGGAGAGAAGGGGGAGAGAAGGGGGAGATAAGGGGGAGAGAAGGGTGGGAAAGGGGAGAGAAGGGGATAGAAGGGGGGGAGAAGGAGTGGAGACAGTTTTAAGAAGTTTAATATAGTTAGTAGGCATTTTAACATCCGGCGGATCTTCTAGATCCAGAAAACCAAAGATCCTATAGGATCTTTGCTGAAAACTCCAATGAGCCAATCAAAATGGCCGGTCAGTGAAGGAGATTGCCTTCGACTGCCTGTAAGTAAATAGCGACCCCACTCCACTGGCTTCGACCAAACGGCAACCTATTTTTAGTCGAGGCCGGTTTTGAATTTGTTGAAATAATCGCAGGAACAAAGAAGAAGCCTCGACTACGCAGAAACCACTTTCGACCATTAGGGAGAGTGACCAAAACCTCCGGGAACCTCACGGAAACCTTGGGTGGGGCGCAAGGTCATCAGAGGTTTCCGTTCAGGTTTCCTAGGTGGGACAGGGGCTTAAGACAAATACAGTGTTGCAAACATATGCTTTTCTGGATCACGGAAGTTCGACTACCTTTTGTACAGAAAGCCTGGCGAGAAGACTGAATATCACAGGAGAGACTAAGATTCGATTACGTACCATGACTAAAGATAAAGAGAGCAGGAGTCATTGCATTACGAGTATGGAGATATCCAGTTTGGATGAAGATAATTTTATACCGATATCTGAAGTGTTTACGCATGGAACTTTGCCTGTTGTCGTCAAAATATACCAAGACATGAAGAAGCAATGGCCTTACCTGAAGGATGTCAAGATATCTGAAATAAATTCTAGTGTTGATCTACTTATCGGAATGAATGTTTTGAAGGCTTTGGAACCTATACAAATTGTTAGGAGCCAAGGTGATGGAGCGTATGCTACGAAAACCCGACTTGGATGGGTTATCTATGGCTCCTTGAGAAGGAACCATGAAAACGAAAATCAGATGAACTGTCCTGCCATTGCTGTTAATCAAATATCTACTGATAAATTAGAAAAGCCGGTGATGAAGCCATACAATCATGACTTAATGAAAGTACCAGCAAGCCATCTGAAGAGATGTCGAATGAAGAGTTGGTTCATGGATATTATGAACTACTCAGTGAAAACTGACGGACACTATTGTGTGGACTAACCTTTCAAACAAGAAAGTGTTAATCTGCTGAATAATCATCGTATGGCAGAGCAACGTACCCAGAATTTGAAACGCAAGTTTGGCGAGAATAGTAAATTTCATGAAGTAAGAATCTCTTTGTAGAATAATTTCTGCAAGGATGATTACTTAAAATCCATGTCTACTGATCAGGAAGCAATTCTACCAGTAGAACATCTGACTTCTCTTTGCAATAAGGGAGGATTCAAACTTTCTAAGTGGAACAGCGACAACTGTGAAAGCATTCCATTAGATGATAGAGCCAAAGAAACCAGAGAGTTGGATTTGGACAGAGACAATCTTCCAATGGAAAGAGCATTGGGAGTTACTAATGTTGAACAACTGAAGTATGTTAACACAGAAGAAAATCCTGCGAATGAAGTTTCCAGAGAACTGACAGTGAACCGTTTCTTAAGCGATAAGAGATGGATCAATGAAATTAAATCTCTCTGTAAGCCAGACAGAGAAGGGCCAAAGCTTGAGCTGGGATTTAAAATCTCTGCTAATGATCCGGACATTAAATCAAATCTAATCGTGAACTTTATTGCTAAAGATCCTGTTATTCTTTTGAAGGATTTTCACATTTCAACATTGCTACTACAACACATTCATGAATTGATCGGACATGGAGGAAGACGTTTCATGCTATCAAAGCTTTGGACTATTATGTTTTGAACTATATATTGGGTATCATGCCTGATTTTAAGGGTTTGGTGCGCACGGTACAGCTTTGAACTAAAACCAGTGTTTTAATAAAATTAATAACCAAGTTATGCTTGCTTCTAGAAGGCGAAAGTGAAGATGGAAGAGTCGATGAAGAATTGTGATTGCGGATATATAGTGCATCCTATTTTTTCCTCGTTAGTATAGTGTTTAGTATCCCCGCCTGTCACGCGGTAGACCGTGGTTCAATTTCCCGACGAGGAGCCACAGGGTTTTATTCCCTGACCTTTTGCTTTTGATATATGTTAAGCCTTTATGGCCACTTTTTAAATGTTTATTAGTAATTGTCTCATAATATACTCGCAACAATTAGGGGCTGGTATGTAGTGGTCATTGGGCCTGTTTTGCATGTCATTGATGATGGCATGTGCCTTTAAATTTTAGACTGCTCGTTATATTGTGGGTGGGATTTATGACGTGTTTTGGGGCGTGTTTGGAGCTTAGATGCTTGCGCAGAAGTTTAGTTTTTAATGCAGTTTGGAGCGAGTAGGGAGAAGGTTAACCCTTCGACCATGCGAGTTGTACAGGAGATACAGAGACACGAGGAGTTTTCTCATGTTTAAAGTAATAAGCTGGAGTTCGATGAAGATTGTGGTAACAAGTTGGAAGAAATTTGGATGTATCTTCCTGTTTTCTATCAACAATAAGGCATTTATTCATCAAAAGTGTGTTTTGAAGCCATAGTGAAGAAGTTCTGAAGGTCTCTGTGAGCCAGCTCACATGCGTATCAAAGATATTCTCCTTATCCATGCTCATCCAAAAGGCGGCTAGAGTTAATTTCTCGAACGATTTGAAAATCTGCCGCAACAGGAGGGTCTCGACACAAAACGTCACTGATTCCTTCACTTCAGAGATGCTGCCTGTCCTGCTGAGTTACTCCAGCATTTTGTGTCTATATTGGATTTAAACCAGCATCTGCAGTTCTTTTCTTACACAGATGGGAACATATCATGGGGGCAGGCAACAACTAAATGCAATTTCGCAGAGGCATAGTGGTGCAGGGGATTTAGCTTACTGGGCCTGAATGAAACACTCCTGCTCCTCTTTTCTCACTAGACATGTAATAAACAAAACATGTGTATCAAGCAAGGTATTTAAAATTATGAGAGACATAGATATATTATACAATCAGAACCTTTCTCCCTGAATGGAAATATCAAAAAATTGCAGCATATTGTTGGTGCAGCCCAGACCATCATATAAACCAAATCCCTTCAATTGACTCCATTTATACCTCATGCTGCCTCGGCAAGGCCAGCAGCATAATCTAGGACAAGTCCCTGGCCACTCCCACTTCTCCACTCTCCTGTAAGGCAAAGGGTACAGAAATGTGAAAATTCACACCTCCAGATTCAGGGGCAGTTTCTTCACAGCTGTTATCTGGTAACTGAATCATCCTACCACAACCAGAGAGCAGTGCTGATCTACTTTCATCCTCAGTGGTGACCCTTGGACTATCCTTGTTCGGACTTTGCTGGCCTTACCTTGCACTAAACGTTATTTCCTTATCATGTATCTATCTATACTATTACTAAAACTCTCATCTTGACCACTTCCGGTCTGCGTTGTATTTAAATTTGCGCAAAAACGCTGCCTTATATCTCTAGGATTAGTCACCACCGTACTCACTGTTCTCCTCTGCTCCAACCCACCAAGTTTTGTTCAGATTACAAAATTATGAATGTTTCAAAAAATTGTGAGATCAGCAGATTGGTCTTCTCGCATGTCAGACACCATGTCAGCGCCCCTTCCGGCAACCGCTGGAGAATAAATTCCCGGAGGCGGGGCTGAATCTGTGAGCACGTCCAGAAGCCGCCCGCCCTGAAGCTGTCCATCCAAGAAGCCACCCGTCCGAGAAGCCGCCCGTCCGAGAAGCCGCCCAGAATAAAGCTGAAGCTGCGGAATGTGGGCTGTGTTCCGTGGGTGGGGGCGGGCTGTGTTCCGTTGGCAGGGCGGGGGCTGTGAGCACAACAGGCGCTGGGGACGGGAGCACCTGTGTGAGTCCAGAGCCTAGTCCTGGAGCCAGGAGTGTGGTCGGAGCCGGGCCAGAAACCCGTGAGCCCACACACCCACTCCCACACCCCACTCCCCTACACCTCCCCTCCCCTACACCTCCCTCCCCTACACCCCCACTCCCCTACACCCCCTCCCCTACAACCCCTCCCCCTACGTCCCACTCCCCTACACCCCCCTCCACTACACCCCCCTCCCCAACATCCCCCCTCCCCTACATCCCCCCTCCCCTACACCCCCACACCCCTACACCTTCCCCTCCTCTACACCCCCCTCCCCTACACCGCCCTCCCCTACACCTCTTTTCCTACACCCCCCTCCCCTACACCCCCTCCCCTAAATCCCCCCTCCCCCACACACCCCCACTCCCCCATTCCCCAACACCTCCTCCTCCCCCACAGCCCCCTCCCGCACACTTAGTCTAGTGCACTGTTAATGGCTCGATTGTAATCATGTATTGTCTTTCCGCTGACTGGATAAAAAAAATTAAACAAAAAAACTTTTCACTGTACCTCAGTACACATGACAATAAGCTAAACTAAACTAAACTATCAAATACTAGAGGGCATAGCTTTGAAGTTTACATTTGGAAAGCTTAAAAGAGATTTGTGGGGCAAGTTTTTTACACCGAGGGCAGAGGGTGCCTGGAATACGTGACCTGTGTGCTGGTTAAGGCAGAGATGATAGTGGCATTTAAGAGACTTTTGAAAAATCTCTTGGATATGCAGGGAATGGAGGGATAAAGATTATGCGTTGGACTTGGCATCATGTTTGGTACAGACATTGTAGGCCGAAGAATTTGTTCTTGTGCTGTACTGTTCTAAGCACTTACCAACCACTTTACTTGCTGTGATTTCAGAAGGCAAATAGCTTTTATTTGTTAAAAATAAAATAAATAAATTTATTTTATGGATAAAAATCCATTTATTTATTTGATTTATCATGCGGGAACTGAAATGATTCAATGACTGATCTGTCTCCAGAAATCGCAAACAATTCTTCCACCCAATTCCTTTCCCACCTCCATTAAAATTGGAAGGAGAAGCATTTGATGTGAGTCAGGATCTGCTTTGTGGTTTGTATTTTTTCTTTTAGAGCTACCTAACTATCTGCACTTGGAGGTTAATAGCCCCTCTGTCCATATACATTTGCAAATTTCCTTTTTTTGCATCACACCCAAAATTGGAAGTTTGGGAAAGGATTGGCACGTATAATTCAGGCTCGACATACTTTCATCTATTCAGCTCTGAGCCAAGATCACAAAATTGCAAAACTTTCCCCACGAGTAAAAGCATTTACCTCACATAATGAAAAAGCTATGATTTGGCTTATATTAGTCTCATCGTACAGCAAATATTAAATTTAAATATCAAGCTGTCATCTTCCACAATCCACATTCCAGATTGAAATTAAACAATTGAGAGTAAAATGCCATCCTAGATTAGCAGAATTATTAAAATTACTTTCTGCCGAAAAGATGGTCTTGTAACTTTAGCATGAACAATCAGCTGCCGTGGTTCCAAATGACAAATACTAAATATTCTAGACTTCAACTACATGCTGCATCAAAAACTTTTACTTACTTTACACTTGTTCTCCTCCCCTTTTGTTTTTTAATACTAATCCTTTACCCTCAAACCAATTGTTCACCATCTGAAGAACAAATATCTCCTCAGTCTCCCCTTTTCTAAGGAAGAAAACAATGTCTCTTCCCAGCCTCTGCAATCAATAGATAATCCTTCACCATGTTCACTATATTCAATAAGATTAGACCATTGAACACATCTTTGCTTCCCTCTCGGCATTCTGAAAGGACCGTTAACTTCATGATTGCTTCCTCTGCTTCTCCATTTGCATCAATTAATCCTCTTTTATCTCACCTTCCCATTCATAGGGTCATGCAGCATGGAAACAGGCCCTTTGGCCCAACTTGCCCAGGCCAACTAAGATGCACTATCCACACTAGTCCCAGCTTTGTGCATTTGGCCCATATCCCTCCAGGTCTATCCTATCCATGTACCAGTCTTTTAAATGTTGTTATACAACACCTAGTTATTCAACCTCAAGAAATGCACTATATCTTACCTTCACATCATTTAAGGACCCAAGGCATTCTTCCAGAAGAAGCAGCAATTCATTGGAATTTCTTCCATTTATGTGTACAAAAGTCAGTGTTCACAATTTGATCTCCTCGGCATTGGAGAAATCAATAGATGATCAGATTGGTGGGGCACCCACATTCTCTCTGCATTTATATTTATGGTCACTCATTTCCTTTGTTTGTATAAGTACTGGCCAATTCCTCTGTCGGTCTTCCATCTGTAATATTGGCTCGGTTTTGCTCTCTATTAGCACAACCTGACCTGCAATTCCCATAGCTCTGCATTAGGCTTTCTTTTTAATTCTGGCTCTCCAACTGTCCTCATCTCATGTGTGAAAAGATCTTTGGTTGTAATTTATCCCTCTTGCTCTTTCTAATAATGCTCATTCATTTTTCAATCAGAATAGATCATCAACTGTTTATCACCAGACCTCAGCTGTCAGCAAGTATTCCCTTTGCACGATCCATCATTTACTATCACTATCTCTGATGCGGAAGGGATGGATAGTGCACAGGGAACATTTTGTTTTCTCTCTCCAAATTCTAACGAAGGGTTTGAGCTGAAAAGTTAACTCTATTTCCAGTATTTTCTGTTTTAGTCTTTATTTTGGCCATTCTTGAAGGCTATAATTTGCATTGTGTCTTGTCATTTCTTTGGAGGAGAATTTGTTGGTCTAATTTCACAACTAATTCTGCACAGTTCCTCGACAGGACCCTGGTTCTTTCTTTATCTTCTTAATCTGCCGGAAGATTTGTTCATTGGATTCCCACAGAAATAGCGCACTTGAACTATGATTCAGCATATTAAAGTTTTGGGTTAATGTTCAGCCATTGAACTCACTCTTTTGTTGTAACAGAGGTTCATTGCAGACTTTCACTCCCATTGTTTAGATTGGGTAGTTGGGTAACAATAACAAAGCACTTTAATCAAACAAGACATGATCATACAATTTATATCTTGCCTCTTTCATTGTACATTCATTTTAGTAAAGGTCACCCATACAAATTGCTCTCCTATATTCTTGTATACTTATCCAAAGCAATGATTTATTAATTACATTCCACTTTATATTGTAAATGTAAGAATATTAATATTATGAGAGGAGAGATTGCACATGAAAGATAATTTTAGCTGTTCCAAATCAATCAATAGCAACAAAATAGAAAGTACCTAATGTAATTCTGAAACCAGTTTCTCTTTGCGATTTACTTTCAATTTGCATCAGAATTACTTATTGTGAGTTCATTAAAGTTGAGTGTCACATCATTTATGTTGGGTACACAACCCTTTAGATTAACGCAGCAGAAATAAGATCTGCATCCCATCAGTCGTGTGTTTCACAGTTCAGTCCCTTTGATTGATTTTTACTTATAATAACGAAAATACATTATTTCAAGCAAGACCACACTATTACAAGTTTTAAGGTTATGTGAAACTTTTGCCATTCTTTAATCCAAGTGCAGTGTTGTGTTGCCATTAAAAATGACTATATTAGTGTACTTAATTTCCAAATGTGGCCGGGAGCACAATGCAAAACTATTTGAAGGAGGTCACACAGATATTAATGGGTAACAGGTGCAATAGAAACCTTCAGTAGCTTGTACAATACAATGGATATAGTAAATGGCTAAAAGCTATGATTACATTGTGTAATGACAGGTTTAATAGATACCAACAGTGCATGCTATTAACACTCTGCTTTCTGCAGAAAGGAATGGAATATGGATATTTACAAGAACCAAATTAGATCACAATTCAAAATTTATGTTAATATTGCCTGCTTAATAGCACCATGTTTTAAAATGGGACACATGTACTTTATCTTCAACATTCATTAGTTTTATGAGGGAACATTTCCTGAAGTAGAGGTGTAGTATTTGTTTTATTATTGTTATTCATCTATCCATCTACCTATTTACCTATTTACCTATCTACCTATCTACCTATCTACCTTTCTACCTATCTATCCATAACTAAAACTATGATCTTGCGTGGTTTTTCTATTTGCGAAAAAACAGTACACGATAGCACTATGATGTTTCGCCACCTTACTCACCATTCTCCTGTGCTGAAAGTGCAATAAATTTTGTTCCGATCGGGGGTATATTTTAAAAGTTATTAATGTTTTAAAATATTTTAAAATGCGCATGCGCAGATTGATCTCTTCTCCTGTTAGTCAGCGCCACGCAGATTGGTTGCCACTCCTGTCAGTCAATGCTACGGCCTGGATGGTGACGCCCCTTCCTGCACCGCAGCCTCTCCCGCCTCACTCACAAACTCCTCTCTCCCCTCCTCACAGTAACTTGTCTACCGTCTCCCCCACCATTGGCGGCGGACGCGGGTGGGGGTTCAGTGGAGGCCCTGGTCCTGTCTCTTGCTCCCTTCTGTCCTATATTAATTGGCCCATTCTAGTTATTTCACATGTTGACAGAAGTAGCCCTGGTGGATCATTGCTTCTATTTAAGAATAGACCACTCCATTGATTATGCAGCCATCTAACAACTGGATGTGCAATTAAATAAGTGTTGCATTCTTATTCGATTAGACTGCTTAATTCATTATTTACTCCCTTTCCACAATGCTCTAATTGATTTGTCTGTCGTCATGTGAAGAAGCTAAATGTGATCAATGAATGATCAGTGACTTACCCTGCTGCCAGCATATGTTTGTGGCTACTATTCAATTTGATTTAATGATTTTTGATTTTGTCTCTTACCAAAATTATCCATGGGAATTGTTCCCCATTAGCGTCTTTATTCTAAATTGAGATAGGATTAGGTTTGAAAATTAATGGTGGAATTTGTCTTTGTCAGTTTAATCTAGAGAAGGTCACATCAAAGGCTTACCCTTTCCATTTCATTTCTTTGATTGGACCCATAAGTAGAGTTTGGGATAGAGTTTATCATATCCATGCACATACACGATCTATAATTTTAGGAATTGCTACCACACAGTTTAGAACAATAGCTGGAAAATAGCCCAAAACAGTGGGGGAATCCGGCATAGGGTCGCCAACAGAGAAGTGGGAACTGAGGGGGGGGATTTAGGGGGATGCCTGTTGCTACATGCAAGCAGTAGATAAGACTGTTCAGTACTTTGTAACTTTGTCTACGCCAGACACATGACGATTCTTGTGTACTGCCTAGGCTGTATACAAATCAAAGCATTTCACTGTATCTAGGTACCATAGGTACATGTGACAATAAAGTATCATTCATTCACTCATGAAGCTAACGAGGACTGATCACAGTCCCAACTGCACCTCTAAAGAAGTTCATTGCCTCTAACTTTTGATAAATATATTTTCAAAGATTGGAGGAGATAGAACATGGCATGGCAGTGCCATAGAAAAGCAAGATCCTAAATTTCACATGGTTCTGAAGACTGATGAAATGAGGAGAAGGAGAGAGATTCAATTTATCCATGGATAAGAAATGCATTTGGCAGAAGATGGATAAGCAGATCAACGGTGGCATGACAAACCTCAGAATTGGATGCAGTCAAAATAGATTTATTGATCTTACAAGTATTGGTGAGGTGGTGGGTGGTGGGAGTTAACAAATCCTATCTCCTTTCTCAGACCTGAAAGCTTGGGTGAAATGTTAAGAATTTTGGAACAATTCATCTCCAAACTTGCACAGAAGATTTTGTGCATATTATGAAGTCAATGTTTCCAGGGGAAAAAATGTTAACCAGTTCCACTTCAAAACTTTTTTTTATTTTTTAATTGTATTTATTAGAAGTACATTAAATTACAAAAAATTACATTAGTACTCATCACGTATAACTTATTACAATTAATGTACTCCGTCATTTTTTTAAACTAATAAAAAGAAAAGGTTGAAATTAAGAATAAAGAGAAAGTGAAGAAAAATAGTGAAAGTGTACAAACATGACAACAGGAAAGAACAGAGACCCTGTAGAAAAGAAATTAAAGAGAAAAGATTAAGAGATAGACCCTAAAGAAGAAAAAAAGAGAAAGAAGAGAAAAGAGAAAACCAAGTACTTTATTATGAGCATCACGCAAATAGGATATACCAACTCAACACCTTTCATCCCCCTTTACCTGACATCAGTACTTTTTAAAGTACTTTTGCATTTTATGCTTGTAATAGTTCTATAAATGCAGACCACGTCAGATGGAAGTGATCTGATTTGCCTGCCAGGAGGAGTCTTATCTCTTCTAGGTGTAATGTTTCAAACATGTTTGAAATCCACATGTTTATAGTTGGTATTGGAGCGTTTTTCCAAAATTTTAGGATACGTTTTTTTCCAGTTATTAACCCGTAATCAACTAATTTCTTTTGAAACACATTTAGTTCAGGGCTATCTTCCGTTGTTCCGAAGATAATCCATTCTGCTTTTGGTGTCAGTTATATTTTAAATAATTTTGTAAAGATTTCAAAAATTTCAATCCAAAATTTTTGAATTTTTGTACAAAAAACAAATGAGTGCGCTATAGTAGCTTCTTGAGATTGACATTTATCGCAAATAGATGATACATTGGGGAACATTTTATTAATTTTAGTTTTTGAATAATATAATCTGTGTAAAATTTTCAATTGTATTAAAGTGTGTCTTACATTAATCGAGCATTTATGCACATTTAATAAATGTTCATTCCACCTTTCCTTTGAAATTTTAATAGCTAATTCTTGTTCCCAGTCTCTTCTAATACCATCTGTAGTTGGTATTTCTACATTTAAGATAATATTATACAAATACGATATTAAGTTTGCTGATTCAGCTTTTATCTGCATTGCTTCTTCCAGTACATCTGGTAGGATGTTATAATGATCTTTTGTATATTTTTTCAGATAATCACATATTTGAAAATATTTAAAGTATTGATTATTTCCCAGATTATATTTTATTTGTAATTGTTGGAATGATAGAAATTTTCCAGTTTCATACAAGTCTCCGAGCGTTTTAATTCCTAATCTATCCCATTGTATAAATGATTTGTCTGTAATAGAGGGATTAAATGAAGGGTTATTAACTATTGGAGATAAAAGCGATAGGTTTCTTAATTTTAAATTTTATTTTATTTGTTTCCAAGTTCTAATTGTACTATGTATAATTGGGTTTTTGTTATAATTTATGTTATTCAGTTTCATTGGTGAGAGGAGGATCGCTCCAATATTACAAGAGGAGCAGTCTTCTCTCTCCATTATAATCCAGTCCACCTGCTGGGCAGAGTTGTCCATCAGTTGAATCATATTTTTAATATTTACTGACCAATAATAATACATAAAGTTAGGGAGTGCTAAGCCCCCTAATACTTTAGCTTTGTTCAAATGTGTTCTTTGTATTCTATGCAATTTATAATCCCATATAAAATTAGTAATGTCTGAATCCAATTTTTTTTTAAACGTCTTTGGTAAATATATAGGAATTGATTGAAATAGGTATAGAACTTGTGGTAAAAAGATCATTTTTATTGCATTTATTCGGCCTAATAAAGACATCGGAAGCGTTTTCCAAAATTTAATTAATGTATTTAATTTATTAAGTAGAGGATTATAATTTGCTTTGAACATGCCTTGGTATGTTCTGGTAATTTCAATACCCAAGTATTTACATTTTTCTGTAGCTATTTTAAAAGGGAATTTTAAGAGATGTGTAGAGTCTTTCGGTTTTATTGACATAATTTCACTTTTATTCCAATTTATTCTGTATCCAGAAAAGGATCCAAAACCCTCAATTTGATTTAGTATGTTTGGTATAGTAATTTGAGGTTTTGTGATGTACAATAATATCTCATCCGCATATAAAGATATTTTATTATTTGAATATTTAATGTTATGCCATGGATATCTGGATGTGTTCTAATTTTTTCCGCTAAAGGTTCAATTATAAGAGCAAATAACTGCAGTGATAATGAGCATCCTTGTCTGTTACCCCTTGCTAGTTGGAATTTCGAAGATATTATGTTATTAGTTAATATTCTAGCTGTAGGCTTATTATATAATAATTTAATCCATAGAATAAAATTCTCTCCCATTTGGAATTTTTGTAATACTTTATCCATATAATTCCATTCAACTTGATCAAATGCTTTTTCAGCGTCCAACGAAATAATTGATAATTCTTGTTCTTCGATTTTGTGTGAGTGCATTATATTGAGTAGACGTCTCATATTATTAGATGAATATCTCTTAGGGATAAACCCCGTTTGATCTGGGTTTATTAATTTACTAATGTGGTGCGTAGGTCTCAAAAGGAAAGAGAGGAGTCAGGTATTTCGAGCGGCACCTTTATTGTGTTCCTCCCAGTTGTAGGGACGTCCACTCGAGAGAAAGATGGCACCCAAAAACCCGGCCTTTAAAATCTCTGGTTAAGGGTCGCCTCCGGACTGAACCACTCCCGTGCCGAGGGGTTCGACAGTTAGGATGGCCCGACCCTTGGGAGCCGCCACAGGACCCCCACCCTCAGAACCCGAGGCACGAAACGCACCGGCGGTCGCGCGACCCAGCCGGCCCACGTGCGGAAGTCAGCTGATCGTGGGGCTGGCGGAGGCATAGGTGGAGGGACTGGTCGAGGGATAGGTCGAGGGACCGGCAGGAGGACAGGTGGAGTGACAGGCAGAGGGAGCCGTGAAGGGGGGCGACCTCGAGGCCGAGGTTGGGCAACCAGCACCGGCTGGTCAATGTCCAGGTGTGCCGGCTTCAACCGGTCAATCGACACGGCCTCCGGCCGGCCCCCCATGTCCAGCACAAAGGTCGTCTGCCTGTGTTCCAGCACCCGGAACGGGCCCTCGTACGGCCTCTGGAGTGATGTCCGGTGGGCATCACAGCACAGGAAAATGCATGGGCAGTCCTGGAGGGCTGATGGCACATGCGGGCGAAATGTCCCATGGCGGGATGTTGGGACGGGTGTGAGCCTGCCAACTCGCTCGCGAAGGTGCTTTAAGGTGGATGAGGGCGTTCCCTGCTTCCCCGGCGCCGATGGCACGAACTCCCCGGGCACCGTGAGTGGCAACCCGCACACGAGCTCTGCTGATGACGATGCCAAGTCCTCTTTAGGAGCAGTCCGAATGCCCAGCATGACCCACGGCAACTCGTCCATCCAGTCCGGGCTGGAGAATCGTGCCTTCAGCGCTGCCTTGAGCTGCCGGTGGAACCTCTCCACCAGACCGTTAGCTTGCGGGTGATAAGCCGTGGTGTGGTGCAGCCGCACGCCGAGCAAGCGAGCCATGGCCGACCACAGCTCGGAGGTGAACTGCGGCCCCCGGTCCGAGAAAATGTGCGCCGGCACCCCAAAGCGAACAATCCAGTGTGCGGACAACGCACGAGTGCACGTAGCTGTTGAAGTGTCGGCCAGCGGAATGGCCTCCGGTCCCCCATCGTGAGGAGGTGGGTGATGCCCCGGGATGGCGGAAGCGGCCCTACAATGTCCAAGTGGAGGTGGTCGAATCGCCGGTGAGGTAGACCGAACTGCTGGAGAGGCGCACGGACATGGCGCTGGATTTTTGCCATCTGGCACGGAATGCAGGTGCGAGCCCAGTGGCCAACCTGCTTGCGCAGACCGTGCCACATGAAACGAGCGGCCACCAGTGCCGTTGTCGCCCGGATTGATGGGTGAGACAGCCCGTGGATCACCTCGAAAACCCTCCGGCGCCAGGCGGCAGGGACGATGGGGCGCGGCTGACCGGACGATACATCGCACAGGATCATCGCTCCTCCAGGACTGAGAGGGACATCCTCGAGGCGGTGGCCTGAGATGGCAATCCGGTAGGCGGGCATCTCACCGTCCGTGAGCTGTGCCTCCGCCAGGGCAGAATAATCAATTCTGGGCGCCACCTCAAACACGGCGTCGATAGCGGGGCGGGACAATGCGTCGGCCACCCGGATCTCTTTGCCCTCGACGTAGCGGATGGATGTGGTATATTCCGAAATATATGCCAATTGCCGCTGTTGTCGTGCTGACCAGGGGTCGGAAACCTTCGCCAGGGCGAAAGTGACGGCTTGTGGTCCATGTAGGCGGTGAATGGGCAGCCCTCCAGGAAGTAGCGGAAGTGCCGCACTGCCAGGTACAGAGCCAGGAGCTCGCGATCGAACGCGCTGTATTTGGTCTGCGCGCGGTTGAGGTGCCGGCTGAAGAAGGCCAGGGGCCGCCAACCTCCATCCATCAGTTGCTCCAGCACGGCACCAACCGCCGACTCCGAGGCGTCCACCGTGAGAGCAGTCGGGGCATCTCCCCGCGGGTGTACCAGCAATACGGCCCGAGCAAGGGCCTCCTTCGCGCCGCCAAATGCTGCCACTGCCTCATGGGTCCATTCGACGTTCTTGTGCTGCCCACCCGCCAGGAGTTGATACAGTGGCCGCATGATGTGGGCCGCGGATGGCACAAAACGATGGTAAAATGCCACCATCCCGACAAACTCCTGCAGGCCGCGCACCGTGCGTGGGCGGGGAAACCGACGGATGGCGTCGACCTTGTCCGGCAGGGGAACAGCGCCTTGCGACGTCACGCGGTGGCCGAGGAAGTCGATCTCAGTTACCCCAAAACGGCACTTGGCGAGGTTGATAGCCAAACCATGCTCGCTGAGCCGCTGACAGAGCTGCCGGAGGTGGGCGCAGTGTTCCTGCTGCGAGCGGCTGGCCACCAGGATGTCATCTAGGTAAACAAAGACAAAATGGAGGTCGCGACACACCCCGTCCATTAAGCGTTCAAAAGCCTGCGCAGCGTTCTTGAGGCCGAACGGCATCCGCGTGAACTCATAAAGTCCGAACGGTGTGATGATCGCCGTCTTGGGCACATCCTCCGGGTGGACCGGGATCTGGTTATAACCCCGTACCAGATCCACTTTTGAAAATATTATGGCCCCAGCCAAATGGGCGGTGAAGTCCTGGATGTGTGGTACGGGGTATCGATCCGCGGTTGTTGCGGCATTCAACCACAATATGCGGCATTCAACCAACGCATCACCGGTTCCTCACTCCCCACCATTGAGTCTGTCCAAAGCAAGCGTTGTCTGCGAAGGGCGCTCAGCATCGCCAAGGACTGCTCTCACCCCAACCACAGACTGTTTGCCCTCCTACCATACGGGAGGCGCTACAGGTCTCTCCGTTGCCGGACCAGCAGGTCCAGGAACAGCTTCTTCCCTGCGGCGGTTACACTACTCAACACTGTACCTCGGTGACTGCCAATCACACCCCCCCCCGGACACTCCTCCCACCAGGATTTATTAGATTAGATTTATTTATTTACTGCTCATATTTATGTCGCTCTTCTAGGGAGATGCTAACTGCATTTCGTTGTCTCTGTACTGTACACTGCACAATGACAATAAAGTTGAATCTGAATCTGAATCTGAATCTGAATAATCCCTGCAAGGTCGCCAGCCCCCACTTGCCTTAGGGACCATGTGGAGTGGGGATGCCCATGGGCTGCTTGAAGGGCGGATGAACCCAAGGACTCCATCGTGCGGAATTCCTGCCGTGCCAGATGCAGTTTATCCGTCGGCAGTCGGCGTGCTCATGCGTTGATAGGTGGGCAGGTAGTTTGTATAAAATGTACCACTCCGTGACTGGGGGGTCGATGACCGAAACTGTGGGGTCAGGATATCCGGGCACTCGGCCAAGATCCGAGCGTAGCGGGAATCCATGGACGACAGGGGGCGTCCCACCTTCTGATCCAACCGTAATGTGATCGGCTCTATCGTAGCGGCGTTGACCAAGCACTGATGCCTGACGTCCACCAGGAGAGAATGCGCCCGGAGGAAGATGGCCTCGAGCAACGGCTGGGAGACATCAGCGATAGTGAACCGCCACGAGAAATGGCAGGAGCCGAACACGATCGGGACCATGCGCGCTCCATACGTGCGGATGGGGCTGCCATTCGCCGCGGTCAGGACGGGCCCCCGCTTACCGGAACGAATGTCGGCCAGCGAAGGGGGCAGGACGCTGAGCTCCGCTCCAGTATCAACGAGGAAGCGGGTCCCGGAGCGCCGATCCCAGGCGAAAAGGCGGTGAATTTGGCCGGCCGCCACGGGAACTATTGGCAGCTGGCCCAGGCATTTCCCGGGAACATGCACGGCTGGTGGCATTGTCGTGCTGCAGCACCCCAGCGCTGATGGTAATAGCACCAGCGCCTTATGTTGGTGGTACTTGGAGCTTGCTGGCTCCTGTTGGTGGCACTTGCAGCTTGCTGCCGCTGGACTGCAGGTGCAGTACCCGACACGGCCGCGGGGGGCGATCTTACGGGCCGTCGGGCTGGAGCTGTCACTCCTTCCACAGCTCCCTTGCCCCACCGGAGGAAATCAGGAGCTGCCGAGGTGACGTCATTGGTGCGCCTGCCGACGGCCAGCGCATTGATGTCATCAGGGCGCGTCGTCCTCAGAGCGTCCCCGTGTCTGCTGATGGCCAGCGCGTTGACGTCATCAGGGCACGCCATCCACAACACATCGGCGCCCCTTCCGAGGGCCCTGATGTCGGCGAAGGAGGCGTCCGTGAGCTGAAGACGGATGTAGGCTGGCAGCAGATGGAGGTAAGTGTACTCAAACAGCAGGCATGGCGTGTGCCCATCGAGGAGAGCAACCATCTCCTTTAGGAGGCTTGATGGCCGTCGGTCGCCTAGACCCTCCAGATGAAGGAGCCTGGCAGCAGGCTCCATCCTGCTGAGCCCATAAATCTGGAGCAGGAGCTCCTTAAGTCCGAAGTATTTCTCGGTGGCCGGGGGGGCTGCGAGGAAGTCCGTGACCTCTTCAAGCGTGTCCTGGTCGAGGGCTCCCACCAGGTAATAGAAGCGGGTGGCATCTACTGTGATGCCCCGCAGGTTGAATTGAGCCTTCGCCTGATGGAACCAGATGTGCGGCCGGGTGGTCCAGAAGGTAGGCAATTTTACCGAGACCGTGTCCAGAGACAGGGCCTGGCCGGCCTGTGAGGTGGAAGGGCTTTCTCCTTTCTCCATCATGACGACAATGGAGCGTCGGGGTCACCAATGTGGTGCGTACAACTCGAAAGGAAAGAGAGGAGTCAGGTATTTCGAGCGCCACCTTTATTGTGTTCCTCCCGGTTGTAGGGAAGTCCACTCGAGAGAAAGATGGCACCCAAAACCCAAGCCTTTAAACCCTCTGGTTAAGGGCCGCCTCCGGACTGAACCACTCCCATGCCGAGGGGTTTGACAGTTAGGATGGCCTGACCCTTGGGAACCGCCACACTAATATATGTACTTAATCTTCTAGCTAATGTTTTCGCTAATATTTTTTGATCTGTATTTAACAATGCTATAGCTCTATATGAACCCGGTTCTTCTATATCTTTAGCATTATCTATATCCAGTTGTCTAATTTGTTCTTCTAATTTGTTCTTGTTGAAGAAGTGAAAATACAGTGTCTTAAATGGTCGACACTGTAACAAGTGGCCCACCTGTAGGTGGGAGAAAACCTTCTATCGACTTCCATTGTCGATGTTAAACAAATAGCTCCGCTCCATTGATTACTCATAACATAATGGGACGGGGCCTCGCACTCAGATATATAATACAGATTTACCCTATATATTTCGTTATAACATATCATATATATATATAACAATTTTATCTACTAATTGTTAAATGAATGGTTTTACCTTCAATAATAATCAACTGTTGGTTGAAGGGGTTAACGTGAAACGTGCTCCTGGATCTAAGCCAGTTGCTTGTTTCTCCTCCCCTCCCCCCAGTTATAGATAAGGCTTAGATTTAGTGAGAATTTGTGTTAGTTGTGTTAGTTCATACATTGTTTTTTTCTTGTTAGCATCCGTTACTATTTCTATATTAATATTGTTAAATTGTTAAATTGTTAAATTATTAATAGGATTAGTTCTTTACAATTTAAATTAGTATTTTAATCTCTTAAACAATTCATGATTCTGGTATAATCCACTCTCTTCGGCTCGGCAATCCTCTGTTATCCGCTATTTGCTTCGTTTGGAGCAGAGAATGTCCTTGAGTTAAAATTCCACAGATAAAAAGTCTAGACATCCCCAGCTTGAAGGATTCTTCAAATACGTTTTTTTTTTAAAACACTACAAGAACTGTTTCTTCGCTTCAGATCCTCCATTAACTGTGGTATTATAATAAAAAAGTTTGTCCATACCATCCATGTATTCCCGCTACTTTTCCACGATGCTCTGGCCATATCTGAATGCATCCTCCGGGTTTACAAATGATCTCTCATGTCCCTTATAAGTAATTTGCATCTTAGCAGGGTAGAAGACACCGTATCTAATATCTTGAATTCCTTTTAGAATTTCTTTTGCCTTTGTGAACTGATTTCTCTTTTGCACAATTTCATACGGATAGTCCCTGAATATTTTGATAGTCGTTATCAAGCCTCAGTTGCATTCCATATTTGATTTTACTCATCACCTCTTCAAGTTCTGAAATGTCCCAAAATTTCACAATAATCTGTCGTGGCTGGTCTGGTCTTGCTTGAGATCTTGGTTTAAATCTCGGTACTCGATGTGCCACTTCAATTTTTGGTTCCTTGGGGAGATTAAGCAGTTGTTTGAATAAGCCCATAGCAAACTCACGGATGTCCCTTCCCTCAGCTCCCTCTGAGACTCCAAGAATTCTTAAATTCTGGTGTCTTGAATGAGCTTCCAGGTCCAGGCATTTGTCTGAAACTTTCCCCAGATGAGTCGCCATCTGTCCTGTAGTTTACTCATGTTCTGCCTCATTCTCTCCATGTCTTCAGCCATTCGAGCCATATTTTTCTCCATTTCCATGATTGTAGCCATACTTGCAGCCACTGTTTCAAGCACAGCCGTGAACCTGTCCATAGTAACTTCTTCCACCTTATCAATTCTCCGCGATAGTTCTCCTTTCACATCATCAATTCGTTTGTTTATAGTGCCAATTGAATCAATAACTTTCTGATTACCAGCACTCGAATCCTCCATCATCTTTTCGATTTTTTCCATCATTTTTCCCATCATAATTTTATTTTCATCCAAAATTTCATCTTTTATATCTCTCACCGATTTCTTCAAATCCTCAAATTCTTTATCCTTAGCCAGATCTGTCTTAGATCTTGTAGACATTTCTGCAGCCACTTCAGGAACCCCTTCAGAGGTAACTTCTTCAGGATTCTTCAGGCTTTTCAGCAGCTGTTCTTTAACTGCTCTCTGAGGACTCTGAGCTGGAGACAGTTTTTTCATTTAAAAGTCCTTAAACCACCGTTTAAATCATCGCGCTTACTGATGACGTCATCAGCGCGGCGACCAGAAGCTCCGGTAAGGTTTTTTAATCGGTCCCGACCTGTAGACACGTTTTAACGCGAAAAATCGTGAATTTTTCAGGAGCGGAGCTAGGTGTGCGTCTGTTAGTGCAACATGGCGTCACCGGAAGTCCCACTTCAAAACTTGAGTACACTCAGTACGCAATGGGCAAAGATAGTGCAAGCCACAATGGCAGTACAATGGATAGTACAATGTATGTGTGCCTCAGTGAAAGGTCTGATGTCTCGTATACAGGCCCAGCATTCTGCCATCATGAAACTAAATATGTTTTCAAAGGGACAACGGTATTATTATGGGTGAGCCTGTTGTCAAGATGAGATCAGGTGTCAGGCATATCACAACATTAACCAGTCCATTAACCAGTCTTTTGTTTTGTTTAGTTTAGTTTAGAGATACAGTGCAGAAACAGGCCCTTTGGCCCACCGAGTTCGCGATGACCAGCGATCCCCGCACACAAACTCTACCCTGCACACACTAGGTAGTACAATTTTACATTTATACCAAGTTGAATAACCTACAAACCTGTACGTCTTTGGAGCAAAGGGGGAAACCAAATATCTTGGAGTAAACCCACGCAGGTCACGGGTAGAACGTACAAACTCCGAACAGACAAGCACCCGCAGTCAGGATTGAACCTGGGTCTCGGGCACTGTAAGGCAACAACTCTACCACTTAGCCACCATGCCGCCCCTTCTAGCAGATTAAATTCTAGCAGATTAAAATTTGCTAAGGAACCACTGCAGGTGAGTTAGTGTGAAATCTCCTAAGTGCAAAAGAGGTTTACCAGGATGTTGCCTAGACCAAGGAGTATTATGTATAAAGAGAGATTTTCTCTGGTGCGTCAGAGACTGAGAGATAACTTAATAGAATGATGAGATTATTATGAAAGGCATAGACAATGTAGAGAATCGTTCTCCCAGGGTGGAAATGGCAAATATTAGAGCGGCCAGCTTTAAGACAAAAGGGTAACATTATAAAGGAGATTTATATGGCAATATTTTTTTATTGAGAGTTGGTAGTGCCTGGAACACATCATAAGAGGGAGCATTGGAAGCAGATACAATTGCAACATTTAAGAGGCATTTAGAGAGACACTAAACCAAGTGGGCCCCATTGGGCCCCGTTCCCCCAACGCAATATTTCACCAAACTGCACAGTTTGGCTGACGGTTCCCGTTGTGACGCCAGAGATCACCATTGTGACGCGAGCCACGGCAGCTCTCCCCCAACTGCGCATGCACGGCCAGCAAGTGGGTGCGCGACAGCGATGTTTTTAAAGTTCAAAATGGCAATAACCTGTGGAATATAAGATCAATGTGAACACATCTCACTCTCCCTCTTCAGTCCCCTATTGCCCTCTTCCATTATCCTCCCTCTCCCCACCCTCCACACACCTTCCTCTGCTTCCTCCCCTCACCCCCTTCCTCCCCTCCTCCCTCTTCCTCCTCCCCTCCTCCATTACCTCGCCATCCCTCTTCCTACCCCTATCCTCCTCTTTCCCCCTCATCCCCCAGCACTCCCTCCCCATCTCTTCACCCTCCCTCTTCTTTCCTCTCTCCTCCGCCCCTTCCCCACTCCCTCCCTCCCCTCCCCCTCCCTCACCTTTCCCCTACCCTCAGTCACTCCCTCCCTCCATAATCTCTCTCCCCTCCCTACCCCCTCCTCTCCCTCTATCCCCCTGCTCCCCCACTCTTCACCTCCCCGTATCCCACGTGCACCACTCTCCTCACATCCCCCACTGCCCTCCTATCCTCCCTCCTCCCCCACTCTCCCTCTTCACCTCCACCAGTTTCCCCTCCCTCTCCCTCCCTCACCCACTTCTCTCCCACTACCCCCCTGCACCCCCACTCCTCACCTCCCCCCTATCCCACTATCCCCAAAATGAAAATCCCCACGTGAGACCCAGACCAATCGGGCGTCGAGGGGGAGGTCTGAGCCAATCAATCGACCCCACGTGGGGGGGGGGAGGGGGGCATCGGCGATTCCCCCAGGTGGGACCTGGACAAATCTAGTCATTTTTAAATCACGATTTTAAAAAAAAGAAATACTACATGAAAATCACGTTTTTTCTTTAAAATAACCTAAACAGGACTGTGAGTAAGATGGCCAAAAATCATAGCGATATAGTGTAGCGTTTTTTTCTAAAATCAATATACAACGCAGACAGGAAGTGGTCAAGATGAGACTTTTAGTTATATAGATAATAATCCCAAGAGATTTAATGTATACTAGACCAAGTGCAGACCCGCTGGGTCTGGTCCCGGAACATGCTTCAGACCCCGGGGTCTGGTTCCCGAACGTGCTTCAGCTTCTTGACGGCGTAGGCAGCGTCTGGACGGCCGTATGCAGCGTCTCGGCGTCGTACGCAGCATTTTGATGGCGTACACAGCGTAGGCGACGTACGCCATCAAGACGCTGCGTACGACGTTGAGACGCTTCATACGGCTGTCAAGACGCTGCATATGCCCTCAATGGGGATGCAGGCCGACAGGCCGTTGACGCACCGACTCTGTCACGCTGGCTGAAGGCAAAGATGGGTTGTTCCGCCGATGCTTTTCGGCGTCCTCGGACAGAGGAAGGTGAAAAGCAGCGGGGGAAGAGCCGATGTTTGGCTTGAGCCAGCATGAGAGAGCCGGCCCGGGGGGAGGTGTAGTGGAGGAGAGCTGGGCGGCAGCAGCGAAAATCGCCAGGGAAATAAGAAAAATGTCGGCGTTTTTGGAGCAGAGCCAGGCGCTTGAGCCAGCGTGAGAGAGCCGGCCTGGGGGAGGGGGTAGTGGAGGAGAGGCAGGCTGCAGCAGTGAAAATCGCCAGCGAAAGAAGAAAAATGTCGGCATTTTTGGAGCAGAGCCGGGCGGCAACAGCCGTTATGGTGGCTGGCCAGCAGGAGGCGAAAAAATGAGTGCGTGGGGGGGGGGTGGATTTTATTAAAAAATGAGTACAAAAAAAATGTCTAAATCTAATGAGGAGTGTATTAGGGTATGTAAAAGTGTAATGTCTAGCGAAATGGAAAACATCTCGGAGTTTTCGCGTGTGGTTTTGGCGGACCAAGGAATCAAAGGCCAAATCTGACACCCACAAACACACACACACACCCACACACCCACACACACACACACACACACACACACACAGAGTTTTAAAAGTATATAGATAAATTAAGGAAAAAAGGGTAACCAGAGAGAGAATGGGGCCCCACAAGAATCAAAGCAATTAACTCTGTGTGGTGCCACAGGAGATGGGCAAGGTCTTCAATGAATATTTCTCCTCTGTTGTTACCATGGAGAAAGACAAGAGGACATGAGAACTTAGGGCAGTCAATGCAAGTGTCTTGAAAGCAGTCAGTATCATGGTCAAGGAGGTTCTTACGCATATGACAGAAGATAAAACTCTCGGGCCAGATCATATATATCCAGGACACTGTGAGAAACCAGAGAGAAAATTACAGGTCTCCTGGCTGAAATTTACAAGTCATCATTAATGACAGGTGAGGTGCCGGAAAACTGGAGGCTGGCAAATGTTATGTCTCTAGTTCAGAAGGGCAACAGGGAAAAACCTGGGAACTACACGTCAGTGAGTCTAACATCTGTGGTTGGAATGTTACTAGAGAATATTCTGAGGGATAAGATAAATATATATTTAGATGGACAGGGGTTGATTAGGGAAAGTCAGCATGGCTTTGTACAAGGGAGATCGTGCTGACAAATCTTTTTTTTAATTTTTTTTTTTATAATATTTTTATTAGAAGCATGTACATATCATAATCAAAAAAACATTTTGTATATCAATTACATATTGATCATCAAAGTAATAGTGGTCCTCATTTATCAATTGTATATTAACTCTGCTTCTATTTGGGGGGTTTTTATAGACAGGAAGTGAGAAGGAAAAAAAAAGTCACACGATAAAAAAGAATAGAATAATTTACCGTTAATACAACTTTGGAGATGGGTCCGTAGCTCACAAATCTGATTGAGTTTGTTGATGATGTGACCAAAAAGGTCAATGAAGGCAGAGCTCTCCCTCAAGGAATGGAGGGATAGATTTTACTTTGGAGTCACATGAGTGACTACAGGAAGAACCCGCCAGCCCGCATGCGTGTCATATCATCTATCGCATTGCGCAATGACTGGCTGGGGGCGCACTGCTCCACCAGCGGTCAAACATGAAGGTAAGTTTTTCAACTTTTTTCCAGGTCTGTTTCTCCTTGCAGGAAGCTCTTTACAGAGTTCCTGCTGGAGATGTTCCTGGGTCGAAATCCCGGCTCCACCCGGCTCGGGGAAACCCGACTACGAACATCGCGGGGAATCCCTTCTAAAGGGAACGTGGGGGAATCCCGGCTACAAAAACCACGGGGATACCCGGCTCGGAGGAAACCCGAATATGGACATCGCGGGGAATCCCTTCTACAGGGACTGCGGGGGAATCCCGGCTGTGAAAACCATGGGGATACCTGGCATAGGGGAATCCCGACTATGCACATCATGGGGAATCCCTTCTACAGGGACCGCGGGGGAATCCCAGCTGCGAAAACCGCGGGGATACACAGCTCGGGGGAAACCCGACTATGGACATCACGAGGAATCCCTTCTACAGGGACTGCGGGGGAATCCCGGCTGTGAAAACCGTGGGGATACCCGGCTCGGGGGAATCCCGACTATGGACATCACGGGGAATCCCTTCTACAGGGACCGCGGGTGAATCCAAGCTGCGAAAACCGCGGGGAACCCGGCTTCGGGTACCATGGGAAGACCGCGGGGAACCCGGCTCGGGGGAACCTCAGCTACGGGGACCGTGGGAAGACATGGCTACGGACCGCGGAAGTGCGGGTAGCCGGCGGCGACTTCCGACTCCGGCAGCCCGCAGAGGGGAACAGCCAAAATGGAGTCTGAGAGGCCTAGACTGGGAAGTCAGGCCAGGAGGGTTCCCCTCCGACATGGGTACGTCCTCGGACGTTTTTACGCAGATGGAGCTTGGATAGCGTCCACAGGGCGTTCATCCCACTAAGGTAATGCTCCATCCTCATATTGTCCATGGAGGAGCCATATCAGCGCAGGTCTCCTCGAGGGTCTGCTGCAGCACCTCTTTCAGGGCTGCTTACAAATCTCCCTCTCTGTGAAGGTGAATGCGAGGGGTCAGCTGGTAACTGACTCCAAACTCGGAAGTATGTCCGGGTAACATACTGGAGTACATGCGTGAGGTTCCAGAAATTTATGTCATGGCATCAAGGGTTGCGATATCCTCACAAAGGAAGGAGCTCCTGCTGGAAGAGTTGGCTTCCAGCCATTGGCAGAAAACCCGGAGGGGCCAGAGTTCCCCTCGCGGAGCAGCAGCTACCTCACGTCACATCATTACAGGAACAGGTGCCGGCTGTGAGATACCATGCACATGAAAATTGTTCCTGAAAGTGCCGGCAGTGAACAGCGCTATCTGGGGGTGATTTTGGAGGCGGCATGAAAACCCAGGAAATGAAACTCCAACAAATTTTAAAGATTACTGGCCTGGTCTTGATGTGCAAGGCACACTTCAAAATGGACATAGAATGCCATCAGACCTGCCTTAAATTCCAATTTGCAGGCTCATGTAAGGCCAGCAATGTCCAACTGCTGAATCTTCTCTTCACGGAAAACCTTTCCAAACAGGTAAGTCCGGGATGAGGAAACAAAAGCTGTCGGACTAATCAAGGTGTCGGCGACAACACACCCCACGCCTCCATCGGCAGGAAGCAGTTCACTGAAGCTGGTGGCAGCTTGAAAGCTGGGCGCAGGTCTTTTAGGCCAAGGCCCAAAACCGGTCCTCAGGAAAAAATATGGGATCCACGTACCCACTCTCCAAATCAAGGACGGAAATAGAACCCGCATCAGGGGCCTTAGGGTTTACCATAAAACCACCGATAACCATGAAGGTAGGTGGGTCTGGTTCTTTCCAAAATATGGGGTATGTGGATCATTTACAAGTTGGTAATATTTACACTTGTTTTTTGTACAGATGACTATGATAACATAAGATTCAGATCTGTTTATAAATTAAAATGATTAATGAGATTAGTTTATACTGCACAGTATACAAGCGAGACAGTCTCGGAAATATGGCTGGAGTTGCCTTTCAAGGCAGACTCGCAATTGTGGCAGATGTGGCCTGTTCATTGTCAACAGGTTCAACTCGAGACTCTTCTAGTGGCAGCATGCTGTAAGGTTGCAAACTCGTTTGCTCCCTTAACCTTTAACTTCCACTGACCACTCTTTCAATGTTACTGGTGACTATTTGACTTCAAGACACCGTTTAACTGTTCATAAAGTGTTGATAACACTTTTACACGCCTTAATTGTGAAAAGGATGGAGACAAGAAGGAAAGGAGGATCCCCAAAGAAGGAACTGGGGAAAGCCACAACCACAGCTGCAGCTTCTGATTCCAGCATCATAGAAGCAATATCGAAAATGAACGATGAATTGAAAAATGAGCTGAAAAATGAAATGAAAACAAGATTTGGCAGTTTGAAAGAAATGGTGAAAGGAGTTTTGACCAAATTGAAGGAAGTCCAAGGAAAACTGTCTTTGTTACAAGATGAACTTCGTGAACAAAAGGATCAAATTGATATCTTGCGCACCCTGGGACGGGAGAGAGATTTGAAGATTAAAAAATTGGAACAGAGAATGAATGAAAACACTCGAGCACTTCAGCAATACAAGTCTAAAAACATGGACTTAGAAAACAGAAGCCGTCATTTGAATTTACGATTTGTTGGTTTGCCGGAAGGCCAAGAAGGAGATAACGTTAGAAAATATGCTTCTAAAATGATAAAGGAAACATTCAACATTGAGCACAATGAAAACCTTCCGTTCCTGGATAACGCACACAGGATTGGGAAGAAATCCGGTAATAAACCGAGACACTTGATCATTCGGTTTCATTTTTTTCAAATGTAGCTGAATATTCTCCAGGCAGCAAAAAAGTTGGGTGTGGTTGAATATGAAGGATGTAAGTGTTGGTTTGTCCCTGATTATAGTTACGAGCTTTTGGAAATAAGAAAGACTTTTAATAATGTAATGTCTGATTTGTATAAGAAAAAACTGTGCCCAGCTCTATTATTTCCAGCCAGATTGCGTATTCGACTTTTCAATGGTAACTTTCAATTTTTTAACAGTCCTCAAGACGCCTCCAGTTTTCTGGAGAGCTACGAAGAGGAAGGGGAGTAATTGATAGCTGATTAAGTTATAATTGGAGATTTACTGCTCCTATTTTGACAACATTTCGTTTGGTAATGATTAAGAATTTAACTGGACGAGTTGTTTTTCTTTTATATATATTCTTTTAAGAATTTCTTTGTTAATTCGTGTTCCCCTGTTGTTAGACAAACTAAGATCAATTGAAAGCAGTGTCGGCCAAGCGTCAGATTACAATAGTGAGTAAACGTGATGGTACAGTAACTGTAGACCATGACGAAATTAATAAATCCTTTCAGGAATTTTATACCTCCCTATACCAATCAGATTTTCCTACTGATTCGAATATAATGCATGAGATTTTAAAGAAACTGAACTTACCAAATTTACCATATAATGAGTCTCTGTTGTTAGATGAACCCATCACGGAAGAAGAAATACAGAAAGCAATTTTTTCAATTAATTTTGGTAAAGCTCCCAGTTTAGATGGGTTTACAGCAGAATTTTTAATGTATTTCTCAAATTTATTGTCTCCATGGCTATGCAAGGTATTTAAAGAAGCTTTTTTAATGAATAGATTACCACAATCTTTTTATGACGCTTCTATTTCTTTAATTCTTTAAAAAGATAAAGACCCTACTGAAGTGACATCATATAGACCTATATCAATGTTAAATGTAGATTTTAAAATTCTTTCCAAAATATTAGCTATGAGATTGGAAAAGATTTTACCGCAAATTATCTCTGAAGATCAGACAGCTTTTATTAAAAATTGTTACTCATACTTTAACATTAGGGAACCTAATACTGAAATGATTATATTTGGAGTAATGGGAGATGGGAATAAATTGAACTCATCTCAAAATTTATTTTTAAATTATGGTTTAATAATAGCAAAAAAACTAATACTTAAATTCTGGAAAAATACACCAATACCAATGCTTAAAATGTGGATTTCAAGCATGTTGGACACCGCACATCTTGAGGAAATGTGATTTCTCCTAATAGATAAATCAGACCAATTCTTAACGAGTTGGTCTCCATTTGTCGTCTTTTTGGAAGCATATGGTGCAACACAATTGTAGAAGCTAACTGTTCCAGGACTGGGTGAGGGATGGTCAAGATTATAAATAATGATCTCCTTATTTTTATTTTGTTATTTTCTACTCTCTTTCTTTCTATCTTCTTTTCTTCACTTTTCTTCTTTCACTCCTTTTTTTCTTTTTCACACACTATATAACTCATGTTTTTCTATCTTTTATTATCTATTCTCTTTTTATTTTTCTTCTTTATTATAATTTAAAAAAAATAAGAAGCTGTACATAAAATGTATTATGTCAATATATATTAGGCACTTTGGTGCCATATGATTGTACTTACTTCTAATAAAATAAACATATTTAAAAAAAAAATACTTTAACATTAGGAGATTAATGAATATTGTATATACAGCGTCTAATAAAACCCCAGAATGTGTCATCTCACTTGATGCCGAGAAAGCGTTTGATAGAGTAGAATCGGAATACTTATTCAATATACTTGAAAAATTTAAGATTGGTCCAAAATTTATCGCTTGGATCAAACTGATATATCTTATACTTCAGGCTTCTATATTTACTAATAATCAGAGATCCCCTTTTTTCAGGCTCTTTTGAGGTACTAGACAGGGCTGTCCCTTAAGTCCTTTACTATTTGATATTGCTTTGGAACCTTTAGCCACCGCTATTAGGGAATCCCCTAATATTTTTGGTATTGTCCGTGGGAATAAGACACATAAGCTATCTCTTTATGCAGATGATCTGTTATTATTTATTTCTAACCCTGAGAAATCTATTCCGGCAATAGTAGCATTAATTAATCAATTTAGTAGCTTTTCTGGTTATAAATTAAATCTTAGTAAGAGTGAGCTATTCCCATTAAATAACTTTGTTTCGAGTTATGGACAGTTTCCATTTAGATTGACTACCGAAAGTTTTACTTATTTAGGTATTAAGATCACCAAGAAACACAAGGATTTATTTAAAGCTAATTTTATGCCTTTAATTGACCATATTAAACATCAGTTCACTAAATGGTCATCAATGTCCTTATCCTTAATTGGCTGAATCAATGCTATTAAAATGTACATTTTACCTATTTATTTCAGACGATACCAATTTTTATTGCCAAATCTTTCTTTGATATTATAGACTCCAAACTTTCTTCATATATATGGCAGAATAAAAATCCCAGACTAGGTGAAAAATACCTACAGAAATCAAAAAAGTTGGTGGTTTGGCATTGCCGAACCTCAGACTCTACTATTGGGCAGTCAATGTTCGTTATTTAACATTTTGGACAAATGATTTAGAAGATACCCAATGCCCTGGATGGATAAACCTAGAACGTGATTCCTTACAAGGGCTATCATTGGCTTCTATTCTAGGGGCTTCGTTACCTTTTATAATTACGAGATTTAATAAATATATGACAAACCCAATAATAAGACATACATTCCAAATATGGTTTCAATTTCATAAGTTTTTTGGACTAAATGATTTGATCTTATCGAGTCCTATTTTATCCAATTTTCTCTTCCAACCATCTAGTACTGATCAAGTTTTTTTGTTATGGAAGAGGAAGGGATTAGTAGCTTTTCGTGATATGTTTTTGGAGGGTTGTTTTATGTCTTTCAAACAACTCTCCAATAAATATAACTTACCTAATTTACAAATTAGACATTTTTTGAAGGCTACTCTACCCCTTTTTCCACTACCACATCAACCCGAAATTTTGGAATTTTTTTTACAGTTGAACCCTTATCAGAAAAGATTAATAACGACTATTTATGAGTTGATTTTGAAATTACAAATAGATACATTTGATAAAATTAAGAATGACTGGGAAAGAGAACTCCAAATTTCTTTATCTATAGAGAAATGGGAGAGGATTCCTCAATTAGTTAATACCTCTTCAATGTGTGCAATACAATTCAAGGTGGTTCACAGAGCTCATATGTCAAAAGATAAGTTAGCTCATTTTTATGGTCATATAAATCCTACCTGTGATAGATGTAACTCTGCAGTGGCATCACTGACCCATATGTTTTGGTCCTGCCCTCTTTTGGAAAAATATTGGAAATAAATTGTTGATACTATTTCGGTAGTCTTAAACCCCTGTTACACTGTGCGAGCTGACCCACGAGGTACCCCGAGTTTAAAACAAATTTAACTCGTGGTAATCACGTACAATTAACGTAGCGGGAACGTCAGAACTCGTGGACGCAACTTAGCGACTCGTGGCGCTAACGGCAGGTACCCGTGAAACTTGTTAACTCTTGAAAAAGTTCAAACATGTTTGAACTTTTCCACGAGTAAAATGTACTCTTGAGGTTAAAATTTGAAACATTTCAACTCGTTGTAAGAACGTAGTGGCCCGTGCGTTTACCTTTGTGACTCGTGATTCTACCGTGGGAACTCTTTTTAGAAACAATAATCAGGGACAGAAATATCAGTTACTTAGACTTTTTAAAGACAAATTCTGCTTAACAAAGTAAAAGTTATTGATAAGGTGACAGAGTGGGTTGAAAAGAAAAAATTGCTTGAAGTTTATATATAGATTTTGTGTATTTGGGACTGAGCTCACAACCTTAAGACAAACCAGTATTGAGGAACAGCGTGAGAACATTTTATGACACTTCATGGCAGCCTAATCTGAGGTTTGCCAGTCACGTCCAGAAGCCATCTCTACCAGTGCTGTTGAAGAAGACAGGGTTGTGTTCACCTCTCCTGCACCCCTGTTCCGTAGGACAACACCAACTCTTTAATTATGCGGATGTTAAAGGCTGGGTTTTATTCTCAAGCCATGATGCCAGATTCCCGATCTCTTTACTGAAATTTACTGAATCAAAGGGTTCTATAGGAGGTGCTGCCTCAAAAAGGCAGCCAGCATTGTCATGGACCCACACTACCCTGGCCATGCTCCCATTTCATTCCTGCTGAGCAGAAGGTATAAGAATCTGAAAACCATGACCTCCAGGTTCAAGAACAGCTTCTTCCCAACAACCATCGGGCTCTTGAATGCTACAAATGCTAACTAAACTATGAACTACAAACTGCCTTGGTTCCACTAAAGACTTTGGGATTTTTGCAATAATACTGGATTTTTAAATATATAATTTCTTTGTTTAGTATATTATCTATGAGTATTGTGTTTACTGGCCTGTTTTGCTGCTGCAAGTGGGAACTCTTTAACTCAGCGGGCAGGCAGCATCTCTGGAGAGAAGGAATGGGTGATGGGATGACATTTCCAAATTGGGGGGTTGGGTGAGGGGGGGGTGGTGGAGGAGAGAGGGTGGAGAG
Organism: Malacoraja senta; assembly: GCA_038087875.1. NCBI lineage: Eukaryota > Metazoa > Chordata > Chondrichthyes > Rajiformes > Rajidae > Malacoraja > Malacoraja senta. Next base: position 131,480,428 of record CM075977.1, read on the forward strand.
AGGAGGGGGAGACAGATGGAGGTGTCTTCATTCACTGGCTGCGGGTGCCTGTCACTGAAACAGGTAGGTGAGATTTCACATCCACCTTGTTATTCTTCAGCTCATTAAAGAGCTCAGGTGAAATTCAGATGAAATTTTTAAATGCAGATTTATCCTCTTCGCACAGCACATTAAGCAGCTTTTCATACTGTCCAAAGAGAGATCTCCTTTGAAACAGGGGCTTCACCCACTGAGACCGCTTCTTAATTATCCTCTTTACTCTCTCTCTTCTGCCTTCATTACACAAGCGTCCTTGCATCACATTAAGGGCTGCAGCATACAGCACTTGAACAAAAAACATCACCATCCTGGACTCCAATAGCCTTCTTGCAGACATTTTCTCCAAATGAGCCAATTTAAACAAGGCAGGCTTTTTATAGTATGTAAAAAAAAAGCATGACATCATTTTTTTAACATGTGATGATTTTTCAACACGTCGATATACATTGTTGCCTCAAGATTAACGGGAGCGGAACTTGGTACACTCGGGAGATGAACTTGGAACATCGCAGAAATGAGAAGTAAACGGCAAACTTATACATACCCGTGGGAACTCGGTTAAACTCTGGATCATAAACTTGTAGTCTCGTACGCAACCACGAGTCTTTCACTCGGGGTCACTCATGGGTCAACTTGCAGAGTGAAACAGGGCTATTAGGTATAGATTTACAACCTCATCCTATTACTGCAATTTTTGGGTTACCAATGTTAGATTCTATTCATTTGTCCTGCTCCGCCCATCGGTTGATTGCTTTTACCACATTAATTGCCAGAAGATTTATTTTATTTAAATGGAAAGATTCCAACCCTCCGACCACACTCCAGTGGTATTCTGAAACAATATCATCTTTAAATTTAGAAAAAATCAGAAGTGACATTGTTGAACCCTTGGTTAAATTTGATAAGACTTGGGGTAAATTTATTGAACACTTTCATACAACATAAATTGTTCCCTCTTTAACTGTTATAAAAATTATTTTACCTTCATAGGGTGGAAAGGACTTGACGACAAACAGACTTAAATTGTTGAATTTCCCAGTTCAGATTCGTTTTTGCTTTGTTTTGTTTTATTTATTTATTTTATTTTTATTCTTATTTTATTATTATCAAATTTTTATTTATTTTTTTAGTTTAGGGGGGTTTTGTTTTTTCTTTTTCTTTTTGTCTTTTTATCTTTGCTTTTTTTTACATTTATAAGTTTCCTTTTAAAGATTTAACTATATTTACATAGAGGTCTATATTCATTGTGTATTTTGACACGGTCTCATATTAGGTTATACCTGTTATTAATGTAATCCTGATCCCTATGTATCTATACCATTGTTATGTTTATCACTATTCTTTTTGCTCAGTTTTTTATGTTTTATTTTTGTTTTTGTTTTTTGGAAAAAATAACAATAAAAAGATTTAAAAAAAAACAAAAAACAGGTTCAACTCGCATGTGCAGTATAGACATTTCTGAATAGGAAACTTCGTGACTGTTTAACTTCCATGGGATCAGTTTCCATTCACAGGGCACCGGAGATATTTGAAATTTAGCTGGATGGGGCAATGATATAGTTAAAAGCATTGCAAAATGGGCTAACTTCAGCTCCCAGGTTATTTACCAAATTACTAAAACCAGTGCTTCGGCTGCTCAGAGCTAAAAAACAATTGTTATGGCCTAACTGGATGATATTCTAAACGCTGTACTTTGCTAAATTAGCTGTATCAGCCACAAAACTATATTTGAGAAATTGGGTTTCTCATCCATCCAGTTAAATTTAAGTTGATACCAACTGAAATTATTGATTATTGGGATTTACCTTTATTAATTTGTCTGGGACTCCGCCCTGAGGCAAGAGATTGGAATTAATTGAAGCCTGTAACAACCTTGTTGTTATCAAGCAGCCTTCTATTCATCATGTGTAATTGGCAATATATTGGTTTTCAGCTGTGCTATTTGGGCCTTTGCATTATCAGAACTATACAGCGTGCAAAGAATTAAGCTCTTAAGTACCATGTAGGTCATTGTTACCAGACCTATGCTATTCCCAGCTGAAACTATCAAAGTCACCATGGTGGACGAACAGTATTCAGCATTGCTCCACTAACTTTTCATCAGTAAATCTTCAGTTAATTACAAACTCATGCTATTGCTCAAAGATGGCAAATTACTAATAGCATCTCTAGTTACGGAGGCGGATGGGATTTGCATGAGTTACCAATTCTTGAGTTATATGGTATCAACTACCTATAGACACAAGGTGCATTCTGTGGATTAAAGGTTTTGTGCGAATATGCATAATCGGCATACTCAAGTCCAAGTTGATACACTTTGGTGGTGGTATATGTTAATCACATGGGTGCAATCAAGTCAAAGTATCCGGTGATAGTTTACCTAACCTCATTTGGCACTGGTGTATCATCATGTAAAATCAATGACAACACAGAATGGATGTTGGATCAGAAAGTATTTAATGACATTGTGGCTCGATGGAACACTAAAAGATCGAGATGTTTGCATCCAGGCTCAATCACCAGTTGCAAAAAATGTGGCATATCAGTGGCGATGGATGCATTCTCGCTACACTGGGGAGGAATGTTCTTTTATGTCTTCCTCCATTTTGCCTCATCAGACGGGTCTTTCAAAATTCAGCAAGTTCCCGCTTCAGGCATTTTCGTAGTGCCTGACTGGCCTATACAGCCATGGTTCCCGCTGATGTTGGGAATGATAATAGAACATATGGTTATTTCTAGACACAAAAATTTGCTGGTTTAGCCATGACTCGGGAAACCATCCTCTGCATGATAAAATCAATTCATTGACTTGCAGACTCTGAGAAGACCGTTCCTGCGGCTCGGGTTGTTAAACCAAACCATGGACATGCTGACTGCAGATTGCAGGCATAGCACCAAATAAGCAGTACTTTTCCTCATAAGAAGATGGGAAGTATTTTGTTTTATGCTAATATTACATATAATTCGGCACTGATGAATGACGTCTTGAAGTTCAGTTTAATATGGGGTTTTGACAATCATTAAGTTAAAGTGCCATTTACTGTGCCTAACGTGCCTTCTCATCATATTGGCTGCGGGGAGCAGAATCCACTCTGTCGGGTCTCACCCTCTGATATCTAGATTATGAAGGGTATCTTCAACTCGAAACCTCCCAGGCCTAGGTATACAGAGATATGGGATGTTAACATTGTGCTACGTCACTTCGCCGGTGGGCTCCAGCTACATCCCTGTTCTTGGTCAAACTCACTTACAAAGTGGTTATGCTCATGGCGCTGAGTTCAACGCAATGGGTCCAGTCATTGCATAAGCTGTGACTGGACAGGATGATTATATCTGCAGGCAAAATAACATTTTATGTTTATGACTTAGTCAAGCAGAGTAGACCAGGGGCATCAGGTCTCATACTAGATTTGTTGGCATATCCCATGGACCTTCGGTTGTGTGTGGTCACACACCTACACCAGTATGTTAACATCACTAAGAGCCTTAGAGACTGAACTAGCAATGTTTGTTAGTTACATAAAGCCTCATAAGAAGGTATCACTACAGACCATCTACAGGTGGTTAAAACAGGTTCTGGCTTATACAGGAGTGAACACTGACATTTCCAAGTCTCACTCCACCAGGGCAGCAACAACATCAGCAGCAGGGTTATGGTCGTTTCGCGGGACCACATCCTAGCGGTTGCAGGATGATCAAACGAACGATCTTTCCAAACATTTTAGAACTAACCCATTGCCAGACGGGGGGTATTTGCCAACTCTATTTTACGTTCTGTTTTATAGTTTCCTCCGGTTGAGGGAGGTTACTATTATAATTATTTGTTCATTAAAAGCATCAACATGTCTATATCTATGTCGTGTCTGAATGCATTATTAATGTTCACTCTGCATTGATCAACTGATGCAGTGTGTGACGCATGGACTAATTTCCACGGCATGAAATCACAGAGCTTTGAAATCTTCACGTAGTCACTCACGTGACTCCGAAGTAAAATAGTAAGGTTAAACGAGAACTTACCAGTTTGAAGTTTGATCTATTATATGATGAGTTACATTGAGGGATTACGTGCCCTCCACTCCCAACCCTCTATCATAAAGGTCAGCTGGGATTCTAGTTTCTCTAATCTTACTATATTCAGTTCAACTACTGTTATCTGTGATTTCACACCGCTGCTTTGAAGATTGACGCGCATGCGGGCTGGCGGGTTCTTCACGTAATCCCTTAACATAACTCCTCATAAAATAAAGATCAAACTTCAAACTGGTAAGTTCTCGTTTAATCTTACTAATTATGTGCATTCAAATAGGAGTTGGTCTTGGCATCATGTTCGGCACAGACATTGTGAACTGAAGGACCTGTTCTCCTGCTGTACTGTTGTATCTTCTATGAAACAAATCATCTGATTGTTAAGTCCTCAAAAATAATTTCTTAGTCTCATTTACATGAATTCTGTTTCAGTCAACCTTAATCATAAGAACTGACATAAAGTGAGGTGTTTTTTTTGAATAGTTGCATTGCTTTCCTGGAAATTGATGTAACATCTCTTTGAACCTTTAAGGTTCATGCTCTACCTGTGAACTCTATCCAGATTTTACATTCCACACCACTGCTGGTCCTTGTTATCTGGTCAAAATCGGGGAACTGAGCTCAAATTCCATATACTCATTCAGCAAACTCCATTAATTGGCATAAGAATATAGTTTTCTATTGTATTTGTCTTTGTCTTTGCACATCAAGATTATAAAACTCTGTAGTCAAGAAAGCATTGTCACTATTTAAATATTTCAATTTGAAGAAAACAGATTTTTCATATAGTGAATGAAAAGAAATTTGGTGAGGAAGATAAATTTGTCCGAATATTTGTTTATTGCAGTTGTGTATTCAGTCTGATGGAAGTACCCAGCTGAAATTTAACTTCAAAGACTCATTAGATGTGCCTGAAAAACACAAAAAGACTTACCACCTCCCTATTAGCTGGTTTGCTATTTAATAAATGGTCATATGCTGAGAGAATGGAGGGGCTGGGCATGTATACTCTGGAGTTTAGAAGGATGAGAGGGTATCTTATTGAAACATATAAGATTATTAAGGGTTTGGACACGCTAGAGGCAGGAAACATGTTCCCGATGTTGGGGGAGTCCAGAACCAGGGGCCACAGTTTAAGAGTAAGGGGTAAGCCATTTAGAACGGAGATGAGGAAACACTTTTTCACACCGAGAGTTGTGAGTCTGTGGAATGTTTTGCCTCAGTGGGCAGTGGAGGCCTGTTCTCTGGATACTTTCAAGAGAGAGCTTGATAGGGCTCTTAAAGATAGTGGAGTCAGGGGATATGGGGAGAAGGCAGGAATGGAGTACTGATTGGGGATGATCACACATCAAGTGCCTCGAAGGTCCGAATGGCCTACTCCTGCACCTATTGTCTATTGTCTATTGTGAGGATTTAATTGATATTATTGGTTACATGGCCCAGTTTGATTTATGGTGGGGAGAATTAATTGAAACATCATACTCAGAGAAAGGCAAGACACAGTAATTTCCTTATCTTATCAGCAGTCTTATAGTGCTTAAATGTATTTAAATGTACTGCAGAGCAGGTGGAGATTCTTCACACAGTGTCAGCAGGATAAATGTATTGGGTTCTAATGTGATTTTTCTCTCTGAAAACAGATCCATAGAATGGAAAATTATGACATCTGTGGTCATAAGTTGAATTTTTACAATTTGCTGCATTTAGATATCTTTCAACTACCTTTTTATTGTGTTCAACATAATACAATGCACTCCACAACGATGATAATAGACCTATTCCTCTGTGAGGCAACAGTTTCATTTGTACTTGGTTTATGGAATAAAATGGTTGCAATCTTTTCTTGACATGTACACCTAAATTACACCATTTCATAAACTTCCAAGTTATTCATGCAGCTGACAAAACATAAATGAATGTCTTCAGAATACAAAAGCATTCAACCATTGTGTGATCTGAACCATTGCCTCACAGCACTGTTTTAATCATCACCTTGGATGAATCGGATTAGGGTTTACAGATGCTTCTGCAACTGGAATATTATGTCCAATAGGATTCCACAGAGTGTAATACCTGACCCCTTAAGGGCCTGTCCCACTTACGCGATTTTTTTCATAGACTGCCGGCAACCGCAGCAGGTCGCCAGAAATTTTCAACATGTTGAAAATCCAGCGGCGACCAGAAAAAGGTGCAACTCTTTGGGCGACTACTCACGACCATACAGGCGTCACCCCGTGACATGTCTGAAAAAAGTAGGACAGGCCCTTTAATGTCAATGGGATGTATCAGAGGCTTCAATATAAATGTATGGGATGTGATAGAAAAGTTCGTAGATCATATAAATATTAACGATGATGTTGACTATGAGGTAGAAAACTTTAGAATGCAGGAGGATGTAAATGAACTGGTCATTTGGGCAGATAAAATAGGCAATAAAATTCAATCCAGAGAAATGTGAGGGAATGGAATAGGAGAGGTGCGACAAAAAACAGGAACATAAAATAACTGGGAGAATACTGAAAAATGGGGAGGAACAGAGAAGCCTGGCAATATATGTCCTCAAACCCAAATGGTCTTTGGACAGCCCAATTAAGTGGCAAAAATAACATGCTTTACTAAGGGGGGAACCAGCAGAGGGCCACCAAGAACGCAGGGAGGACATGGTGAGATACCGCCGAGAACGATGGGGGGCCCCAGTGGGGGGCTGTTGAGAACAAAAGGGGAACAGGTGGGGGGCCGCCTGCTAGCAGAAAATATGACTGTTGGTGAACTTTTGTAACTCTGTCAATGCCAGGAAAGTGGCGACTCTTGTGTACTGCCTAATTGAGGTCGGCTGCATGGCTTTACCGGGTTCAATAGTTGTATGCAAAAAAATGCATTTGACTATACCTGGTACGTGACAATAAAGTATCATTGATCATTCATTGGATCTAGATGGTGAAAACAAAATTAATCTGTTTCCCTTAACAAGGACACAAAAACTATAGGACATGAGATGTGATTTATTTAATAGAAAATTCAGAGAGGAATTGAGGATTTGTTTTTCATCCAGAGTGTACTGAGGGCATTGGAACTTATTGTCTGAAAGGATGATAGGATCAGTAACCATCATCACATTAAGATAACGTGTTGAGGTGCACATCAATAGCTGTGAGCAGCAGGAATATGGAGTTAGTGCTGAAAGGTGGGATTAAGCTTGGTAGTTTAAAGGTGGGATTAAGTTTGGTACACCACCAAGGACTCCGAACGATTGGCAGCCTCACCAACAGTCTGTTTTTTCATCATTTAAAATTTTTTAGTGTGTTTTATAAGTTTGTGTAAATGTTCTCTGGTTTGTTTTATGTGGGGGGAGGGGGGATTGGGGGGGAGGGGGAAACTTTTTTTCAGTTTCTTACCTTGCCGGAGACTCGATGTTTCCGGGTCGCATCTCCGGTCACTTTGCGGCCTATCATCGATGGAGCTGGAGGCCTCCTTGGACTGCCTTTGGGCCCCACCACAGGGCACAGACTTAATATCGGAACCGACCCCTTGCTGACATCCCCCCGATGCAGGAGCTGGATCGCCCCAACACGGAAGGCTCAAAACGCCGCCGGCTACAGGAGTGAAGATCGTCCCGTCAACGGAGGGCTAGAAGCCCCCGACCGCGGGAGAGCTAAGGGAAGAGATTGAACTTTTTTTCGCCTTCCATCACAGTGAGGAGTCTCTGTGGTGGATGTTTATGTTAAAATGTGTTTTGTGTGTTCTGTTGCTTTTTATTTTTATGACTGACTTGGCAAATGAAATTCCTCGTAAGTTGGAAAACATACTTGGATAATGAAGTATTATTGTGATTGTCATTGTGTGTTATTTTTCAACCAGCTTGAATAGAAATGATTATAGATAGACACATAAAAGCTGGAGTATCTCAACAGGTCAGACAGCATCTCCGGAGAAATGGTCTGAAGAAAGGTCTTGACCCGAAACATCACCTATTCCTTTACTCCAGATATGCTGTCTGACCTGTTGAGTTACCTCCGTTTTTTGTGTTTATCTTCAGTTTAAACCAGCATCTGCAGTTCCTTCCTACGTGAGTAAAATTGCCAGTCTGGCCTCCCTCTAAGATATACTTTTTTTTTACACTGATCTTATATTGGGTACAGCTACTGTAGTCATTTACCTGCCAGATGCATTGTGTGAGGACATTTGGATACTATTGCTTAATTTAGCTCCTCCAAGAAATTGAGAAATGTGTTTTGGTGTTTGTCAATCAGTATGTGTTTGCCAATGATCACCTGATTTGTCTTCCATCATGTAGTCCTGCTGAAAACTGACCATAACATGAATGAGCTATCTTCAAGAAAAAAATATTCATCATTATAATTGGTTAGGCATTAGACAGGAGCATCAGGGAATAATTCAGAAGATGCAGGATCTTTTTATCCCAAAGAGCAAGAAAGATTTTAAAGGGATAATGAAGCGACCATGGTTGACAAGGGAAGTCAAAGACAACATAAAACTCCAAGAGAAGGCATATAATACTGCAAAGATTAATGGAAAGCTAGAGGATTGTGAGCCTTTTAAAAGCCAACAGATGGTGACTAAAAAGGCGATACAGGGAGTAAAGATGAAATATGAAGGTAAGCTAGCTAATAATATAAAAGAGGATTGCAAATGTTTCTTCAGATACATAAAGAGTAAGAGAGAGGCAAGAGTAGACATTGGAAAATTATGCTGGAGAGGTGATAATGGGGGAATAAAGAAATAGCAGATGAATTGAATAAGTTATTTCTGTCTGTCTTCACAGCAAAAAACACCAGCAAAGTGCCTGGAATTCAAGTCAGGAGACAGAGGTTAGTGGAGACAGAGACAGGAGACAGAGAGTTCCGCAGGGCTTGGTGCTAGGGCCACAGCTCTTCATGTTGTAAATCAATGATTTGGACAAGGGGATTGAAGGCTTTGTGGCTAAGTTTGTAGATGATACAAAGATATGTGGAAGGGCAGGTAGTACAGAGAAAGCCAGGACTCTGCAGAAGGACTTGGACAGGTTGGGAGTGTGGGCAAAGAAATGGCAGATGGAATACAACATGGCAAAGTTTGGAGTCATGCATTTTGGTAGTAAGACTAAAGGCATAGACTATTTTCTAAATGGGGAAGTAATTCAGATATCAGAGGTGTAAATGGGTATGGGAATGCTGGTGTAGGATTCCCAAAAGGTTAATTTGCAAGTTGAATAGATAGTAAGGCAGACAAATGGAATGTAAGCATTTATTTCAAGAGGATTAGAATATAAAAACTCGGATGTAATGCAGAGGCTTTATAAGACACTGGTCAGACTGCATTTGGGATATTGTGAGTAGTTTTGGACCTATTTTCTGAGGAAGGATATGCTGGCATTGGAGGGTCCAGAGGAGGTTTACGAGAATGATCACATGGTTGATTGGGTTAACGCATGATGAACATTTGATTGCACTGGAGTTTAGAAGGGTGAAGGGGAACCTCATTGAAACTTACCTAATAGTGAAAAGCCTGGAGAGAATGGATATGGGGAGGATGTTTCCATGGTAAGGAGATGAAGAGGAATTTCTTTAGTCAGAGGTTGGTGAATTTGTGGAATTCATTGCCACAGACGGCTGTGGAGGCTAAGTTATTGGGTATTTTTAAGGGGGAGATTGACAAATTCTTGATTAGTAAGAGTGTCAAGGGTTATGGGGAGAAGACAGGAGAATGGGGCTGAGGGAAAGTCAATTCAGCCATGATTGAATGGCCTACTTCAGCTCCTATGACTTATGAACCTACAATATGTATATCTTTCTTTCAGCTCCCTTAGGCTTTAATTATTTAGGCTGCACATTCTCGGGATGTGCTCCTTCGTGGAAGATCGAGATGATGGAATAAACCCTTTCGTGTCATGAGTTGAATGCTTCGGGTAATGTATCAGTTTTATTTTCCCGTGCTAGGTAATCATGTCTATCCTCTTATTCTGGTGCTAGATTTATGTTACAGGCATAAGATGTGGTAGTAGTCAAGGTTTGAAGAAATGCATTTGCTGATATAATAAAGGAAAGGCAATATATCTCCAAATACTGAAATTAGAAATGTAATGATTTTGCCATGGTGGAATTATTTATTTATCCAGAGTAACATTTGGCAGATGGAGTCTTTTTCAATACTCAAGTTGATAAGGTTAAGTGAAACATACCTCCTCTCAGCAAGTAATCAAAAGTGTGTCAGACTTCAGAGGGTAGCATTTCACAATTTCATCAAATCATTTACATTTTTGTAAATTGGTTGCCCTGTGGTGAAACAAGATAACAAGACCTTGTATTTAAATCAATATATTGTGTCTTGTCTCTAATTGTCCAGAATGCTCTGTGAATGCAGAAAATGTTTCAATGCATCATTTGATGTTGTTTATGCTGTTTAATTTATCCCGTGAAGGATGCCACTGTAAAGGTACAAATTCCCCAGGGAGATCAGAGGACATGGTACAAAATAAATAGATGAGCAAAACAGACACGAGAGACACAAAACAGACACTGTGTGCAAAATACAGCAAAAGTTATAAAGACATTTAACATTATGTTGTAGTTAATGTACAAAGGAAATGTTCCCTCAAGGAAAGATACTCACTCTGGACTGAATTAATTCATCACTGCAGAGGTAACATCATTTATATTAACCTATTGGGTTCAGAAGAGGGAAATTAACGGCAATTGCTAAAATATGTACGTTTAATACATATTTAATGGACAAGCTGTCTCGACTTTAATTCTCCTCAGATGAATAACCCGTCAAGTAATACAGAGGAACCCCTTGTCAATGCTTTTGCAGGTTGCATTTTACGTTGATCATGATGACCGGGATATTCAAATTGAGTACTGTGTTACCGTTTTGCACATCAACAATTTATGCTGGTTTTAGCTGCTCAAGAGAGAGGTTTTAGCAATAAAGCATGCCTACCTTGACACCATCAGCCATTTTCATGTTCATTTAAATGGCAAGAGTGTACATAAAATGAATTGTGAGGCAGAGTTTCAGGGATTCATCTGATCACTTGTCATAAACAGTGGGAGGTCAGTACAAATCTTGACTGTTTATGTAATCACTTTGAATCTTTGCCACAGTTATGCTAGATGATGTAAGGTTATAATATTCAGCTAAGTGACCATTGTCAACAAATGGTTATGATAAAAGTATTATAAAAGTAAATGTGCGGGGAAAGGAAATCTAGCAGACTTGGAGAGCTAAATAACACAAACAGCACTGAACTAGAAAGAAAACATTAAGTGATGGAAACTAGGAATATATTAAGGTGTCAACACAAAATGTTGACAATTCCTTCCTCACTGTTGCTCCTCAGCTCACTGACTTCCCCCTTTATGTATTTTACTGCTCTGGATTCTAGCAAATACAGTTTCTTGTGCTTTCAATATATAAAGCTTGCACTGTTAAACAAAACTGACATTAAAATGCTTCAGCAATATCTTAAGATAGTGGAGTATGGATTAATTACAGGGAAATGTAGGTGAAGTTTAAAAATATCTTTTGTATATCGTAAATACATTCTATGTACTCGTCACTCTTTATCAATCTCTCTGTTGATATTATTTACCAGTTGATAGCATAATCTTTTGTACTTCAAAATATAATTCAGTGTTTGAATGTTTCACCAAATTCTTCATTTTTCATACTTCTCTCATCGGAGGAGGCCATTATGTTCATCGAATCTAATCCAGCTCTCAGACAAATCTCATCAAACCTGTTCCTCTGTTACCTATTTTCTTCCACAGAACCATCAATTTATCCTGCTGCTGCTGCTGCTGCTGCTGCTGCTGCTGCTTCTTCTTCTTCTTCTTCTTCTTCTCCTCCTCCTCCTCCTCCTCCTCCTCCTCCTCCTCCTCCTCCTCCTCCTCCTCCTCCTCCTCCTCCTCCTCCTCCTCCTCCTCCTTCTTCTTCTTCTTCTTCTTCTTCTTCTTCTTCTTCTTCTTCTTCTTCTTCTTCTTCTTCTTCTTCTTCTTCTTCTTCTTCTTCTTGCGTTTGAGGCAGCAGAAGTTATGTAACGCCCTCCCGGCGCTGTAGACAGTTCAATGTGCTGCAAGCTGTTGTTGTTTGTTCGTTGTTATTTCTGCTGCTGTCTCTGTTTGTTGATGTTCGCATGACTGAGATCAGTGGAGAGGGCTCACCACGGGGAGGTCGACAACATGAGCCCGCTGATTCTTCTGCCACCCACTGACACTAGTAATATTTTAAAACAGACAATTAAACATCTGTGGGATGTTGGAGAAAACAGATGGGCCGAATGGCCTAACTCTGCTCCTATGTCTTATAAACATAGGATATGGGGAGAGGGAAAGGTAGATCAGTAATTTTTGAATGGTGGAGCCGACTCAATGGGCTGAATGGCCTGGTTCTGCTCTTATGTATTATAAACTTATGAAAACCAGAGCGGGGGTGAAACATATGTAGTCACAGGGAGAAAGTGCAAAGTCTGCAGATAGCACCAAAGGTCATATTTGAACTGGAGTTGCTGGAGCTTTGATGCCTATGAATCAAAATTAGTAAATTTTCCCCACACAAAATTAAGTTTCTTCCACCTCCATTAAAACACACCAAAAAACAAACTGCTGGAGCAACTCAACGGGATAGGCATCATCTGTGGAAGGAAACTGACCCACTGAGTTCCTCCAGCATCTTTATTTTTGCTCAAAATTCCAGCATTTACACTTGCTTGTGTCTCTCTTTAAAATGCATTTGGTAAGATCTATACCTGGATAAATCAGAGAAGCAGCAAAATAAAATCAACATGTACCAATTAAGTGGTACATAAACTCAATTGTAATTTCATACAACAAAGTAAAATTTCATGACCTTTATTAACATCAAAATCAATACACTATTTACTAAAAATAAATGCTTGCTGTATTCTTATCAACATCGTGTCAAGTATGAGGAATGCAGCCTAGACCACACTCATTGGATAAATATGTGAACCCTCTTCTGTGTTTCTCCAATGTCCATGAATATATCATTCTCTTTCATTGTAGAAAACAAACTCCATTTTCTGGAGCAGAGAGGGAATGGTGTGGGAGCTGAGGAAGGACTTTCTTTTGCCAATGAGGCTTTAGTTCAAATGTTGCTCCAAACATAGAAACATTTGTTAATCTGTAGGAAGGATCTGCAGATGCTGGTTTATATCGAAGATAGACACAAAATGCTGGAGTAAGTCAGCGGGTCAGGCAGCATCTCCGGAGAGAAGGAATGGGTGATGTTTTGGGTCGAGACCTTCAGTGAGAGCCAGGGGAGAAGGAGAGTAGAGATATGTAAGGGGAAGATGTGAATGTGACATATCGTAGAGCTGTAGAGCAGGAGGAATCACAGATGGGCCAGGCAGCATCTCTGGATAAAAGTAATAGGTGACGATTCGGGTCGGAACTCTTCTTAGTCTGAATTTTGTGTCCACAGTAACTGATGATTTCCTTTGATTACGCCAGAACCAGGGAACAACCAGGTTTCCAGACCACAACAAGTTGCCGTATTGGCGGAGAAGGGAAGGGGGGGAGGAAACTGGAGGACAATCGGCAACAGATCACTTTTTCCTTTGTGAGAAATACTCCACAACTTATCTTTAAAGAGTCCTGATTACTGGACATCATCTAAAAAGAGGTAAAATAGGTGATATCATGTGAGGAACTGATAACAGGGTGGAGGATTCACTCTGGGAAAATGAAAGGTAGTAAACATTTTATTTTAGACAATAACTAGTAAGGCCTGCACTAATGTCATATATCTAGTTTTTTTTAAAAGGGTTCACCCCATAACCTCCAATGATAGTTATTGTTAATCTAAGAATTTATAATTTAGTTTGATGTGTTTTACACAAAGACATTTGTATTAATTAACAGATTAATTATATTCAGGTCCAAGATTGCAGTATGTAGGAAAAAACTGCAGATGCTGGTTTAAATTGGGTAGACACTAATGCTGGAGTAACTCAGCTGGACAGGCAGCATCTCTGGAGAGAAGGAATGGGTGACATTTCGAGTTGAGACCGTTTTTCAGACTGATGTCAAGGGAGTGGGCGGTACAGAGATAAAATGTAGTCATAAACAGTAAGACTGGTGGGAGAACTGAGAAGGGGGAGGAGATAGAGAGAGAGAGGGAAAGCAATGGCAACTTGAAGTTAGAGAAGGCAATGTTCATACCGCTGGTGTGTAAGCTACCAAAGTGTTCAGCGAAACAATTGCTACAGCTATGCCTGCCTCTTTGTAGGGTAATCCAAGGCATAGCTATGGGCACTCACATGGGCCCCAGCTGTGCCTGCCTCTTTGTATGGTACATCGAACAATCACTGTTCCAGGCGTACACTGGCCCTATCCCCGAACTCTACCTCCGCTACATTGACGACTGCATCGGTGCTATCTCCTGCACCCATGCAGAACTCACTGACTTCATCAACTTCATGACTAATTTCCATCCTGCATTCAAATTCAATTGGACCATCTCCAACATCTCCCGACCATTTCTAGACCTCACCGTCTCCGTCACAGGAGACAGACTATTTCAGATAAACACATGAATATGCAGAGAATCATGTAGACAGAAGGGATTTGTTTAAGTAGGCATCATGTTCGGCACAGATATTGCGGGCCGATAGGCCTGCTCCTATGCTGCACTGTTCATGTTCTGCATTCTATGTTTTATTTTTTTATCAAAGGTAATTATTAAACAAGATTCAATGAGACAGGTAAAGGTTAAAGGAGATGTGCTTGGCAAGATTTTACAAGGGGGTTGATGGGTGTCTGGAACTCGCTGCCAGGAGTGGTGGTGGAGACAGATATGATAATGACATTTAAGAGGCTTTTTGATAGACATATGGATATGCAGGGAATGGAGAGATATGCATCATGTATAGCAGATCAGATTAGTTTATATTGGCAGCATGTTCATCACAGACATTGTGGGCAAAGAGTATGTTCCCGTGCTATACTTTTCTGTATTCTACGTTCTGATTCAATTTATTCCCTATTAAATGCTGGCATTCAACAGAGTCTAACCACTGTCCACTGGCCTATACAAGACAGATAATGTGAAATGGACCTTCTGAGGAAACTCACAACATCAATAGAAAATCAAATTTGATTGCAAATTTTCCACAGCTGTATTCTCAGCCCATCCTTGTCAATCATCTATTTAACTGAAGCAATTTATATCCAATAACTCATGAAATCTGACAGAAGATTGGAAGAAAATTCTGCATTATTCAGAGATGCAGCAAAACTGGCAACTGTTTTCCAGATCCAGCACACTACTTTTCATATTGATTTATAGCCAAAGAGAAAAACAAGCTACAGAACTTTTTTTTAATGTTTACAACATTAATATAAATAATCCCATAGTGGATATTTCTGTATTCAGTAAACTGGACATCAATTACTTGACCAAAGCAACTTATAGATACATAGATACATAGAAAATAGGTGCAGGAGTAGGCCATTCAGCCCTTCGAGCCTGCACCACCATTCAATATGATCATGGCTGATCATCCAACTCAGTATCCCGTACCTGCCTTCTCTCCATACCCCCTGATCCCTTTAGCCACAAGGGCCACATCTAACTCCCTCTTAAATATAGCCAATGAACTGGCCTCAACTACCCTCTGTGGCAGAGAGTTCCAGAGATTCACCACTCTCTGTGTGAAAAAGTTTTTCCTCATCTCGGTCTTAAAGGATTTCCCCCTTATCCTTAAGCTGTGACCCCTTGCCCTGGACTTCCCCAACATCGGGAACAATCTTCCTGCATCTAGCCTGTCCAACCCCATAAGAATTTTGTACGTTTCTATAAGATCCCCTCTCAATCTCCTAAATTCTAGCGAGTATAAGCCAAGTCTATCCAGTCTTTCTTCATATGAAAGTCCTGACATCCCAGGAATCAGTCTGGTGAACCTTCTCTGCACTCCCTCTATGGCTATAATGTCCTTCCTCAGATTTGGAGACCAAAACTGTACGCAATACTCCAGGTGTGGTCTCACCAAGACCCTGTACAACTGCAGTAGAACCTCCCTGCTCCTATACTCAAATCCTCTTGCTATGAAGGCCAACATACCATTCGCTTTCTTCACTGCCTGCTGCACCTGCATGCCTACTTTCAATGACTGGTGTACCATGACACCCAGGTCTCGCTGCATCTTCCCATTTCCTAATCGGCCACCATTTAGATAATAGTCTGCCTTCCCGTTTTTGCCACCAAAGTGGATAACCTCACATTTATCCACATTATACTGCATCTGCCAAACATTTGCCCACTCACCCAGCCTATCCAAGTCACCCTGCAGTCTCCTAGCATCCTCCTCACAGCTAACACTGCCCCCCAGCTTAGTGTCATCCGCAAACTTGGAGATGTTGCTTTCAATTCCCTCGTCCAGATCATTAATATAAATTGTAAATAGCTGGGGTCCCAGCACTGAGCCTTGCGGTACCCCACTAGTCACTGCCTGCCATTGTGAAAAGGACCCGTTTACTCCTACTCTTTGCTTCCTGTTTGCCAGCCAGTTCTCTATCCACATCAATACTGAACCCCCAATACCGTGTGATTTAAGTTATGTAACTCAAAGGATACACCAAGGGTTAAATTCCAAACACATTGGAAACTGGACATAATGATTTGCCTTGCCACTAAATGACAATTACAAGGACGTTGGGAGTTTGGACATATGCTATAAAATGCGAGAAACTAATTTCACCCTTAATGCTCTTTATTGTTTTGGATTAGATTTATATCTGGAATACTGCTAGTCACTGTTTAACAAACCTCAGTCTAGCAGAAATTGCTGTGTTAGCTTATTTGAACATCTAGAGTGAACACAATAGCTGGGCACTGTCCTGGAAAAGCTTGGAAATAAAACTGCAGCCTTTTGAAATGTCAAGTCCAGCTGAAAAAATGCAATCATGGATAAAATCTAAAAATGCTTGGGTCACCACATTTATTGTCAGGTAATAAGAAAGACTGTATGGGTTGATGTGTTTCAGTGGAAATCCTGGCAAAATCATCTGGGAAAGGTACAAATGCATTGGAAAGGGGAATAAAAGAGTGGCTTGTAATTTATTCAAAGCAAGCATGTAGAGTTATAGAATTATACAACATAGAAACTGGCCATTCAGCCCAATGCATTCTTGCCGACCAAGATGCTCCATCTACACTAGTCTCACCAACCCAGGTTTGGTCCACACCTTGCTAAACCTTTCCTATCCATGTACCTGTCTAAATGTGGGACTAGTGTAGATGGGGCATGTTGGTCATCGTGGGCATCTGGGGCTAAAGGGGCTGTTTCCACGCTATGTGACTCAATGACTCTATGACTACATGTTGTTATAGTACCTGTCTCAACTACCTGCTCTGGCAGCTCATGCCATATACCTACCACCTTCTGAGTGAAAAAGGTTCCACAGGTTCCAATTACATGTTTTTCCCTCTCACCTTAAACATATGTCCTCTGATTCTTGACTCTTCTACTCTGGGTAAAACACCCTATCTATTCCCCTCATGGTCTTATACACCTCATAAGATCACCCCTCAGCAATCCGTAAACCCTTATTGGGATAATTGGCAGAAACTGATGGAATGGATAAGAAGAAGAATCTGTCCTATCAAACTCTCCATGCTTCTTCTGAGATATGTAGACTGAGTGTTGCCAGGAGTTAGTTGACCTGACCAGGGCAACTATTGTAACACAAAGAATACCCTGAGGATTAAATTTAAAGGCCTAGGAAATAGGGAGTGGGAAGACTGTGAAAGTAGAAAGTAGGAGAGTGGGAAGACTGTGAAAGAAGACTGTGAAAGTACATTGCAGCACCTTAGAATGTACTCTTTGGAATTACAGAGATTTCCCATAGAAAGCATTTGCCAGAATAATATTGAATCAGGTTAACAGCCTTGGGGTTTGTACTATCCTTTAAGGAAAATGGCACAATTTTGGGAAGGTGAGGGACTTAATTTTCATGGAGAGACTGCAGAAGCTGGTGGGTTTGGACAGATAGCTTCTAGTCTTTCAGTTCTCTTTAAAGCAGGGAATGTTAAGAATATAATTAATTGCAGCATTCAAAACCATGAAGGGTTTTGATTGAGCAAATAAAGAGAAATTGTTTCCAAGAGCAGAGTGGTTGTTATTCAGTGGACATAGCTTTTAGATGATTAACTAAAGTGCCAATGAGCATGTGAGAAAACTGTTTATTTTCCATCGCAAACTGTGCTCTGTAATGTAATCGTAACAGATGGATTTTCTTTGTTATACAATTTGTTGCCCTAATCTTTGCTGACAAACCATGTTTAAAACACCTAGCAATAATGAATGTCCACATAAAATAAACATCAGAAAGCTTTATACCATAATAACAAGTGACTGAAGTAGTTTTAATGTCAAACCAGTGAGAAACATGTAATATTAGATTCCCATGTTGGTTCTGCAACAGATGTTCACAAATGACCAAAAATACTTATCTTTTAATTGTGCTTGAAGACGTGCGATCATTCCCCAGCTAATGCTTAAGTGCCTAGACTAAATATTTTGTTGGTACACAAAAATGCTGGAGAAACTCAGCGGGTGCAGCAGCATCTATGGAGCGAAGGAAATAGGCAACGTTTCGGGCCGAAACCCTTCTTCAGACTGATAGGGGGTGGGGAGAAGAAAGGAAGAAAGGAAAAAAGGAAAAAGGTGGAGGAGGAGCCCGAGGGCTGGGGGGTGGGAGGAGACAACCAGAGGGCTGATGAAGGGGAGGGGACAGCAAGGGCTAGCAGAATTGGGAGAATCGGTCCGCAATAACCAACCTGACCTCCCGGTGGCTCAGCACTTCAACTCCCCCTCCCATTCCGTATCTGACCTCTCTGTCCTGGGTCTCTTCCATGGCCACAGCGAGCAACACCGGAAATTGGAGGAAATGCACCTCATATTCCGCTTGGGCAGTCTACATCCTGGGGGCTTGAACATTGAATTTTCCCAATTCTGCTAGCCCTTGCTGTCCCCTCCCCTTCATCAGCCCTCTGGTTGTCTCCTCCCATCCCCCAGCCCTCGGGCTCCTCCTCCACCTTTTTTCCTTTTTTCCTTTCTTCTCCCCACCCCCTATCAGTCTGAAGAAGGGTTTTGGCCCGAAACGTTGCCTATTTCCTTTGCTCCATAGATGCTGCTGCACCCGCTGAGTTTCTCCAGCAATTTTGTGTACCTTCGATTTTCCAGCATCTGCAGTTCCTTCTTTAACACTAAATATTTTGTTATTGGCTTTCTTGGTCAGAGGCACACAAAAATGCCTTGCTCATCGGAAGTAGATAGAGGCAGTGCAGGCTACAGGTAATAAGAAACCCAAGAAGAAAGTTTAAAACGCAGTCAAACAAAAGTATTTTGTGTTACTGTCATGGAATATGATTGGTGTTGATTAAATATTAATTGTTACAACGTATTCCCACAGGCCTAATTAGCTTTTACTTTATTGGAGACTCAGATAATCAGATTAGGTAAATTTAATATTCAGAACAATTAAAAGTACTTTGTGCTGTTTAAATCAAATTCTAATCTAATATTAACGACTGCACTTAATCAATGGTGTTCATCAAAAGGGATACGAGCTATTAATTATGCTACAGGATCATGCAGCATGGAACCGGGTTCATCCACCCCATGACTAGCAAACAACACCAATCTTTTATGGTCTTTTCCCCATATTGCCATTTTCTCCCCCAGATATTACTACTCTATTACCAGATATTACTACACTAAGGGCAATTTAAAGTGGGCAACCTGCCAACCTGTACATCTTTGGGGTGTAGTAGGCCCTCCTCGGTCATGACTGACCATGGGTGATGCATCCTGGTCGGATGCAAGCCTGGGCGATGTCATATGGAGGACAGGCTGTTGCCCATGCAGCACGTCCCCCCTCTCCACATCGCTGATCGATCCAAAGGAACAGCAGGGCCGTTACACTTTGGAACCAGCGCCGTCGCAGGAGGTGCCAGAGCGAGGTTGTAGACAATGATGAACTGCCTTAGGGGCTCCGACTCCGGATTTTCTTGAGGTTTACTCCTGGAGCCTTTTCCAAGACTGGATATGGCCACAAGGCAATGGAGGTTTTAAATCAGAGTTTTCCCTCTCCTGGATGGACTGCCTTACCAGGCTGACGAGCCCCATCTGCCCGAGACTCGTGGGGGCGGGAGCATCTACCTTCTCGTGCAGGTCTATAACACCTGCCAACTGCCCAAGTGGGAACATACATTAGTGCCCAAAGGAGACCCGTTCAGTCTCAGGAGCACTGGAAGTCAAGACTGATCCAGGATTAGCTGTGCCACTGGACCACCCACTGCGCTGAACCAAAAAAGTATTTTACAATGCTGTGATGGAATATGATTGGTATTGATTATTTATTAATTATTACTTATCTGTGGATTTTTGAAATGTTTTACCTTCACAGTAATCTAATATAAATGATACTTATAAAATAGCAGCAACAACAAAATATTCAGCCCCCTGTTCGGCCATTCATAAGATCTGTGCTGAACTTTTATCTCAGCGCCACATTACTGCACTGATCACATATTTGTTGATTCCTTAATACCTGAAAAAAGAACATTGAAAAATCAGCTTCCCGATCAGAAATATTGCAGATTACAAAAGTAAAATTCCAAGTATGTCAGAAATCTAAAGTAGAAAGAAAGTGATGGAAATACTTGGAAGCCAAAGTGGCAACAGTGAAGGGAAAAGTGAAGATAGTGCCGCAAAAAGCAGCAGACAACTAAATTGTGTCTGACTATATGTTGCGGACTTGCTTGAAGTTAATTCTGGGTCCAAGTGATAGGTCTGCAAGGTGGCAGGGGCCTGTTTAATGTAAAAATGGCATGCAGACAAAGGTCTGGTAGCCAGAAATCCAATCCCCCAGCTTTGGCTTCTGCTGAGCCTGTCATGACTATTGAATCTTTTGGAATGTTCCTCACTTTAAGCAGCATTTTAAAGGATGTTAAAAATCCTTTGAGTACACGTTTTTGCATATTCATCCATTGGCCTAAGCCTTTCTGGTGATCTTTGTTCACGGGGGAAACAGGGGAGGGAGTTACAGAAGTAAGAAAGTAATGGAAAAACAGTACATGGGACGTGATGAAAGTGAAGTGAAGATGGTGGCATACGATTAGGGAAACAGATGCAGTCGTGATCTCTCAAGGCATTTGGAGGCGTATGATATCTCCTACTATTGTTATTGAACTTTCCTCCTGCAATCAGAAGGCAAAGAATAAACAAAAACAGATGGAAGTAGAACCAAAGGTTTACAATGAGAAGATTCACAGAGAGGGTGCGAGAGCCACAAGCAGAGGGAGAGAAATAGCAGCAATATAAAGACATCAGTGACAAAGGAAGAACATAGCTTTTGATTTCCATGCACAATTCCACAGAAGATTGAGAAGTAACATTTACAATTTTATTTTGCAACTATTTGTCCATTGACCTTTTAGACTTATTGTGGATTATTTTCTGATCGATATTTCTGACAGTACATATAATATTCTGACAATCATCTTTCTATAAAAATGCCTTAAGCTCTTCCTTCATTTTTTTTAAAGTAATCATGTTTACTTTCTAGTTTCCAGCTTATCAACTAGCCAGTCATTTCCCCCTTTTACCTTATCAAAATATACAATAAATCTGAAAAAATTAAGATCTTTCTGTGGCAGCATAGTGATGCAGCTGATAGAGCTGCTGCTCCTCTGCACCAGAAACCCAGGTTCGATGCTGACCTCTGGTGCTCTCTGTTTGAAGTTTCCAGATTCTCCCTGTGACTGCATGATTTTCCTTCGGGTGCTCCAGTTTCTTCCCACATCCCAAATATGTGCTGGTTTGTCCCTAATGTGTAGGGGGGGTGGATGAGAAAGTGAGATAACATAGAACTAATGAGAATAGACACAAAAAGCTGGGGTAACTCAGCGGGTCAGACAGCATCTCTGGAGAAAAAGTATAGGTGACGTTTCAGGTTGAGACCCTTCTTCAGACTGACCTGCTGAGTTGCTCCAGTTTTTTGTGTCTATCTACAGTTTAAACCAGCATCTCCAGTTCCTTCCTACATAAAACTAATGAGAACAGGTGATCGATTGTCGGTATAGACTTGGTGGGCCAAAGGGCCCGTTTCCATGCTGCATCTGTCAATGATTCTATCAATGATTTTCATTTTCCCATTCTAATGGACTTTCATTGTCATTTTTTATTCTGGACATCATTTTTGGAAATATTTTTGAATCTCTTTATCTTTGGCTGCCAGAATAATATGGTATATCCAACTGGTTCCAATGTTCATGAAGAACATAATGTCCATGAAACAAGTCCATGAAAACGTAATTCCATTTTCTGCCTGATCCCTAGAACCAATGACTCCCCTACAATCAAAAATCTATATTAGCATGAATATATTCTGTGACTCAACTTCAACAGCTCTCTGAGTAAAAAACACCAAATATTCACAATACAATTGGGCTCAGCTGCGATCTGCCCTGACATCAAAAGATCTGCTTATGCTTCATACCAAAATTCTCAAAAAGAAAAGAAACTTGGGTTTAATAATCTCCACCCACTTTGGCAGTCTATCATTTAATACAATTTATGGGCCAAATGCCATCGGACTAGTGTAGATGTGACACGTTGATCGGTGTGGGCAAGTTGGGCCGAAGGGCCTATGTCTATGCTGTATGACTCTAATCGTTTAAATGGCAAAACTAAAATACAGATGAATGGTTGGCTATTTCACTCTCCAAGTCATAAGGTTAAACGTTCAAGATGCACTCCAGAGATCTGATTCAAAGTCCAATATGATTAAATGTAGTGCTGCATTGTCAGAGGTACTGTTGTTTAGATAAGACATCAAGCCAAGGCCCTATCTGACCTCATTTGAACATGAAAGATCCCATGACGCTACTGTAAGGAGGAGCAGTGGAGATATCTCATGTGTCCTGAGTAACTTCCATACCTTAATACCAATGAGGTAGTCCATTCTGTTAACTATTGGTGTTGTGGGAGATTGCAACCTTCATGTGGTCCTCCCTGTTTCGACAAATGTAATCAACCTGGTGTGCACAATCAAATAAGATCAAATAGAACAAGTTGTCCTACAACTTTAGGCTGTGCACGCCATATGCAAGAAGAAGAAGAGAACTATTGGTGTTTTGGACAGATGGCTGTGCACAGATCAAACACTAGTTTTTCATCATCACAACAATATTTACATTTCAAAAACACTTTATTACCTGCAAAGTCGAGTGGGATGTCATGAAGCAGTGAAAACCAGCATAAATGTGTATTTAGCATAATAATCATGAATAATCACAGAACAGAACAATGTTTAAAAACTGATTAGGTTTCTGCCACATTTTAATGTAAATTAATCCATCCAGTTAACCTGTCTTATAGTGTTCCTGATATATAGTATGGAAATTCTGCTATGAAATAGAATAGGCTGTTTAGTATTTGAGGCAAGTATGCATCTATTTCCTTGAAATAGATTGAAGCAAGAATACTATCTAAGATAATCTTCAAATTAATTTGTTTCTCTCGAATGGACCAAAGTGCCAAGTTTTCGTGTGGACCTTGTTTATTTAATCAAAATGATTCTAAATGGAACCATGGGACTTTGCAATTGATTTTAAAGAATAGTCAGACAAGTTAAAATGTGAACAATCTTTTAAAGCCTTCCCATGTCTGTTTCTACTAGTATTTTTTATCTTCTTTAGATAATGAAATCTAATAGCCACTGTACCCACAAAGTAACGCACAAAGGTATATATCACTTCCAGCAGGTTGTTACATTTACAACCAACATATCCTGGTTAGGAAAATATATAGCATTCATAGATTTGTTTGTCCCAATGGAGCAAAGCGGATACATCATCTATCGGAAACAGGAATTCAGTCTAGATAAATGTACTACACTTTTTTAAAGATATCAGGAAGTGATGAGCACAGAGCACGGAACTGGGAACTGAAGGGCAATCCAAGACTACCAATATATGTAGAAAAAGAAAACTGCAGATGCTGGTTTATACCAAAGATAGACACAAAGTGCTCGAGTAACTCAGCGAGTCAGGCAGCTTCTCTGGAGCAAAAGGATGGGTGACGTTTTGGGTCAGGACCCTTCTACAGACTCAATATATTGATTGAAAGACCCAAAATTCCTGCCAGTGCCCTCTGAAGGCCCCAGAAAACCTCAGAGAAAACAGAATTGATTCTAGGACACAAGATTATTGAAGTTTTTTTTGAGTGATTAATTGATTGAAAGATACAGCATGAAGATACAGAAAGAACAGGGTCTTTCGGACCACCGAGTCCACACTGATCATAGATCATCCATTCACATCAGTTCTCTGTCATCCCACTTTCTCATCCACTCCCTACACACTAGCGACAATTTACAGAAACAAATTGACCTTCAAACCTGCATGTTTGATGTAGGGAAGGATGTAGAAGAAAAATGGAGGACATTTAAGGGTGAAATTTTAAGAGTACAGAATCTTTATGTCCCTGTTCGGTTGAAAGGAAATAGTAAAAATTGGAAAGAGCCATGGTTTTCAAGGGAAATTGGACACGGTTCAGAAAAAGAGAGAGATCTACAATTATTATAGGCAGCATGGAGTAAATGAGGTGCTTGAGGAGTATAAAGAATGTAAAAAGAATATTAAGAAAGAAATTAGAAAAGCTAAAAGAAGATATGAGGTTGCTTTGGCAAGTAAGGTGAAAGTAAATCCAAAGGGTTTCTGCAGCTATATTAATAGCAAAAGGATAACAAGGAATAAAATTGGTCCATTAGAGAGTCAGAGTGGACAGCTATCTGCAGAGCCAAAAGAGATGGGGGAGATATTGAACAATTTCTTTTCTTCGGTATTCATGAAGGAGAAGGATATGGAATTATGTGAGGTAAGGGAAACAAGCAGAGTAGCAATGGAAACTGTGAGATTCAAAGAAGAGGAGGTGCGGACACTTTTGAAAAATATGAAAACGGATAAGTCTCCAGGTCCTGACAGGATATTCCCTAGGACATTGAGGGAAGTTAGTGTAGAAATAGCAGGGGCTATGACAGAAATATTCCAAATGTCATTAGAAACGGGAATAGTGCCGGAGGATTGGCGTACTGCGCATGTTGTTCCGTTGTTTAAAAAGGGTTCGAAGAGTAAACCTAGAAATTATAGACCTGTTAGTTTGACGTCAGTGGTGGGCAAATTAATGGAAAGGATACTTAAAGATAATATATATAAGCATCTGGATAAGCAGGGTCTGATTAGGAACAGTCAACATGGATTTGTGCCTGGAAGGTCATGCTTGACTAATCTTCTTGAATTTTTCGAAGAGGTTACTAGGGAAATTGATGAGGGTAAAGCAGTGGATGTTGTCTATATGGACTTCAGTAAGGCCTTTGACAAGGTTCCTCATGGAAGGTTGGTTAAGAAGATTCAATTGTTGGGTATTAATGGTGGAGTAGCAAGATGGATTCAACAGTGGCTGAATGGGAGATGCCAGAGAGTAATGGTGGATGGCTGTTTGTCAGGTTGGAGGCCGGTGACTAGTGGGGTGCTTCAGGGGTCTGTGTTGGGTCCACTGTTGTTTGTCATGTACATCAATGATCTGGATGATGGTGTGGAAAATTGGATTAGTAAGTATGCAGATGATACTAAGATAGGTGGTGTTGTGGATAATGAAGTAGATTTTCAAAGTCTACAGAGAGATTTAGGCCATTTGGAAGAGTGGGCTGAAAGATGGCAGATGGAGTTTAACGCTGACAAATGTGAGGTGCTACATCTCGGCAGGACAAATCAAAATAGGACGTACACGGTTAATGGTAGCGAATTGAGGAATGCAGTTGAACAGAGGGATCTAGGAATAACTGTGCATAGTTCCCTGAAGGTGGAATCTCATGTAGATAGGGTGGTAAAGAAAGCTTTTGGTGTGCTGGCCTTTATCAATCAGAGCATTGAATATAGAAGTTGGGATGTAATGTTAAAATTGTACAAGGCATTGGTGAGGCCAATTCTGGAGTATGGAGTACAATTTTGGTCGCCTAATTATAGGAAGGATGTCAACAAAATAGAGAGAGTACAGAGGAGATTTACTAGAATGTTGCCTGGGTTTCAGCAACTAAGTTACAGAGAAAGGTTGAACAAGTTAGGTCTTTATTCTTTGGAGCGCAGAAGGTTAAGAGGGGACTTGATAGAGGTCTTTAAAATTATGAGCGGGTTAGACAGAGTGGACGTGGATAAGCTTTTCCCATTGAGAGTAGGGAAGATTCAAACAAGGGGACATGACTTGAGAATTAAGGGACAGAAGTTTAGGGGGAACATTAGGGGGAACTTCTTTACTCAGAGAGTGGTAGCTGTGTGGAATGAGCTTCCAGTGGAAGTGGTGGAGGCAGGTTCGATGTTATCCTTTAAAAATAGATTGGATGCGAATATGGATGGGAAAGGAATGGAGGGTTATGGTCTGAGTGCAGGTAGATGGGACTAGGGGGAAGTATTTATTTTTAATTAAAAAATTAAAAAATTAAAAAATTTAAAAAAAAAAAAATGTTCGGCACGGACTTGAAGGGCCGAGATGGCCTGTTTCCGTGCTGTTATGGTTATATGGTTATATGGTTATATGTCTTTCTGATATGGGAGGAAATCAAGCACCTGAGGGAAACCCACGTTGTCTCTGGGAGAACGTGTAAACTCTACACGTATAGCACCATAGTCAGAATCAAAGTGTTCAGGGTCAGAATATGAATAACATCTAATAGTTCAGAAACTCTACAAGTCAGTCACCTCCAAAGTCCTGAGCCTGTCAAATTATTGGAGTTTTACTCTATATGGAGTTTTGTATGGTCCATCAGTAAAGCTTGAACATGGATAGAGACTTATGAAAGACCATTTGGAAGGCTGATAACAGAGGCAGAGAAGCTGTATTGTGTGCTTTCAAGCTTCTGTACGTCTGCCAGATAGGAGCAGGGAGAAAAATAAATAACCGGGATGGGACAGGTCCCTGCTTTTCCGAGACAGCGTGAAATATAAATGGCATTGATGGTGGAAGGCCTCCTCCATGTTTTGGACTGGGCTACCTCTACAACTTGGGCTGAGCTGTTCCCAAACCAAGCTGTGATGCAACCCGACAGTATGCTTTCTATGGTCATTGGAGACATATCAAATTTCCTTACTCTCCTCAGGGAGTAAAGGGCTTAGTATGTCTTCTCAGCTGTCATATCAATGTGGTTGGTCCACTACAGATTGTTAGTGATATAAACGGCAACGAAAGTAAATCTAACAAGATTTCCACTTTGGCACCATTGATACTGATTGGGACATGTTCTCCACCGTGCTTCCTGAAGTCGATGACTAGCTCATTCTTTTGACGTTGAGGAAGACGTCCTGGCACCATGTTACTAAGTTCTCTATCTCGTCTTGTACTCCCACCATTTTATTGTTCATAATCTAGCCACCACAGCGGTGTCATCTGCAAATTGTAGATGGAGTTAGAGGTGAATTTGGGTGTAGTATATGAGAAGAAACAAGAAGGATATGTCCAAGATTTGAAGAAAAGATGGACACAAGAAGAATTCTGACCTGAAATGTCACCTATTCCTTTTCTCAAAAGATGCTGCCTGATCCACTGAGGTACTCCAGCATTTTGTGTTTATCTTCAGTGTAAGCAGCATCTGCAGTTCCTTCCTACACAGGTTCTTTCCTCCTGTTATCAGATACTGAATAGTCCTCTCATGTACTACAGATGTGATCGTAATCTCCCAACATACATCTTTGCATCCCTTGCATTTTTTTTAAATCTGCCCTTTCACTGTAACCAAAATGTTAGAATACTTTAACACTTTTTTCTGCAGTTTGGTATTTTTCTCTTTGAATTACCCATTGTACGTGTGTGGCTCCAATCTACAGTGTGGTGTGCAAAATGTGAGGTAAATAATTGGAGTATGGGGCTGATATTTCTGCATGCTTTAACAAATACAATTTCAGGTCTATGAACCCCAATTTTATAATTCCTCTTCTTCTTGCTTATAGCATACACAACCTAAAGTTGTAGGTCAACTTGTTTTATTTGATTGTATTTGCTTGTGCACGTTGGGTTGTATGCATTAGTCAAAACAGGGTGGACCATGTGAAGGTTGTAATCTCCCACCCCAATTTTACAGTTAATTTAGGATGTGTGACGTGATCAAAAATTCCTGTACTCCTTCCTCATTTAAAGAAGAATAGTATGATCAGAGGTACATCAAATGTTTTAACTCTCTACATCGTCACTCTTCCTGCCTTCTGCAAATCCAGGATTTTATAGGCTGAAGAAAAATATAAAATGTGAACATATTAATGATCATAATAAAATTAGGACAGGTCTCATTACATCAGATTTTAATATGCATATGATTTTATTGTTCTATTAAGATATTCGGTCATACCAGCAGAAACCGTTCCACAAAAGGGATTTAATTGCCGCAATTTATTTAATGGTCATGTAAATCTATACATATGACTCTGTTTGAGTTGTCACTTCATATCATCTGCAATCATTTCATGTGTAACACTTATGGGCCTGTCCCATTTTTTGGGTGACTACAGGCGACTGCCACAAAATTTTCAACATGTTGAACATTTTTCGGCGACAGTGGCGACAATTTTTGCTGTTGTAGGTTGTGGTAGGATGACATAGGTGTTGTCGTAGGTTGTCGCCAGGTGTCGTAGGTGAATTCCATTAAAACTAGTCCCTGGCAGTCGCCTAAAGAGTCGCCTAAGTGGGACAGGCCCATTACTGATATTGTGCATGAAAATAATTTATGATTAACCACCAATGTCATCTATCCTCAGTCCATTCTTTCTGAATATATAACAATTGGATCTCGACTCCTCTGAGTTGTTTTCTTAAAATAAATCAACAGATTTTGTTGAGAAATAATTATAGCAGTTTACACAACACTGGAACAGGTCCTTCAGCCCATCAAATCCATGGCAACCACCTAGCACCCATTAAGACTAATCCAAATTAGCTAGTTAATTACTGCTTGATTAGTTTCTATCAACCCGTAAAATGTTAAACTCACTGGTGCAACATTAATATTGTGTAAAATAAGCATTACTTTAAATTTTTATGTTCCATAGATGAAAAGGGTTGTATTCAGAAAGCCTGGAATGAATTTTAGGACAATGCTTACGAACAAGGTGGGTTACCATTAACACAATAGGATAAATTTAACAGTCCTATAGCTTTAGTGTAAAACAGTTTGAAATATTTGAATGAGAGTTAGATCAGTTTAGAGCTGATTCTTTGGTTAGACAGGGGTCCTTGCGAAGGGCAAACATTGGTGAATTTATTCTTATTTGCAGGAGCGTGAACATTTTCTCCAACATCTCTAGTAATTTCATTGACAGGGGCGTTGATCCAGCATCACCCATCTTACTACTGTAAAAAGTTGCTGCGTCTATTGGGGCTAGATGCTCTCACACAGCAGAAACCTAAACATAGAGCTGAACCTGTGAAGTGCAATCATAGTGACTGCTGTTAGAACCGAGGGGCTATTTTTTAATAAAAAAGGGTGGTAAGTATATGGAAGGAGCTGAGGTAGTTGAGGCAGGTAGTATCACGACGTTTAAAAATATTTGGACAGGTATCTGGATAGGATAGGTTTAGAAGGATATGGGCCAAGCGCAGGAAGTGGGACGTGTAGATGGGGCATGTTGGTTGGCATGGGCAAGTTGGGCTGAAAGGCCTATTTCCATGCTGGATGACTCTATGACTATGGTGAATGGCATCCGAAAGAATGGAAAAGATAGTTAAGCAGAAAAAAACTAGGAACTCTCATCCCAAAATGTGGTTGTAAAAGACAATAAGGTTAGAAGATTTACAGATTTCCATACAAGATCCTGTCCATCCAGATTTGGCGATGTCACCATTGTATTATTGTCACTGGATATCTGGAACTTCATATCCAGCAACATTGCAGAAGTATCCTCAACTGAAATACTTTAGCAATTGAAGAAGGCAACTCATTATTTAGGAATGGTCCATAAATGCTGCCCTTGCCAGTGATAGCCAAGTCCCACAAACGTCCAAAAATATTGTCATTTCTGCAAACATTAAAAATAATGACATGGTTAATGCTAGTTAGTTGCAGTCTAGTTTAATAATGAATGTGTAAGGGTATATTTTGGTTGACTCTGCTGCATAGCTTTCTCTACAAGTATAGGATGCATGACGTGGAGCTGTTAATATTTTTGTCAATATAATGAGCCTAAAATAAGGATAGGAAGTGGGACAATAGGCCAAGATGATAATCAAGGTGGTATTCAGTGTTTACATTTAATCTCATTCATTTCTGAGGGCCTTGTCCAAATGTGTGTTTTAATGTCTCTTGGTGTGTCTTGTGTGGGGGATGGTGAGGGGGGGTAAGGGGGGAACTGCTTTCGGTCGCCTCCTCCACGGAGAGGCAACTTTTTCCATGTTGCCTCCCTCGCGGCCAAACACCATGGATTGGTGCGGCCTTTCCCAGAGTCGGGCCCGGAGTTTCATCAGCGGGTGCAGCGTGGACTTTTCATCGCGGAGCGGGCGAGCCCTTGCCGAGGTCGCCAGAAGGGAATGCTCTGATCGCTGGCCCGTGGACTGTTACAGCCTGAAGCCGCGGTCTGTGGATCTTCTAGCCGCGGGCGCAGCGTCCGGAGCCTGGGACCCCTCACTAGTGATTGCCGGAGAAGAGCTCCAACCGCCGGCCCGTGGCCAATAACATCCTGAAGCCGTGGTCTGCGGAGCTTCTAGCCGCGGGTGCGGCGTGGACTTACTATCTGGAGCCTGGGTTCCCTCGCCGGGGACAGCCAGAGAAGAGCTCCGACTGCCGGCCTGCGGCCTACAATATCCTGAAGCCGCGGCCTCCGGTAGGAAAGCGCCGATTCGGGACCTCCAAACCGCAGAGTGTGTTCGACCGTCCTGATGTCGGAGTTTCAAGCATCCCGACGAGAGGGCCTGTACATCGGGCAATCCATAGCGGCGACTACGGAGGTTTATGGCCCCGACATCGGGTGAACGATGGAGGAGGACTGGCTGTACTTTGTGCCTTCCACCACAGTGAAGAATGCTGCGGTGGATGTTCGTGTTAAATTTTATTGTGTACTGTGTGTTCTTTTTTGATTGTACCGCTGCTGGCAAATTCATTTCACTGCGTACGTGATGAATAAAACTGATTGATTGATTGATTGTTCAAAATAGCTATTGTTAGGAAGTAATAAATTATCCAGTGCAATGTGCATTACTAGAAGCCCATAAAGATCTTGACCTCTTCACAATTTGTGAACAGAATCAGAGGAAAAAATATCAAGAACAATTATTTTTCTGCCTAAAGGCAAAACAAAAAATTGTACTTATTTACCTGTGTATGCAATGCTTAGAGCCACAATTTACGTTGAGAATCCAGAGAAAGCATTTCATTGTAGCCATATATTTGTCAAATTTGAATATTCTAAAACTTGGATGTAAAACACTGTATACTCACTTTATTTATTTATTATTATTTTTTTTAATTTTTATTTATTAGAAGTACATTACATTACAACCACATACATTAGTACTCGTAATTTATATCTTCTTACAATTAATGTACTCCATTTATTTTTTACACTAGAAAAGGAAAAGATTGAAAGAGAAGAAAGTGAAGGAAAAAGTGAAAGTGTAGAAAATGTGACAACAAAAAAGGACGAAGACCCTATAAGAGCAAAATTAAAAACAAAAGAAAAAGAGTTAAGGAATAGAAAAGAAAAGAGAAAGAGAAAGAGGAAAAAGAGAGAAACAAATATTTTTATGAGCATTACGTAAATGGGACATACCAACTCTTCAACTATCATCCCCCCTTACCTGACCTCAATTTTTTTAATTAATTAGTGTGTTTAATTTATTAAGTAGGGGGTCAAAATTTGCCCTAAACATACCTTGATATGTTCTGGTAATTTCGATTCCCAAGTATTTAAATTTTTCTGTAGCTATTTTAAAAGGGAATTTTAAAAGATGTGTTGAATCTTTCAGTTTTATTGACATAATTTCACTTTTATTCCAATTTATTCTATATCCAGAAAAAGATCCAAAGTCTTCAATTAAATTTAATATATTTGGTATAGTGATTTGAGGTTTTGTAATGTACAGTAATATATCATCCGCGTATAAAGATATTTTATTATATGAGTCTTTAGTATTATATCCATGGATATCAGGGTGTATTCTAATTTTTTCTGCTAGCAGTTCAATAATGAGAGCAAACAGCTGTGGTGATAATGAGCATCCTTGTCTATTTCCCCTTGATAGTTGGAATTTCGAGGATAATATGTTATTAGTTAGTATTCTAGCTGTAGGTTTGTTATATAGTAACTTGATCCATAGAATAAAATTCTCCCCCAGTTGAGATTTTTGTAATACTTTGTCCATATAATTCCATTCTACTTGATCAAATGCTTTTTCAGCATCCAGCGAAATAATTGATAATTCTTGATCTTCAGATTTGTGTGAGTGCATTATGTTGAGTAGACGTCTCATATTGTTAGATGAGTATCTCTTAGGGATAAACCCCGTCTGATCTGGGTTTATTAATTTACTAATGTATTTACTTAATCTTCTAGCTAATGTTTTCGCTAATATTTTTTGATCTGTGTTTAACAATGCTATAGCTCTATATGAACCAGGTTCTTCTAAATCTTTGTTTTTCTTAGGTATTAGAGTAATCGTTGATTCCGCTAATGTATCAGGTAGTATTCGTTTTTTAAAAGCATATTGGTACATTTTTTGTAATCTTGGTATTATTTTATCATAAAAGCTTTTATAAAATTCATTAGTAAATCCATCAGGGCCTGGTGTTTTTCCATTCTTTAGTGAGTTTATTGTATCTTCTAATTCCTTAATTGAGATTTGTGCACCCAGTTCCTCTTGTTCCTTCAGCTCTAACTTTGGAAGATTACAGGTATCCAAAAACTTTGTGATATTATTGGAATCAATTGTCGTTTTAGATGTATACAAATTCTCATAAAATTGCGCAAATCTTTTATTAATATCCTTCGGTGTTGTTAATAATTCCCCTTTATCTGATTTGATCTTTGGTATAGTATGTTCCTTTTCTCGTTTTTTTAGCTGGCGAGCCAAAAGTTTATGCGGTTTATCCCCAAATTCAAAGTGCTCTTGTTTTGTAATTTGAAAAAGTCTTATAAGTTTGGTAGATAATAATTTATTTAATTTAAATTTCAAAATTATTATTTTATTATTTTTATCTATTGATGGATCTTTAGCATTATCTATATCCATTTGTCTAATAAGTTCTTCTAACTGTCTTTGTTCATTCTTATTCTTTTTATTTTGAAAAGCTTGATATGAAATTATAATACCCCTAATGTATGCTTTAAAAGATTCCCATAATACAGTAGGCGATATATCTGGAGTATCATTTATTTGAAAAAAGACCTCCATTTGTTCTTTTAAATATATACTCGCTTGTGGATCTTTTAGAATTTGAGAATTAAATCTCCAAAACGATTTATTCTTAGACAATCCTTCCAGTTTTAAAAAGAAAGTTAGTGGAGAATGGTCTGAAATCGAATTTGTGTGGTATATTGCGTTAGATGTTTGGGGGATTAATTTTGTATCCAGCAGAAAGTAGTCTATACGTGAGTATGTCTTATGTACCATTGAATAAAATGAGTATTCCCTGCCAGTTGGATTAACAATTCTCCAAACATCTGCTATATTAGTGTTGTTTATATAGGTATTGAGAAGTTCCCCGGTTTTCGATTTCATATTCCCTCTCTGTTTTTGACTTGATTTATCTAAGTACGGATCTAAAACACAGTTAAAGTCTCCTCCTATTATAACATTTTGATAGTTAGACTCTGCAATTATGTTGAAAATGTTATTGAAAAAGTGGGGGTTATCAAAGTTAGGGGCATATATATTTACCAAGGTAAGTGTCAATATACTCACTTTATTAACTGTGATTTTGCACCATGTACCACAACTGCACTTTACCAATTAGATTTTTATAGCAATGAATCCTTAATATGCAATTACTGCTTATCAATTATAATATTCACAACAGGAACAAGCCAAACATTATATTATTTCCCAGAGGCTATATTGATCAGTAGCCACATGTTTGATGTATCAGATGAGGGCTTAATTCATACAAAGGTATCAACAAGTCCTTCCTGAAGTAAGAATCAAAACATAATTCAGGAAAACATAGTACAATAAAAGTTCATGGAGCAGAATTAGGCCTTTTGGCCCATCATGTCTACTCTGCAATTCAATCATGGATGATGTATCTTCCCCTCTCAACCCCAATTGTCCTTCCAGTCGCCTTGATTAAATATCTATGTGTTCTATTTAGCATAGCGATGCATATTGCTCTCCTCAAAATTATCATTTACAATGCCATTTCTTTCAAGGAGTAATAAAGCAGACCCTAATCATAACGGACAAGAATGTTATGCTGAAAAAAATACACATCAAAACTGAACCTTATTTATGGATGTAGGGTGTATAAATTAGAATATATCTCCAGTCTAATTAGTGTACGATATTCTGAACAGATGTGTTCCTGGAGAATTATAGCATTCAACTGAAGATGTTTCCAAGTAGAATTTATCTGAGCTAGACGCATTCTCTTCACTGCAATCTGAACATTGTATGAGGCTCCTACAGTAATGGGGCTGTCCCACAGAAGTTTAATGTACATATCAGTGTAGGACTGTTGCCCATTTTGAAATCTGCTGGAATATTAATACGATTGAGGCTGAAGAGGCTTGTCAACTTGTTGTAAATTATATTTTGAAAAGTTATTAATGATGCACGAAATTTCAAAATAAGAGAAAAACGTTTTTATTTTCTAAACAAATTGGACACAAATGCTGGAGTAACTCAGCAACTCTGGAGAACATGGATAGGTGACATTTCAGGTTGGAAACTTTCTTCAGACTCCATGTTTTTCTTTGTTTGTAAATAAAAACAGAAAAAGCTGGAAATACTCAGCAGATTAGTCACCAGACTGGGAAAGAGAAAGGAGAGTTAAAATTTCAGGTCAAAGAACAGATAAACTGAGAAAAAAAATCCGTTTTAAATTGCAGAGGTGGGAGGAGATATGAATACATCAAGAGGGATACATGAGATACCTACTTGACCTGTGCTTTCCTTCTGTCAAAGTGGACAAAGCCGTTGACCACATCTCATCTACTTCTTATATCTCTACTCTCACCTTCTAAACCTCATAGAGTTCCTGTGGCCCTCCCCTTCCTCTCAGTAGCCCCTGCATCATTGGATTATCCTTCACAGTTTCCACCATCTTCAATGTATTTCCACCATCTCCCCTTCCCATTTCAGCATTGAAAATAATTACTTCCTTCATGACTCCTCAGTAAGTTCTTCTGTCACACCAACCATTCCCCATCCCAGAACTCTTTTCCATGCTTGCACAGGAGATAAAACACATGTACTTTCACCCCATTACACCATCTGAAGACGCAGTCTTTCCAGGTGAAACCGCAATTCACTTGTATTTCTTCTATTCTGGTGTACTGCATTTGGTGTTCCCAATGTGAAAGTCTCTACATTCGAACATTAGAAACAAAGACAAATAGGGTTACCACTTTGCAGAGCACCTGCATTGAGTCCACTGTTGGATGACCCTTAGCTTCTTGTAATTTGCCACCATAATTCTTCAACCACTTCCCTTTTTGGCCTACCTGCCCTTAGCCTCCTGCATTGCTAAACAAGACTACAAATAAAATTGAAGAATGACACTTCTGTCTGTTTCGGGCATGTTCCATCCTTCTGGACTCAATCTCCAATTTCCACTGACTTGCTTTCTCTGCTTATTTCAGAACTGAATGTTTCTGCTGCAAATCATCCCTCTGTGATTTTGGATCAGTTATCTATCCCCCACAATTGGCTTAATCTGGCCATTTTATGGGGGATAGATAATCTGGCTATTTGAAAAATATTCTATGACTATATTATAAAAAAGTCATCACCAGCATTCTGTCAAAAATCAATGCCCCTAGTCAACATCATTAAAACACATGGAGCCACAGGGAACTGCAGATGTTAGAATTGAATGAAATACAAAGTGCTGGAGTAACTCAGCGGGTCAGGCAGCATCTGTGTAAGCATTTGATAGGCGAAGAGTCTCGACCTCAAACATCGCCTGTCCATTCCTTCCACAGATGGTGCTTGACCTGCTGAGTTACTCCAGCACTTTGTTTTATAATCATTGAATCAGATGCTCAGGCCATTATCACATTGCCATTCATGGGATCTTGCTGGGTATATTTATTGGCTACATAAATTGAGGTGCAATCACACAACTGTGCAAGTTCAAAAAGCACATTGTCAGATCAAGTGCTAATGGGGATGTGAAAGCCCTGAAAGATGCAATATATGCAAGTCTAAATTTCTTGCTGTGCTCCTACTTCCCATTTTGCGCACCCATTTCTTGTCTTTTTCAGATGCTGTCATGGTTTGGTAATTGATCCACACTGTAATGTCTGCTGTAAGACCCTGTTGTGACTAGCACAATGAATACACGTCCGACATCTTGTAAGAAAGATTTAATCTGAACAACCAATGGAAACTTCTAGAAGATCACCTGACCTCAGTCACGAGGCACAGGCACATTTGCCAGCTTCTGCTTTTGGCCTCAAGGGGCGTATTGATATTACAAATATATCACATCTCCCCCTTCACTTTAATTACATCATATCTCCCCCTTCAACGTTGGGGTCAATACTAATAACTTGAACCTTTAATCAATTTAATGTGGATAAAGTACCACAAATAACACAGTGCTCTTCATACTACAAAACTATAAAATAATTGCCCAACTATTTTACATAACAAGTCGAGTTGGGGGTATTGACAATCGCCCACTTCTCATGTGAGTCGTATTTCTAACTCGTTCTGTGTCGTATTTCTGTTGTGTGTGAGTGTGGCTTGGCATGCTTCGAGCCGGTTCCTCCACCACAGAACCTTGTGATGCGGGCTGTGATGGTTCTCTTGAGTCTGGGAGACTAGCTCCTTCTGGGAGAGGGGTTCCTTCTTGTAGCTCCGAGGGGACAGGGCGGCTTGAGTCCAGACATTCTTTTCTTTAGTTTTTTTCCTCTGACACCATGTAATGTCTGCTGTAAGACCCTGTTGTGACTAGCACAATGAATACATGTCCGACATGTTGTAAGAAAGATTTAATCTGAACAACCAAGGTCACCTGACCTCAGCCACGAGGCACAGCCACATTTGCCAGCTTCTGCGTTTGGCCTCAAGGGAGCGCTGGCATTTATATTACATATACATCACACACACCTTCTTCCGGCCTGCTGCTCCATAATTTACATGTGTTTGTCTGGGATTAATGTACTGTATCTGTGCTTATTCATTTAATATATTACTTCATCAATACCATCTACCACATTACTTTATTATTTGCTTGTGTTTTCTACATTAGCATTAGCTTACTCCAATAATTCATTAATTTAACTGTTCATTTATATGGCTTTATTGATTTGTTGAAAGTAATTTTATTGTTATGTGGTGGCATAAAACAAACTAGTTTGAATTGACAATCCATTGCACATTCTATCTAATCAATTATTGTGTCCAATTTTTTTCAATATTCTCCCAATGTGATAAAAAAAATACTTCTACACAAATGCTTCTGATTATTATTCTACAGCAGGATAAATTTAAACCAATGAAATTTTGTTTTGTTGCTTTCCAACCTCTAGAAAGTGGACAAGTAGATAGAATGGTAAATAAGGTGTGTGATATGTTATGTGTAGGAAGGGACCGCAGATGCTGGTTTAAACCAAAGATAGACACAAAAAGCTGGAGTAAGTTTGACAGCATAGACACAAAAGCTCAGAGGGTCAGACAGCATCTCTGGAGAAAAGGAATCTTAGACGTTTGGGTCGAGACCATTCTTCAGACATGTTATGCTCATCTTCATTGGATGGGGCATTGAGTTTAATAATCAAGAAGTCATGATGCAGACTTATAGGTCTTTGGCTAGGCCAATTTGTACTACTGTTCACAGTTCTGGTCACCCCATTACAGAAAGGATGTGGCGGCTCTGGGAACAGTGCAGAAGAGGTTTACCAGAATGCTGCCTGAATTATAATTTCATAAATTCTAGGAGCAGAATTAGGTCATTTGGCGCATCGTCTACTCCGGAATTCAATCAAGGTTGATCTATCTCTCCCTCGCAACCCCATTCTCACACCTTCATCCATAACCCCTGACACCCGTACTAATCAAGAATCTGTCAATCTCTGCCTTGAAAATATCCAATGACGGCCTCTACTGCCATCTGAGGCAATGAATTTCACAGATTCACCACTGTCTGACATAAGAAATCCCTCCTCATCTTTCAAAAGGTCTATCCTTTTATTCTGAGGCTATGACCTCTGGCCCAAGCTTCTCCCACTAGTGGAAGCATCCACTTCACATTCACTCAATTGAGGCCTTAGAGTGCATTATCCAGGATTAGAGTGTATTTAGCCACACAGGGAGGAAAAAAACTGATTGTTTTCTCAGGAGCATCAAAGGCTAAGGGGATACTGGATAGAAGTATATAAAATTACGAGAGGCAGTCAGAACCTTTTTCATCTCAAAGACTTGAGGACATAGTTTTAAGCTGAAAAGGGCAAAGTTCAAAGGAGATGTACAGGGCAGGTTTTCTGCACAGAGTTCAGTTAAGTTTAGTTTATTGTCACATGTATCGAGGTACAGTGAAAAGCTTTTGTAGCATGCTATTCATTCAGTGAGGGTGGTGGTAAGCTGGAGCAAGATGCCAGGGGTGGTCATGGAGGCAGATATGAAAAGTGGGACATTGATCACTTGCTGAGAGAAGGGATTAGTTTAAAGTGGCATCATATTTGGCATGGACATTGTGAGCTGAATGACCTGTTCCTGTGCTGTTCTTTTCTATGTAAATGGTAATAACATTAAATTTACCAAACTTTCCTATAGGAACCTGTAGCAAAACAGTTACCGGTAAATGAATCAGGTGTTTTCACTAAAACTCTGGGAGTGGTGAATTTACCCTTAAACCATTGCATTTCATTATCATTTACAAACGGATACATTGAAATTAAGCTTTAACTCTAAGGATTTCCAAACAGCCCCCCACTTTGAAGAGAAGTGTCAAAGCTTTTTATTTCAGAAGCCTGCTATTCCCATCAAGATTATAAATTGTAGCTCTTTGGAGTCTTTGTCCAAGACTTTATTCAGTTTGCAAGTTCTCAGTACTGGATTATCAGCTAGAATCATTCCCATGGTAATTATATATGTTCTAGATGTGAATAAAAGCAGCCGGAATTACCACTTTAAAAGCAGAAAATGCTGGGAATACTCAGCACGTCATGCTGCATCTGTTGAGAAGGAAGCAGAATAAATGTTTCAGGTTGACAACCTTTCCTCAGAACCCAACTTGCCAAGTACTTCAGTCATTTGGGGCTTTATTAATTCCAAAATTGCAGAATCTGCAGATTTTTGTTTTGAATTTCACTTATTGAATCATAGAGTGAAACAGGAACTTTTGGCCCACTGAGTCCACACAGACCATCAAACACCCATCCTAACCCATTTTATTCCACATTCCCACAAACTCCTACCCATACAATTACAGGAAATTTACAGGGACATATTTACCAATCAACCCATTATGATTATGAATTTAAAAAAGGCTCAAAGTGCTGGAGTAACTCACCTAGCTTTGTTCTGCCCCCACCTTCTTTCCACCTATCTTACCCCTATTACAATGTCTGAAGAAGGGTCCCGTTCTTCATTGATGCTGCCCAACCCGCTGAGCACTTCTAAACCAGAATTTGCAGTTACTTGTGTCCACATCGGATTTGATAAAGGACTTCGAGGTTAATGAGCCATTAGGAGGTAGTGACCATAACATGGTCAGGTTTAATCTACAATTGGAGAGGGAGAAGGGTACATTGGAGGTGTCAGTGTTACAGTTGAATAAAGGGGACTATGGGGCCATGAGGGAGGAGCTGGCCAAAGTTGACTGGAAAGATACACTAGCAGGGATGACAATGGAACAAAAATGGCAGGTGTTTCTAGGAATAATACAGAAGATGCAGGATCAGTTCATTCCTAGGAGGAAGAAAGATTCCAAGGGGAGTAAGCGGCAACCATGGCTGAAAAGGGACGTCAGGAACAGTATAAAAATAAAAGAGAAGTACAACGTAGCAAAGATGAGCGGGAAGCAAAGGGATTGGGTAATGTTTAAAGAGCAACAGAAGATAACTAAAAAGACAATATGGGGAGAAAAGATGAGGTACGAAGGTAAGCTAGCCAAGAATATAAACGAGGATAGTAAACGCTTCTTTGGGTATGTGAAGAGAAATAAAATTAGTTAAGACTAAAGTTGGACACTTGAAGACTGAAAAAGGTGAATTTATTATGGGGAACAAGGGAATGGCAGGTGAGTTGAATAGGTATTTTGGATCTGTCTTCACTAAGGAGGACACAAACAATCTTCCTGATATAGTAGTGGCCAGAGGATCTGAGGTGACAGAGGAACTGAAGGAAATCCACATTAGGCAGGAAATGGTGTTGGGTAGACTGATGGGACTGAAGGCTGATAAATCCCCAGGGCCTGATGGTTTGCATCCCAGGGTATTTAAGGAAGTGGCTCTAGAAATCGTGGATGCATTGGTGATAATTTTCCAATGTTCTATAGACTCAGGATCAGTTCCTATGGATTGGAGGGTAGCTAATGTTATCCCACTTTTTATGAAAGGCGGGAGAGAGAAAACAGGGAATTATAGACCAGTTAGCCTGACATCGGTGGTGGGGAAGATGCTGGAGTCAATTATAAAAGATGAAATAGCCGCACATTTGGATAGCAGTAACAGGATCGGTCCGAGTCAGCATGGATTTACGAAGGGGAAATCATGCTTGACTAATCTTCTGGAATTTTTTGAAGATGTAACTAGGAAAATGGACAAGGGAGAGCCAGAGGATGTAGTGTACCTGGACTTTCAGAAAGCATTTGATAAGGTCCCACATGGGAGATTAGTGGGCAAAATTAGGGCACATGGTATTGAGGGAGAGTGCTGACATGGATAGAAATTTGGTTGGCAGACAGGAAACAAAGAGTAGGGATTAACAGGTCCCTTTCAGAATGGCAGGCAGTGACTAGGGTGGTAGTGCAAGGCTCGGTGCTGGGACCGCAGCTATTTACAATAAAAATCAATGATTTGGATGAAGGGATTCAAAGTAACATTAGCAAATTTGCAGATGACACAAAGCTGGCTGGCAGTGTGAACTGTGAGGAGGATGCTATGAGAATGCAGGGTGACTTGGACAGGTTGGGTGAGTGGGCAGATGCATGGCAGATGAAGTTTAATATGGATAAATGTGAGGTTATCCACTTTGGTATCAAAAACAGGAAGGCAGATTACTATCTAAATGGCGTCAAGTTGGGAAAAGGGGAAGTACAATGGGATCAGGGGGTCCTTGTTCATCAGTCTATGAAAGTAAGCATGCAGGTACAGCAGGCAGTGAAGAAAGCGAATGGCATGTTGGCCTTTATAACAAGAGGAGTCGAGTATAGGAGCAAAGAGGTCCTTCTGCAGTTGTAAAGAGCCCTAGTGAGACCACACCTGGAGTATTGTGTGCAGTTTTTGTCCCCTAATTTGAGCAAGGACATTCTTGCTATTGAGGGAGTGCAGCGTAGGTTTACAAGGTAATTCCCGGGATGGCGGGACTGTCATATGCTGAGAGAATGGAGCAGCTGGGCTTGTACACTCTGGAGTTTAGAAGGATGAGAGGGAATCTCATTGAAACATATAAGATTGTTAAGGGTTTGGACACGCTAGAGGCATGTTCCCGATTTTGGGGGAGTCCAGAACCAGGGGCCATAGTTTAAGAATAAGGGGTAAGCCATTTAGAACGGAGATGAGGAAACACTTTTTCTCACAGAGAGTTGTGAGTCTGTGGAATTCTCTGCCTCAGAGGGTGGTGGAGGCAGGTTCTCTGGATGCTTTCATGAGAGAGCTAGATAGGACTCTTAAAGATAGTGGAGTCAGGGGATATGGGGAGAAGGCAGGAACGGGGTACTGATTGGGGATGATCAGCCATGATCACATTGAATGGCGGTGCTGGCCCGAAGGGCTGAATGGCCTACTTCTGCACCTATTGTCTATTGACTATTGTCTGTTATCTCTATGATTATGAATCGTTTTTTCCAGATACCAGATCCATTCCAAAATAGCAATTGCATTTGTGACAGGGATTATGTCATCCAGCAGGCTTCATAAAAATAACGGGAAGATGGCAGAGTGGGTAAAACATGAAGTAAATCAGAAACCAATGCTGACTTGATTTCAGGACTGGTAAGGTGGAGCCCAGTAATGCATTTGACACATAATACTAAACCTCAGGCAACTGGCCTCATCTCCATCAACCAGAAAGAAAATCCAACACTACCTGAACGGATTACTATTGTCTTGGAGGTTGGTTGTCGATTGGTTTTTATTGACTGTCGCTTCAATTATAGAAAGGCTTGTGCTTTCTGAAGCGGAGGAGTTCAGAGAATGCCATGCTGAAGTGGTCAAGGTCTTTGGCTTGGTGTCAAGACTTCTGTCAAAGACATTATGCTGCCAGAGACATGTAGGAACAAGGAACTGCAGATTTTGGTTCACACAAAAGGACAAAGTGCAAGAGTAACTCGATGGGTCAGGCAGCATCTCTGGAGAAGAAGTCTGAAGAAGGATCCC
Source organism: Malacoraja senta (assembly GCA_038087875.1). Lineage (NCBI taxonomy): Eukaryota > Metazoa > Chordata > Chondrichthyes > Rajiformes > Rajidae > Malacoraja > Malacoraja senta. The sequence goes on from CM075977.1 coordinate 131,523,259, forward strand.
GACCCGAAACTTCACCTATCCATCACTTTGTGTCCTTTTGTTCTCTCAGACATTAGAAGGCATTCCCCAGAGCACAGCTTGACTGCAAGAATGAGCTGAGGATAAGAGCATTAACGCTGAGCAAATTGAAGGCCCGTTTGTCTGAATGGTTAGAGTTTTGGAGTTTATAACATTTATTTGAAGATTAGCAGGATTCTTCGGTCCCTTTGCCCTGGTTAATATTCACACCTCTTTCAACATTATTAAAATAGATTAATTGGTTACTTTTTTTTACTGTTTTGGGTGATCTACCTTGAAAACACTATCAGTCTACAGATCAACAAGGACTATACTTCAAAAACAATTCAATGCATCAGAAACATATTAAAGTAGTGCTTTATAAATGCAAGATATTTCATTTAATAAAGAATAACCCAACTTCTGTGGAGTGGTTGAAAAAGAATAATATGAAATGAATGAGATATAAACTGTTTGCAATGTCCTCAGGTTATTTTAATTGGTTTCCTTGACAGATTGCCCAAGCCAATTTGTACGCCTTCCCTAAAGGCATTTACTGTCCCTTGGTCTAAACCAGATGTTTCCAAACTGGAAAGACATACACCTCTTCCCCAGGCAGGCAATGTTTCAAGGATTAGAAAATGATTATGTCTGTTTTTACTCTATGCTTGACAAGGTAAATAAGATTGTTCAAATACGGTGCTGTCAACATAAAATACCAAATGCTCATGACTCCTCCTCACAAGTCAGCTTTTCTCTGATTTTTTGCTTGTGGCTTACAAGAGGAACATGAGAGGCAAAATTAATGATAGATGCTTTGCATTTGATCTCCCCATTCACCAGTATCCCAGCACAAGTAGCCTGAGCTGAGCAGCCAGATGCACTTTGCATTCAGCCCCTTAGGTTTACAGCAGCATAATTAGTATAGCCACATGTATTTGAATGATTCAGCTGCCTTTATCATTGTTAATAATTGATTTCTACTAGGTAAAAGTGAATTACTTGTTTTTTTAATGATGGTATATTTTGATCATTTAATTCCAACACTGTTGTTACATGTCTTCCCTCATTATAAAAGACATCTAAAATTACATCGGAAAGGCCTTTAACATCAAGGATATGGTTGTACTATCGGTGTGATTGATTGTGTGAAAGATACAGCATGGAAACAGGCCCTTCGGACAAACAAATCCACGTTGACCATCAATCACCCATTTACACTAGTTCTATGATAAATCTCTTGAGATTCCCCAGAAAAAATGCATACCTTGAACTTCCACTATCACACTTTAAATTATCCCATTTTCCAGACATCCTTTGTTGCAAACAACCTACTCCAATCAATGTTTGCAAGCTCCTGTCTCACACGATCAAAGTGGGCATTGCCCCAACTTAGAACTTTAACTTGTAGACAAGATCTATCTGTATGTATAACTATATTAAAGCTAATAAAACTGTGGTTGCTGGTCCTAAAACTATAGCCCACCAACTCTTCAGTCACTTGCCCAGCCCATTCCCTTAGACAAGGTCAAACTTTGTCCTCTCCATTATCAGGCCTCTACGTATTGTCTGAGGAAGCTTCACTGAATATACTGGACACATTCCACCCCACCTAAGCCCATAGTATTTTTCACATCACAACATACCAATTGCTGGACACTTTGAATTCCCCTCCCATTCCCACGCTGATCTTTCTGTCCTGGGCCTCCTACTTTGTCAGAGTGAGGCCCAGTGCAAATTGGAGGAACAGCACCTCAAATTTCGCTTGGGTAGCTTACACCCTTCTTCTTCATGCGCTTGAGGCAGCAGAAGTCTGCAGCAGGATGATGACATCCGGTTCGACATCCGTAGGTGCCCGCCCTAAAAAAGGCGCCAAGCTGTGGCGCTGCTGCTGTCTCGGTTTGTTGTTGTTCGCCTGACTGAGGTCAGTTGACAGGGCTCGACAGGAGTTTGCAAGTCACAGGGAGAATGTACGAATTCCGTACAGATAGTATCCGTAGTCAGGATCAATCCTGGGTCTCTGCCGCTATAAGGCAGCAACTCTACCGCTGCACCACCATGCCGCCCAAATGCCATAATTTAAATCTTAGCCAATAGTCTACATAAATTGAGCAGTTACATAGAAACATAGAAACATAGAAAATAGGTGCAGGAGGAGGCCATTCGGCCCTTCAAGCCAGCACCGCCATTCATTATGATCATGGCTGATCGTCCCCTATCAATAACTCGTGCCTGCCTTCTCCCCATATCCCTTGACTCCACTAGCCGCTAGAGCTCTATCTAACTCTCTCTTAAATCCATCCAGTGACTTGGCCTCCACTGCCCTCTGTGGCAGGGAATTCCATAAATTCACAACTCTCTGGGTGAAAATGTTTGTTCTCACCTCAGTCTTAAATGACCTCCCCTTTATTCTAAGACTGTGGCCCCTGGTTCTAGACTCGCCCAACATTGGGAATATTTTTCCTGCATCTAGCTTGTCCAGTCCTTTTTATAATTTTGTATGTTTCTATAAGATTCCCCCTCATCCTTCTAAACTCCAGTGAATACAAGCCTAGTCTTTTCAATCTTTCCTCATATGACAGGCCCGCCATCTCAGGGATCAATCTCGTGAACCTACGCTGCACTGCCTCATTCACAAGGATGTCCTTCCTCAAATTAAGACCAAAACTGTACACAATACTCCAGATGTGGTCTCACCAGAGCCCTATACAACTGCAGAAGAACCTCTTTACTCCTATACTGAAATCCTCTTGTTATGAAGGCCAACATTCCATTAGCTTTCTTCACTGCCTGCTGTACCTGTAAGTCAACTTTCAGTGACCGGTGTACAAGGACGCCCAGGTCTCGCTGCACCTCCCCCTTACCTAACCTAACCCCATTCAGATAATAATCTGCCCCCTTGTTTTTGCCGCATTTATCTATATTATAATGCATCTGCCACGCATCTGCCCACTCACTCAACCTGTCCAGGTGACCCTGCAACCTCCTAACATCCTCTTCACAGTTCACACTGCCACCCAGCTTTGTGTCATCCGCAAACTTGCTAGTGTTGCTCCTAATTCCCTCTTCCAAATCATTAATATATATGGTAAACAGTTGCGGCCCCCCACACCGAGCCTTGCGGCAATCCACTCGCTACTGCTTGCCATTCTGAAAAGGACCCGTTCACTCCTACTCTTTGCTTCCGGTCTGCCAACCAATTTTCTATCCATGTCAACACCCTACCCCCAATACCATGTGCTCTAATTTTAGTCACCAGTCTCCCGTGCGGGAACTTATCAAAGGCTTTCTGAAAGTCTAGATACACTACATCCACTGGCACCCCTTCATCCATTTTACTTGTCACATCCTCAAAAAATTCCAGAAGATTAGTCAAGCAGGATTTCCCTTTCATAAATCCATGTTGACTTGAACTAATCCTTTTACTGCTATCCAAATGCCCCATTATTACCTCTTTAATAATTGACTCCAGCATCTTTCCCACCACCGAAGTAAGTCTAACTGGTCTGTAATTCCCCGTTTTCTCTCTCGCTCCTTTCTTGAAAAGTGGGATAACATTAGCTATCCTCCAATCCACAGGAACTGATCCTGAATCTATTAAACATTGGAAAATGATCACCAATGCGTCCACTATTTCTAGAGCCACCTCCCTGAGGACCCTGGGATGCAGACCTTCAGATCCAGGGGATTTATCATCCTTCAGTCACATTAGCCTACCCAATACTATTTCTTGCCTAATGAAAATTTATTTCAGTTGATTGAGTTATTCAGGTATCTTATTTGATTTTACTTCAACATCACTTCAACTTTAATGAAAATTAAGTGGATTTCGTGTTATATGGGTGCTGCTGCTATAATACCACCCAGATGGAGTACCACTGTTATCCCACCTTAAATAACTCCAAAAATGAACATGAAACAATAATATTTCTCATTACATCTGCCATTTATTAAATATTTAAAGTGACATTATAGTGTCTACCACAAGGATATTTGTGCGAAGAATAGACACAAAATGCTGGAGTAACTCAGCAGGACAGGCAGCATCTTTGGAGAGAAGGATGGGTGATGTTTCGGGTCGAGACCCTTCTTCAGACTGACTTCAGGGGGGAGGGAAATAGATAGATAAGGAAGTGTGAAGGTGTGAAAGGGCAAAGGGAGTGAGATTAAGGACAATGTAGAATATATCAGTGTAAACTGGGAGAAGGTAAAAACAAAGCAAACAGAGATAAAATGTAGTTGGAGACAGTAACACTGGTCGGAGAACTGGGATGGAGAGGGAAAGCAAGGGTTATTTGAAGTTAGCAAAGTCAACGTTCATACCGCTGGGGGGTAAGCTGGGGTTCATGTTGTCGACCTCCTGTTTTCTCTGGGTGCTCCAGTTTCCACCCACACTCCAAAGACGTACAGGATGCAGGTAAATTGCCGTATGTAAATTGTAAATTGTCCCTTGTATGTACGATAGTGCTAGTTTACGGGGCGATCACTGGTTGGCAGGGACTCTGTGGGCTGAAGGGCCTGTTTCCACCCTGTATCTCTAAAGCTAAAGTAAAGTCTAAAGGCAACAGAGATTCGAATTGTTGATTAGTTGGAACAAAGCCAAAATGAATCCCCAAGTATATTCTTGGTGCTTTTTGAATTCTTTTGAACAATGACATTGCAATCATATTTTGTTAATTCTGCCAACTGAGACATTTTCCCACAGAGATTTGATGGTCAAAGCTGCAATTTCACTATAGGTCAGCAAGCATCAATTTGGTTAAATATGCACACTTCTGACAGCGTAGATGTGCACCAATTTAAAGCATTCGAGGACTTAATCCAAATTGACATTACGGTGACAAAGGTTATCCACTTTGGCGGCAAAAACAAGGGGGCAGATTATTATCTCAATGGGGTTAGGTTAGGTAAGGGGGAGGTACAGCGAGACCTGGGCGTCCTTGTAAACCGGTCACTGAAAGTTGGCTTGCAGGTACAGCAGGCAGTGAAGAAAGCTAATGGAATGTTGGCCTTCATAACAAGAGGATTTCAATATAGGAGTAAAGAGGTTCTTCTGCAGTTGTATAGGGCTCTGGTAAGACCACATCTGGAGTATTGTGTACAGTTTTGGTCTCCTAATTTGAGGAAGGACATCCTTGTGATTGAGGCAGTGCAGCGTAGGTTCACGAGATTGATCCCTGGGATGGCGGGACTGTCATATGAGGAAAGATTGAAAAGACTAGGCTTTCATTCACTGGAGTTGAGAAGGATGAGGGGGAATTTTATAGAAACATATAAAATTATAAAAGGACTGGACAAGCTAGATGCAAGGAAAATGTTCCCAATGTTGGGCAAGTCCAGAACCAGGGGCCACAGTCTTAGAATAAAGGGGAGGTCATTTAAGACTGAGGTGAGAAACAACGTTTTCACCCAGAGAGTTGTGAATTTGTGGAATTCCCTGCCACAGAGGGCAGTGGAGGCCAAATCACTGGATGGATTTAAGAGAGAGTTAGATAGAGCTCTAGGGGCTAGTGGAGTCAAGGGATATGGGGAGAAGGCAGGCACGGGTTATTGATAGGGGACGATCAGCCATGACCACAATGAATGGCGGTGCTGGCTCGAAGGGCTGAATGGCCTCCTCCTGCACCTATTTTCTATGTTTCTATGTTTCTATGTTTCTATGACATTGAAAATGCAATAAAAGAGAATGCTACATTGAAACACCCATTATGTTGTGAAGTACAGAAATAAATTCTGTGCCTTGACCAATATTTGATTCATCACCTCCTTCTAAAATCAATAATATATTTTATTGGGTGGAACCACCAGGTGGCACCAGCAATGGCTGCCTCATCAACAGTCTGTCTGTCCCTTTCTTCTTTGTTGCTTTTTGGTATGTGTTAAATGTATGTTTTTAGTGTCTTTAGCTTGTTTTATGTGGGGGTGGGGAAGGGGGTTGGGAGAAACTTGTTCTAATCTGTTACCTCGACAGAGATGCGATCTTTTTCCGTATCGTATCTCCGTTTACACTGCAGCCTAACATCGAGGAGTTGGCGGCCTTTGCTGGAGACCGACCAGGAGCTCCACCGCGGGACTTGCAGATTTACCATCGTGGAGCCCGTGATCCCTTGGCCAGGGATTGACCTCTGAGCTCTACTGCGGGTCCCTGCGGGACTTTAACATCATGGAGTCCGCGGTCTCTGGTCAGAGACCGACTTTTGGAATTCCAAGCCGCAGGAACTTCGACCGCCCCGACGCGGGAGCTTTGGTAGCCCCGACGCAGGGGCTTCCGCCGCCAGCTATGGGAACTTCAATCGCCCCGACGGATGGTTCGACTGCCCCGACCGCGGGAGAAGAATGAAGGAAGAAGATTGGACTTTATGGCCTTCCATCGCAGTGAGGAATGTGGGGAGTCCGCTGTGATGGATGTTTATCTTAACTTTTATGTAGTTGTGTCGTTGCTTTTTTTGGTATAGCTGTATGGTAACTTGCATATCACTGTACCTTAATTGGTACATGTGACAATAAAAGACCTTTGAAACCTTTGAAAACACTATGAGTTATCCCAAGTTTGTGAAAGGCACGATAATAACACACTTTTATATTATCAGTATTTTATAGTAAAGTGTTGACCTAAGCATGAAAGTACACCTTCACAAACCCCGACTACAGGATCAGCAAGTTAACAAAATGAAAGTTTTTTTTCTGGCTTTTTATTAGGAATCTGTCATCTGAAATACAAATGAACAAGCCGATTTTTAAAGCAATGAATAGAATAGAATAGAATAGAATAGAATGCCTTTTAGTGCCATTCAAACAGACAAGGTTTGAACGAAATTTCATTCCTACAGTCTGGACATTACAAAAAAAAAACAAGACACACACTTAACACAATTTACACAAACATCCATCACAGTGAATCTCCAACATCTCCTCACTGTGATGGAAGGTAAAAGTCTTATCTCTTCCCTTTGTTCTTCTCCCGCGGTCCAGCAGTCCAACTGCAGCGTCGAGGCGACTGGGGCTCACGATGTTAAAGCCCCCGGCGGGCGATGGTAAGTCCTGCGGCCGTTTAAGCCGCGCAGGGCGATGTTAGGCCCCGCTCCAAGTCATTTAAACCCCGCGAATCCGGCGGGAGAAGTTGCCGCTGCGGTAGCTCCGAAAAGCAGTCTCCCACCAGGGACCCGCGAGCTCCCGATGGTACCGTCCACCGGGCCTGCGGCCGGAGTCTCCGAAGTTCCGAAGTCGGGTCACAGCAGTGCGCCACCACAGCTCTCCCCGTTCCAAAGTCGGCCAGCTCAGCGATGGCGAGTCCGCAGGCTCCACGATGTTAGGCCCAACGACACCAGAGACCCGATAGGGAAAAGTCGGGTCCCCGTCCAGGGAAGAGATTAAACGGTCCCCCCCCCCCCCACACACACACATTTACACAGCTAAAAAATAATAAAAACTAGAATCAAAAACATACATTTAACGGGGCAAAAATTAAAAAAAAGACAGACGGACTGCAGTCGAGCCGCTGCCGTTAGGTGCCGCCACACTCCAGACATAAAGATGAACTCGTAATTAAGAGAAATTGGTTCAAGGTTGTTCATGTCTCAGGATTGATTAACATTTATGAATCAGTGGAGACCTGGAGAGGGACCTTTAGTACCATGGAAATCATTGACTTAAACGATTGAGAAAGTTAGATCCGTTGAAGACTATGGATATCAAATGAATAGCTCTTTGGCAGGCAATGCGTAAATCCCATTATCTGTTACTGATTACCAGGAGATAAACCTTATCTGTTACTGATTACCAGGAGATAAACACAACTATTTAACACCCTCCCAGCTAACATACTCCATGCATTGACTGATGTCTTGAGACTTTTCTAAATTTGCATTATGCATATGTTTATATGGTACAGTACAGACATGGAAATAATCAGTTTGGAAAATATTCTATGACATAATTAGTGTTTGATTATAAAACACAAAAGTTTAAAATAATGTGTAATAATACAACATATGTATTTTTTAAATCTCTGATTAAGCACCAACTACCAAATTATTTGAGAGTGCAACATGCCAAATCATGTAGTATTATAAAAATCTTTAAATTTCAAAACAATAAAATAATTTCATTTTTGTTATCATTCTCTTTTATTGCCATTATTCCAATTCTAGATGTATGAAATGACTGAACTAACATTTTTCATGTAAATATTCAGTGAAGATAAGAAAAGGCTTTATAATTCTTCATAATCCCTTAGATAGAAATTGCCAACCAGAAGGAGTGTACCAGAAGGAGGGTCTGATGAAGGGTCTCAACCCGAAATGTCACCCATTCCTTTTATCCAGAGTAACGCTGAATTACTCCAGCATGTTGTGTCTATCTTCGGTGTAAACCAGCATCTACAGTTCCTTCCTACTCACCTGTAATCTACTACAGATCATTTTGTGTGTTCTCATTGTTTTCTCATTATGATTGCTATGTAATCATATTGCATAATGATAAACAATAGATTTTACATTAACAGGAATGATGACCTTTTACTTTTAATTTGTCAGATTTTTTTGAACCATTTATAAAACTTGAGAATTACTTCTAACATTTGCCAGCTGATTATTAGTAAACTGATAAACTGATTTGGAGATGTAATTACGTAAGGAATGAAGACTTTTTACTCTTAATTTGTCAGATGTTTTTTTATCAGGCCAATTAATTTGACATTCATTGAAAATAAATTACAGGCCAATTTGTAATACCATGGCAGACTGGCAGGGATATACTTTCAACCTCATTCATACAAGTTTTGAATTACTTCTAACATTTGCCATCTGATTATTAGTTTACATAAAGGATTAGTAAGGTGGAAAATCAAATAACACAGTAATTACTGTCAAAGATAGCTCTCAAGGCCAGAGCAAAAGTTTCTACACCAAAAATTAAAACAATTTTATTTTATTTTTTATTTTTTTTATTTAACGTTTATTTAACCAGGAGAAGTCTCATTGAGATTAAAAATCTCTTTTACAAGAGAGTCCTGGCCAAGACAGGCAGCAGCACAGTTCCACAGTTACAGACAATAATTTAAAAACAACAGAGAACATATAAATAGAATATAGACAATGAAGTGGAATGTTTAACCTTAACCTTTGGCATACCTTTATTGTTAAGAAAAAGAATGTATACGTTTTAAAGATGCTGTCTGCATCACAGAATGAAATGAGAATTAAATCTAAAGATATATAATGAAAAATAGAATGTGCATGTGTCTGTACATAGCTCAGTAACAAGAAAATGTAGAAATCTGAAATTCTGTATGCATCTTAGGTTCAGTGTTTGATGAGTTATTTTTCATGAATCTGGGGCAAGAGCTGTAATGTGGAGATATAAGTATGGTGGAACAGTTTGAAAGATTTTAGAAGTTAGGAGGACCTAAAACACTTGTATTGTTCCACTGAAAATGAATAAGAATGCAATCAAAATTATAGCTGATTCTTTTTTTTAAAAATCCAGCTAAATTAATTAACAATCGTGTTTATTTTTTTAATCATCCATGATTTAAATATAGATATTAAAAGATAAACATTCTAATGTGCATTTACATAATGGTCAAAAAGAATATTTAGTAGAAGCATATCCTCGTGATCACGCCAAAATACTCAAGAGAATACACTCATAGCAATTTTAGCACAACGCAAAGATAAATTCAATATCCATCCATATATCTATCTATCTCTATAATTATAAAACTATGATCTTGGATGTGTGTGTGTGTGTGTGTGTGTGTGTGTGTGTGTGTGTGTGTGTGTGTGTGTGTGTGTGTGTGTGTGTGTGTGTGTGAGTGTGTGTGTGTGTGTGTGTGTACAATCATGTCTGCTCGAATAAACGACGCTCTAACGGTAAAAAAATTAGATATTCCTGTAACGTGTTATCCCGTGGAGTCCGAAATTTCCTCATCTGAAAAAATCATGCATTATTTCTTGATAATCAAAATCAAAATGTTCAAAAATTTCAAATAACTTTGAAAATAAACGAGCTGATGACATCACAATGGGTCTGCTCTGCGCAGCATGTGTGCACTGTTTTCCACACGTAGCCTGCTGCGCACTGTTTTCCAAGCACTGCGAGTTTCGTCATCCCCCCCGAACTCGCAGTCATTTGATCGCCGCCCGCTCGCCGTGGCCCCGCCCGCTCGCTGTCGGCCGTGCTCGGCAGGCCGTCCGCACCACCCGCACCCAGCCGCCCTCGACCCCGGGCTCTGGATTGAAGCTGCTGAACACACAGTCCTTTGGTTGACGTGCGCACCTCTGCCCGCTGCCCACTGCCCGCTCCCCGCTCCCTTCCTCCCTGCTCCCTTCCTCCTCTCCCCCCACCTCCTCACCCCCCCTCATCCTTTCCCCCCCATTTCCACTCCCCCCTCCTCCTCTCCCCACCTCCTCCTCTCCCCACCTCCTCCTCTCCCCCTTCTCTCCCATCCCCTCCTCTCCCCTCCACTGGCCACTCTCCCCCCTCCTCTCCCCCTCCATTCTCCCCCTCTCCCCCCATTCCCTCCTTTTCCCTCCCTCTTTTTCCCCCTCTTCCACCCTCCTCTTCCCACCTCTTCCCCCCTCTTTCCCCCATCTTCCCCCCTATTCTCCCCCCTCTTTCCCCCACCTTTTCCCTCCCTTCCCCCCTCTTTCCCCCTCTCTTCCCCCCTCTTCCCCCCTTCCCAACCCCTCTTCCCCCTCCCCTCTCCCCCCTCTTCCCAGCCAGCTTCCCCCTCTTTCTCCGCCCCTCTTTCCCCTCCCTCTTTCTCCTCCCGTCTTCTTCCCCCCGCCTCTTTCCCCCCGCCTCTTTCCCCCGCCTCTTTCCCCAGCCTCTTTCCCCCCCTATCTCCCCACCCTCTTTCTCCCCGCTGTTCCCCTCCTCATTCCCCCCCTTATTCCCCCCCTCATTCCCCCCTCTTCCCCCACTCTTACCCCCCCTTTCCCCCTCTTCCTTCCCCCTTCTGCCCTTCTTTCCCCCCTCTTTCCCCTCCTGTTCCCCCCACCTCTTCCCCCTTCTTCCCCCCCTCTTTCCCATTGTTCTCATTGTTTTCTCATTATGATTGCTATGTAATCATATTGCATAATGATAAACAATAGATTTTACATTAACAGGAATGATGACCTTTTACTTTTAATTTGTCAGATTTTTTTGAACCATTTATAAAACTTGAGAATTACTTCTAACATTTGCCAGCTGATTATTAGTAAACTGATAAACTGATTTGGAGATGTAATTACGTAAGGAATGAAGACTTTTTACTCTTAATTTGTCAGATGTTTTTTTATCAGGCCAATTAATTTGACATTCATTGAAAATAAATTACAGGCCAATTTGTAATACCATGGCAGACTGGCAGGGATATACTTTCAACCTCATTCATACAAGTTTTGAATTACTTCTAACATTTGCCATCTGATTATTAGTTTACATAAAGGATTAGTAAGGTGGAAAATCAAATAACACAGTAATTACTGTCAAAGATAGCTCTCAAGGCCAGAGCAAAAGTTTCTACACCAAAAATTAAAACAATTTTATTTTATTTTTTATTTTTTTTATTTAACGTTTATTTAACCAGGAGAAGTCTCATTGAGATTAAAAATCTCTTTTACAAGAGAGTCCTGGCCAAGACAGGCAGCAGCACAGTTCCACAGTTACAGACAATAATTTAAAAACAACAGAGAACATATAAATAGAATATAGACAATGAAGTGGAATGTTTAACCTTAACCTTTGGCATACCTTTATTGTTAAGAAAAAGAATGTATACGTTTTAAAGATGCTGTCTGCATCACAGAATGAAATGAGAATTAAATCTAAAGATATATAATGAAAAATAGAATGTGCATGTGTCTGTACATAGCTCAGTAACAAGAAAATGTAGAAATCTGAAATTCTGTATGCATCTTAGGTTCAGTGTTTGATGAGTTATTTTTCATGAATCTGGGGCAAGAGCTGTAATGTGGAGATATAAGTATGGTGGAACAGTTTGAAAGATTTTAGAAGTTAGGAGGACCTAAAACACTTGTATTGTTCCACTGAAAATGAATAAGAATGCAATCAAAATTATAGCTGATTCTTTTTTTTAAAAATCCAGCTAAATTAATTAACAATCGTGTTTATTTTTTTAATCATCCATGATTTAAATATAGATATTAAAAGATAAACATTCTAATGTGCATTTACATAATGGTCAAAAAGAATATTTAGTAGAAGCATATCCTCGTGATCACGCCAAAATACTCAAGAGAATACACTCATAGCAATTTTAGCACAACGCAAAGATAAATTCAATATCCATCCATATATCTATCTATCTCTATAATTATAAAACTATGATCTTGGATGTGTGTGTGTGTGTGTGTGTGTGTGTGTGTGTGTGTGTGTGTGTGTGTGTGTGTGTGTGTGTGTGTGTGTGTGTGTGTGAGTGTGTGTGTGTGTGTGTGTGTACAATCATGTCTGCTCGAATAAACGACGCTCTAACGGTAAAAAAATTAGATATTCCTGTAACGTGTTATCCCGTGGAGTCCGAAATTTCCTCATCTGAAAAAATCATGCATTATTTCTTGATAATCAAAATCAAAATGTTCAAAAATTTCAAATAACTTTGAAAATAAACGAGCTGATGACATCACAATGGGTCTGCTCTGCGCAGCATGTGTGCACTGTTTTCCACACGTAGCCTGCTGCGCACTGTTTTCCAAGCACTGCGAGTTTCGTCATCCCCCCCGAACTCGCAGTCATTTGATCGCCGCCCGCTCGCCGTGGCCCCGCCCGCTCGCTGTCGGCCGTGCTCGGCAGGCCGTCCGCACCACCCGCACCCAGCCGCCCTCGACCCCGGGCGCGGTGGATTGAAGCTGCTGAACACACAGTCCTTTGGTTGACGTGCGCACCTCTGCCCGCTGCCCACTGCCCGCTCCCCGCTCCCTTCCTCCCTGCTCCCTTCCTCCTCTCCCCCCACCTCCTCACCCCCCCTCATCCTTTCCCCCCATTTCCACTCCCCCCTCCTCCTCTCCCCACCTCCTCCTCTCCCCACCTCCTCCTCTCCCCCTTCTCTCCCATCCCCTCCTCTCCCCTCCACTGGCCACTCTCCCCCCTCCTCTCCCCCTCCATTCTCCCCCTCTCCCCCCATTCCCTCCTTTTCCCTCCCTCTTTTTCCCCCTCTTCCACCCTCCTCTTCCCACCTCTTCCCCCCTCTTTCCCCCATCTTCCCCCCTATTCTCCCCCCTCTTTCCCCCACCTTTTCCCTCCCTTCCCCCCTCTTTCCCCCTCTCTTCCCCCCTCTTCCCCCCTTCCCAACCCCTCTTCCCCCTCCCCTCTCCCCCCTCTTCCCAGCCAGCTTCCCCCTCTTTCTCCGCCCCTCTTTCCCCTCCCTCTTTCTCCTCCCGTCTTCTTCCCCCCGCCTCTTTCCCCCCGCCTCTTTCCCCCGCCTCTTTCCCCAGCCTCTTTCCCCCCCTATCTCCCCACCCTCTTTCTCCCCGCTGTTCCCCTCCTCATTCCCCCCCTTATTCCCCCCCTCATTCCCCCCTCTTCCCCCACTCTTACCCCCCCTTTCCCCCTCTTCCTTCCCCCTTCTGCCCTTCTTTCCCCCCTCTTTCCCCTCCTGTTCCCCCCACCTCTTCCCCCTTCTTCCCCCCCTCTTTCCCCATCCTCTGTCCCCCTATCCTCCCCCCTCTTCCCCCCTCTCCACCCCCCATCTCCCCACCCACTTTCTCCCCCCTGTTCTCCCTTGTTCCCACCTCTTCACCCGTCTTACCCACACTCTTCTCACCCCCTTTTACCCCTCTTCCCCCTCTCTCCCCCCCATCTCCCCACCCACTTTCTCCCCATGTTCCCCCCCTCTTTCCCCCCCTCTTCCCCCCATCTTACCCATACTCTTCCCACCCGCTATCCCCCCCTCTTCCCCCCTCTTTCCCCCCTCTCCCCCCCTTCTTTCCCCACACTCTTACCCCCCTCTTCCCCCCCTCTCTCTCTCTGCCCTCTCTCTCTCTACCCTCTCTCTCTCTGCCCCCTCTCTCTCCATCTCTCTCTCTCTGCCCCTCTCTCTCTCTCTGCCCCTATCTTTGTCCCTGCCCTTCTCTCTCAATCTCTCTGCCCCTCTCTCTCTCTCTCTGCCCCTCTCTCTTTCTCTCTCTGCCCCTCTCTCTCTCTCTGCCCCTCTGTGTCTCTGCCCCTCTGTGTCTCTGCCCCTCTCTCTGTGTCTCTTCCCCTCTCTTTGTGTCTCTGCCCCTTCTCTCTCTACCCCACTCCTCTCCCTCTCTAAACACGCCTGTGAGTTGGGGGCCATGCATGAGTGGATAGGGCAGGGATGGGGTAAAAGGAGCGAATGAATAATATGAATATAATATCAAGGGGGGTGGTTAGTGTGTGTGGGGGAGGTTAGTGTGTGTGTGGGGGAGTGTTTAGTGTGTGTGTGTGTGTGTGTGTGTGAGGGGTGGTTAGTGTGTGTGACGCTGCAGGCTGCTCCACCCCCCCCCCCACACACAATGGGTCCCACTTGGTCTAGTTAACTGTTAAAACTTTGATCTTGGATGTGTGTGTGTGTGTGTGTGTGTGTGTGTGTGTGTGTGTGTGTGTGTGTGTGTGTGTGTGTGTGTGTGTGTGTGTGTGTGTGTGTGTGTGTGTGTGTGTGTGTGTGTGTGTGCGTGCGTGCGTGCGTGCGTGCGTGTGTGCGTGCGTGCGTGCATGCGTGCGTGTGTGTGTGTGCGTGTGTGTGTAATCACTTCTCGAAGAAAACGACACAATAACAGTAAAATATTTACATATTTCAGTAGAGATTTCCCCCCTGGAGTCCAAAAGCGCCGTACTGAAAAATTCATGCTTTATTTCTCGAGTTATTAATGAAAATGTTCAAAAATCTGAAAAAACTTTGAAAAAAATCCGTCTGCCTTTGGCTGATGATGTCACAATGGGTCTGCGCCATCATGCTTGCACTGCGAGTGATGTCACCCCCCAACCCGCCCTCCTCCTTTGGTTGATGCCCGCTCCACGCTGGCTGCTCCCTGCTGGCTGCTTCCCGCTGGCTGCTCCCTGCTCCCTGCTGCTCCCTGCTCCCCAGCCGTCCACCCCGCTCCCCTCCTCATCTCCCCTCCTCCTCTCCCCCCCTGCTCCTCTCCCCCCTCCTCCCCTCTACTCCTCTCTCCCCCCCTCCTCTGCCCCCTCTGTTCCCCCCTCCTCTCCTCCCTACTCTCCCCCTCCTCTCCACTCCCTCCTATCCCATACCCCTCCCCTCTCTCCAATCCCCCTCCCCTCCCCCCTTCCCCATCCCCTGCTCTCCCACCCCCCCTCTCTACCCCTCCTCTCCCCCTCCTCTTATGTGTGTGTGGGTTTGTGTGTTGTAGATCAGTGTCACTCATGTTATGAGTCATGCTGTAGCTCCGCCCACAGGTTTAATAGAAAGCCTTCTTTCCTTTTCTTCCCCAGTCTTGAGTTATTTGTTAAAGTGAAGTTACCTCTGCTGTATTGCTAATACAAGTCTTTGGATCTTAATCACTGGATGTAAGTTAATTCATTCCAACAACATGGTGTCAGAAAACTCGGACTCATTCCTTGCCTAATTATATTGCTTTTATTTTAATTTGTTATTTTAACCGGTATATGTTCTACTACGGCTGCTGCTCTCAGAAAACCGGAGATCCTGGTGTTTGACGAAGACCTCGCAGAATGGTAGCATATATTTGAAGAAGATTTCACCATTTACATAGACGCAGCTCACCTGGCTGCTGCTGTAGGTGTTCGTGCCTCAATTCTCCTTAATCTAGCAGGCACAGAAGCTGCTCGACGTGCCAGAAGATTTCATTATGAACCAGCTAGGTTTGACCTGGCTGGTGCCCATATTGCTCCCCTGAATCTATCTGGGATGCCGACTGCTTGCTACGCAAATTCCGACAGTTATGTGAGTTACGAACCAATTTAGTTATGGAGAGACACTTGTTTTTTCATGAAACCAGAGACATGGCGAACCTGTTGAAACGTATGTTAGTGCTTTGAAGCACATTGCCAGCGTGCGCTTTTGGTGATTTATGTGACAGCTTAGTCCATGACCGTCTGGTCTATGGTGTCCGCAATGATAAATTACAGGATGAATTACTGCGCGATACTGAACTTACTCAAGAGACTTCTGAAAACTGCTGCAGCATTGCTGAAATGGCTGATGCGCATACAAACGTTTTGGGGCATAGCCCCCACTCTGCTCATGATATTAATGTTGCCGGCACATTTTATCAAACCTCTCACCGCTCTCTGCAAGTGCCCGACAGCTCTATCGCTAAACTCATAGACAATTGTTTTAACTGTGGGGGTTTACATGTTGCAGCTCGTGAGCATTGCCTTCCTTATGGAAAATTTTGTCATTTCTGTAAGAAAAGGAACCACTTTTTAAAGTATAAACAAGACAATCTGTCAATTCACTCGATCATGAGAACCTGCTCTCGGAACGCTCTCAACCAGCTCCCATGGATTTGCAGGCTGCTATCGAAGATTTTGATTTGGATGTTCACTCCCTGTCTGGTTTACCTCATAAACATCAAGATCCCAAGGTCAGTTTGCTCGTTAATGGAAAGATTTTTTTTCTGAAAGTTGATACGGGAGCCAGGTGTAATGTGATGTGTTTATCTGAATTGAAAAAGATACGAAAAACAGAGACTATCACTCCTAAGGCTGCCTCCTTCCATTTGCTTGAGGTCCAGTGCACCCTATCGGTCAAGTTGAGTTACGCTGCTGTCCACAACCTGAATTTCTATGTTGTTCGTGAGAATGTGCCATCCCTGCTGGGTGTCAACGCTTGTCACGACCTGGGGCTTGTCTCTTTCAGTGCTTCTGTTTGTCATCTGAACACAACCTGTGACTTTACTCAACAAATCCTGACACAATACAAACCTTTGTTTGACGACAAGCTGGGCAGGTTGCCTGTTAAGTACACAATAACGATTAACCCTGAGGTACTTCCAGTTGTCCGTCCAGCACACAGGATTCCCCATGCTATTCAAGACCATGTTCAAAGTGAACTCAACAGAATGATGTCTTTAGGTGTAATTGCCCCCGTCACTGACCCCTCGGATTGGGTCTCGACCATGGTTGTGGCAACAAAGAAGAATAAGGAAGAAATAAGGATTTGCATCAACCTCAAGGACTTAAACACAGCCATTAAACGACCTCACTATCCCATGCGTATTGTGGACGGGATTGCAGCTCAGCTGGCTGAAGCGACTGTTTTCACAGAACTAGATGCCAAGAGTTCATTCTGGCAGATTCCGCTGGAACGCAACTCCTCTAAGTTAACTACCTTCAGCACACCATTCGGGTGGTACAGATTTCTTCGCATGCCTTTTGGCATAAGCTCTGCTAGTGAAGTATTTCAATGAGCTATGGGGCAATTGTTTGCAGGTTACCCATGCTCCAGTGTAGTGGATGTTATCCTCATTGCTGGACAAACTATCGAAGAACACGATTCTAATCTGACAAAGGTCCCGGACTGCACCAATGCCAACAACCTCAAGTTAAACCCTCAAAAATGCAAATTCACGGTAAGTGAAGTGAACTACATAAGTCATGTGTTCACTAAGGACGGCCTAAAAACTGATCCGGCGAAAACCAGTGCCATCAACGAGCTACCTGCACCCACAGACGTGCTCAGTCTGCAGAGATTCCTTGGCATGGTTAACTACCTGAGTAAATTTATTCTGAACTTCAGTGAAATATCAGCCCTTTTTCGCCAGCTTACCCACAAAGACACTGTTTTGGCCTGGCACGAGCAACAGCAGAGGGCGTTCGACACTCTTAAACAGCAGATGTCATGTGCTCCTACTCTCACTTATTTTGATCCTAAACGACCGGTCACACTGACTTGTGACGGTTCACAACACGGACTAGACGAAGCATGTTTGCAAAATGACGGTAGCGGCAGCAAGCCTGTCGCCAATGCCTCATGCACCATGACTGACACAGAACAACGCTACGCCCAAATTGAAAAGGAGTTGCTAGCGGTCGTTTTCGCCTGCAAGAAATGTAACGACTTTATCTTCGGACATACGATTACAATTGAAACTGACCACCAACCTCTGGTCAGCATCTTTAACAAACCAATTCATGCCTCTCCAGGACGCCTGCAGCGGACGTTGTTGCAACTTCAAAAGTATGACATTGCTCTGACCTACAAACGTGATAAGGATATGCACCTGGCTGACACTCTCTCACGTGCACCCGGAAAGACCTGCGAGGGTCTGCCCTCACCGGATGACGACTTTATCATACTGACTGTCTTTTTTTCCCTCGTCCTGTGTGGAAGGCCTGGTTGCACACACTGCTGCTGACAGTATCTTACGGTCGCTCGCCTCCGTCATTAAGCGCGGCTGGCGAGACAAACACTAAAATGTACCGCTGCCAGTTCGGCCCTTCTTTACCGTCCCCGATGAGCTAGTACTGCAGGATGGCATTACCGTAAAAGGCCACAAGGCTGTAGTCCCTGCTTCGCTGTACAGCAAGTATTTTAACGCTGTCTATTCAGGGCACCCAGGCGCTGAAGCCAATGTCCTACGAGCAAAAAAAATGTTTTACTGGCCTGGTATGGCTGAATACATCCTCGAGAATGTGGCATTCTGTGCAGTATGTAACAGCTTAGCACCTCATCAACAAAAGCAACCACTTCTCTCACACCTGGCTCCTGCCCTCCCGTGGTCTATAGTGGCAACTGACATATTTGAGTGACATGGCAAGCAGTACCTGATAATGGTCGAATTGTATTCTGGCTGGTTTGACATCAATTTTCTTAGCAGCCCTTCTCACAGGGTAGTTTTAAAACTCGCTCGCCATTTTGCAGACCACGGAGCTCCTTGCATACTGCTATCTGATAACAGCAGTCAATTGACTAATCTTCTGGAATTGCTTGACTAATCTTCTGGAATTTTTTGAGGATATGACAAGTAAAATGGATGAAGGGGAGCCAGTGGATGTAGCGTATCTAGACTTTCAGAAAGCCTTTGATAAGGTCCCGCACGGGAGACTGGTGACTAAAATTAGAGCACATGATATTGGGGGTAAGGTGTTGACATGGATAGAAAATTGGTTGGCAGACAGGAAGCAAAGAGTAGGAGTGTACGGGTCCTTTTCAGAATGGCAGGCAGTGGTGAGTGGAGTGCTGCAAAGCTCGGTGTTGGGGCCGCAACTGTTTACCATATATATTAAGGATTTGGAAGAGGGAGGAGCCAGGTGTGAGAGAAGTGGTTGCTTTTGTTGATGAGGTGCTAAGCTGTTACATACTGCACAGAATGCCACATTCTCGAGGATGTATTCAGCCATACCAGGCCAGTAAAACATTTTTTTTGCTCGTAGGACAGTGGCTTCAGCGCCTGGGTGCCCTGCAGAGACAGCGTTAAAATACTTGCTGTGCAGCGAAGCAGGGACTACAGCCTTGTGGCCTTTTACGATAATGCCATCCTGCAGTACTAGCTCATCGGGGATGGAAAAGAAGGGCTGAACTGGCAGCGGTACATTTTAGTGTTTCTCTCGCCAGCCGCGCTTAATGACGGAGGTGAGCGACCGTAAGATACTGTCAGCAGCAGTGTGTGCAACCAGGCCTTCCACACAGGACGAGGGAATAAAAGACAGTTTGCAGATGACACAAAGCTGGGTGGCAGTGTGAACTGTGAAGAGGATGTTAGGAGGTTGCGGGGTGACCTGGACTGGTTGAGTGAGTGGGGAGATGCATGGTAGATGCAGTATAATATAGATAAATGTGAGGTTATCCACTTTGGTGGCAAAAACAAGGGGGTAGATTATTATCTCAATGGGGTTAGGTTAGGTAAGGGGGAGGTGCAGCGAGACCTGGGTATCCTTGTACACCAGTCACTGAAAGTTAGCGTACAGGTACAGCAGGCAGTGAAGAAAGCTAATGGAATGTTGGCCTTCATAACAAGAGGATTTCAGTATAGGAGTACAGATGTTCTTCTGCAGTTGTATAGGGCTCTGGTGAGACCACATCTGGATTATTGTGTACATTTTTGGTCTCCTAATTTGAGGAAGGACATCCTTGTGATTGAGGTAGTGCAGCGTAGGTTCACGAGATTGATCCCTGGGATGGCGGGACTATCATATGAGGAAAGATTGAAAAGACTAGGCTTGTATTCACTGGAGTTTAGAAGGATGAGGGGGCATCTTATAGAAACATATACAATTATAAAAGGACTGGACAAGCTAGATGCAGGAAAAATGTTCCCAATGTTGGGCGAGTCCAGAACCGGGGGCCACAGTCTTAGAATAAAGGGGAGGCCATTGAAGACTGAGGTGAGAAAAAACTTTTTCACTCAGAGAGTTGTGAATTTGTGGAATTCCCTGCCACAGGGGGCAGTGGAGGCCAAATCACTGGATGGATTTAAGAGAGAGTTAGCAAGATCTCTAGGGGCTAGTGGAATCTAGGGATATGAGGAGAAGGCAGACACGGGTTATTGATTGGGGACGATTAGCCATGATCACAATGAATGGCGGTGCTGGCTCGAAGGGCCGAATGGCCTCCTCCTGCACCTATTTTCTATGTTTCTATGTTTCAATGTTTCTAATTTACCAGCCAACACTTCAAAGAGTTTGCTGCATGCTGGGATTTTCACCACATCAGCCCTAAATATCCACAGTCAAATGGACTGGCTGAATGGGCTGTCAAGTGCCAAACAGCTCATGGAACAATCCCACAGAGCTAATTCCGACGTGTACCTGGACCTGCTCAACATACGCAACATCTCCCGCGACCCCATCTTGGGTTCACCTGCTCAACGTTTATTGTCAAGGCAGACCCGTGTCACGGTGCCTGCGGCAGATCAGGCATTGATCCCGCAGGTGGTCCCACCATCGGAAGTCCTGTCCAGACTGCAACAAAAACGTGACATTCAAAAACAGTGGTATGACAAAACAAGCAGACCGCTGCCACCATTAACCAAGGGGCAGGTGTTTTTTTTTCAAACTGACAAAGGTCATGACCTTATCGGTGTAATTTCTGGAACTGCATCTGAGCCATGCTCATATTTGGTCAGTGTTGATGGCGGCACATACAAAAGTAACAGACAACATATCCTGCCTGTGAATGAGCAGGCTCCACCTCTATATTATCCAGACTGTACAAGTGTACTTCCATCCACATCCAGCGACATTGGTCCGCTTGTACCAGCACAACAACCTACTTCTGAAACGGCTACTCTGCCAATGGCGATGCCTCCTCCGCCTGTGCCAAAGTCCCCTGTTTCATCACCGGGAATGCTGTTTCAATCTCCGCCACCAGTCCTACCACCGACTCTGTCCCCGATGGCGAAAAACGGAGATGGTCTTTATCGCACACATGCTGGTTGTGTTTGCATGCCCACCGTGAAGTACCCGGGCTATGTTTGACTTTCCTC
>CM075977.1:131549632-131561866 GCA_038087875.1 Malacoraja senta
CAACTTTAGTTAGACTACATAATTATAAACCCAGAACTATGTTATTCATGGATTAATTATATATTTAAGTTAGATTTTATATAATGTTCAAGTGCTAAAACTCAATTGCATGGAAATAAATGCAAACATCATGATTGCTAGCATTACAACATGAACAACACCAGGTATAGCAAGTATTAACAGTAAAGGATGAAACATTAAGATTTCTTTACTGAAATTAAGAGAGAATACATTCTCAAACATTATGAAGCTGTTATAACCTGTCCAGTTGAAATATGCCAAGAACCCATGTTCACATTGACTAAGATAGTTCAGGAAATTCATTTTAAAGAAGTGCTGGTATACATTTCATGGGAAACGTTTAAATGAATCCAGACCATCTTTAATGACATGATACATAAAGGTAGGACAAGACAGAAAATGAAATCTTATATCAGACACTGATAGTTTAATATAAAATAAAGTTCAAAATATGTGGAATGTATAGGTATAAAATTAAAAGGAAAATTAAGAAAGCACAGAGAGAGCAGTGAAAAATACTGTTTAGTAAAACCAAACTTATGATTAATGATAAGATAAGGAGCAAGAGGGTAACTGAGGAAAGAGCAGAATTTTATCAGGACCAAATTACTAATTTATGTGTGGAGACAAAAGATTTGGTACAGATTAATCAGAGATAGTCAGCATGAACTAAGGCAGTCTAACAATTACATTTGAAAGTCTAACAATTCCACTTTTCATGGATGAAACAGGAGGAGGTTAATGAGGGTATGTAATGTAATCTTTCTGGATTTTAGCTCACTTTTGACCTGATAGACTAGACTATCTTTGATCATCACCGGGTGGCGTCATCAGCAATGACAGCCTCACCAACAGTCTCTCTGTCTTTTCATCTTTTTTGTTAGTTTTAGTGTGTTTTAAAAGTATGTGTTAATGTTCTCTGGTATGTTTTATGTGGGGGTGGGGGAGGGGGTCGGGAGAAACTTTTTTCAATCTCTTACCTTGCCGGGGATGCATTTGTTTTCTGAATCATTTCTCCGGTCGCTCTGCTGCCTAACATTATGGAGCTGGTGGCCTTGCTTGAGACTAACTTTGAGCCATCGGAGTCTGCGATCCCTTGCCTGGGATCGACGCTCCAACAGCAGCCTGTGGACTTCAACATCGAGGAGCTCGCAGCCTCGGGAATATTGTCTGGTTGCTGGTTGCTCCACAGTTGGAGATAGAAATCAGTCTCGCAGACTGATGTCGGGAAGCTTCAAAGTCGCATGATGTTCGACTAGACCCGACCCGGATTCTGATCGCCCAGTGTGGGGGGGCTGAGATCGCCCCGACATGGAGGGGTCGACCACCGGTTGCGGGAGCCAAGATCGCCCCGACTACGGAAGGTTCGACCGCGGAAGAACAAAGGGAAGAAGATTGAACTTTTTTTGCCTTCCATCACAGTGAGGAATGTGGGTCGTCGCTGTGGTGGATGTTCATGATAAAAAATTATTTGGGTGTCTTGTTGCTTGTTATTGGTATGATGGTATGGCAAATCAAATTCCTCGTATGTTGCAAAACATACTTGGCTAATAAAGTACTATTATGATTAATAGTGGCTCAGCATTTCAACTCCCCCTCCCATTCAGAATCCGACCTTTCTGTCCTGGGCCTCCTCCATGGCCAGAGTAAGGACCACCGTAAATTGCAGGAGCAGCACCTCATATTTCGCTTGGGCAGTT
Source organism: Malacoraja senta (assembly GCA_038087875.1). Classification (NCBI taxonomy): domain Eukaryota; kingdom Metazoa; phylum Chordata; class Chondrichthyes; order Rajiformes; family Rajidae; genus Malacoraja; species Malacoraja senta. The sequence continues at coordinate 131,551,354 of CM075977.1, forward strand.
TGCACCTCAGCAGTATGAATATTGACCTCTAATTTCAGGTAGTCCCTGCTATCTCCTCCCCTTCTCAGCTCTCCCTCAGCCCACTGTCTCTGCCTCTTCCTTATTTCTTACATCCCCCCCCACCCTCACATCAGCCTGAAGAAGGGTCTCGACCCGAAACATTGCCTAGTTCCTTCGCTCCATAGATGCTGCCTCACCCGCTGAGTTTCTCCAGCATGTTTGTCTACCTTAAATTTTCCAGCATCTGCAGTTCCTTCTTAAACATTATGATTATTATGATGACTTTACCTTGCACTAAACATTATTCCCTTATCATGTATCAATGTAAATGGCTCAATTGTAATCATGTGTTGTCTTTCCACTGGCTGGTTAGCACGCAGCAAACACTTTTCACTGCAGCTCGGTACATGTGACAATAAACTAAACTGATAACTGGTAACTGATAAAAGAGTAAAAGCCTATGAGGTACAAAGGAGAGTGTAAAATTGGATCCAAAATTGTCTATGTGGCAAGAAGCAAAGTACAAGTCAAGTCAATTCGTCACATACACATACGAGATGTGCAGTGAAATGAAAAGTGGCAATGATCGTGGACTTTTGCAAAAAACAAACAAACAAACAAACAAACTACAAACAGAATGGAACAGAATCACATATTCTTTTACATATTACATATTGTGGGAGGAAGGAAAAAGCAAAAAAAAAAGCAAATAAAAAAAAAAAAAAACAGTAGAGTGGTCCAGTAAAGTTAGTCCCTGGTGAGGTAGGAGTTTACAGTCCTAATGGCCTCTGGGAAGAAACTCCTTCTCAACCTCTCCCTTCTCACAGCATGGCAACGGAGGCGTTTGCCTGACCGTAGCAGCTGGAACAGTCCGTTGCTGGGGTGGAAGGGGCCTCCCATGATCTTATTGGCTCTGGAGTTGCACCTTCTGATGTATAATTCCTGCAGAGGGGCGTGAAGTTCCCATAGTGCGTTCGGCCGAACGCACTACTCTCTGCAGAGCCTTCTTGTCCTGGGCAGAGCAGTTCCCAAACCAAATCGTGATATTTCCAGACAAGATGCTTTCCACAGCAGCTGAGTAGAAGCACTGGAGGATCCTCAGAGACACTCTGAATTTCCTCAATTGCCTGAGGTGGTAAAGGCGCTGTCACTTGCCAACAATGTTTGGCAAGTGTCTGGAAGGCTGATACCAGTGGATTTCACACCTTCAATACTTAGTCTATGGTTCGTTGCAGCAAATATTAATGATTTGCCCCAAAATGAAAGGAGAATAACAAAATGTACAGATAATACGAACATTGATTGTATGGTTAATAATGAAGAGGCAAACTTTAGATGGCACAAAGATGTAGATGACTTCATTAGGATGCAGAATGCTGACAGATTTCACATGGTTTTGAAATAGATGTGTTTAACTCATTGCTTGTTGGAATAATGAGCAGGTGTTAATATTGAAGAGCTCATGTGCCAATCTATCGGGAAAAGAAATAAATGATTTGAATATTAATCATCCCTCAAATAAAAATATTTGCAATTATTGCATAATTTAAATAATTGTGCACATCTCAGATGTGTTGTATTGTAGCTGCTTCTCTTCTTTCCTGCTCTCAAACTGAACACTGCAGGCACACAGCACCTCATTTATTATCCATTAAATCTAATAAATGGGAAATCATTGGCTGTGTGGTTATGATTTGCTACAATGCACTTACAATGAGCACAGGAAAATGAAATTGGCCCTGTGATGAAAGCAACATTTTAATTTTGATATGGATTACTATTGAGGCAAATTCAAAATACTGCATAAATACTAGCCATGCTAGTTCATTTCTTAACACAATGCATGGGCAAACCTTTGTCTATAATGTAAACCTCTTGAATATTTTAGCATTTAATTTCCTCTTGAATTACCTTGTCATTTAATCTCCTGCATCAGCCTAAAATAAAGTTCAACATATTGGCCTTAATTGATCACATAACTTGACAGCGAGGAGAATAGGATGTTGGATAATAATTGTTTATAGACATCATTATCCAATTCCATTGGAAAGGATGATAGAGAAAGACTTGTTTTTTAAATGACCAGATACATATATTACTAGACTAAGTGGGACCCGTTGCGTCCCATGTTCACACGGGAGGGCTGGTCCCCCAACGCAATATTCCACCTCTCCACCAATTCCAATATAGGTGGCTAGTCGGGGGGGGGGGTGCTTTCTGGAGCGCTAGTATAGGTATTGTGGGCTGAAGGGACTGGTTCCAGAGGGCTAGTATGGACATTGTGGGCCAAATGGATTCTTGGGGTGGCAGCTCAGTCACTCAAGCCTGATGTGCTGGCAGCTCACTCACGGCTGGTGGGCTGGCAGTTGACTCACGGCTATTCCTTAAAATTCCATTTCATGCAGGGTGCAAGGCAACCAAATTCAAATGCAGTTTCCTACCATTTCAAGCAGGGTGCAAGGCCACCAAATTCAAGTGCAGTTTCTTACCACTTCAAGCAGGGTGCAAGGCCACCAAATTAAATTGCAGTTTCATACCACTTCAAGCGGGGTGCAAGGCCGCCAAATTCAAGTGCAGTTTCGTACCACTTCAAGCAGGGTGCAAGGCCACCAAATTCAAGTGCAGTTTCATACCACTTCAAGCAGGGTGCATGGCCACCAAATTCGTGCAGTTTCATACCACTTCAAGCAGGGTGCAAGGCCACCAAATTCAAGTGCAGTTTCAAACCACGTCAAGCACGGTGCAATGCCACCAAATTCAAGTGCAGTTTCAAACCACTTCAAGCACGGTGCAATGCCACCAAATTCAAGTGCAGTTTCATACTACTTCATGCAGGGTGCAAGGCCACCAAATTCAAGTGCAGTTTCATACCACCAAGCATGGTGCAAGGCCACCACATTCAAATGCAGTTTCATACCATTTCAAGCAGGGTGAAACCACCATAAAACCATTGTAAAACCTCACAAAACACAACATAAACACCATATAAACATCACACTCACAGTTCTGTAGACATTCAGTGTGTTCAGTTGATTCACAGCTCAGACAGTCGTGACCTCTCCCTCCCCCATCTTGCAGAGACTGATCCACACCCACACTTCCAGATTTTATAATCCAACCCCCTCCCACCAGAGGGGCATGGCCTTCATGGCGTGCTTGACAAGAGAGAGATTCTCAACATTTTTTAAACACTAATAACACTTTTATTTTTCTTTCAAAGGAAGAATCCTCTGCACCTAATGAGCAGAGGTGGACCGAGTAAGATGGGCAAAATCACAGCCATAAGTGGTAGCGTTTTATCTAAAATCAATATACAGTGCAAACAGGAAGTTGTCAAGTTTAGACTTTTAATCATTTGCCATTTCAAGCCAACCACCACCAACCATTTGCTGTGCTTTATTTCAAACCAACCACCACCAACCATTTGCTGTGCTTTATTTCAAACCAACTACCACCAACCATTTGCTGTGCTTTATTCAAACCAACCACATTTTCATTTTCAAACCACACTAAGGGCACTCAAGGTCAGTAAAACCACACTCACAGTTTAGTAGACATGTGTTCAGTGTTATTCACAGCTCAGACTGAGAGACGTGACTCTCTCGCTTCCCCCCATCTTGGAGAGACTGACTGAGGCACTCAACACTTCCGGGTTTTATAATGCCTCCGGAAGGGGCGTGGCCTTCAGGAGAGAGAATCTCAACATTTTTTAAACACTAATAACTCTTTTATTTTTCATTAATGTGAAAAATCCTCTTGTCCTGCACAGCGAAGGGGGACTGAGTAAGATGGCCAAAAATCACAGCCGTAAATGGCAGCGCTTTTTCTAAAATCAATATACAGAACAACAGGAAGTGGTCAAGATCAGACTTTTAGTAATATAAATATTTTAATGCATTGGACGAGTTGGGCTGAAAGGCCTATTTCCTTGCAGTATGACTATGACTAAAGATAGCTGTCTCAACTGAGAACACCATGTATCTCATTGACAGCTCCAAAAATTGTTTAAAAGAAGTTTAAGTGATGCTATATCAATAAAAGCAAAACAAAATGCCGATCCATCAAATGAAATGTACCATGGGCTGGTATTTATTATTATTGTCCCTTCACACTGTCATAAAATAAGTTAAATTAAGTATTTGTCAAGAATATCTGTATAATTGTGACCTCATGGAACATGAGACAGAGAAAGAAAGAGATACAGGGAGAGAAAATACACCCACATAGACAGAGTGACAGAAACTGAGACAGAGAGGCACAAAGCTAAGACATACAGACAGACATAGAAACAGACATGACAGATCTTACCACCATGAACAATCTGACTATCAATCTCTGAAAACAACCCAAATTATTTAATCAAATGGATTTACAGCATTTAGACTAGAAGCTACTACATGGGGTGAGGCGGACAGCATTGAGTGCTGGAAAAACCTAGCACGTCAGGCAGCATCTGTGGAAAAAGAAATGGTTAACATTATAATCAAAGACCCTTCATCAGTTTATTGTTAACTGATGATAGAAACAAAAAAGCTGGAGTAACTCAGCGGGACAGGCAGCATCTCTGGAGAGAAGCAATGGGTGACGTTTCAGGTCGAGACCCTTCTTCAGACTCTGTTAACTGAGTTGTCCCAGTGTTTTCTACTTCTTTGACAGATTTCCGGCATCGGTAGTGTTATTTTGGATAACGGAATACGTGTTGGCAGAGTAGACAGAGGGGGGTCTGCATTGTATAGGGTCAAACTAGTGAGGCTTCATATTTGGTTATTTCACAAAAAAAATGTTTTTAATCAACTGAGCCTTAAACTTTAATTCAGGTTCATGTGCCAGTGTCAGACAATGTACAGCAAAATACAATGGATGTGAGAAATCTAGAAATAAAAGGCCAGTCAAGCAGCATCTGTGGAAAAGGAAAAAGTGCTAACAGTAAATCAGCGAGTTTTCATCAGAAATGAAAAATGGTAGAGATAGGTTTTGTTGTAAGGGGAGCAGAGAAGGGAAAAGAACAATCAAGAAGTGGACAGGTAGAGTGAAGGACCAGAAAGCATGAGAGATCAATGGGGGGAAAAAAGGATAATAGTGCAAAATGAGCAGAGATGGCAATGAGACAATGAGGAAACAGAAATGGTGTCTGGAGAAAATATAAATGGAATAGCGGAATGAACATTTACATTTGTTCAGACAAAAGAGATTGCTGATGCTGGAATCTTGAGCAAAACACAAAGTTCTGGAGGAAACCAGCAGGTCAGGCAGTATGCATGGATGGAAATGGACGACAATGTTTCAAGTCGGGACCTTTAAGTCTAAAGAAAGGGTCAAAATCTGAAATGTGCCTTATCCATGTCCTCTGGAGATGCTGCCTGACCCACTGAGTTTCTCCTACACTTTCCTTTTTGCTCTAAACTTGTTAACCTTTGGTTGTCTACTTATTTTATTTTTACTTATTGATTAAAAATGACAAAACAATGATATTAGTGAGCGTAATATAAAACACATCTATTGAGGCAGAATAGTATCAGTAACAGTCAACAATTTCCTCTTTGGCTGGGATCCGACTGTGCTGTCCACCTCAAAATTGCCAGCTTACGCAACCTACATGGAATAGAAGCCGGAGACTCCAGCTACATGAGATAGATATCTACCTGTGGCCAATGCTCAGAATCATAGTGAGTCATACAATGTGGAAACAGGCCCTTCAGCCCAACTTGCCCACACTGACCAACATGTCCCATCTGCACTAGCCCCACTTGCCAGGGTTTAACCCATATCCCTCTAAGTCTGTCCTATCCATGTACCTGTCTAAATGATTTTTAAACATAATGGCCACTTAAATTAAATTTAGCCGCACAGATATGTAAACTCTTGCAAGACCAGTGCTGGAGAAAATGTTAAAGTTCATAATCAGACACAATAGCCTCATGTGCTGAAAAATAACCTCTCCAGTATCAAGGCGAATTAATAAGGGAAATTATGATGCACTAGCTTTTTAATATTTCTGATGTGAACGCTAATTTCCTATTCAAATATTCCCAGGATTAAAGCAGTTCATCAAAAAGGTTCATTATTAAGCTTAAAAATAGCATTAAACAACTGACAATCATCAAGAAATAAGAACCAGACACATCGATCTGCAAAATATTGATTCAGAGATGCTCACATATCGATAGTTTGTCATTGTTTTGTCATTTTAGCTGTCAGTGCACCTTGTCTAACCAGAAATACTGAAACGAGAGACAGGTGACATTTGAAAGTAATGCCATGTGACAATTAAATCTTTCAAAATCAAAATACATATGATTCACAGTAGCACAATTTGTTTTGTAAATTAATTAGTTGTCAGCGAAATGACCCTTTAAAATGTCACCTGCCACTTGCTTTTCCCTTCATTGGACCTCTTGCAGTAAGTTGATCTTGCAGTTTTAGGTCGATAAATGTCTCTTTATATCTGTTAGCCTGCACTCCAGAGTGTGAGTTGGAAGTATGTCCTTTTTTATTTTCATTTGTAAAACAGGGCATGGTTTAGTCTGCACATAAATCCCGATATGCTAGTCATCTGGTTCCAAGAACAATATTGAAATAACTTCACACAATGAAGGAGGCATATCATTTCCAGCACACTGACACTGACAGCTTTTTAGAGTGTCTAAAACCTCCTTACCTATTTCAGCTACATATAATTGTGCACGAAAGTGTGAATTAAGTCGTTTGAAAGGGATCCTTGGGGAGTTGTCAGAAGCACATTTGGTGCCAAGATCAGGCAGAGTCTTCAAGTTTCCCACGCTTCCTGCCAAGATCACTTTCTCCACCCTACCTCAATAAATGAAGGCCAGGCACATATCTCACAGATCTCCAGCAGCTGCTGAAATACTGCACATCATTCCCATCATGTTCAGATAGAGCACCATCTTGGAATATGGTGATGTAAGGGTCCTGACGATAATGATGGCTTTACCCCTGAGCTTATGTTGATGGAGTTCCCAGCATGGTGTTGGGAAATGTATGAATTTTAATGCAGTCACAATGAAAGAACAGCAGTATATTCCAAGGTCAATGTAACTATGTAAAGCACTGAGTGCTGGAGAAACAGAAGGGTCATAAGGTCAAAAGGAATAGGAGTAGAATTAGGCCATTTGGTCCATCAAGTCTACTTCACCATTCAATTATGGCTGATTTATCTCTCCCTCCTAACCCCATTCTCTTGCCTTCTCCCCATAACCTCTGACACCTGTACTAATCAAGAAACTATCTATCTCTGCCTTAAAAATATCCACTGACTTGGCCTCCACAGCCTTCTCTGGCAAAGAATTCCACAGATTCACCACCCTCTGACTAAAGAGGTAGAATCTGTGGAGAGAGTCTGAAGATGGGTCCCAACCCAAAATGTTGCCTGTTCATTCCCTCTACAGATGCTGCCTGACTCATTGAGTGCCTCCAGAACTTTATGTTTTGCTCAAGATTCCAGCATCTGCAGTTCATTGTGTCTCAGTGTAACTAAGTATTGATGTGTGACAGTGCTCTAAATAATGATGCTCAAGGCACGATGACTGTGGGACAGGATCATTGGACTCCATCAATATTTCTTCAGATATTTTCAAATATATGTTAATATTTCTTCTCTGCATTTCATTGTGGAAGACAGAATCCTAGTGAATGTGTGCCATACCACTGTAAGGATGCCACCTGAATGGACGAATTGTTTTCTATGGAACATCAGAGGTTGAGGGGAGACTTGAAAGAAGTATATAAAAATTATGAGAGGGATAGATGGGGTAGACAGTCAGAACCTTTTTCTTAGGGTGCAAATGTCCAATGCTAGTAGGTATGTTACAAAACTTACCTTCAGTCGCGCTGTAATTCTGCCACTGGCCGTGTGTGCGATTTTGGCGCCTTTAAGGGGGGGCGGGGTTAAAACGCGGGTTTCTCCTCCCTTGTCCTGGTTAATATTTTGTTGGAGTACAAGCCTTGGCTGACAAATCGTTCCTAGTGGCGATTTGTGAATTTTTTATTTTTATTAAATCGTCAATGTCAGCGCTAGAGTAATTTTAAAAGCAGCTCCTGAAGCGTCAACGCCGATAACGGGGACGGATTTCACACACGGGACAGGTAAACGAAAGTGGTTTCTTTAAATGTATAAAAGTGCTTCTTAAGAAGCCTTTAATTCACAATTTTTCATGCGACACGGTGATTTTATTCCCCGAATGAACGGCAGTATGTTTCATGCCAATATGGGGTTAAATTCACCGCAAATGAACGTTCCAAAAGATCGCGTTCCAGAAATCCTCACTCACAAGATGAATTAAATGCCCATTAATTTACAGGTATTAAACATGCAATTCCTTCCATTTGGCCTGTAAATTCATGAAAATTAGATTTAAAAATTATGTTATATTGTGAATTATTGTGTGAATGTTATTTGGACACTTAGGCTATTTAAAAATGTTAATCTATTCTTAAGAAATTGATAGATGTTTAGATCTAGTAATTGAATTTTGTAATTAGCTACAATTAGGTAACTAACTAATTATATGCTTTACTTTCATGTCTTCGAAGTAAGATTGTTTCATATTTGTTTCAGAATGCTTCAATCTATAATAACTGAAAATTTCTTTCAGTTACCATAATTTTAAAGAAAGTTATGGGCTTTTAACTGTCCTCGATCACAGCTTTTGTGTTAAGTCAATGTAAAGGCAATGGGGAACTAGATGCTAATTTCTGAGTATGATAATGGCCATAACTTTTTTAATACTGAAGATATGAAATTGAATTAAGTGTCAAATTAAACTTCTTTTTATGCTTTATTTGATGGGATAAATTGCAGACTTTATTTTTTAAAATCTCAAAATTTTGTAACATTGCTAATGCTAGAGGGCAGAGCTATAAGGTAAGAGGGGTTTAATGGAGATGTGTGGGGCAAGTTTTCTTTTACACAGGAGGTTGTGGGGGACTGTAACACATTGCCAGGGGTGGCAGTGGAAGCAGATTCCATAGTGGTGCTTAGAAAGCTTTTAGATAGGCACATGGACGTGCAGGGAATGGATGGATATGGATCAATGCAGGCAGATGAGATCAGTTTAACTTGACATCATGTTCGGCATAAACATTGAGCTGAGGGGCCTGTTCCATTTCTATGTTCTATAGACAATTTGGTCAATAAATACACATTTGTCAGGCTGTGTTCATAAAATACAACTCATTGTTCAACACCATTATCCCCTCCAAGCTGATTACAAAGCTCACGGAACTGGATCTCTGTTCATCCCTCTGCAAGTGGATCCTCAACTTCCTCATCAACAGACCACAATCTGTATGAATTGGGAGCAACACCTCTGCCTTGATAACCATCAGCATAGGAGCACCTAAAGGCTGTGTGCTCTGTATCCGGACGTGGCGCTGACGGACGAGAAGCCGAAGCAAAGAAGTCAAAGCCAAAGAACCGAATGGAAACGAGGCCGAAATGCCAATAAACAAAATGAGTACGAAGACGAAAACGCCTACTAACCGAAAGGATGGGACGCCTAAATGCAAACTAACCGAAAGGGCGGGACGCCTAAAAGCCAACGAACTGAAAAGCTGCGTCGCCTAAAAGCCAAGTTACCGAATGGCAGCTCTGTCAAAACGCCACCTACCCGAAAGGCGGCGTCGGCTACAAGACAACGGACCGACTGCCGCTCAACAGAAAAGTCCAATAACGGACGTGACGTTGCCGGGGGGCAGGACTTGTCAGCGATTGGTCCAGACCCCCGAGTCCATCACATCACTGTGAAGGGATGAACATTGTCCCACACCTCTGCTCCACCCGACCCGCAGCCCGCGGAGGGTGGCCGTGGGGGAGTGGGGGCTGTCCCAAGGGATATGCATCTTTGGCCGCTTTCAACTTGGCGCTTGGGTTCAGATTGCCCAGAGTCCTATGGCTTGTTGTGAAAAGGACCCCCACGCTCCCATCTCCACCTTCTCTTTTCCCTCTTCTCACTCTCCCCCCTCTCTCTCCCATCTCTCTCTCCCCCTTCTCTCTCTCCTCCTCTCTCTCCCCTCTTTCTCTCCTCCTCTCTGTAGATCAGTGGCTCATGTTACGAGTCATGCGTACGGATTGTACAAGTTCATTTCAATCTGCATCTGGTGACCCTCACATGCTCTTGCCAGCAGAACAATCCATGCCTGTAACAGTTCCTCTGTCTGTCCCATTTTTGCCTGTGCCACAGTCTCCTGCTTCGACCCCAGAGGCGGTGGTCCACTCCCCCACGGTGCTGAAATCACCAACTTTGTCCCCGGGGAAGAGGAATGGAGATGGCCTCTATCGTACACATGCCGGTCGTGTTAGCAGGCCGGTCGTGAAGTATCCGGACTATGTTTGATTTTACATAGGTTTGTCATCGGTTGTGATTTTTGCTTTGCTTAGTTATGGGTATACAGTGTTATTGATTCTTTAAGAGGGGGGATGGAGATCAGTGGCTCATGCTATGAGTCATACTTTTGTAGTTACGCCCACTAGCTTAATAGCGTCGCGGTCTATGGC
>CM075977.1:131562066-131836105 GCA_038087875.1 Malacoraja senta
GACAATGTTCATCCCTTCACAGTGATGTGATGGACATGGGGGTCTGGACCAATTGCTGACAAGTCCCGCCCCCCGGCAACGTCATGTCCGTTATTGGACTGTTCTGTTGAGCGGCAGTCGATCCGTTGTCTTTGTAGCCGACGCCGCCATTCGGGTAGGTGGCGTTTCGACAGAGCGGCCATTCGGTAAGTTTGCTTTTAGGTGACGCAGCTTTTCGGTTTGTTGGCTTTTAGGCGTCCCGCCTTTTCGGTTAGTTTGCATTTAGGCGGCCCGCCTTTTCGGTTAGTAGGCGTTTCGTCTTCGTACTCTTTCGGATTATTGGCATTTCGGCCTCGCTTCCATTCTGTTCTTTGGCTTCAACTTCTTTGCTTCAGCCATTCGTCCATCGGCGCCACGTCTGCACACGATGTTCTCAGCCCTCTGCTCTGCTCACTCTATACTCATGACTGTGTTGCTGGACACAGTTCAAACTCCATGACCATTGTTAGACGAATTACAGATGATGATGAGTCAGAGTAGAGAAGGAAGATCGATCGACTGACCAAATGGTGCTAGAACAACAACCTTGCTCTCAATGTCAGTAAGATCAAGAAACTGTTTGTGGAATTTGAAAGAGGCCAAGTCAATTGATGGATTTAAGAGAGAGTTAGATAGAGCTCTAGGGGCTAGTGGAGTCAAGGGATTTGGGGCGAAGGCAGGCACGGGTTATTGATAGGGTATGATCAGCCATGATCACAATGAATGGCGGTGCTCAAAGGGCCGAATGGCCTCTTCCTGCACCTATTTTCTATGTTTCTATGTTTCTATGAAGGACGAGGATCCACAAATCTGCCTTTATTGACAGGACGGTGGTGGAAAGAGACCAAAGCTTCAAATTCCTGGGCGTACATATCTCTGAAGATCTTTCTTGAACCCAGCAAATTGATGCAATCTTATGGATGCCTCTGCTTCCTGAGAAGATTGAGGAGATTTGGTATGTCAACAAATACAAGAGTTGCTGCCTCAAAAAGGTAGCCAGCATCAGAGACCCACACCACCCTGGCCACACTCTCATTTCACTCCAGCCATCGGGAAGAAGGTACAGGAGCCTGAAAACTGTAATGCCCAGGAGCAGCATCTTCCCGACAACCATCAGGCTATTACGATACGATATGATAGAACTTTATTTATCCCAGGACGGAAATTGATCTGCCAACAGTCATAAAAACACAAAATACATAAAACATGAATTAAAATGATGAGTGGAAAGGCTTGGGGGATGTGCAAAGATTGGGGGGGGGGGGGGGGTGGGGGGGGGGAGTCAGTCTCAGTCTGACGTTTTCGACATTTAGCGGTATTCACGTGATTTGTGGTTAATTTTGCAGATTTTATTATGCATTATTCTATATGGATTCTAATTTAATAAACAGCATGTATTTATTGCAAGGAAGGGGGATTAAATTTTGAACAGTAGGCACATTGTGCAGAACTACACTTGAGGGGAAGCTGACCATCTGTGTCTCTGATGCAGCACGTCTGTCTCTGAGACAGGAAGTTGTGGATTCAAATCCCACTCCAGAGATTTGTGCTTTAACATTTAAACGGATGTTCAGTGAGTACTCATGGAGGTGTAAAAGATCTCAGAATACACTATTGAAGAAAAGCAGCAGTTATCCCTGTTGACTTGACCAATATTTAGCATCGAATCTATGCCACTGAGAAAAATAGATTATGGTAGTTGTACGTATTTCTTTGCTATCACTAATGGGTCTGCCATTGAAATTCAATTCCACTGACATGGGCATCACTTTTCTGCTGGTGGTTTGACAATAACTATGGAACACATTTCTCTCTTCTTGTAGCAGAAGGCAGCACACAGGAAATCATCATTACTGTCTGTGGGCTGAGATTTCTTAACCCTTTGTTGAAGGGAGAACACAAGATCCAGAAAGGGATTGAAACAGCTTGCAGGAAATGATAAATAATATAAGATAGTTCAACCAAGGATCTGAGCCTACCTTTTCTGTACTTCATGCATTAAACATTTCAACAACATACATGATCAATTTGCCCAAACTTTCCTGGGGAACATTTTCATATTTTTCTATTTTGGTATTAAATATTGATCTAGACAGAATGCCGAAACAAAAATGAGATGGAGTGAGCAATGCTACTGCAATTACATTTCCCCAATGCCCTCACACTTACATGGGCCATGACTGATATCTCCCCCCCATTTCTCGATCTCTCTGTCTCCATCACGGGGGACAGACTAAAGTCTGACACCTATTACAATTCCACTGACTCCTACAGCTCCCATTACGACACCTCCACCCACACTGCCACTTGCAAGGATGCCATCCATTACCCTCAATGTCTCCATCTCCACTGCACCTGTTTCCAAGATGAGGCTTTCCATTCTAACACATCCAAGATGTTATTTTTCTTTTGTCAACATGGCTTCCTCTGACTACTGCGCATGGAGAGCCCTCCGCCAGGTATCCTCTGCACCCCACCGTTCCGCTCTCACTCATGCTTCCCCCCCATCCTCCACCCCACAGACGCAACATGGATATTCTTCAGCTTTCACCTCACCAGTCTATGCATACAACACATCATTCTCTGACAGTTCTGTCACCTTCATGTTCTCCCACCACCAGTCACATCTACCTGTCCCCACCCCATTTGCTTTCCACAGCAACCACTCTCTCTACAACTCTTTGATACGCTCATGCCCTCCCTCTCAACCCACCCCCTCCCAAGGCATTTTCCCCTGCAACTACATGGGATGTTATGCATGTCCCTACACCTCCTCTCTCATTTCCTTCCAGTGATCCTTGCAGCCCTTCCAGGTGAGACAGAGGTTCACAAATACCTCATCTATTGCATTTTGTGCTCCTGACATGGCTGCCCTTTACATTGATGAGACCCTCTTTCAACTCCCTCATGCTATCTTCCACCCACATTCCTCCTTCTGACAACTCACATCCTTTTCCTCTCTTATCTAAAACTCTCTACTTCCTTTTCACCTCCAGCCTTTATCACTTACTACATGCATCTGGTAGGTTCCACCCCCCCCCCCCCCCCCCGCTCACTCCACTCACCCATATTCACCGATCACTTGTCAGGCTCTACCCAATTACCACCTCTCTTTTCTAGCTTTCTCCTCCCCATTCCATCATTCTGAAGAAGAGTCCAGAGCCAAAACATTGTCCGTCCATCCCTCCACCAATGCTGCCTGACTGCCAAGTTCCGGTGTCTGGGGAGAGGGCGGATTGAGTATCAATGGATGAGCATACCATGAGTTGCCGAAAGCAATCATGGTGGAGATGAGCAGGTGCAACTGGTGGTGGGGCCACTTGAAGTGGCGGAAGTGTCAGAGAATGCATTGTATGCCTTTTGCTTTAATCCCAATGGTGTGGAGGGACTCGCAGAAGTCCAGCCAGGAACGAAATGGGACACAAAGTTTGTGTAATCAGACGGTGTTTAATGGTTCGTACAATTCTGCTCCTCACACCTGAAAAAGGCACGGGCGTTGCCAGACCTTAAATATCCCCAGGGGAGCCCCGTGACCTGCACCCCCCACACCGAGACACTTGACTCCTCCCTCCAAAACCGAGGGTTCGCTCTGCTCGTGGCTCACCACCAGGTGCCACCTCAATGGCCTAGTTCATCAATTCACACTATACTTCCATATTTTAAAATCTTACTTGCACTCCCTTAGGCTTCAGTAGGCTTGTGAGAATAGAATAGAATAGAATACGTTTTATTGTCATTGCACAGCAACTGTACAACGAAATTTCAGTGCATCTCCTTCAGTGGTATACAAAAAAAAGGCACAGGATAAAAAGATTTAAAAGAACAAAAACACAATCAACCATTAACTCTCACATTTACCGACAAGATCAATGAATAAAATAAGTAAATAGATAGTAGAAATATTGCACATTATATTGCACACTCCAGCACACAACTTTTTATATTGCACCACGAATTGTGTTGTGTTGCCCGCAGTGTTATCTATTTGAGTTTAGTTCTTTAATGGCACATGGGTAGAAACTGTTAATTAGTCTACAAGTGCGGGCCTTCAGAGACCTTTATCGCCTCCCAGAAGGCAGCAGAGTGAAAAGGTGGTTGGCAGGGCGGAATGAGTCCTGTGTGATGTTTGTGGCCCGACGTAAACATCGGGCCCTGTAAATGTCTTCCAGGGAGGGTAGTTGAGTGTTTGTGATGCTCTGTGCTGTTTTAATAACTCTCTGTAGTGCCTTCCTTCCAGCCACAGTGCAGCTAGCAAACCACACCAGGATGCCATAGGAGAGGATGCTTTCCACGAAACGGACATTGTCAAAGAATTTAAGCCAAAGGATTAGAGACAGCACACAGTCCTGAAGCTGTCAAGCCAAGGTGTCAGCCAGCTTTGCAATTCAACAGTAAGGAAATACTTATTCATGAACGGTAATAGTACAAACAAATTAAATCTTTGCAAGTAGATTGAAAAGAAAGTAGAAAAGAAAAGATACAATATTTCTCCGATTTTTGTAGCGTGGATGGACATTAATCTTTCAAGTGGAATTTCTTGTTCATCAGTAGAGTTCTAGTTCAAGGGAACTTCTGGCAGAATACAGGTATGATCTGATCAAGCTGACTAGGAAGCCATTACAGAGTGTCTGCCACTTTCAAGGAACTGCACACTGTACATAGATACATAGATACATAGAAAATAGGTGCAGGAGTAGGCCATTCGGCCCTTCGAGCCTGCACCGCCATTCAATATGATCATGGCTGATCATCCAACTCAGTATCCCGTACCTGCCTTCTCTCCATACCCCCTGATCCCCTTAGCCACAGGATACGCCAAGATCCCTCTGCTCAACAGCTCTCCCCAGGGTCCAACCATGCACTGTGAAGGTTTTGTCTTGGTTTGACTCCCAAAATACAACTCCTCACCCTTATCTGCATTAAACTCCATAAGCCAATCTTCAGCCCACTTGTCCCATTGATCAAGAGCCTGCTGTAATTTTTTGTGTATTCACTGTCTATGATAGCACCCACTTTAGTGTAGTTTGCAAACTTACTAATCATACCTTGTATTTTATCATCCAAATCGTTGATGTGAACCACAAACAGCAATGAGCCCAGCACTGATCCCTGAGGCTCAGGCCTTCAGTCTGAAAAACATCCTTCCACCACTACCCTCTGCTTCCTTCCATGAAGCCAGTTTGCTAGCTCTCCCATGCGATCTAACTTTCCAGAGCAGCCTTCCATGTAGAACCTCAAAGATTCACAGCACAATTCAAAGAATTGTAAGAAAACACAGAGTGTTGGAGTAGCTCAACGGGTCAGGGAACATCTCTGGAGAAGATGAATAGGTGACATTTAGGGTTGGACCCATCTTCAGACTTCAAAGATCTTCAAATTGTTCTGTAAACCTATGATTTACAATATCAATCTTTAAGAGACTTTCATAAGCAATATTAATCCCTTGTTTCGGATATGTTCCAGTTGGTCCAACTGGATGGTCCAACTTCTAACTATAAGCCTGGGTAATATTGCAAACAAAAGGAAATGGTTGATTTTGTGAATAATTGCTTCATTTATGCACCAAAGGAAGATAATAATACACCTGATGATCCAGAAAACCTAATCATGAATAAATTACCTGAGCTCAGTCAAGTTAAATCAAGCAAGAAAAATAATGGCACAAAAGACTAATCTGTCTTAAGGAACTGTATCAGGATGTATCACAGCATGGTTTGGGAACAGCTCCATCCAAGACCGCAAGAAATTGCAGCAAATTGTGGACACAGCCCAGACCATCACACAAACCAACCTCCCATGTATTGACTCCATTTATACCTCACGCTGCCTCGGCAAGGCCAGCAACATAATCATGGATGAGTCGCACCCTGGCCACTCCCTCTTCTCCTCTCTCCCATCAGGCAAAAGGTACAGAAGTGTGAAGACACACACCTCCAGATTCCAGGACAGTTTCCTCCCAGCAGTTATCAGGAAACTGTATCTTCCTACCACAACCAGAGAGCAGTGCTGAACACCCATCTACCTCTTTGGTGACCCTCGGACTTTCCTTGATCAGACTTTGCTGGCTTTACCTCGCACTAAACGTTATTCCCTCATCATGGTTTTCACCCAAAAGTTTTAAAGGGTTCTTTAAATTGAAAATCAAACGAATACAACTCTATTATGGAAGAAAGATGCAAGAGAAGACAATAAGTGATATTCCATGCAGGAAGGAACTGCAGATGCTGGTTTACACCAAAGATAGACACAAAATGCTGGAGTAACTCAGAAGTTCAGGCAACACCTCTGGCGAAAAGGAATAGGTAACATTTCAGGTTTCAACCCGAAACAACACCTATTCCTTTTCTCCAAATATGCTGCCTGACCCATTGAGTTACTTCAGCATTTTGTGTCTATCTTCAGAAATGGTATTCCATTTGGTTTAAGGATATTTAATTAGCTGAACACTCAAAAAAAATGTGATTACCAAGATGCATTGTGGATTCCTTATCTGTTGATCTTAACTGATTTTGAAATTGTCACCAAAATGTAGAGATTATAGAACATAGAACAGTATAGCAAAGGACCAGGCCCTTTGGCCCAGAACGTCTGTGCATGTTGTGATGCCAAGACCATTTCTTATCTACCCGCACATAATCCACACGCCTATCCAAAAGTCTCTTCAATACCACTATCATATCTACCTTAACCACCACTCCCGGCAGCGTGTTCCAGGTATTTACCATCCTCCATGTAAAGAAATTGCCCCGCACATTTTCTTTAAACTTTGCTCCTCTCACCTTAAAGCAATGCCCTCTAGTATTTGATTTTTCCACCCTAGGAAAAAGGTTCTGAACGTTTATATTATCAATATCTCTTATAATTGTATATATTTCTATCAGGACTTCTCACAAGCTCTGGAATTCCAGAGAAACATGTTTGTTCAACCTCTCCCTGTGGCTAATACTTCATCCAGCCATCATTCTGGTAAAACTCTTCTGCACCCTTTCCAAAGCCTCCACATCCTTCCTGTAATAGGGCGACGAGAACATCACGGAATACTCTAAATGCAGCCTAACCAAAGTCTTTAAAGTTGCTTCATGATATCTTGAATCTTATGCTCAATGCCCCAACCGATGAAAGCAAGCATACCCACTGCCTTCTTTACCAATATACCTACTTGTATTGCCACAGGGAGTTATTGGCTTGGTCATCAAGATCCCTCTGTACATCAATACTGCTAAGGGCCATACCGTTAATTGTATGTTTTCCCCTTAAAATTGACCTCCCAAAGTGCAGTACCTCACACTTGCTCGGATTAGACTTCTCTGCCATTTTACTGCCCCATTCTGTAGCTGATCTATATCCTATTGTATCCCTTGACAGACTTCTTCACAGTTGTTAGGCGCTTCCCCCCCTGGTGGTGATGCTATGTACTTACCTTTATCTGTTTCTTTCCCGAGTGCAGGCCTTGTGGATGTGAGTCTGGAATCAAAGGGTTAAAAGGCTCCTGTACCCGATTGGCCAAGCTGCGTCAGGTGACGGGTGACTCATCTGAAGCTTATATACCAGAATGTCCCAGAATTCTCTCTCTTCGACGCCGACCCTGACTGAGAGCAGACTGCTGGGGTGAGCTGCAGAAGGCCTGGCCACATGGCATAGAACTTTGTGTACTTTCGCAATTACTTAATTACAACTATTGAATTTGGACGGATAGGGGCTGACCAAAGTGTTTTCGTGTTTTTGTTTCAGGATTATATATCTATAGGCAGGTTTTAGAGTCTCTAGTTCGACGGTCCATCACGTGGCTGGCCGGAGCACGGTTAAATTGTTTGTTAGTCCATCCTTATCCCTGACTGGGTTGTTTGAATCAGGTTTGGGTTTTGTGTTCCATTGTCTAATTAAACTATTTTTGAACTTAAACCTGGTTTTTGAACTATGTTACGCGGCTCTGAAGAACCTGCTTTCGGGAGTCGTAACAAAATGGGGGCTCGTCCTAAACGTTTTTGGGGGGAGGGGGGGTTTGGTAGGCTTCCGGTGACTAAGGTAGTCTGTGTTGTGTTGTGAGGGAAATTTTTCTTCTCTGTTTGTGATAGCATTGGTGCCCAGGGTTTAGCTCGTGGTTTGGAGCTACATTTGAAATGGAATTTAAGGTGGAAGAGTTTGTTGAGACTCCTAGCCTACAGATGTTTCATCAATGTACTAAGGAAAATTCTACACAGCCAGTTCAGAACATGGAGGCCGTCATTAAACTGAAGATGGAGCTTGAGTCACAGAGAATGGCCTTAAAAAAGGATGAACTCATGCATGTTCTTGAAATGAAACGGCTTGAGGAGGAAACCAAAAGGGCTGAATTTCAGCTGCGGGAGAAGGAATTGGATGCCTCCCGGGTTCCTTCTAGGGAACGGGAGTTTGATATGAGCAAGAACATCTGCCTGGTTCCCCCCTTTAGTGAGAAGGATGTGGACAAGTTTTTCACAGTGTTTGAACGGGTGGCTTTGTCCTTGAAGTGGCCTAGGGACGTGTGGACCTTGCTATTGCAGAGTGTCCTTGTGGGAAAAGCACGGGAGGTGTACTCGTCTTTGTCTGGTGACAGCAGTCTGGATTATGAGTGTGTGAAGTCTACAGTATTAAGGGCTTATGAATTAGTTCCAGAGGCGTACCGGCAGAAATTCCGGCGCTTTAAGAAGTTTGATAGTCAGACTTATGTGGAGTTTGCTAGGGAGAAGGAGGCACTTTTTGACAGGTGGTGCGCTTCTCAAGGAGTGAAGGACATTGGGCAACTGCGGGCCTTGATAATTATGGAAGACTTTAAGAACTGTCTCCCTCAGAGGGTTACTACTTACCTTAATGAGCAGTAGGTGAATGAGGTGTCTAAGGCCGCGGTGTTGGCAGATGAGTATGTATTGACTCATAAAACTGATTTTGTTGGGCGCTCCTATAGTTTTGGTGCACGGCCGGTTGATTTTGGTGGTGTCGCCGGTGGCAGTGTCAAAGGTGTTTCTGTGCCTGCAAGTGGCAGCACGTTGATACAGGGGGAGGTCCGAGCTGATAAGGTTGACGGAAATTTGAGGACCAACGAAGGTCCTGTGTGCTACTATTGTAAAGGGAGAGGGCACATGTTAAAGGCATGTCCCGTTCTGAAGCAGAAAAATGCAAAGCCTGTGGCTTTGGTGGGTACACAGAAGGCACCTGTGGTACCTGGGGTCCCTGAGTCTGATGAGTGTAGGGATTATTCTGCATTCATCATGAATGGTTTTGTTTCTCTGGAGGATGGGGGCGATAGAGTTCCAGTATCCATCTTGCGTGATACTGGTGCTACTCAGTCCTTTATATTGGAGAGTGTACAGCCATTTTCTGCGGAATCATCGGTTGGGTCAAGTGTCCCTGTGGTAGGATTCGGGATGGATGACATGGTAGTGCCTTTGCATACCGTGAGTCTCGAGTCCGAGTTGGTTTCAGGCCGGGTAACTGTTGGGTTACGGCCGTGTTTTCCCGTTGGGGGAGTTTCTGTAATTTTGGGGAATGACTTGGCAGGAGGTAGAGTTTTAGTTACTCCTGAGGTGATGGCTGTTCCGATGGTGCAGAGTCCTGATAGATTGGCTATTCAGCATCCGAAGGTCTTCGCAGCTTGTGCTGTCACGAGGGCTATGGCTAAGAGCCAGGCAAAGTTTGAGGATGTAGTGGACCTGAGTGAGAGCATTTTGGGGGATCAGGATGAGGGATCCTGTGTTGTGAAGGGTGTTTCTACATCTCAAGATGGGATAGTGTCTGAAAATGGGCCGGTGTCGCTGTCACGGGACCGGCTGGTTGAGGAGCAGAAGAGTGATCCAGGTTTATCTGATCTGTTCGACTGCGCGGTGCCTGAGGGGGATATAGATTCCACAGCAAAGGGGTATTTTCTAAGGGAGGGCTTACTGATGCGAAAGTGGTCTCCCTTGGATGTATCTGGGCATGATGATTGGAGCATGGTTGATCAGATTGTGATACCTCGTCGGTATAGGGACGAGATACTCTGTTTGGCTCATGATGGTCCTCTGGGTGGACATTTGGGGGTCAATAAAACGTATCTTACGGAATTTTGTTTGGCCAGCGTTGAAAAAGGACGTGTAACAGCAGTGCAGGTGTTGTCACATTTGCCAGGTAACAGTCCACGACCTCACTAACAAACCTGTCTACGTTTACATCCAAGTCAGATATATATATATATATATATATATATATATATATATATATATACATAATCTCACACACAGCAGTGGTCCCTGCACAGATCCAAGCAGAACTCCATTTGCCACAGACCTCCAGCCTGAATATTCTCCTTCTATTTAACCTATATTCTATCAGTAAGTGCAAAGCCAAAAACAAAGCCCCACGTCCCTAATGCCATCAAGGCAGTTTGGAGTTCAGTTTACTTGGTGTTTGTAGTGTTCAATAGCCTGATGGATGGTGGAAACATGCTGCTCCTGAACCTGGATGTTACAGTTTTCAGAGTCCTATACTTTCTTCCCGATGGCTGGAGTGAAATGAGAGTGTGACTAGGGTGGTGTGGGTCTTTGATGATGCAAGTTACCTTTTTGAGGCAGTGTCTCCTCCAGATCCATTCGATGATGAGAAACTCAATACCCATGATGGACTGGGCAGTGCTCACCATATTTTGCTATCTCCTTCATTCCAGGGTGTTCGAGCTACTGAACCAAGCCATGATGCAACCAGTTAAAATGCTCCCTACTGTACACCTGTAGAAGTTCCAGAGTGTATTCATCCACATACAGAATCTCCCCAATTGAGGTTGGACATGCAAACATCCTCCTGATTCCTATCTACTAACCTCCTTCAATGGGTGAAGCAGTGCTCTCAACATTGAACAGCTCTTGGGAGAAGCAAGAAAGGACAGAGAAACTACTACTTGAGAAATGTCATGCCAAACTCAAAGAGGGGCATTCCAGCAATACCACTGGCTACACTGAGTAAATCCTGCAGAAGGTAACTGCCACTGGGTATGAGGCAGGTAGTGAGGAGACAAATAAAGCATAAAAAATGAAGAGTCGTTCACCTGACACAATTAATTTATTTCTCACTCACAGATGCAATTGACTTACTTAAATATTTACAGCATTTTCTTTCTTTTTTTAAATTTATATTAATTGTTTTTATTTTTATTTGAAGCTGTGTACAAAAATATAAACCGCGGCATATGACATAATACATTTATTGTACAGCTTCAATTTTAATTTTTAGCTAAGATGAAAAAGAAAAAGAGAGAGAAAGTGAAAGAGAAAGTGAATGTGTAAGAATAGAACCCCTAGACTACCAAATTGGTGTAGTCAAAGACTGAGTAAGTAAAATAAATGAGAAAAACATAAAGAAATAAAAAGACAAAAACAGAAAGAAAAACTAAAAGTGATGATATACCTGCTTCGTATCTCTCCCCACCCATCACCCAACCCGTAAGTCGGTTTAATTCCAAAGTTGTGTTGCACCATACTATCCTTGTAATGAATCAATGAATGGAATCCATGTCTTCGAAAATTGCTCTGTTTTTTCTGCTAAGACAAGTCTCATATTTTCAAGATGTAGCGTCTCAGACATGTTTGTAATCCACATTTTAAGAGTGGGGGCAGATGTATTTTTCCAAAATTTAAGTATTAGTTTTTTCGCCGTTATCAGGCCATAATTAAGGAAACGTCTTTGAAATATTGATTGCTCAGGGCAGGCTTCTGATGTTCCGAAAATAATCAGTTCCGTGTGGGGGTCCATTTTTATTTTTAATATTTTTGAGAAAATTTCAAAAATTCCTTTCCAAAAGTTATGTAGTTTTATGCAAGAGGCAAAGGAATGTGTTATAGTTGCTTCTTGAAGGAGACTTTTGTCACAAATAGGAGATAAATTTGAAAAGATCTTATTCAGTTTAGTCTTTGAGTAGTAGAGTCTGTGCAGTGTTTTAAATTGGATTAAAATGTGTCTAACATTAATCGAACAATTGTGTATATATAAAAGCTTTTCTTCCCATCTGTCTTTGGGAATTTTTAGGCCTAGTTCCTCTTCCCAGTCTCTTCTAATTGCGTCTGACGATGGAATTTCTATATTTATACAAATATGATGTTAGATTGTTTGACTCTGAGTTTCTATTCATACATTCGTCTAATATATCTGGCAGCAGAGTTTGATAGTCATGTTTTCAAATAGTCTCGAATTTGAAGATATCTAAAATATTGATTACCTTTCAGGTGGTATTTCGACTGTAATTTCTGAAATGACAGAAGATTTCCCATCTCGTAGAGATCTCCAAGTTTTTTAATTCCTAGTCTTTCCCAATAAGTAAATGTTTTATCTATAATAGATGGCTTAAATGAAGGGTTATTAGCTATTAGTGAGAGAAGAGATAAATTTCTTAGTTTAAAAGTTGATTTTACTTGTCTCCAGATTCGTAAAGTGCTGTGAATAATCAGATTTTTATCATATAGTGTGTTCTTCAACTTTGTTGGGGAGAGAAGAATCGCGCCTATATTAAAAGTCGAGCAATCCTCTCTCTCCATTATTAACCAGTCTACCTGTTGGCATGCGTTATCCAGCCAGTAAATTACATTTTTAATATTCGTTGCCCAATAATAGTATAAGAAATTGGGGAGAGCCAATCCGCCCGTTTCTTTGGGTTTGCATAGATGTCCTTTATGAATTCTATGTTTTTATAATTCCAGATAAACTTTGTAATCCGAGAATCAAGATTTAAAAAAAAAAATTTAGGTATGTATATCGGTATTGATTGAAATAAATAGAAAATTTGTGGGAGGAAGATCATTTTTATAGCATTTATTCTGCCTATTAGAGACATCGGAAGTGTTTTCCAAAATTGAATAAGAGCGTTTAATTTAGTAACTAAAGGCGGGAAGTTTGCATTGAATAAAGAAGTATATTTTCTGGTTACCTGAACACCCAGATATTTGAATTTTTCCTTAGCAATTCTGAAAGGGAATTTTAAAAGGTGTGTTGGCTCTTGAGGTTTTATTGCCATAATTTCACTTTTGTTCCAGTTTATTCTATATCCTGAAAAGGAACCGAATTCCTCTATAAGATTTAATATATTTGGAATGCTAACTATGGAATTGGTGGTTTATAATAATACATCATCAGCATATAATGATATTTTATTATTGGAGTGTT
The DNA here is from genome assembly GCA_038087875.1 of Malacoraja senta. Classification (NCBI taxonomy): domain Eukaryota; kingdom Metazoa; phylum Chordata; class Chondrichthyes; order Rajiformes; family Rajidae; genus Malacoraja; species Malacoraja senta. The sequence continues at coordinate 131,575,228 of CM075977.1, forward strand.
TAGTATTATAATCATGAAAGTTCGGATGTACTCTTATACTTTCCGCTAAGGGTTCAATCACAAGGGCAAATAACAGGGGTGATAATGCACATCCCTGTCTATTGCCCCTGGATAGCTGAAATTTAGGAGAGAGTATGTGGTTAGTCAGTATTCCGGCAGTCGGCCTATCATATAATAATTTTATCCATGAAATAAAATTCTCTCCCATCTGAAAATTTTGCAGTACTGTGAAAATATACTTCCATTCTACTTGGTCAAATGCTTTTTCTGCATCTAATGAAATAATTGATAAGTCTTCTTCTTTAGTTCTGTATGTGTACATTATGTTAAAAAGGCGTCTCAAATTATCAAACCCCGTTTGATCCGAATGTATTAATTTATTAACGTATTTACTTAATCTTCTTGCCAACGTTTTTGCTAGTATTTTCTGTCCTGTATTTAGCAGGGTGATTGCTCTGTATGATCCCAGGTCTTCTTTTTTGGGTGTAAGTGTGATAGTTGATTCAGCTGGTGTTTGTGGTAATGTATGTCCTTTAAATGCGTATGTATAAAGATTGTGTAAACGTGGGGAAATTACCTCGTAAAATCTTTTATAAAATTCGTTACTGAAACCGTCTGGTCCTGGTGTTTTACCGTTCTTCAATGAATTGATTGTCTCTTCTATTTCTTTAATTGAATTGTGTGATCCTAATTCCTCTTGTTCCAGCGGATTAAGTGTTGGAAGTTTACAGTTGTCCAGAAAGTTTGTAATTTTTCTGCTTTCTGTTGCTGTTTTGGATGTGTATAAGTTTTGATAAAATTGGGCAAATCTTTCATTAATGTCTTTTGGAAGCGTTAACAGTTCACCTTTATCTGATATAATTTTTCGGATAGTCTGGTCCTTTTCAACTTTTCTCAGCTGGCATGCAAAAAGTTTGTGTGGTTTGTTTTGCTTTTCCTGTTTTGTAATTTGAAATAATCTAATAACTCTTGCAGAATTTGGTTTAGTTTAAATTTCAATATTGCTATTTTGTTGTGTTTATCTATAGTCGGATCTATCGCGTTTTCTAAATCAAGTTGTCTGATCTGTTCTTCTAGTTGCAATTGTTCCGTCCTATTCTTTTTATTTTGATAAGCTTGATATGAAATGATAGAACCTCTAATAAAAGCCTTAAAAGATTCCCATAATAGGGAGGGCGAGATATCTGGGGTATCATTGGTCTCAAAAAAGAGTTCCATCTGTTGTTTTAAGTATTTACAACAGTCCGGATTATTTAGTATTTGAGGATTAAACCTCCAAAACGATTTTTTATTAAACATTCCTTCTAGTTTTAAGGAGAAGGTTAGCGGAGAATGATCGGAAATAGTACTATTATGGTATTTAGGGTTAGTTGTGAAGGGTATTAATTTAGTGTCCACTAGGAAGTAGTCAATACGTGTATAGGTTTTATGTACTGATGAGTAGAAGGAGTATTCTCTTCCGGCAGGGTTTGCAATCCTCCATACGTCTGTTATATTTGTATTTTTTATATACGTATTTAAAAGTTCACTGGATTTTGATTTTGTATTGTCTCTTGTTGAGCAGATTTATCGAGGTTTTGATCCAAAACGCAATTGAAATCTCCCCCGATTATCACATTTTGCTGAGTGGACTCAGAAATTATATTCAAGATTTTATTAAAAAATTGTGGGTTGTCAAAGTTAGGAGCATAAATATTTACCATGGTAAGTGGGGTAGAATGTATCTCCCCAGAGACTATGACATACCTCCTCTCTTTGTCTGCAATGGTGTTTTTATGTTTAAATGGTATGCCCTTACGGATTATAATTGCAGTGCCTCTGGATTTGGAGAGATAGGAGGAATGATTTGTTTGACCGATCCAATTGGCCTTCAGCCTGGTCTGAGCTTGAACTTTAAGATGTGTTTCCTGTAAAAATATTATGTTGGCATTGAGTGATTTTAATTGGGCAAGAATCTTACCCCTTTTAATTGGCTCGTTAGTGCCCCTAATATTCCAGCTACAAAACGTAATTCCTCCAGTTTTCTTTAGAGGGTCGTCTTGCATTGTAACTTACATTGGTTCCTTTATTTCAGATGGTGCAACACATTTATAGCATTTTCTGTTGCTCACCATTTGATTTGGGAATATATTAACGTTCTTTCATCATCACTAGGGTTAATCCAGTAGTGCCCCCCAACAGGATTGTAAAAGTACATAATTAAGAAGGCCTGCAACAGATCAAAAAGGAGATTCACCTCCCGCTTTTCAAGGGAAAATCAAAGACAAGCAATAAATATAATACTGGCCTTGTGCAGATCCAAGCAAAAGAAAAGAGAAAATTTGACTTAAGGGCCTGTCCCACTTTCACGACCTAATTCACAACCTTTTTTACGTGTGGACATTTTTCATCAGGCTAGAAAAATGCCCCGACCTACTTGATGCCACGAGTTCCTACGACTAGCATCACGACCTGCTACGACCTACCTACGACCTCCTACGACCTTGTGATGACCACACTGCAAGTATGAGTCAAGGGCAAACTCGGCAGAGGTCGTGAATTAGGTCGTGCAAGGGGGACAGGCCCTTTACACTTCTTACATTTTTTAAATAAAAAAAAAAAATGTCATTAAAAACAGAGCCAACTATTTAGGATGGGAGTCAAAAACCAAAAATAAACTTGGCAGAAGTGCAGGACTCTAAATTAATGGTAGCAATGGATCAAATAATTATTTAAAAACTCTGTGTATTAGCAAGGGTATTAAGGGACTTGGAACCAAGATCGATAAGTTAAGTTCAGTTTGCAATCTGCCATGATCTCATTGTGGACGTCCACGACCAACACCACAGCACTGGTCAAGAGAGCCCAGCAGCGACTACACCCTCTCCGAAGACTACGTAAAGCAGGTCTCCCCACTACACACCTACGAACTTTTTATAGGGGGACAATCAAGAGCACATTAACCTACGGCATCACTTCCTGGTTCGGGAGCTGCAAGGCGTACGAACGGCACCAACTAGACAGGATTGTGAAGACCGCCAGCAGGATTATTGGTGCTCCACTCCCTTTCCTGCTGGACATATACAGGAAGAGATGTATCAGCAGAGCCATCTCCATCATCAAAGACCCCTACCACCCATCCCATCACATATTCTCCATCCTGCCATCTGGGAAGAGGTACCGGAGCATTAGGTGCAAAACCAGCAGGATGCTCCTCAGCTTCTTCCCGCAGGTTATAAGACTGATAAACGGACTTTGTCTCCTGCCAAAGTATCGTGCACCAACCACCAACCTGGACACACTGCAGCAGAGCCACTGTCGTGCCGCTGCCGATCGGAACGCCTGTTGATGTTTAGTAGAGTAGAGTGTTAATTTGTTCATGATATATGTATTTTTACTTCTATTTATTTTTTACTGCACACACTGTAATGGACACTGGTTGAGGAATGTTTTTTTGTTTCCTCTGGGTATGCGAATACTCAGGAAATGACAATAAAGATATACAATACAATACAATACAATTAAATTGAGGACTAGTTAAAGACACAGAATGCCCTATTTGATTCAATATATTCCTATGTAACCATCAATCACCTATAATATACAATGATAAATTGCTGCTTAATGCAAATGATGGCCCACTGGGCCCCTGAAAAATCATTCAAGGAGGTTGTCACCTTGAATGTTACTCATAGCACCATATCGGCCAGGATATGAAGCAGGCCAGTTTATTTGAGCATTTTGTCAGGTCATAAAATTTGTGACTGTGAATCTTGTCAGGTGTTTTTACACTGATAGATCAAGATTTAAATGAATGCTTCACTTCTCTCAGGATTTTAATGCTGTGGGATGCATCTCTCGTCTCTTCCACAGGGAAAACAAAATCTGTGGCTTGAATTTTAAAGTTTTGAATTATGATTTATCTCCTCATTCTTCCCCGACTATCAATCTGACAGTAATATACAATAAATTTCATGTAATGTTCCAAATTTGGTCCCACCAGTGAGTTCTAGGTATATTATCTCTGGCGCTGTAAGGCAGTAACTCTGCCGCCCACTTTAGATTAATCACCTGAAAAAAAGCAGTTATATGAAAGTTACAGGGTTTACATTTCTGTAAATAGGTCAGGAGGGCCTTCAATAAAGTTGTACCCCAAAACAAACATCAGTTTTCCCAATCTTTCCTGCGCAGGTCTTCTCAAATTAGTGATAGATGTCATAATTAATAATGCCTTTCAATAGTGCAAATGTAAGTGTTTGAGCTCATTTTTAATACTTTAAACTTTATAGATACTGTGCGGAAACAGGCCCTTCGGCCCACTGAGTCCGCGCCGACCAACGATCGCCCTGTACACCAACACCATCCTATACACTAGTCAATTTTAAAAATGTTTTTACAAATGTTTACAACTTACTGAAACCAATTAAGACCTACAAATCTGTACGTCTTGAGTATGGGAGGAAACCAGAGCACTCGGGGAAACCCTCTCTGACACAGTGAGAATGTACAAACTCCATACAGACAGCACCCATAGTCAGGATCAAACCTGGGTCTCCGGTGCCTTAAGTCAGCAACTCTACTGCTGCAACACTGTGCCGCCTCAAAATACAGGTGTGCAAACAAGGGTGCTGGTTTACAAATAAAGACAGTGCTGGTGTAAATCAACAGGTCAGGGAGCATCTCTAGAGTACATGGATAGGTGACGCTTTGGGTCGGGGCACTTCTCAAGACTGATGGGGGAAGAAAGCAGGAAGAGAGGAGGCTCAAGGCTGACTAGTCATAGGTGGATATAGGCGAGGTGTCTTTTTGACGGGAAGATGGTTGGACAAAGGCCCATGATAAATAGACAGAAGGTGTGTGGTGAAAGGATTGAAGAGTTGCAAATAACACTGGTGTTCCCAGGATTAATTTCAGTTCAGTTTAGTTTATTTCACCTGTACCGAGGTACAGTGAAAAACATTTGTTGTGTGCTAACCAGCCAGAGGAAAGACAATACGTGATCACAATCGATCCATTTACAGTGTACAGAAAAATGATAAGGGAATAAAGTTTAGTGCAAGGTAAAGCCAGTAAAGCCAATCAAAGATAGTCGTAGGGTCCCTGATGAGGTAGATAGTAGTTCAGGACTGCTATTTGTTTACAGTAGGCTGGTTCAGTTGCCTGATAACAGCTGGGAAGAAACTGTCCCTGAATCTAAATTTGCCAGTAACAGGGTCAAATCAGGCAACACAATGTTAGTCCTCAACATCTGTTGTTCTGTACACTTCCTGTACACAGAAGAAGCACGTCACTGCCACTCTGAATATAAGGGTTGGTGGAAAGCTTGCTGAAAATATGCATGCACATTTCAAGTCTGAAGTTCCGGCCCAGTCAATGCCAATACAGCCAATATATCACACAGCCTAATTTGATTGATTACTTAAACACTATAGCACAGGCATTGGAGAGATACAGTAACTTGATAAACAATAAACAGTGCTTAAAAGGTAGGGAATGTTCAATGTTGTTTGATAACATCCAAATTAGGTAAATGTAATCAGTTGAACATTGAGTGTGTTGTGAAGCATTGTTTCTCCTCCCCTTGACTTGCTAATTTCTTCAAAACCAGTGACACTTTGGGCAATTCAAATGCTCATCTGGTCACTTCTTAAATACTGCCTTGATTCAGCTTCAACTTTTCACCAGGCCAAGCATTCCAGGTACTTATCAGTTTCTGAGTGAAGGTCCCCCTCAAATCTCCTCCAAATTTCTACCTTTCTCAAAATCTATGTCTTCTAATCTTATTTACTTCAATATGGGGAAACAATTCCAGCAGCTTACGCTATCTATATCACTTCATTATTTTATATATCTTTATCATGTCCTTTATTAATCTTCACTGCTCCAAGGAAAATAGACCAAGTTTCTCCATTCTTTCCTCGAACTAAACTCTCCAACCAAAGGAACATTATGGTGGAAATCCTCTGTACACTCTTCAGCTCTATCACATGGTGACCAGAACGGCATGCAGTATTCCAGATGAGGTCTGACTAAGGTTTTATCAAGTTGGTACATAAGCCCCACTTCTGTATTCAATGCTCTGACTAATGAAGGCCACTACCCCTCATGCCTTCCTACCATGTGACCTGTGTTTCTCCCTTCAATGATCTAAGGACTTGTATCATTAAGATCGGATAATGGTACAAATTTTGTTGGAGCAGAAAGAGAATTAAGAGAAGCACTTTTATCAGAATAAAATTCAGAGTGTTATGCATCAGGATGGGATAGAATGGAATTTTAATCCTCTGGCGGGTTCTCATCACGGCGGTGTTTGGGAACGATTGATCCACATGGTTAGAAATGGGCTACGCTCTGTTCTTAAATAACAAGTTCTGGACGATGAAGGATTGCAAACTTTATTTTGTGAAGTTGAAGCAATTTTAAATGATCGACCCATTACTAAGAGTTCCGATGATCCGACCCAATGCTACCACCTGGGCTCTTTGTGAAAGAAGATTTGTATATGAGATGCAGATGGAGACAAGTACAATATTTGGCAGATCTTTTTTGGAAAAGATGGACACAAGAATATTTGCCTCTGATCCAAGAACGACAATGATGGTTGAAAGGAAGAAGACATTTTATTCCAGGTGATATCGTTTTGGTGGTTGATTCTACTGCACCACGAGGTTCTTGGTTGATGGGAATGATACTGGAGATCATGCCAGATGTTAAAAGGTTTGGTGCGTATAGTACGACTTCAGACTAAGAACAATGTCTTGGTAAGACCGATAACCAAGATATATCTGCTACTAGAAGGCGGAAATGAAGATGGAAGAATCGCTAAAGAAGTCTGAATGCTGATACATAATGCTTATTACTTTTGTTTTTTGATATATGTTAAGCTTTTATAGCTCCTTTTTTAATGTCTATTAGTAATTGCCTCGTTATATACTCAGAACAATTAGGGGCCGGTATGTTGGAGCCATTAAGCTTAACTAAGTTTATTATAGTCATGTCTAGTTACCTTTACTTACTATCTGCCTGTGTTAATGTGAGTGGGATTTTATATGTAGTCTGGGGCGTGTTTTTGGCTAGAGGAGTCGGGCGCAGACCCTTAGATGATTAGTTAATAGTTTGATGTCGGGGCCATGGGATGAAACCGTTTTCAACCATGACCACAAGCATCAATTGGAACATATATATGTTGTCAGACAATGTACTTTTACAAGAAGATGTTTTTAGGATTTATCTGACATGAATGGAACGATGATTAAGAACGGAAAGTTATGAGTTATTTCATTGATTTGTATTACTACAATAAAGAAGCTATTAATCAAGAGACTACTTCTGGTAGATTCATCTTTGCTGTTTTAAATGTGTCATGGAGTGCGTGAGACTACTTTTCTAATCCGACAAATTAGTGGCTATCGAAGGTTGAACTTTGAGAAGTTGTAAACACCGCCACTACACTGAGGTTCCTCTGGTCAATTTTGTTATTTGTATGTCTTAATCTTATTGGTACTCCTAAAATGCATCATTTCACACTTGATATATTAAAATCCATCTACCATTGATCAGCTCATTTCATCAACATATCAATGCCTCCCTGCAGCCTTTCGAAAGTTTCAAAGAAAATAAGGTGATGTAGTGAACAAAGAAGCAATGACCAATTGATGTCAATTTTATGTTTTAAAAGCTTCAAAGCTTAAAATGGAAAACTGAAGTAGGTTAGAACTGTCTTTCTCTGATTTCCTTGAAATCCTCTCATTTTAACCATAATGTAGTCAAACACCTTAAATACAATCTGAAATCTAGTCATCTCTAATGATGCTTTGCTCTTAAGCATGTAATACAGCAATTTTATGTTTTTAGTACCAGATCGAGCACACTTCTGAGGTTGGCTAACAACCCATTGGGACTGATGATATAATTATCAATACAAAATTGAATGTAACTAATTATAATAAAGTAATATCTGAAACTATACCCAGGGCTAGATTCAAGATCCATTATTCTGCTCAAGCAGAACATTTTACCATTCAGCGTCTACTTTCACGTATTAGTAATGATTACTCATTCATAAAGAGCAATCAATTTTTCATATTTAGCAAATGTGTACATCAAGAATCTGACTGAAAGACTATTTAATAGCTTTATAATAAACATTTTTACAAAGAACAAATTGGTGAATTAAATTTATTTTAAGGCACAATACCTTGAAGAGAGCTGAAACATTCAATCTTCAAATATTTTATGCTGCATATTACTCTAAAGATTTTAGTTTAATTGTGTGACCACAAGGCTTAAAGCTAATTTCAATTGACTGTTTATTAACCATATAAAATACAATGATTTGAACTCAGCTTGTTGGATTACTTGTTTTCCCAGGCAACAAATTTAGTACATCGAGTTCAGGGTAACACAGTGGTGCAGTTGTAGAGTTGCTACCTTCCAGTGGCAGAGACCCCGGTTCCAGATAAAATCACATTGATCAGGTCATAAGAATCAGACATTCTCTACACTTTTCATGTGAGCAGGTCAGATATTTCCAGTGTCACATGAACACCTGACAATGTTGGCAATGACACAGCATTTATTTTGAGTAAGGGATTTAAAGCCCTGTCTCACGGTGCGAGTTGACCCACGAGTGACCCCGAGTGAAAGACTCGTGGTTGCGTTCGAGACTCCAAGTTTATGATCAACCGAGTTTAACCGAGTTCCCACGTGTATGTCTAAGTTTGCCGTTTACTTCTCATTTCTGCGATGTTCCAAGTTCCTCTCCCGAGTTACCAAGTTCCTCTCGCGAGTTACTCTTGAGCCAACCGTGAATGAAGGCCTGTTTTAAGTATCAAATAGAGGAGCTGGACAGCATCTCATACAGTAAGTATATTCTGATTCAGTATTGAAAGTTATTCAATTTCAGAACTTTAAAAAACTAGGCAAGATTTCGGCCCCGCACTCGTTGCCATTGTGCAACAAGGAGGCGGTGGCGGCAAAGCAAGTGTTAAAGAAGAGAGCTCCATCCTGCGGCTTTTTAAAGGTAGAATTCAGCGCGGCAGCATCTATTGATATGACCTACAAAGGGAAAATGCGCACCGTCCAGTGCCAGAGCTAGGCTGGGATCATTCTCTGCTCTCATCTCTCTCTTTCTGTGTGTGCATTTGCAGGGGGAAGAGCGGTCTACCTCGCTGGGGCACAAGACCTCTGCCGTCTGCCACTTGCAGCCATCAACTTGTTTGTTCCTTTGGTGCGCCTCATCTGCCCTGCTCCCATCCCAGCGCTGCCCCAGCTCTCTGCCCCATTCTCTTGGAAATGTCGCTTCCGCCACTGTAACGAGGAGGGGTCCGGCTGGCTGGCTTGGTGGGTGGGTGGGTGGGTGAGCAGGGAGGGGGAGTGGGTACAAACCACCGAATCCATTCTCAAAAGTCGGGCAGAGCCGTGTAGAACTCACGTTTCTCTCTGCTTCATATACGTGGGAATTCCCTCAGTATGGTCACTCAGCGGGCAGGCAGCATCTCTGGAGAGAAGGAATGGGTGACGGGATGACGTTTAAAATTTATATCATGGGCAAACCATCTTGCCCCAGGCTGCTTTACATTATTTATTGTGTTGAGTTGTTTGTGAGGCTGGGACATCTCTGAGGGTCGCCACCTTGTAGTGGAGACATATGCGTCTGCCTTGATCCTGTAAGCAGGCCACATGGCAGGAAAGTCGAGGGGGAGGTCCCTGACAAAGGGCGGCCCAAGAAGATGACCTCAGTGGAACAGGCCGAGGATGGTGTTTGACCGGCGGCTGAGGCGGAAGAAGGCTGCAGCAGGGAGAGACTCCCAACCGTGGTGGAGCCCATATCATTGGACCCGGGACTGTCAGTGAATGTTGTCAGGTTAAAGAGGGTGGACTTGTCTGTTCTGAGCAGTCCCTGGGCTTCAGTCAAGGGTCAGTGTGTGGGGCAGTGCCCTGGAGTTTACATCCTGCTGATCCCTGTAGACATCCACCATGGTTCCCCGCTCCCCATCCCTCTCTCAATGTGTGACGGAGAATGGCCGAGACTCTAGTGTACTGAGTTTGAAGCCATTATCCTGTCAGTGAGGGTGATGAGAAACAGGAAGGACAGTGAGTTGTCCCTTACCCCGACGTAAACAGCCCTTTATTCTGGAATCGACACCACTACCTCTGCTGATCTGGTTTAGAGAGGAAAGATCATAAAGCAAGGTCATATTCAACAAGTGCAGTTTGAGGACATTGGATTTTCCTCTCCACATTTTATTGTTTTTTGTAGCCAGAAAAGTCAAAACATGCAATCATTATTATCTTTAATTCTTACGTATCTTCGTGATGTAAACATTGTTAATCTCCAGTCAATTATATTCCCTCCTTTACTGAAACAACCCTGACTGATCATCTCTATGTCATTGGGTTGGAGAACATGATCCCACAGGTGAACAACAGTTATCTCTCCGACAAACGACTGACTGGCGTCAAAACCTCCACCAACTGAGTCTTGTTCCTGACCTAGAATAAACTGACCAGACCCTTTCACAACCTGACCCTTATCACCAACCTTCCGTACACTGCGTCTCCCATTGACCCAGACTGTTATCTCACCCCCTTGAGACTCCCAGGTCACACAGATGTGTCTCAGTAAAGAATTCATGTCTGGGATGTAAAACTCTGTTATAACATTTCCTAAATACAGCCAGAGTTGTGTTTTAGATTCTTCCCAAATCAGCAGTTCGTTGTCGGAAAAGCTCGTTGCGTAGGAGAGCACACTGTAAGAGTGAGTCGCTTCAGAGGCTGCCCTGAAACAGACAACAAAGGCGGTCAAACTGGTGAAGTCAGGCGCATGCAACCTGACGAAGCTGTTGGATGTTTTGCTTGAAAATACCACTGATTTCGCATCCAATCCTGTAAAATGTGAAGAGTTAAGATTGTCATATGTCAGTTTAAAGTTGCTGCAGATGGAGCACAAAGACGCAGCAGAAATTTGGAAAAGTCATCCCGTCACCCATTCCTTCTCTCCAGAGATGCTGCCTGCCCGCTTAGTTAAAGAGTGCCCACGGTAGACTCACGAGACACTAAGGTAAACTCACGGGCCACTACGTTCTTACAACGAGTTTAAATTTCAAATTTTAACCTCAAGAGTACATTTTACTCGTGGAAAAGTTTAAACATGTTTGAATTTTTCCAAGAGTTAACAAGTGTCACGGGTACCTGCCGTTAGCGTTAAGAGTCGCTAAGTTGCGTCCACGAGTTCCGACGTTCCCGCTACGTTAATCGTACGTGATTACCACGAGTTAAATTTATTTTAAGCTCGGGGTACCTCGTGGGTCAGCTCGCACCGTGAGACAGGGGTTTTAGCATCCAACCTATAACTGTCATTGAAAATTTACAGCGGAATCAGGGTGCATTGCACGACTTTGTTTTAGTCTCTTGTTCACGAAAATTGTAACTGGTTACCTGTGACTGTGACCAACTGGTTAACTGGCCACAATCATTACTTCTGTGAAATTAAGAAACTAAGAGATAAGGACAGTAGGCAGAACTGGCTCCATAAGAGGCAGGAAGAAAGAGCATGCTACCTAAAGTTGGAGAATTTATTACACTGGGCAGAGTATTCTTGGATTGGCAGAGTTCGTTTTTCTTGGACAGGAGCAGGCTGTGGGGTGATCTGATAGAGGCATACAAATTAGGTGGATTTATCCACAAAGGGGTGGATAATGAGAAACATTTCCCCACAGTGCAAACCGGAGGATCGTTGTCCTCTTGAATCGAGCACCCTTGGAAGTGGTGGAGGCAGACAGTTGAAAGTATTTGGACAAGCATTTGTATCACAAAGGCATAAAAGGCTTCAGACGAAGTGCTGGTAAATGAGATCAGTATAGCTACCACTGGGAGTGTAGATCATGCATTTACTGCCCAGATATATCGAACTGGCCAGTAACCAAAAGCCGTTCAGAACACTTTACTACCAAAATGTATCACAGATAGGCATTTGCTGCTTTCCCACCCAGCAGAGCAATTGCCTGTTTCGCACACATGTACCTGACAGATCACTAATACATTATCTTCATGGTCTATGTTTTTATTTCCTTAACAACTGACTATACACAAAGGTCTCCCAAAGATTCATCCAACAGTTAGGAGTGGCATAGTCATGCAGCTGGCAGAGCTTCTGCCTCGCAGTGCAAGAGACCTGCATTCATTCCTGACTTTGGTGCTGTCTGTGTGGAGTTTGCACATTCTCCCTGTGACCACCTGGGTTTCTTCCCATATCCAAAAGACGTGCGGGTTTGTAGGTTAATTGGCCTCTGTAAATTGCCCCAGTGTGTAAGGAGTGGATGCGAACAGAGAATAACATAGAATTAGTGATCAATGGTCGGCGTGGACCTGATGGGCCAAATGCCCTGTTTCCATGCTGTATCTCTCAATCAATTAATCAACGTTTTAAGTGAATATGGAAGCAGGAAAGTTGAAGAGAAGGGCAAGAACAAAAAGGATAAGTCCATGATAGGGTAAAAAGTCGAGTTATTAAATGACAGAGAGCTGATTAGGCAAGCAGGAGGTGCAGCTGTGTTTCCAGCATTTTCTGTTTTTATTTTAATAAAATATTCTCCTTTTGTCTAACTAGGCAAGTGTCAGAAAATTTCAACATATGTTCCCTTACATTGGACCATTTTTTGAAATTGATGACAAAGACAGAAATGCTGGAAGATCTCACCCAGTCAAGCAGCATCTGTGGAAAGAAGAACCTGCTAACATTTCAGGAGGAAGGACCATCATCTGAACTTCTTACGTTTTTTGAGACTGATGAGATAGTTATCATATGTACTAGAAATAGCATGCAATATCAAAATTTAGACAGAAAAAGGCACCAAGAAATTACTTTCACCTCTTTGTCAAGAGCAAAAGCACCAGTAGAAGCGGGGACAGTTCAAATGACCACCTAAGTTTGCTCCAGCATTCAATAAGATCACTGCTGATCTGATCTTAGCCTCAACTTCACTTTCTTGCCTGGCCTTCGTAACTCCTGCTTTCTGATGGCAGAATATGATAGAGATATTAAATGACAGAGGACTGATTAGACAAGCAGGAGGTGCGGTGATGGGAGAAGTAAAGATAACAAAAATGGATTTGGAGAATTTAAATTAAATAAAATTGATTAATTGAATAATTGCTAATCAGAATCAAACAAATACTGGCATTTTGTTTGTCTCTGATTGGCCCAGTCCACTTCAAAGGACAGTTTAGAGTCAACCACCATAATGGGTCTGGAGTCACATGACCAGTCAGGACATATAAGTACAACAAGTGCCCTTTGGCCCAACGCTTCAATGGTGATCAAGATGCACCAGCTAAGCTAGTCCCATTTGCCCATGTTTTGTCCTTCTACCCGTGACCTGCGTGGGTTTTCTCGAGGTGCTCCAGAATTTCTCCCACAGTACAAAGACAGAGGTTTGTAGGTTAATTGGCTTGGTAAAATTGTAAATTGCCCTTATGGGTTTGTCCCACTTAGGCGATGTTTCAGCGGACTGCCGGCGACTGTCAAGTTGTCGGCAGTCGGCAACCGGGAACTGGAACGTCGACTTGCAGAGTGGAACATACACACACAAACACAAACACATCGCAAAGGCGGGGGCCATGGCAAGCGGAGGAGCGCTGTCTGAAATTCATACGGTATAAAGCCAAGGTGATACAGACACACAACGAGATGAACAGGAATGTTGGCGCTGTAATTAAGACGGCTAGCACAGTGTATGGTCAGTCCTTTAAACGAGGGGAGAAGGGGGGAGAAGGGGGGAGGGGGGGGAGAAGGGGGGAGCAGGAATGGATACAACTTTTAAGAAGACAGATAACTTTTAATAAGCCAGAGATACACAACTGTGAAGTTCGGCAGACATTTAACATAACCGGTCGGTTATCCTTGGTTCTGAAAACTCCTGCTTACAATTTTTCCCCCAAATGACCAGTCAGCAAAGGCGATGAACTTAAATTACCTACGACTACCGCGACGACCCATTACTACATGGCGACCCCACTACAACAGCACCTATGACTACAGGATTATTGATTTTCTCCATGGTGACCAATTTTTGGTCGCAGAAAAATTTTCAACATGTTGAAAAATTTGCGGCAACCATAATGAGGCCGCGAACAATTCCCAGAATGCAGGAACTCCTCGCGACCATGAAGGATACTCACCAGAGACCATTAGCGCACATTTGCCGACCATGTGGCGACCATGTGGTGAGCGCAGAGTCTCCTGCACTCGCCTCTATAGTCGCCTAAGTGGGACAGGCCCATTAGTATTAGTGTGCAGGGATTGCTGGTCGATCGGCTCAGTGGGCTGAAGGGTTTGTTTCCGCGCTGTATCTCTGAACTCTAAACTAAACTAAAATAATAACCCGACAAATCTCCCCTGCACTCTCTTCAATGCAATCATGTCCCAACCTACCGTGTGGGGAACAGAACTGCAAAGAGCACTCCAGCTGTGGCCTAACCAATGTTTTATAAAATATAAAATTCTTACTCATATTTTATGCCCCATAACATCCTTGCTCTTATATTTTATGACCCAGCTAATGATGATATATATTCCATATACATTATTCACAATGTAACTGTTTGTATCTGTAACACTATATTCTTCACTCTGTTTATTTTCTCTTTTGCACAACCTCATGCATGGTATAATTTATGTGGATAGCACATAAAATTGTTTCTTGGCGGCACAGTAGCGCAGGTGGTAGCTTTTCAGCACCAGCGACACAGGTTTGATTCTGACCTCAGGTGCTGTTTGTGTGGACCTCCCATGTTCTCCCTGTGACCGTGTGGCTTTCCTTCTGATGGTTTTGTTTCTTCCCATATCCCCAAGACTTGCGGGTTGATAGGTTATTAGGCCTCTGTAAATCATAGCTAGTGTTAAGGGAGCGGATGTGAAAGCGGGATAACATAGAACGAATATGAACAAGTGACCAATGTTCAACGTGGACTTAGTGTTAAAGAAGGAACTGCAGATGCTGGAAAATCGAAGGTACACAAAAATGCTGGAGAAACTCAGCGGGTGCAGCAGCATCTATGGAGCGAAGGAAATAGGTAACGTTTCGGGCCGAGTCTGAAGAAGGGTTTCGGCCCGAAACGTTACCTATTTCCTTCGCTCCATAGATGCTGCTGCACCCGCTGAGTTTCTCCAGCATTTTTGTGTACCTTCAACGTGGACTTGTTGGGCCGAAGTCCCAGCTTCTCTCAATTCTACTCAGCTCAATAAATACTTGAGTTCCTCAACATTCCTCAGTGGTCTACTATTCATAAGGTGCATGACCTCACCCTTATGAGGAGTAAATTCAATTTTGCATCGCTCTGTCCATCACCATCTACTGATCAATATTGTGCTCAAGGGATAGTTCTACCTGCAGGATATTAAAGTAATTGAATTACATGGGCCTTTCTGTGAAAAGATGTTTAACGTCCCATATGGCTCCTTCATTCTTGCAATCTTCTCGTCGATCAAGAGGACGCATGTAACAAGTGCCAAAGCATAATTAGTGAAAAAAAATCAAATTTCAGATGTTAGAATGTAAATAAAATGAAATATTTTCTCTTATGAAGCTATGAGAAATTTTAGTGAATTAGGTGTCAATAGGAGCTGGCAAACACAGTGAAAAAGAGAATTTGGTTGGTTTCAATTTTTGTTGATGTCGGAACCTTTAATACAACATCATGTCAGCTGCTATTTCTCCAGTGAAACATCTGATTACTCAAACAGATGAAAACCCTTCTGTTTCAACCTTCAATGAATTTAAAGTAGCTCAGAACAGAAGGTTGATCATTTTAGCGCTCCTATTTACCAGCAGACAAAAGGGAATAGGAAGAGCATGGAAATAAGGTTATAAAGAAGGCTGTTAGAATAGCAAAGACAAAATATCAAATGAACTTCAAGGAATATTAAAAAATCACCAATATAACAGTGACTCAAGACCATTTATGAATGAAAACAAAATAGCAGCTGTTACTAAGATGGTCACGTTAGATATTTTGACAGTTTTGTCCAAAGAGGGAGACTCAATTGCAGATAGTTTTAAGAGTGCATTTGAGATTTTAAAAAGATATTTTAAAAGTAAACCAGCTGAATTTAAGGTGTAGTTTGGTTCGTTCCCAGAAGGGCATGATAGAAGAAGTGCTAATATCCAAACATAAAAGTAATAAGATGGGATCCATATCTTAAAAACTAGAGGCGGAGCTAATACAGGGCATTCTGGAGTGCTCAGCTGCCTGGGATAGAAAAGCCAGGAAAATATTTCTAAATGGTTGGAAAAGACTGCAAGAAAACCTATTTAACATGCATTGTTAAAAAGCTGGGGATTTTTTTAAGTAGCTGAAAGAATATGCAGGGAAAATGCATTGAACTTTGACTCACAGAAGTCTAGAAATGAATGAAAAACATGTGCTGGTGCAACAGGCAGCATCTCTGGGCGACATGGATAGGTGACGTTTCAAGTCGGAACTCTTCTTCAAACTGATTGAGGTGGGGTGGGGACGGGAGGGGGAAGCTGAAAAAGAGGTGGGTGTGGGATATACCCTTGCAAGAGGTGGGTAGATACAGGTCAGGGTGGTTTAATTAGAAGATGGGTGGATGAAGGATATCGATAAAAAGGAGATAATAGGAATGAAATGAAGCAGAGTAATGCTGCCTGCCAAACTGAGAAATGCCAGCACTTTTTTTTTTTTTTGTAAACCTGAATCTGCAGTTCCTTGTGCCTAGAAATGAACGCCACATGAGGAATGCATGACAAAGGTCTATGTATCAAAGGGCAGCATGGTGGCACAGTGGTAGAGTTGCCTCCTTACAACACCAGAAACCTGGGTTTGATGCTGACTCTGGGTGCTTGTCTGTATGGAGTTTGTACATTCTCTACGTGACCTGCATGTTTTTCCCCCCGGGAACGCCAGTTTCCTCCGATACTCCAAAAATGCATAGGGTTGTAGGTCAATTGGCTGCTTAAAATTGTAAATTATATGTAAGATCGCTGGTCAGCGCAGACTCAGAGGGCCGAAGGGCCTGTTTCCATGCTGTATCTCTAAACTAAACTGGAATGAGGACCTGCACAGCAAATGGATTACATGGTGCTATCAAATACGGGATAGGAACTAAAAGCCCTGTTCCACTGTATGAGTTAATTCAAGAGTTCTCCCGAGTTTGCCCTGATTTGAACTCGGAGATTTATGGTAATGGCCACTCGTAGGTACTCAGGGCTCTCGTGGACATTTTTCAACATGTTGAAAAATCTTCACGAGTCTTCCCGAGCTTACCGTGTTTCCCGAGTACCTGCCGTTAGCATTACGAGCCGCTAAGAGACGTCCCCGAGCTCTGACGTACCCGCTACGTACATTCTACGTGCTTCCACGAGTTAGATTTTTTTTAAACTCGGGAGAGCTCTTGAATGAACTCGTACAGTGGGACAGGGCTTTAACTGAAGTTTTTCAGGCGAAAGGTAAATTGGTAATTTGTCCCAGGCATCTATACTGTGAACCCTCTTGTTTATAATGCACTGAAGCAAGACTAGGCCGGTAGAGTGAAATAGTTTTTATTTACAGAAAACAAAACTAAAACTCGTGAAAACCACGTGCCTAGCTGAGCTTACAAACACAGCTCCTGTCGCTGGGAGGAGTGCTGATAACTAGCTAAAAGCTCGCGAACTAACCTCTGTGGTCACGTGAAGGGCCAAACAATGATGAGGGTTCTGACTTCCCAGCCCCACCACTAGGTGCCGCTACAGGACCCCCTCCCCCCCCCCCCCCCCCAGAACCAGAGGAAAGGAAACGAGCGGGAGTCCGAATCAGGCGGCCAGACCGAGTGAAGACAGGGGGAACCGGCATAACATGTACAACCGGCACAACAGGCGGAACAGGCACAACAGGTGCAACCAGCGAAAGCGGGATAGCCAGCGGACGACCTCTACGCCGGGGTTGGGCCACCAAAATACAGATGGGTGGGCTTGAGGCGGGCCGCCGAAACAATCTCCTCACGGCCCCCGACATCCAAAATAAAAGTCGCGATGCCAGGCCGCAACACCTGGAAAGGACCCTCATTAGGCCGCTGCAGCGGAGTCCGGTGCGAGTCCCTGCGGAACTAAAAGGCAGTCCTTGAGCGCAGGCGGAACATAAGAAGGAGCAACACCGTGGCGAGAGGTCAGAACAGGAGCCAGTCCACCCACTTTCTCCCGAAGGTGCGCCAGCACAGACGAAGTGGGCTCCTGCGGCCCCCGAACCGCAGGAAGGAAATCACCGGGCACCTTCAGCGTGGAGCCATAAACCAGGTCCACAGAAGACATGTCCAAATCCGCCTTAGCGGCCGTGCGGATTCCCAGCAACACCCATGGCAACTCGTCCACCCAATCCGGGCCTGTGAGGCGCGCTTTCAACGCGGACTTCAGATGCCGGTGAAACCGCTCAACCAACCCGTCGGCCTGTGGATGGTACGCACTTGTGTGATGCAGCTGCGCACCGTACAGCTGAGCCATGGCTGACCACAGGGCAGAGGTGAACTGAGCACCGCGGTCTGAGGAGATGTCAGCAGGAACACCAAAACGTTCAGGCAGCGGAATGGCCTCGGGCCACCTCGTGAAACGGTTCACAATCATCAGCAAGTGGGTAGCACCCTGGGACATCGGCAGAGGATCCACCAGGTTGACATGAATGTGCTCGAACCGGTGTTGAGGGTCGGCGAAATCTTGGAGCGGTGCACGTACATGCCGCTGGAACTTGGACGTCTGGCAGGGAATGCAGGCCCTGGCCCAGGCCCTGGCCCCAACCTGCTTGCGGAGGCCATGCCAGACAAACTTGGCCGCCACCAATGCAGAAGTCGCCCGGATGGGAGGGTGGGCCAGCCCGTGAATGGAGTCAAACACACGCTGTTGCCAACCCGCTGGGACGATGGGCAAGTAGACAATAGACAATAGGTGCAGGAGTAGGCCATTCGGCCCTTCGAGCCAGCACCGCAATTCAATGTGATCATGGCTGATCATCCCCAATCAGTACCCTATTCCTGCCCTCTCCCCATATCCCCTGACTCCGCTATTATTAAGAGCCCTATCTAGCTCACTCTTGAAAGCATCCAGAGAACCTGCCTCCACCGCCCTCTGAGGCAGAGAATTCCACAGACTCACCACTCTCTGTGAGAAAAAGTGTTTCCTCGTCTCCATTCTAAATGGCTTACTGCTTATTCTTAAACTGTGGCTAAATGTTTAAGAAGGAACTGCAGATGCTAGAAAATCAAAGGTAGACAAAAGTGCTGGAGAAATTCAGCGGGTGCAGCAGCAGCTATGGAACGAAGGAAATAGGCAACGTTTCGGGCCAAAACCCTTCTTCAGACTGATGTAGGGTGGGGGGGGGGCGGGGAGAAGAAAGGAGAAAGGAAGAGGACAAGCCCAAGGGCTGAGGGAGAGCTGAGAAGGGGAGGAGACAGCAAGGGCTACCGGAAATTGGAGGTCAATGTTTATGCCGCTAGGGTGCAAACTGCCCAAGCGGAATATGAGGTGCTGCTCCTCCAATTTCCGGTGGTGCTCACTCTGGCCATGGAGGAGGCCCAGGACAGAAAGGTCGGATTTGGAATGGGAGGGGGAATTGAAGTGCAGAGCCACAGGGAGATCAGGTTTTATTAATGCGGACCGAGCGGAGGTGTTCGGCGAAACGATCGCCAAGCCTACGCTTGGTCTCACCGATGTAGATCAGCTGACATCTAGAGCAGCGGATGCAATAGATGAGTTTGGAGGAGATGCAGGTCACACCTGGAACGACTGCTTGGGTCCTTGAATGGAGTCGAGGGGGGAGGTAAAGCGACAAGTGTAGCATCTCTTGCGGTTGCAAGGGAAAGTGCCCGGGGAGGGGGTGGTGCGGGAGGGAAGGGAAGAATTGACCAGGGAGATACGGAGGGAGCGGTCTTTGCAGAAAGCAGACAGGGGGGTAATGGGAAGATGTGGCAAGTGGTCGGGTCACGTTGGAGGTGGCGAAAATGACGGAGGACTATTTGTTGTATGTGACGGCTAGTGGGGTGAAAGGTGAGGACTAGGGGGACTCTGCCCTTGTTATGAGTGGGGGGATGGGGAGAGAGAGCAGTGTTAGGGTATTGAAGAGACCCTGGTGAGAGCCTCATCTATAGTAGGGGAGGGGAACCCCCGTTCCCTGAAGAATAAGGACATTTCCGATGCCCTGGTGTGGAACACCTCATCCTGGGAGCAGATGCGGCATAGACGTAGGAATTGGGAGTAGGGGATGGAGTCCTTACAGGAAGCAGGGTGGGAAGAAGTGTAGTCCAGATAGCCATGGGAGTCAGTGGATTTATAGTGGATGTCGGTCAGAAGTCTATCACCTGCGATGGAGATAGTGAGGTCAAGATATTGTAGGGAAGTGTCGGAAATGGTCCAGGTGTATTTGAGTGCCGAATGGAAGTTAGTGGTGAAGCGGATGTAGTCAGTCAGTTGTGTGTGGGTGCAGGAGGTAGCACCAAAGCAATTGTCGATGTAGCGGAGGTAGAGGTCAGGGAGGGGGCCCTGGTATGCCTCGAACAAGGATTGTTCGACGTACCCTACAAAGAGCAGGCATAGCTGGGGCCCATGCACGTGCCAATAGCTATGCCTTGTATTTGGAGGAAATGGGAGGAGTCAAATGAGAAGTTATTAAAGGTAAGGACCAGCTCCGCTAGGCAGAGGAGAGTATCTGTAGATGGGGATTGGTTGGTTCTCCGGTCGAGGAAGAACCGGAGGGCTTTGAAACCCTCCTGGTGGGGGATGGTGGTGTAGAGTGACTGGACGTCCATGATGAAGATGAGGGGATGGAGGCCTAGCGAATGGAATGCCCGGAGATGACGGAGAGTGTCTGAGATCTCTTGAACATAGGTAGGGAGGGATTTAACCAGGGGGGGATAGGATGGAGTAAAGGTATGTGGAAATAAGTTCGGTATGGCACGAACAGGCAGAGACAATGGGTCTACCAGGACAGTCAGGTTTGTGGATTTTGGGGGAAGGTAAAATCGGGCAGTGCGGAGCTGTGGAATGATAAGGCTGGAGGCTTGGGAGGGCAGGGAGCCGGAGTGGATGAAGTCAGTGATGGTGCTAGAGATAGTAGCCTGGTGCTCGTCTGTGGGGTCATGGTCCAGGGGTAGGTAGGAGGAGGTGTCCAAGAGTTGGCGCGTGGCCTCAGCTTTGTAGAGATCGACGCGCAAGACTACCATGGCACCTCCCTTGTCGGCGGGTTTGATAACCCGGTCTGGGTTGTTGCGGAGTGAGTCGATGGCTGTACGTTTAGGGGGAAGAGTTTGGAGTGAGACAGGGGAGTGGAGAAGTTTAGGAGCTTGATGTCCCGCCGGCAATTTTGAATAAAAAGGTCTAAAGCCGGAAGGCCATGAGGGGGGATCCACGAGGAGGGGGTTCGTTGGAGACGGGAAAGGGGCCCCTGGTTCTGGACTCCCCCAATATCAGGAACATGTTTCCTGCCTCTAGCGTGTCCAAAACCTTAACAATCTTATATGATTCAATGAGATCCCCTATCATCCTTCTAAACTCCAGAGAGTACAAGCCCAGCTGCTCCATTCTCTCAGTATGTGACAGTCCCACCATCCCAGGAATTAATCTTGTAAACCTACGCTGCACTCCCTCAATAGCAAGAATGTCCTTCCTCAAATTAGAGTACCAAAACTGCACACAATACTCCAGGTGTGGTCTCACTAGGGCTCTGTACAACTGCAGAAGGACATCTTTGCTCCTATATTCGATTCCTCTTGTTATAAAGGACAACATGCCATTCACTTTCTTCACTGCCTGCTGTACCTGCATGCTTACTCTCATAGACTGATGTACAAGGACCCCCTGATCTCGTTGTACTTCCCCTTTTCCCAACTTGACGCCATTTAGATAGTAATCTGCCTGCCTGTTTTTGATACCAAAGTGGATAACCTCACATTTATCCGCATTAAACTTCATCTGCCATGCATCTGCCCACTCCCCCAACCTGTCCAAGTCACCCTGCATTCTCAAATCCTCCTCCTCACAGTTCATACTGCCACCCAGCTTTGTGTCATCTGCAAATTTGCTAATGTTACTTTGAATCCCTTCATCCAAATCATTGATGTATATTGTAAATGGCTGCGTTCCCAGCACTGAGCCTTGCGGTACCCACTATTCACTGCCTGCCATTCTGAAAGGGACCCGTTAATCCCTACTCTTTGTTTCCTGTCTGCCAACCACTTCTCTATCCATGTCAGCACTCTACCCCCAATACTGTCTCCACCGCGGCAGTCCACAAGACAGTCACATCTGAGGGCCCGAGCAGGACATCTTCCAACACCAGCCCCGAAACAGCATTATGATAGGCAATCGTCCCCATCTCATTGCGCAGCAGCCAGCCCAGAATAGTCAATGCCCGGGGCCATGGACAGCACGGCATGGATCGCAGGACGAGATAAGGCATCAGTGACCTGGTTCAGTTTGCCCGCCACGTGCTGGACTGGTGGTAAATTCGGAAACGAACGCCAGGTGCCGCTGTTGGCGAGCAGACCGGGGTCGGACACCTTCGTGAATGCAAAATTGAGGGGCTTGTGATCAGTAAATGCATTGAAGGGCCTGGCCTCCAGGAAATACCGGAAATGCCGTAATGCCAAATAAAGAGCTCATGGTCGAACGCACTGTAGTTCCGCTCAGGGGGGCATAGGTGCCGGCTGAAAAAGGCAAGCGGCTGCCAGCGAACGTCGATAAACTGATTGAGGACCTCCCCGATGGCAGTATCTGAAGCATCGACAGTGAGGCCGGTTGGGGCAGCAGCCCGTGGGTGCACAAGCTTGGTGGTGTTTGCCAGCGCCTCCTTGGAACTGTCAAAAGCAGCTATGGTCTCGGCATCCCACACCAGGTCCCGCGGCTTGCCAGCCAGGCACTGGAACAGAGGCCGCATGACCCGGGCTGCCGCTGGCACAAAACGATGGTAAAGGTTAATCATCCCCACGAACTCCTGGATCCCTTTAATGGTGAGCGGTCGAGGAAACTGCCAAATCGCCTAAACCTTGCCGGGGAGAGTCGTAGCGCCCTGTGTGGTAACGTGGCGTCCGAGGAAGGAAATGAAGCTGAGACCAAATTGGCACTTGGCAGTGTTAATAATGGTACCCAGACGTGGCGTCGAAGGACGAGAAGCCGAAGCAAAGAAATGGAAGCCAAACAACCGAACGGAAACAAAGCCGGAACGCCAAATAACCAAAAGCGTACGAAGCCGAAACGCCAACTAACCGAAAGGGTGGGATGCCTAAAAGCCAACTAACCGAAAGGGTGGGACGCCTAAAAGCAAACACACCGAAAGGCCGCTCTGCCGAAACGCCAACTCACCGAGAGTCTGCGTCGCCTACAAGCCAACTCACCGAATCCCGCTCTGCCGAAAAGTCAAATAACGGACATGATGTCCCCGGGGGTGGGGGGGGGGCGGGACTTGTCAGCGATTGGTCCAGACCCCGCGTCCATCACATCACTGGCCAGTGGAGACGGGAGGGTGGGGGTCATTTTCCCACACAAGCCATAGGTGACTGTGCACTCTGAACCCGAGTTGTAAGCGACCGTAGGAGCGCATCCCTCGGGACAGCCCACACTCTCCCATGGCCACGGCCGCCCTCCGCCTCGTCTCTCCCATGCGGCCGCACTGTGACAGGCTGTGTGTCGGCAGCACCGGGTGGAGCAGAGGTGTGGGACAGGCTAGTCCCTCCGCCCTCCCAGAGTCACTGACCCCGATGTACCGCATTAAAACTCAAGTAAGAGTTACAGATTTAAAAACAAAAATGTTACATGTATAAATAGTTCTTACATTCAGGAACCTGGTTAATTAAGTGGTGGGATTATTTCCCTGTCCTAACTATGCCTTTACTTTAGTTTCAGATTTTTATCAACCACAGGTTTTCTGCTATGATCAATCAATAAAGCTATTATTACTTTACCCTGGAATGACACAATAAATTAAATGATCATTGGTCTTTTTTTGTAACTATTAATTCCAATTCTCTTCTGCTTAAAGTCTGGCAAATGTTGTGATAGTACCTGCCTCAACAACCCCCTCCGGCGGCTCGTTCCACATTCCTACCACCCTCCAAGTGAAAATGTTACCCTTCAGGTTGTGATTAAATCTTGCCCCTCTTACCTTAAACCTCATGTCCTCCCGTTCTTGATTCTCCTTCTCTGGTAACAGACTTTGTGCATTCACCCTATCTAAATCCCTCATTGTATACATTTGTGTAAAATAGTTACTTGATAGAGTTTTGTGGAATCTGCACCCAGAAAACATCCAAACAGTAGCCACTGCCTTCCAGAAAGAAAAGGGGAACAAATTCAAAAACAATAGCCTTGCAGTTAACAAAGTGAAATACTTAACAGCCATCCAGCTGATTACAGGAACCCAGAGATGCAGCACAGCACTTACTCTACATCTCTGCTGCAATTTGGGAGTTGTTTCACGGTGAGCTACTGCCGTTAAATGTGACAGTTGAGATAATTTTTAACCTCCCACATGTCAGCTCAAGCAAATAGCAGACTGTTCAAAAAATGAGGTTGATATTCATGCTTACTGTACTTTTTCTATCTACGGAATAGGAAAGAGAAAAGTTGCATACTGAGATGTAAGAGGCCATTTGCACTTGCTTGCACTACCAACATACATCATTTCCCCTGTTCATTGGAACAATTAAATGAAAACTCTATTGAAATAGGGAGAATATTATCTAAGCATGTATGTGAATACAGAATGGAATATTAGCACAAACAGTGAATGAGAAATGTTCAGCAAGCTTTTATTTGAAACATAAAATACTTTGTGACCTTAGGATAGCCCAAGGCACTGAGCTGTGAATGAGGGAGTTCAGAGGCAGTCATTTCTGAAAGAAAGGAAAGGTGACAGTCAATGTGCATATAACAAGCCTCCATACACTGTAATACCATAATAGCTAGATAATTGTTTTCTTACTGGCTTAGAGAGAGAGATAAATATCAGACAGACCAGTGGGACTAACATTCCAGCTCTTGTTCGAAATGGTCCAAGGCAATATTTTGCATCCAAATGGCAGACCAAATTAGATCTCAGTTTAACCTTTCACACAAAAGACAACATTTCTAAAGTATTCTGAATTAGTCCACAAATCTGCCTCAGCCTTTAGAATGTTGGAGGTCATTGATTTAAAGCCCAAAGATAAGAAAGTTATCACTTGAACCTTAAAACTACTTTTTTTTGTCTAAAACAAAGTAGATTTGTTCTCATGGGCTGACAAGGGCATATTCATAGGTTGTAAAGATGCATTGAGCTAGTAGTGATAAGTCCTTGTCCATTTGCTCCTGTGAATGCATAAGGTATGCTTGCACTGCCCTGAAAGTACATGTCAGGGAGGTCTTCTGGCCTTTTCATACTGCACACTTCCCTGTAACTTACAACCTTTTTTTGCAATGTCTCCAATTAATCTCAAACCCCACACATCCAAGTTCTGCCTAGCTCGTGGGTTTCCCAGGTCAGTCATTTATTGAATATCAAGTAACGTCCAATCTCCCTTTTGATCACCACAGGTTAGCTTGAACTGATGCTGGTGACTCAGCTAAGGTCAATTGTTAATGTGCCGAGCCAAAAAGCAGAATACTTAACACTGGGTCTGTAGTAAGGCTAGTATGTTATCAGTATAGCTATCAACAGCTTATTTAGTTGTTCATGCTCTCACCCAAACATGAGAATGCAAGACCAGTTTTGGGCAATAAATGGGTGAACTTCCACATTCAAAAGCCAACAAGGAGAGTAGGAAGTGAGCAGCAAGATGGTATTAAGATTATTGTACATTGTATTAAGGTGGATGATTAGCCGCAATCATACAGCACAGCCCAATCCCTATGCCCAGATTTGGTAGCAATCAACTTTATCCCCAGTGATATACTAATGTTTAATAAATCGATGCTAGTGAACATCCTTTAATCAGATGTACAGAAATAAAGATTTCAGACACTTCAGGCTGAAAGAAGGGTCCCGACCCATAACATCACCCTCCCTTTTTCTCCAGAGATGCTACCTGACCTAGTAAATTACTCCAGCACTTTGTGCCTATCGTTCAAAGAATCATTTGATCCATCTGCTTTGTCATAATTGAATATTATCAGGACATTAGTCTGAACCAGAAGCTTAAAGACTCAAAATTAAATACAAAAAGTACTGGAAACATCTGAGGAAAGAGAAACAGTTACTGATTCAGATCCAACATTATTATTATTATTATTATTATTATTATTATTATTATTATTATTATTAACATTATACTTATGGGCGCCTTTCAAAGACTCTCAAGGACGCCTTACAAATTGTAATAAGCAGATTACAAAACATATAAGCAGAATAAAACAAAAAACAAAAACAAATAGTAGGTACATCAACAACACACAATTCAAAGAGAGAACAGCAGCAGCTTAACGCGCCAGTGTTCACTCTCCCTTCCGGCAGCCATCTTGGAGACAAAACAATCAAAACACCTTTTAACATTGAACATCCACCACAGTGACTCCTACACACGCCTCACCGTGATAGATGGCGAAATATAGTTCAAGTCCTTCCCCTTGCTCTTCCGCGGTCATGGGCCTCGAGCCCCCGTTGACGGGACGATCTTGACTCCCATAGTCGGTGTTCGGGCCCTCTGCATCAAGGCACTCCACTCCCGCATCGGGGGGTTGTCAGCTCCCCCGCGCCAGGCGAACGAACCTCAAGTCGGGGCAGGTCGAGCTTTCCGCGGCGTTGGAGCTCCCGACTAGCCTCACCCCAGGACTGCGAGCCCTTGGTGATAAAGTACGCGGTGGTCACAGTATGAGCGATCCCAGGCAAGGGATCCGCTCTGATGTAAGTCCACACCCCGCAGTGGGGCTCATGACATTCCGAGGAGGCTTCCAGCTCCAGCGATGGTAGGCCGCAGAGCCCGGAAATGTGATCCGAAAATTAATCACATCTCCGGGAAGGTAAGAACTTGAAAAAAGTTTCCCTCTCCCCCCCTTCCCCCTCCCCCTACATGAAACATACCAGAAGAACATTAAAACGAACTTCTAACAGACTGAAAAATAACAAAAGCAATGAAAAGACAGCAGACTATCATTGGGCTGCCATCTTCCCCCGTGGCCACAACCCTTATCCTACATTGGAACTGAAAGTGCGAAGACTGAATGCGTACATAGGTTGTGTTGGTCTTTACAAATGAACAACAACTCTTTTAACATGAGATACCTTAATGCATTTGTGGAAACATCACAAAGGATATTTCGCAAACCAATGCAACTGGTTAAACTTCGGAGTCACATGAGTGACTACGTGAAGAACCCCGCCAGTGCGCCTGCGCGTCATTACGTCAGACGCCTTGATGCAAACGGACGTGAGGAGCAGAGCTCCTCCAGTGGTTTGTAGTTTTTCAACTACAAGGTAAGTAGAAACTTTTTTCATGTTTTCCAGGTCCGTTTACTGTGGGTCTATGGGGATTTTTTCCACAGACGCCATGGAAAAAACGGACAGGGGGAAGAGGTGAGTGACACAGCCAACAGAAGTCGGGAAAGTCGGGAGTCTGCGGTTAGAGACCAACCGCCTCTAAACCCCGGTACAGTCGCCAGCGGTGAGCATAGCGACTGTGGACCTGGGGCTGGTGAAAACACAGTCAGCGCCTGTCGGGCAAAAGACGAAGTTTAAATCCCAACGGCCCACGGAGGGAGTCCCAGGCAATGGAAGTAGCTCCAGGGCTAGATACTGCTTTCGAGCGTATTGCCCAAATAGAAAGCCTTTTACATAGGCTGTTGGAGCAAAGTTCACTCAGGGAGGAGTGTACTGAAAGCCAAGCTGCTGGAAGCAGCTCAAACAGCTCCTGGTACAGGGCTAGATACTGCTTTCGAGCGTATTGCCCAAATAGAAAGCCTTTTCCATAGGCTGTTGGAGCAAAGTTCACTCAGGAAGGAGTGTACTGTAATCCAAGCTGCAGGAAGCAGCTTAACAGCACCTGGCTCAGGGCTGATGGAATGCACCCTCAGCAATGAGGAGCGTGCTATGGGTCATGAGATTTCAGACCCCAACTCTGACGGTGAGGCTGTACAAGGCGATGAACGGCAGCTGTCAGATGTTCCACCCCTGGCAGTAGGATTCGCTGCCCCGTCAGGGTCAGGAGAGCCATTAGGAGAAGAACTGGCCTCCTTAATAAATTACTTGGTTTACCATCAGCTGGAACAGCAGGAGATGGATGAGACTGCAAGAAAGCAGGAGACCCCAAGTAACTGTGGGTTGCTGAAAGCAGCAGCAGTGAACCAAATTATCTGGAATCAGTTGCAGAGAATATTAAAGCTGCTGGGTTCTGGAATAACTGCTTTTACCAGAATAGCAGGTAACAGCCAAGAGATGACAAAGTTGCATCAGGAAGCACTGGTGTTGCTATGCAGCACCCACTTCGAGATCAATTATCTGAGGAAAGTGCTATACGGCCTACTATGAATCCGAAATTCGCAGCACTATGCAAACCAAGTAATATACAATTACCCAGCTTACTCTTTGGAGAGGATCTCGGGAGACATATTAAAGAGTTGGAAGATGAAGCGAAAACAGGATTGATAAAAACATCAATGGTTGCAAAGTCTGTAAAGAGGAAGTATCCTTTCAGACGTCATACGGATCCTAGACCAGGACCAAGTCGCTCATCAACGCAGGGACGTAGCTGGCGGCCTGCAGCGGGAGTAAGGACCAGTGGTGGTGCTTCCGGGAGAATCCAGGGATCTCAGAATACTCAAATGACTCAAGAGGTAGGTGAACCTGGTTCTCAGGGGAACATACTAACTGGATTAAGTCCAAAAGTTGGAGGCAGATTACGTCTCTTCTATAAACATTGGAAGAAGATTACTTCAGATGTGGTAATTCTGAATAATATACAAGGATTTCGAATTGAATTCAATCTAAATTATGATTTGCCTGTCCAGCATGTTCCTAGCAGAACTCTCCACTTTGCGAAGTAATGGAGGTTCAAGTTGCGCTTCAAAACCCTATATATAAAAGTTGTTATTGAAGAATCAGTCTACCAAATTCACCAATTTGGGTCAAATATATTCCCTCGATCAAAAAAGGATGGAGGATGTAGGATTATTATAGACTTGACAAGTCTGAATCCTTTTGTTCAGTGTCTGTTCACTTGCAAGATATGAAGTATCTTAAATTTACATGGATGAACCAATTAGAGCAGTTCAAAGCTCTGCCTAATGGGTTAACGTTCCCTCCCAGAATATTCATAAAATTGTTAAAATCAATTCTGGGGTTGCTGAGAGCCAGGGGCATGTACTAATGGCATACCTGGATGATGTCCTGGTTATAGGAAGGACAAAACAGTCAACAGAAGCATCGGTTGCAGTAATAAAATCAAACTTTTGAAAGTTTGGGGGTTTCTAAATTCATCCAAAGAAATCAAGGTTAAAAACATGTACCTCAATTGATTATTTGGGGTTCCCAATTGATTTAGCCCAAATGCAAATTACTTTGCCCAGTGAAAAAAGGGTGGAGTTGATTAAAGATTGCAGTAATCTGTTAAACGAGCAAAAACCTCTAATCAGACAGGTGACTCGAGTACTGGGAAAATTAGTAGATTCCCAGCAGTCCAGTATGGACCATTACATTATCAACAGCTGCAGATAATCAAAGAACAGGCACTGAGAGTAAATGCTGGTCATTTTGATAGAACCATGCAAGTAACAACAAATGCTGTTTCTAAGCTGCAGTGGTGGATTCTACATGTCTCAAGCAGTTCAGGCAAAGTGCTGATTGAACAACATTCCATGATATTACAAACTGATGCCAGTGCACTAGGATGGGGTGCAACTGACTTAACATGGAGCTGCGGAGGCAGATGGAATCAGGAAAAGTTAGTGTTACTGCAGACATGGGGAATTACCTATTTGGAGCTTTTAGGAGGTTTCTATGGATTCCAAGCTTATGGTTCTAACACAACTAAAAGGAAGGTTCAAATTCAAATTAATAAACACAACAGTAGTTGCCTATATTAATGATATGGGTAGAATTAAGTCGGTGTCATGTGACAAAATGGTTAAATCAACTTTGGTCTTGGTGTATTGAAAAAGAACATTTGGATTTCAGCTATCTATCTACCAGGTAGAATGAACACGATAGCAGACACCAGGTCACGAAAAGTTCCATGATAATAAAGAATGGATGTTGAATCAAGAGGTATTCAATGATATAGTAATCAGATTTAGAATGACCGACATCGACTTGAATCATCAGCTATCGAGATATGTCTCATGGAAACCAGATCCAGGAGCAGTGGCGATTGATGCTTTCTCGCTACATTGGGGTGGTATGTTTTCATATATATTTCCACCTTTCTGCCTCATAAGCCAATGTTTGCTTAAAATCAGGCAAGATGCTGCTTCAAGGGTATTGGTAGTACCAGATTGGCCTACACAGCCATGGTATCTGTTGATATTAGAATTAACAACACAAATGTTGATGAAAGTCCCAAAAAAGAGTAATTTATTGCTGCACCCTGTACAGGGGAACAACACCCATTATATGATCGTTTGGATTTGTTGATTTGCAGGTTTTAAGAATGCCTTTTCTGGGACGAGGACTGTCTGAGCATACTGTGGACATGCTTACGGCAGCCTGGAGGAAGAGCACTCAAAAACAGTACCTTTCTTATATTAAGAAATGGGAAGAGTTCTGTGTACAAAAGAATGTGCAATAAAGTACTGCAGATATTTCAAATGTTTAGAATTTCTGTCAAAACTTTATTATGATGAAGGTCTGAGTTGTAGTGCAATTAATTCAGCCAGAAGTGCATTGTCCTCATATTTGGTTCTGGATTCAGAAAGAAACTCAATTGGGTCATACCCAATTGTTTCCAGACTAATGAAAGGAATCTTTAATTCCAAACCACCGAAACCTAGGTACGTGACAATCTGGGATGTAAGTGTGGTACTGAAACTACTTCGTGAATGGTCATCAAGTGTGTCTTTACCTTTGGTCAAGCTCAGTATGAAAGTATTCATGTTTATGGCATGAGTGACAGCACAACGAGTGCAAACACTTGGAAAATTACAAATAGACAGTATGGAAGTAACTGAAGACAAGGTTACATTCTATATCTATGACCTACTATAGTAAATTAGGCCAGGTGTGACAGGTTTTAAAATTATGCTAGCAGCATATCCAAATGATCCATGTCTCTGTATTAAGACATATTTATTACAATACATTGAGGTCACAAAGAATTTGAGAATACGGAAACTGGGTTGTTGATCACACACAAGAAACCACACAAGAGAGTTTCAATACAGACTATTTCCAGATGGATAAAAGAAGTCTTAACAGCTGCTGGTATTAACACTTATGTTTTTACGTCTCACTCGACTAGGGCAGCAGAAACGTCGGCGGCCAGGGCAAAAGACGTCCCCGTCAACCATATCCTCGCAGCCGCCGGGTGGTCCAATGAGTTGATGTTTCAACATTTTTACCATCGGCCTATTGTTAATGCGGGGTTGTTTGCAGAAACTATTTTAAGTTCTGTGTAAATTCCTCTGGTTTAAAGGGGATCTGATTCATTTCATTATTGAAATGAATTACTGCATTTGTGGTACAAATGTTATTATGAATGCATGATTGATTATTCTCGTTCCGAGTCAATCTATGCAGTGAGAAGCCGGGATTGATCCACGCCATGAAATCACAAAGCTTTAAAATCTTCACGTAGTCACTCACGTGACTCCGAAGTAAAATAGTAAAGGCTCTGTCTTACCTGTTTGCGGTCATCGGCGGTGAAGCGCGGTGTCGCCGGTAGCGAGGACCGCGCGGCAACGGCGAGAGCGTCGAGCTTATCCACCGGAGCGCCGCTCGGATGGTGCGCGGGGGCCGAGTTAATTCAAACACGGCGGGTCCCATGTGCTTGCGGTAATTAAAAAAAGGGCGGGCCGACTGCGATGACGTCGGCCCGCCGCACGTGACTCACCAGCGGCGGCTGTGGCGGCGGCCATCCTGATCGCGGCGCTGTAGCGGTGGCTGTGCCTGCGGCCGTGCAGCACACGTGCCTCACTGGCGGCGGCACGTGCGTCACTGGCGGAGCCTGTGGCAATGGAGGTTTGACGCACGGCGCTCGAGCCACACTGGCGGCGGCCCGTGCGAGCGGCCGTGCCGCACTTGTGCATCACTGGTGGAGGTTGTGCGGTGAGTATTTAGTTTTGGACATTGTCGATTTTATTTTAGCACCGCGCGGTGTTGGGAACACCGCCGCACGGCCCGGGAATTGTACTTTCTCACGAGTGCGCCGTCTATGGCGGCAGATTCCTCCCGTTTCGCCGCCATAGACCGCAGACTCGTGAGACAGGCCTTTAAGATTAAACGAGAACTTACCTAAGTTTGAAGTTTGATCTTTATTTTATGAGGAGTTACGTAGGTGATTACGTGCCCACCACGACCCTACCCTCTATCATAAAGGTCAGATGGAAGTTCTTGTATTACTCGTTTTATTATGAGACTATATTACTTCGGTTGTTGTTTTTTGTGATTTCACACCGCTGCTTTGAAGATTGACGCGCAGGCGCACTGGCGGGGTTCTTCACGTAATCACCTACGTAACTCCTCATAAAATAAAGATCAAACTTCAAACTTAGGTAAGTTCTCGTTTAATCTTACTATTATGTTGTTTTGATGAATCAAAATAATTTTGAGATTGACTACATGCAATACAGAATTCTCATTAAATTTACAATTATTAAAGCCTCTGTAGGGTCATGGTTCCCAAAGGCTTTGCAAGGAAATCTACAAGCATAGGTAATCATCAAATCTAAATAATTGCACATTGTCAAGAACCAGCTGTTATGATCCACATAGCTGTCGTCAAATGATGTAGTGCTAAAACAGTTCTAGAGAGGAAACTTCAAAACATCTTCACATAATGCAATTAGATTTGCACTTTGCACACAGCAGCAGTATATTTTGTACAGGCAGTTACATTCGATTGAATCAAGTAGCAGCAAAATACAGTAGATATTTAGCCTGCTTAAATTATTAGCCTGATTTTTTTTTTACCATTTACTCTAATCAAATGTCTCTTTAACACCAATCAAGACAGAAACAAAAAATCCAATAACTGTGACTAAATGCATTTCAAACCCTGCAAATAGTACAAAAATGGTTTGTAGTCTTTGCTTGTTTTTCATCAGTGCCTCCGAGTCTTGAGTTTGATAATTAACAAATGAGTCAGAACGTTCTTGACCTGTAACGTCACCCATTCCTTTTCTCCAGAGATGCTACCAGAGGGGCAGGTAGCATCTCTGGAGAAAAGGAATGGGTGACGTTACTCCAGCATTCTGTGACTCCAGCATTCTGTGTCTATCTTTGGTACTTACCAGCATCTGCAGTTCGTTCCTACACAGGTAATCTTGCAGGCCCAGCAGGTCAGACAGAAATCAGGGAAAGGGAAACCGAGTTGACATTTCAGGTCAAAGACCTTCGGTCAAAACTGAGTATCATTGTCTGAAAATAAGGAGGCAGCCATTCGCTGCCAGAGAGAATATATTTATGCTCAGAGAGTTATATTTTTTTGGCGATCCTGCCCCAGAGATCCTCATATATTTAGTCACTATGCATACTCAATGGGTTTGATAGTTTTGAATTTTTAAGAATTCACAAGATACGAGAATAGATGGAGAGTAAATCTAATGCAAGTATTTAGCCATGGTCTTACAGAATGGCAGAATGGATGTGGTATAACCAGAGCTATACAAAGCGGAGGCTTAATTTCTATCCCACGATATTATTGTCATCCAGATATATATGCGAGCATTCCATGTGCCCTTTTAATTATTTTCTTTGCCTGTTCATATCATTTTAATAATTTGTGTGGACAGCACCCCTGGTTTCTTTGGACCTTTGTTGTTGCTAACATTTTGCATTTCAGAAAGTATTGATTTATTCTTTTAAGCTCCACAGGGGATGGCTCGCCTTTTGCATACATGATAACTATTTGGTCAATCTATTAATATATTTTATTTTAATTTAATGCTTCCATCTGTACAGTTTGCAGTGCTGCCTAACCTTGTGTCACCTTCAATTCAATGAGTTTCAATTCTAGTTAATACTATTTTATGAGGGACTTTATCATCTGCCCTTTGGAAATCCAAATAAATTACATTCATAGACATTTCCCTGTCCACTTATTCAGCCATTTCTTCAAAAGATTTAATCGGGTCCACTGGGCTCCAGCTGCCCTTTAAAAATATATGTTAACACTCCATGATCAACTGAACATTTCCAGTTTTTAGATTAACTGTTTTCAATCACAGCTTATCTTCCTTAAAAAGTGGTGTATCATGCATTATTTGATGATCTAAATTAATAACTCCCAGTTTAAGAAGTTATAGATAAGGCACCTGCAAGTTCTCTTCCCAATTCTTTTAGGACTAAATTCATCTAGTGCCAAGACTTATGTAGACTGAACTTTAGAATTTAGAGATTCAATGCAGAAACAGGCCCTTCAACTCACCAAGCCTCCACCGATCAGCGATCACCCTGTATACTAGCATTATCCAACACACTAGGAACAATTGACGATTTTACCAAAGCCAACTAACCAACAAGCCTGCATGTCTTTGGAGTGTAGGAGGAAACCAGAGCACCCAGAGAAAGCCCACGCTGTCACAGGGAGATCACACAAACAAAGTACAGACAGCATTAATAGTCAGAATGGAACCCGGGTCTCTGGTGTTGTAAGGCAGCAACTCTGCCGCTGCGCCACTGTGCCATCATGTAATTTTCTGAATGTTCTTTTCCGGTGTTAATTTTGATTATTTCCCGCTTTTTACTAATAGAAGCTTCTTTGGATTTTGCAAGTAAGAGTTGGGTAGGGATTGTATAGCAAGAGCGCTCCTGGACAAGCTCTTTCTCCTAATATAATCTGAATTATTTTGTGTGCCAACTTCAACTGCCATTGTTGAGGACCTGGCTGTATTTTCACCATCCTTTGTTTTGATTGATTGACTGAAAGATACAGCATTGAAACAGGCCCTTCTTCGCACCAAGTCCCTTCTAACCATTAATTACCTATTTATCCTCCTCGCCACTAGGAGCGCCGCATTGAAGGCGCCTCTGCCTACAGTCTGTCTGTTTTTTTCCATCTTTTTTTGATTTTAGTTTGTCTAAACAGTTTGTTTTGGGGATTCTTTCGTTTTTCTATGTGGGGGGAGGGTAAGGGGGAAAACGTTTCCCAGTCGCTTCCTGGCGAGGATGCGACTATTTCTCCGTGTCTCGTCCTTGCCCCCCTCCTCGTGGCCTACCATCTGGATCAGAGCGGCCTTTCCTACCGGAGACCGGGGAACGGACCAGAGCTTCGGCAGCGGCGGCGCGGCACTCGATTCACCGCGGTGCGGGCGATGCCTAGCTGGATCGCCGTTTGAAGCTCTGGAGCGTTGGGCCTGCAGCATCGACATCGCGGGGCTGTGGTACGCGGAGCTCCCAGCACGGGCGGCGATGTCCAACATCGCGGAGTCCTGGGGCCCTTTGCTGAGGACCGCCAGTGTGAATCTCCGCTCGGCGTGGCCTGGGGACTTCGGGAGCCGCGGACTCCGGTGGGAAGAGGCCGATTTGGAGGTCCAAGCCGCTGAGGTTGGCCTCCCGTTCCGGCATCGGAGTTCCATTATCCCGGCGAGCGGGCCTGAGCGGTGGGCCGCCTGTAGCGGCGACTGCGAAGGGCTCCGGAGGTCCCGACCATGGGTGAACATCAGGAACATCAGAGTAAGATGACTGACTTTGGTGCCTTCCCTCACAGTGGGAAACTTTTGATTCTGCTGTGTGGGGATGTTTTATGTTGGACTCTATGTTGTGTTGTGTTCTTTATTTTTATTGTATGGCTGTATGGTGAACACACATTTCACTGTGCCAACTGGCACATGTGACAAATAAATGTATCTTGTCTTGCCTTGTCTATACTAGTTCCATGTTATTCTACTTTAGTATCTACTCCAGACAGATTAAGGGCAATTTACAGAGGCCAAATAACTACAAATCTGCATGTCTTTGGGGTGTGGGAGAAAACCGGAGCACCCGGAGGAAACTTATGTGGTCACAAGGAAAACATGTAAACGCCACACAGACAACACCCAAGGTCAGGATTGAACCTGGGTTTATGGCGCTGTGAGGCATCAGCTCTACCAGCTGTCCACTGTGCAGCCCTTATGATTTGTATCTTTGTTATTTGTATATCTCGTCACATCAATCTGGGCCATGTTTTGTCTCTTTCTATCCTCTTCAATTTAGCATTATTTTTTAATTATATCACTACCTCCTTTAGTCATCCATGACCTGTTTATGGTAAGTAAAAGTTTTGCCCCTTGAAATTTATGCTGGATCTTTCTTATCTCTTTCTGTGCACCTGTCTATCAGCACGTGGCAAAGTTCATTTAGGGCAAATTTTATGAAGCTCTCCAAAAATAGTCAAGAACTTCTACTGAACCTTTTAATTACTCTTTTGACTTCAGTAACAATTCTGCTATTTTTTGGAATCACCTGTATCTTAGATTCTGTGTGCTTGCCTAGGGCTGTCTTTGGCCTGGTCCACAGAGAATATTCCTCATCCACAAATGTAAATAGGTCAAATTTAGAGTTAGTAGTAGCCTCGAGGTGAATACATTGTGGCACCCTTAGAGGAGGAGTCTGCAGACGGTTTCCAATTTGAAATGTCTTCTAGCCATTTCCTTCAAAAGATTCTGCCTGGACAGCCGAGTTCCTCCAATACTTTGTATTTTGCACCCTTGGATGTTCATTATAATAAACTGCATGAAAGCGCTCCCATGTCCAAACTTTATCTGGACTGAAAGGACACAAAGTGCTGGAGTAACTCAGCAGATCAGGCAGCATCTCTGAAGAGAAGGAATGGGTGACGTTTCGGGTCGAGACCCTTCTTCGGACACTTCTGGAGAACATCTACTGGAGTTGCAGAATTTGATGTATCTTTCTGGTTCATAATTCAGGACACTTACAAATGACACATGCCACCAACAAAGTGTGTTCAAATTCCTGGAGTTTTCTACTGATGATAACGTAAGTAGGAAAGATGGAAACACTCCTCACTCAGGCCGAACAAGTTAAATGCAGTTAAATGGGTTTAACAATGAAGCAATTGACAAGCTAAATGAGTACAGCTGATAAGTCTGAAATGAAGGTTATGGTGATTTCCAGAGCAGCAAATCATGGCATAATAGGGCAGCATAAGCAAATTAAGCAGATGGCCAATATCTAAATTTATAAAAATGAGAAATCATTGGAAAATGTCATCACACCAGACAATATCTGCAAAAAGAATCAAGTTTCAAACCAATCACATTTTATCAAAGCATTGACTGACCTTGAGGTTTCCAACAATTGAATGTTAAGTTCTACAGCACAGTCATAAAGAAAATATGACTGTGCTGTAGATATTCAAAAATATCAAAGGGGAAATAAAGAAAAATCTAAGATCCTAGGATACTAAAATGGTGTGCTTATCTTCATTTGGTTTGAGGTTTACATTTATTGGTTTCAAACTGTAGTGTGGTGTTGGGAGTGGACTTTTAAACTGTTGGGGATGAGTAGCAAAGATGGTTTGACTTCAAGGTTAATTCAAAAAGTAACAAATGCTACATATTTGCTTTCTCTTTTGAAACAGAATCTTTGGCCCACACTGACCAGTGATCACCCAGTACATTAACCTACACACAGTAGGGACACTCTTACAGTTTACCAAAGCAAATTAACCTACAAACCTGTACGTCTTTGGAGTGTGGGAGGAAACCAGAGCACCCTGGAGAAACCCCATGTGGTCACAGGGAGAACGTGCAAACTCTGTACAGACAGCACCTATTGTCAGGATTGAACCTGGGCTCTAGCGTTACAAGGCAGCATCTCTACCACTGAGCCACTGTGCCACCTGGGCAGTCTGCAAGCTGACCCTGTCGTCAGCATGATATACGAGCAAAAACAAGTGTTGGATGAACTCGCAGCATCTGTGGATATGAATCAGTCCGAAGGGGTCTGATCCAAAACATTGTTTGTCCATTCCCTGCACAGATGCTGCCTGACCTGCTGAATTCCTCCAGCACATTGCTTTTTGCTCAGGATTCCAGCATCTGCAGTTTCTTGTGTCTCAAAGTGATGCACATCCATCTTCCTGATGGCAGGTATGCAAACACCTGCTGGAGCCGATGGACATAGGGCTGGAAGACCCGAGATTGAAAGTGCTTGCAAAGTATATTGTGGGTTAGTACCTATAATTTGGATTTGACAGAGTGGGAGGCAGAGGAGGGTGATGTGGAATTGGTAGTGGACTTTCTAAGCTGCAATGACATTGCATTTGCTTCATAATCTTCAAGACGCTGATAACTTTATCAAATCACTGTACATGCTCAGCTAAATATGGAGCGTCTTTAGGTATGATTGCCTGCTCAGGGAGATAAACAGTTTGAGGGGAGAGGTCATGTGATTAAATATTAACTAAAACCCAACAAGTATTGGCAACACTGACGTTAGATACATTGTGTGATATTTGACCTTTATCTGCAAGCCCTTTGTTGGAGGCTCACCATTACCAAGCAGTCAGATCCTCACCTGCTGCCTTCTATGGAGCCCAGCTACAATCTGCAATACTTGCTGAGCTTGCTGCTGTAACAGCTGCTGTTCCTTCATCTGGAATAATGCAATTAGAATAACAATGGCCTTCAGCAACTAAATCTAATGATAAAACAAAAAAGTGAGAGAAAAACAATCTGAAAGCTAGAAAGGTTATTACAAATCTAGAGCACAAAATGTCCAATCATCCAGGATATATAAATACATATGTAACTTCAGCTATACTTAAGCACCAATCACAGCAGGGTTCTACTAATATTCTTTATTACATCAATAAATTTCATTTTTAATTAGTTAACAGATTAAATAATTCCATTTGTTAGTTTAGATTAATTTTGTTCAGAGGTACAGAGGTACAGAATGAAAACAGGTCCTTCGGCCCAACTAGTACAAGCCGAAGGTAGACACAAAATACTGGAGTAACAGCAGGTCAGGCAGCATCGCTGAAAAAATGGAATAGGTGACATTTCAGGTCATTCTCCTTTGAAGAACTTCCCCCTACTCTCAATTCCCAATATACCTCATTTCATTTAAACATCCCTCAGACAAAATAATCATACCTATCATCTCCACAGTCCTCTGACAAGTGACAGAAGAAATGTGTAGGAAGGAACTACAGATGCTTTTGCTTCTTAAACTGTTTCAACACCAGACTGTGGCATCGGTCATGACACCAGATCAGCAATCAACACACAGCAAGGTGAACTCACCCAATAGGCTTTATTTTGAACAACGACACCACAAAATAAAAACACCAAAAAATAAATATATAAATAAATTAAAAAATTTAAATTAAATCTTAAAGGGGACGTGTTGTCACAAGAATTTATAATCTTGCAGCATCAATCTACTGTATCCGTTGTTCAGGTTGTGGGCTTTTATACATCGGTGAGACCAAACATAGTCTGGCCGATGGTATCGCTGATCACCTTCATTCAGTCCGCCTGAACCTACCTGATCTCCTGGTTGCTAAACACTTTAATTTTCCTTCCCATTCCCACACAGACCTTTCTGTCCTAGGTCTCCTCCATTGTCAGAGTGAGGCTAAACGCAAATTGGAGGAAAAGCAACTCATACAGTATTTTGCTTAGGCAGCTTGGTATGAATATTGATTTCTCTAACTTCAAGTAACCCCGACATTCCTTCTCTCTCTATCCCTCCCCCACCCAAGTCGCACCAGCTTTGTGTTTTCATCCAACAAACAGCTAACAATGGCCTGTTTCCTTCATCGTTATTTTTTGCATATCTTTCATTCATTGTTCTTTATCTCTCCACATCATCATCTATATCTCTCATTTCCCTTATCCTTAACTTGTCTGAAGAAGGCTCTTGACCCAAAACGTCACCCATGCCTTCTCTCCAGAGATGCTGCATGTCCCGCTGAGTTACTCCAGATTTTTGTGTCTATCTTCTGTTCTTTGACTACTTCTGCCACAGTGAACTTTACCTGAAATATGAAGCAGTCAATTTCAATTGAGCTGAGAGCACTGGCAGCAGTTAAAAGTCACACAATGCTTCCAATTTTAACAGCATTTTAATATCAACAATGTAGGAGGAAGAAGAAAGCGAAGACAGTATAGTGCTTCTCTGCGGCATGAATAATTACAGTGCAAGTGATGTTAATTGGAGTATTGCTTCCCTTTGAGCAGGTCACAAGCTAGGATTTTACATCTGAATCTTTATGAAATGTAATTCATGGTGGAAGAGAAATGGAACAAATGAAGGTTTCACACCTGACCTACAACAACCTCATTCAACAGCGGAAATTACAATGATGAGTTTCATGCTGAAGCGATGCTTGTGAGCCCAGTGCCAAATGACTATTGCTTGGATCAGCTTCTTCCATGAGCATACTTGCACCTGTCTAAGATGGATGCATTAACCAGTCCGTGACTGGGTTTCTGTAATTGGTTTCTTGAAGCTACTTTCTCTCATGAAAGTACATTCAATAGTCGTTTTGGTCAAAGCTTAATATATACAGTACAAATGTTACACAAATGGAGCTGGCAGGAAAAGGGCTCAGGCTATTTCAACTCAAGGAGCTCATTTAAATTCATTAGACCTGACTGCAGCACACACTTAGAGTTGATGAAATCAGACCAGCAGCGGGATTTGAATCTTCGCAGAAAGAGATCGGGATTTGATCCCGAGGCTGAGTGGGTTAACACATGATGAGCATTTGACGGCACTGGGCCTGTACTCGCTGGAGTTTAGAAGGATGACGTGGGACCTAATTGAAACCTACCGAATAGTGAAAGGCCTGCATCGAGTGATGTGGAGAGGGTGTTTCCACTAGTTGGAGCATCTCGGACCAGAGGGCACAGCCCCAGAATAAAAGGACGCACCTTTAGAAAGGAGACGAGGAAGAATTTCTTGAATCAGAGAGTGATGAATCTGTGACATTCATTATCACAGACTGCTGATTTTGATTAATAAGTTTATTTGAGTATAATAGTCAAGAAGTCAAGTTGCAATGTTATAAAATGTTGGGAAGACTGCATCTGGGGTATTGTGTGCAGTTTTGGTTGTCTCATCCCAGGAACGATGTGAAGACTTTGGAGATGGTGCAGGAGAGGTTTATCAGAATGCTGTCTGGATCAGAGTATATTGAAGAGAAGGGAATGTTGGAACATTTTGATTTTCTTTCTCTGGAGCATTAGAGGTTGAGGGGAGATCTGATAGAAGAATATAACATTATGAGAGGCATAGGTATGTTAGACAATCATAATATTTTTCCCAGGGTGGAAAGTTTAAAGAATAGTAGGCATTGATTTAAGGTCAGAGGGTTGAAGATTTTACACAGGAAATGGTGGATGCCTGGAACCGCTGTCATGAGTGATGGTGGAAGCAGATACAATATTGCTGTTTAAGAGACTTTCAGATAGACACAAATCACACATCCTACCATTGACTCCATCTATACCGCATGCTGCCTCAGAAAAGCAGACAACATAAACATAAACATAAACAAAACAAACAAAGAGTTGTCTCACCCCAGTCATCCCTTCTGCTCCCCGCTCCGTCCAGCAGAAGGTTCAAAAGCTTGAAGGTGCATACCACCAGACTCAGAGACAGCTTGTTCCCGTCTGTTATCAGGCTTCTGAACAGTCCTTCCATAATCCTAGAGACTGTCTGATTCACCTCTACCCCACTGTGGACACAGGACCTTGTCTATGGAACTGATGCTGCACTACATTACTGTAAATTATATATTGCACACCGCATCTTCCCCTTTACTCTATTGTACTTGAGTTTGACGATTGTATTTATGTATGTTTGGATAGCATGCAAAA
This sequence comes from Malacoraja senta, assembly GCA_038087875.1. Classification (NCBI taxonomy): domain Eukaryota; kingdom Metazoa; phylum Chordata; class Chondrichthyes; order Rajiformes; family Rajidae; genus Malacoraja; species Malacoraja senta. Next base: position 131,617,143 of record CM075977.1, read on the forward strand.
CAAAGCTTTTCACTGTACTTTGGTAGATATGACAATAATAATCCTAACCCTAAACCTAAAGATGAATATGCAGGGAATGGGGAGGGATGTGGATCACATGCAGGCAGAAGTTGGGCATGACACTTGACACAGACGTTGTGGGCCGAAGGGCCTGCGTTGTACTCTTCTCTGACATCACTTAGCACTCAAAATTAGTGAGTTTCAGATAGATCAACATGTATTTTTCATCAAGCTGATAATTTCCCAGCAGCATTTGAATTTTGTCTCAGTCCATAGGAAAGAGTCTTGTGTAAGTCAAATATTTGTGTACAAACGATTAAAGGAGTCCTTCTTTTAGCCAGCCAACCAACATTCTGAAGAAAGGTCCAGATCCAAATTGTGTCTGTCCATTTCCCTCCACAGATGCTGCCTGACCCATTGAGTTCCTCCAGCACTATGTTTCTTTTTACTCTAGATTCCAACATCTGCTGGCTCTTGGGCCCTCATCCAAAGTTGGTGTTTACTTGAAAGTTCTGTTGATGAGGTATTCTGCCAAGTGAGTTTTTAACATTCTCTCCGCTGAACAGTCCAACAGTATCTAACATGTCCTTTTATTTACCCACAATCTTTATATAAAGGGGTCGTCTTTGCAAGTAACCTATTCGCTGCCTAATGAATGTTCTTGCAACCTCCCTTCATTCACAATGGTAATTATACATTTACAGTCCTTTATCATCAAATCCCAAATCAGAAGAAATATGTTTTTCGTTTTCTCTTTACTCAGCAGAACCACTCATAATTTCTGGCAGATGGTTTCTGTGTAAATTAAAATTCCTTCTGGAAATAAACTCCTGCCTCTCTCTGTATTGTTCCATACTATAATGTGCAATGGGCCATCACACATTAGTAAATCTTAACCACTGCAACTAAATCCTTTGTTGGCACATTACATAGTTAAACATGCAACATTAAGGATCTTTGAACTCTTTCATCAGCTTTTCTGCATCACTTTTGAATGTCATTTCTGAACAGTGGGATTCGTATGTTCATTTTACCACAGCTAATTGAATGAAAATTTACAATATGAAGTTTAATCAATTCCTATCCAGGCTGCAGTAGTGATGGAATTCACTAATAATAAATCTGAGATTATAAAATAGAAGAGAAAGGACGAAACAAAGAAAGAACAAAGATCAATAACCTATTTCTAATCAGTTTATGATGGTGCACTTAGCACAAACCGAATCATAACGCATACAGTTCGACTGTACAGTTTGCCACAGGGAGTTGTTGAGTCAGTGCAGTTTCAGACTTTAATGCTCTGCATGTCAGAACAAAGAAGCCACTTGCTCGATTTTATCTAATGGATCCCTATTATGTCACTTAAGAAATCGTCCAATTTTCTTACCATTAATTTTATCTTCCATTAACTTTTGCTATCAGTGTGCAGTCCTCCTGCAGGGTTTTCCTTTTTCTACTCAGCCAGGCAATGTTCAGCATTCTCAAAGTGATAGTAGAATTAGGCCATTTGGCCCATTAATCTACTCTGACATTCAATCATGACTGATATCTATCTCTCCCTCCCAACCCCATCCTCATGCCTTCTCCTCATAACCTCTGGCACCCATACTAATCAATAATCTGTGTATCTCTGTCTTAAGATGTTTTCAAGACAGTTAGATGTAGCTCTTAGGGCTAACGGAATCAAGGGATATGGGGAGAAAGCGGGAACGGGGTACTGATTTTGGATGATCAGCCATGATCATATTGAATGGTGGTGCTGGCTCCAAGGGCCGAATGCCCTACTCCTGCACCTATATTCTATGTTTCTCTGTTTCTATGTAAATATATCCACTGACTCCACAGCTTTCTGTGGCAAAGAATTCCACAGATTCACCACCCTCTGACTAAAGAACTCACAGTAACACTTTGCAATTAATACCTGCAGAATCTGCCAGTTTTTTTTTAAAGCATTTAACGACAAGCCAAATAGACGATTAGGAATAATGTTTATTCAGAATAATAAATAATATCTCTAAAGTAGGCAGACGTGAGGGAAATGTATTCCTTTGGATTGTTGTTAGTGGGTGGGTGGAAGGGAGGAGGGTAGTGGAGGATGGGTCATTGGGGAGCAGATTTTGCCTTTCACATAAAATAATTCTAACAATTCCAGCAAAAAAGAATGTTAGGAGGCCGAAAACACTAGTCTGATTATACTTGCACATTCTCATCCTCCCCCGCACGTCCAGGAGGCTTTTTTCTCCTTGTTAGTCATTTTGTCCAGATTCACTTCCTGTTTTTTCATCTAAATTCTCAGAAATATAAACAGTACTTCCACTTCACTTGAACCAATCTAGTGCATGGCATCCAGTGCTCACAATATGGTATCCACATTAATAAACCAAACTCAGATTGCTTGACTGCTTTATAATAATAATAATAATAATGAATTTTATTTATGGGCGCCTTAAGGTCTCAAGGACACCTTACAGAGATTTATGGTTAACATATAATCAGAATAATCAGAATAAAAAAATAAGTTATAAAGGCCAATACACAAATCAGGGAAAGAATTCCTTCCAAAAACACAAAAAAGAAAATCAGAAACACAATTTGAGGAGAGAGCAGCGGCAGCGAAACCGCGCCAGCGTCCACTCTCCCCTCCGACTGCCATCTTGAACACAGACTAACAAATACAATTACAAACAATTACAAACAAAAATCATCCCCCCACAATGATTTCCACTGTGGGGGAAGGCACAATGTCCAGTCCCCAGCCCCAGTTCAGCCAAGAAATCAGGCCAAATGAGGCCCCCGCTATTGCCTCTACGGAGGCCCGATGATCCTGGCCGTTCTCGCCGGGTGATGTAGCCCCGGCGTCGGGAGAGTCCTCCAGCAGCTGGGCCACCTGGAACGGCCGCATTCCTCACCGGAGGCCGCAACTACGGCTGGAACGGCAGATTTCCCGCAGGCGTCCGCAGCACCTGAAGCCGACAAGGCCACGCCGATTTGGAGCCACAAGGCTCCCGATGTTGGAGTCGGCGCCGCCGCCCGCGGATGGTCGCTCCACAGTCCCGCAGCCCGGAGGTGTTGAGCTCGGCGGTCCAGCTCACCGGAGCTCCAGCGCGTCGGTCCAGCGCGGCGACCCAGGCAAGGCATCGCCCGCTCCGCTGCACAATAGCTATCCAGCGCCATGCCGCCACCGAGGCTGAGGGTGCTGGGTGGCCCCCGTCGGGAAACGCCGCTCCACGCCGCTCCACGCCCGCTGGTAGGCCGCAAGGACGGGTCGACTGGGCAGCCGGAGAGAAGGCTGCCTCACCGACTAGGTAGGAACCAGGAAGTGGTTTCCCCTTGATTCCCCCCACATCGAAATGCAAAATAAAGAAAAACAGAGACTTAAATAAAAACTAAAAACTAGAAAAATAAGTACAATTAACGCACGGCTGCTGTTTGGCAGCCGTTCCTCAAGATGGAGCACCTACATTCAGTCATCAGGAGCCACCATGAGTTTACAACTTCCTGGCACTTTAGATTTTCATCCCACTGGCCTATCTATCCATGACTTTGTCCAAGTCTGATATGAGTTTTAGGAAGAATACCTCAACTTCTGTCTGGACAAATTGCAGGCTTATGGACTCAGTCAAATTCTATAACTTAGAGTCATAGAGTGATACAGTGTGGAAACAGGCCCTTCAGCCCAACTTGCTCACACCGGTCAACATGCCCCAGCTGCACTAGTCCCACTTGCCTGCGCATGGTCCATACCCTCCAAACCTGTCCTATCCATGTACCTGGCTAACTGTTTCTTAAACGTTGGGACAGTCCTAGCCTCAACTACCTCATATGGCAGCTTGTTCTATACACCCACCACCCTTTGTGTGAAAAAGTTACCCCTCAGATTCCTGTTAAATCTTTTCCCCTTCACCTTGAACCTATGTCCTCTGGTCCTCAATTCCCCTACTCTGGGCAAGAGATTCTGTGCATCTAACCAATCTATTCCTCTCATGATTTTGTACACCTCTATAAGATTAAGTAACTTCAAGTAACTCATTATCTGTCAGTTTAGAACTAGCTATTTAAAATCTTAGTCATAAGGCGCAGGAACAGTCCAACAAGTCCATGCCGCCCAAGTGCCCATCTAAGCTAGTTCCATATGCCTGCTTTTGTCCCTTACCCATGTAAACCTTTCCTATCCAAGGTTCTATCCAGATGTATTTTCAATTTATTAATGTACCTGCCTCAACCATTCCCTCTGGCAGCATGGTCCATATACTAACCACCCTAAAAGGGAAAGGTTGCCCCTCAGCTTCCTATTTCGATTTACCCCACTCACCTTAAACCTATGCCCTCTAGTTCTTGATTCTCTAAACCTGGGGGGGGGGGGAAACTGTGTGCATTCACCAGTCTATGCCCCTCGAGATCTTATACACCTCTATAAGATCACCCCTTAGTCTGTTATGCTCCAAGATATCAAGTCCTACCTGTCCCAACGTCTCCCTGTAGCTCAGTCACTGGAATCCTTGCAACATCTTTGTATATCTTTCTGCACTCTTTCTAGCTTAATGAAATCTTTCTTATAGCAGAGTGACTCAAACTAAACATAATACTCCAAGTGCAGCCTCATCAATGTATTGTACAACTACACTATTACCTCTCAACTGTACTCCATGTCAGCATGCCAAAATCTGTAACATCACTTTCAGGGAATTATGTATTTGTACTCCTAGGACCCTCTGTTCTACAACTACTTCTCAGGGTCCAACCATTCACTGTGAAAGTGCTATTCTAGTTTGATTTCACAAAATACCTCACATTTACTTGAATTATCTGAATATTATGTCTGCTATAAGTCATCACATTTGGTTTTTTCTCTCCATTTCCACAGCCTGATCTACTATGCATGTCTTACAGCCCTGAACATTGGACTTTTTTAGCTTCTCTATTCATTTTCCCATTCTATATTTGTCCCAATAAAACCATCAATTGGATGACCTCGACAACTTATCCCCATGGCAATCCTGACCTCACCTTTTTTTACAAATGTTCCCTTTATCCTAGGGATATGGGGAGAAGGCAAGAATGGGGTACTGATTGTGGATGATCAGCCATGATCACATTGAATGGCGATGCTGGCTCAAGGGACTGAATGTCCTACTCCTGCACCTGTTGTCTATTATCTATTCATCCCTTCCTCACAGTGCTATTCTGGAGCATGTTAATATTTTTTTAAAAAGACGATGCATTAGATGTCCTAACAGGCATGAAGAAGAATAAATCCCCAGGGCCTCATGAAATGTATCCTTGCCTGCTATGGGAGGCAGTGGCCCTGACAGAGATTTTAAAATCACTAACCATAGGAGAGAAGCTAGATGACTGGAAGGCAACTAATGTGGTACATTTATTCAAGAAGCACGGCAGAAAAACAGCCAGCTAATTACAGCCCTGTACTGGGGACATTATTGAAAAAAATTCTGAGGGACAGGATTAATGATCGCATGGAAAGCCCAGGATAGATCAGGCATTATCAGTACAACTTTGTTGGAGGACAAGCATCTAATTTGCTTGAATGTTTTGGATAAGAAACAAAACATACTTCTGTGCGTTGATGAAGTCTATGTGGACTTCATTAATGCCTTTGACAAGATCCCACATTGTAGCACATGAAATCCTGAGCAAGTTGCAAATTGGATCCAAAATTGGGAATTGGGATAGAGGATGATGTTTGAGAGTTGCTTTTGTAATTAGAAGCCGATGACTAATGATATAACAAAGGGCTCAATACTGGGATCTTTATTGTTTGTTATATGCATTAACAACTTGGGAAGTATGATCATTAAATTTCAAGAGATTCAAGAGAATTAATTGTTAACAGAATAATGAAATTCTTACTTGCAGCAACTTAACAGGTCCATAAATGTTATACACATAAATAAATATAGATCAACCAAAAAAAGCAATAAATTAAAATGCATAGTGCAAAATAAACCAAAGCAGTAGTGCAACCAAAGGTACAGTCCATAGAATTTCAAGCTCAATGAAAACAGGAGGACATAGATTTAGTGTAAGTGGTAAGAGGTTTAAAATGGATTGTAAAAGCCTTTTCATCCAGAGGCAGGTTGGATCCTGAAACACATGGCCTGAATGAGTGGTAGAAGCAAGTTCTCTCCTCATATTTAGGATGTAAAAAATAGGATATGAATATTATCCAGGGGAGCAATTAGATCACCAACACGTCAACATTTACAAACCAAGTGTTGGTAAATGGGATGAGTATAGATTTAACCATGGATATGGGCACGGTGGGCCAAGGCACCTGTTTCTGTGCTGTATGGCTCGATGACTCCTATAATATTTCTATATTCCTCTACAGGCTTTCCGCCTCCTCCTCACAACTTGTGAACCTACCTATTTTATTCAGCAAAGCCACAATACCTTGGTCTCCTCAAATAAATCATCATTTTAGATTGCCCCAAAATTAATCCTATCTCAGTATGAACACTATGGGCCACCACTTGCACTACCATGGATTTTAAATACTGTTGCACCGAAGGGTCATTGATTGCCAATCTGAAAATATGAATTCATCCTGAATCCCTGATTATATAGTAATTAGCCATTTCTCATTCATACTAGTATAATGCCAACAATCCTTTGCATTCATTTCACATGCAATTACCGTACTGACTCCCATCTGAACATTTGTACAAACATCTATTTTTCTTCTTTGTGTAGGGAGGAACAGCAGATGCTGGTTTAAACTGAAGACAGAGAAAAACAAATGCTGGAGTAACTCAGGGGGTCGGGCAGCATCTCGAGAAAAGGAATAGGTGACTTTTTTTAAACCGAAGAGACACAAAAAACTGGAGTTATTCCTTTTCCTTTTCAGCAGCAATACTGCATCACCCACTGAGTTAATCCAGCTTTTTGTGTCTATCTATACTTCTGCTTTACCTAGCCTGCTGAGTCTGCCTTTAGAATCATAGTTATAGTCATAGAGTGATTCAGTAAGGAAACAGGCTCTTCGGCCCAACTTGCCCACACCAGCCAACATATCCCAGCTACACTAGTCCTACCTGCTGAAGTTTGGTCCACATTCCTCCAAACTGTCCTATCCATGTACCTGACTAGCTGTTTATTAAATGTTGGGATAGTCCCTGCCTCAACTACCCCCTCTGGCAGCTTGTTCCATACACCCACCACCATTAGCGTGAAAAAGTTACGCCTCAGATTCCTATTAAATCCTTTTCCTTTCACCTTAAGCCTATTTCCTCTGATTCCTGATTCACCTACTCTGGGCAAGAGACTCTGTGCTTCTACCCAATCTATTCCTCTCATGATTTTATACACCTTTATAAGATCACTCCTCTTCCTCCTGCGCTTCAAGGAATAAACTATATTTTGTGACTTAGTATTTAAGCTGTGCTCTTCCTGGGTCTACCGGAAATTTGTCTTAATGTCTTCATAGTAATATTAGAGCCACTGCCTCCGCAATTAGCTGGTGAAGTTAACAGAAATGGTCTGGTATGTTGCTTAAAAGACAATTGTGATGATTAGATGAGTTTTTGAAATCAGTAAAGGATTCAAAGAAATTGATACCAATTACTATTTTTACAGTTATATAGTAGGTATGTTACAATACTTACCTTCAGTCGCGCTGTAATTCTGTCACTGGCCGTGTGCGCGATTTTGGCGCCTTTAAGGGGGGGCGGGCTTAAAACGCGGGTTTCTCCTACCTTGTCCTGTATTATATTTCGTTGGAGTACAAGCGTTTGCTGAAAAATCGTTCCTAGGGGCGTTTTGTGAATTTTTTATTTTTATTAAATCGTCAATGTCAGCGCTGGAGTCATTTTAAAATCAGCTCCTAAAGCCGTCAACGCCGATAACGGGGACGGATTTCACGTACGGGACAGGTAAACGAAAGTGGTTTATTTTAATGTATAAAAGTGCTTCTTAATAAGCCTTTAATTCACATTTTTTCTTGCGAAACGGTGATTTTATTCCCCGAACTAATGGCAGCATTTTTCATGCCAATACGGGGTTAAATTCACCGCAAATGAACATTCCAATTGATCGCGTTCCAGAAATCCTCACTCACAAGATGATTTAAATGCCCATTAATTTACAGGTATTAAACATTCAATTCCTTCCATTTGGCCTGTAAATTCATGACAATGAGATTTAAAAATTATGTTATATTGTGAATTCTTGTGTGAATGTTATTTGGACACTTAGGCTATTAAAAAAATGTTAATCTATTCTTAAGAAATTGATAGATGTTTAGATCTTGTAATTGAATTTTGTAATTAGCTACAATTAGGTAACTAACTAATTATATGCTTTAATTTCATGTCTTCTAAGTAAGATTGTTTCATATTTGTTTCAGAATGCTTCAATCTATAATAACTGAAAATTTATTTCAGTTCTCTTAATTTTTAAGACAGTTATGGGCTTTTAACTGTCCTCGATCACAGCTTTTGTGTTAAGTCAATGGAAAGCAATAGGGAACAAGATGCTAATTTCCGAGTATGAAAATGGCCATAACTTTTTTAATACTGAAGATATGAAAGTGAATTAGGTGTCAAATTAAACTTTTTTTTTGCTTTATCTGATGGGATAAATTGCAGACTTTATTTTTAAAATCTCAAAATTTTGTAACATTGCTATATATAGCAGCATCAGTGTATCATTCTAGGTCACTTTGTAGTTAGCATTGGTGAAAATTGAATTTGAGAGCTATTATCAAGAATGGCACAATGGTGCAGTGGTACAGTTGCTGCTCTACAGCGCCAGAGACCAGGGTTTGATTCTGACTACGGGTGCTGTCTATATGGAGTTTGTACATTCTCCCTGTGACCGCATGGGCTTTCTATGGGTGCTCCGGCTTCCTCACACATTCTAAAGGTGTGCAGGTTTGTAGGTTAATTGGCTTCTATAGATTGTTGCTAATGTGTAGGATAGAATCAGTGTAAGAGTGATTGTTAGTCGGCGTGGATTCGGTGGGCCAAAGGGCCTGTTTCCACACTGTATCCCAAAAGACAAAAACTAAACATTAAAACAAATTATAGTAGTTAGGAAAGAATGAGTAATTGTAGATATAGATCTCTTGGAGATAGATTCAGAAGGAATTACAGTGGGAAAATAAGAAAAGATAATAGTATTAGCCAAGTTTTTTTTATGGTAACAAGAATTATTTGCATTTATAGGGCTTCTTTAAAAGAGTTAGAAACCTCAAGCACATGAAAGAAAGTCATCAAACAAAAAATTGATAGATACACAAGGACACACTAGTGTGAGGTTGCAGTTTGTAAGTTGCATCTTAAAGAAGAAGAGGTAGTTTACTGGAATTATTTAGGTAGTGAATTCAAGAGGCAAAGTCTTAAGAAGTTGAAAGCGCAGTTGTCAAAATTAAAAATTGAGATCACAAGAGGCCATAACTGAATGAGCACAGATATCTTTAAGGGATGTCAGGTTGGAAGACTTTTAGAAGAATTGGATTTTAAAAAGATGCAATTTTTAAGATGGGGCATTGCTCAACTAAGAGCTAATTGTAGATGAGTGAACACTGGTTGATTGGCAAACATGTTAGCAGGGTAGCAGAAGACCTTATGGAGAGAGTTAGACCGGGTGAAACTGATGCTGATAAATGCCTGCAGTTGTATTTGGAACTGCTGGTGTTTCTCAACAAGTTCTGGAATGGAGCTTGCAAAGGAAGCAAAAATCAACTCGTTACTTGAAGGAATTTTTTATGACCCAGTAATGAATATTGGATAAAGTCTTAAATAGTTTAGAGACTGGAAGTTCCTGGAGACTGATGGATGTCACTGCTGTTTCATTGCCACATATATGGAGTCCAACACTGTGATTTCAAACAAAGTTGTCAATGTACAGCATCTAAATGAGCATTAGCTGGGGACCAAGGAAAAATCCTCGAGGAGCTGAGAGGTAACAGTGTAGAATGAGAAGAAGCTACCGCCGGCCATTCACTGCATCTTTTTACATAAATCCTCCAAATACAGAATCCATGGATTTTGGCACAGGTGCACATTCATTTTGCTTCTAAAAATATATTGATATAATTTGAATTTCCAATTACATTTTGGAATATTGTATTTTAAATTATACCATAATATAGTAAGTATGGTATAGTTGCTTTATTGCAGTGATAAGCAAGTAATCACAGTCTCCTGGGGTTTAAGCAAGAACTGGTTTGTTGAAATCAGATGGGACAAAGGAACTGATATCAATGAATATAAATATATGGACCCAACTTAACAGCATGTTTCTAGTACAATTTGCTGTGGGTGTGGTATTCATGCAACATGGACTTTAATGAGGAAGGGACATTAGTGTACTAATGTGATAGTGTCAGGATTAAATAAGTTGAATATATAAAATAAATATTCCAAGGTAACCATGTTGTGGTGACATATTGCAGCTGTAGCAAGTATGTTAAGGGAATAAAAAGTGTGTTTACCCTTTGAGTAATACTGCTAATGGCATGTATTATTACTTACTTAGACATACAAGAACACTTAAGTAAAAACTTACAACTCATTTTCCAATGAACTTTAATTGTTGTAAAATGTCTGGCAGTGCACATGATAAATGGGAGATATCTATTCCTCCCCCTCTCACTGCAATTAAATCCACATACAATATGTCAAATTTCCCTCTCAGCCATGAGCCAAAGCCATCAAATAATTTAATTCTTAACATATATTCACCATAAGAAACTTTGTGATTCATGCTATCAGGTATTTATGACTGTGTGGGGATAAACATTTTGATTCAATGAATTGATCGAAATATTTTCTTCGAATCTTCGTGAAATAAATTTTCAAGTCTCGGTGACATGAGTCACAAATGCTAGGCAAAATGGAAAAAAGCATCGCAGTGATTTAGCTCAATCTCTCAAGCAGGACAGTCATGGAAAAAGAGGAAGACATTTAAAATCCAAACACATTACCATGGGAAGCATTGCAGTGCGAGTAGTGGGTTATAATTACTTTACGCTTTATTTGCCATGCAAAACCTATCTGCCCAAAGGGAAATTTTCATTTCCAGATTGTTGCCCCTTGTCCTGTTATTTAGTTCAAAGAGAAATAAACACCTGGGAGTTTCAAATATACTTTTACTGGACTAGTGCAGAAAGTAAATCACAAACATTATACATGCAAGGAATGACTTGAAGAGATTTCCACAGAACTGTATAACTCAATGACAACCTACAATTACCTTCAAGCCTGAATATTAATGCATGGGTTGCTTCGGTTGAGAACTGACTGGGGAAGAGGGCTGGACCAAAGCAAGAAAATTGATATAGCATCAGACCTACCGATTTCTGCCACTAACAGGAACAAACACACCACCAGGAGGAGCAGCAGAGGCAGCACCATCCTGTTCCTCAGACCTGCAAGTTTACACAAGATCTGAGGTTAATAGAAAGTGATACTGCCAGAATGCCATTCCCAGCAGAGAACACAGAGTGCATAAGGGGTATGACCAGAGGTAGACATACGCCCACTCAATCCTATTCCCCTTTAATCAAAAATCATGGCTAATCTTCCACCACTACAATGTATTCCTGCCTTGTCCTTACATTGCTTGATTTCTCTAAAATCCAACAATTAATCCATCTTAGCTTTAAATAAAACAACTGACAGAACTTTCAGTGTCCCCCATGAGGAGAGCTTTCCAAAGATTTATCATCCACTGATTGAAGAAAGTAGGATGTTTTTATATTTTATAAAGAAAAATTTGTATTCCTTTATTTTTGAGTTAGATTCATGTAGTTCAACACTATTGATCCTCCCCACAACTACTTTATTGAACTCTAAAAACTTCATTCATTTCAATAAGGTGAAGATTTATTCTGCTGTAAAAGGGTCCTCACCTATTAAATTTATCCTCAAATGACAACCATGCCATTTCAGGGATAGGTCCACTGAATCTTTGCTGTGCTGCTTCGACAGCAAGTATATTTCTTTGTGGGTTAAGAGACCAAAAATGCACACAATAATAGAGGCATGGTTTTACCATGGACCTACAGTGCATTCAGAAAGTATTCAGACCCCTTCACCTTTTCCACATTTTGTTACGTTACAGCCTAATTTTAAAATGGATTAAATTCATTTCTTTTATCATCAATCTACACACAATACCCCAGAATGAAAAAGCGAAAACAGGTATTTAGACATTTTTTGCAAAGTAATTAAAAAGAACTGAAATATTACATTTACATAGGTATTCAGACCCTTTGCTATGACACTCAAAATTGAGCTTAGGTTCATCCTGTTTCCATTGATTATCCTTGAGATGTTTGTACAACTTGATTGGAGTCTGCCAGTGGTAAATTATATTGATTGGACATGATTTGAAAGGCACACACCTGTCTATATTTCAAAGTCTACAGAGAGATTTAGGCCATTTGGAAGAGTGGGCTGAAAGATGGCAGATGGAGTTTAATGCTGACAAATGTGAGGTGCTACATCTCGGCAGGACAAATCAAAATAGGACGTACACGGTAAATGGTAGCGAATTGAGGAATGCAGTTGAACAGAGGGATCTAGGAATAACTGTGCATAGTTCCCTGAAGGTGGAATCTCATGTAGATAGGGTGGTAAAGAAAGCTTTTGGTGTGCTGGCCTTTATAAATCAGAGCATTGAATATAGAAGTTGGGATGTAATGTTAAAATTGTACAAGGGATTGGTGAGGCCAATTCTGGAGTATGGAGTACAATTTTGGTCGCCTAATTATAGGAAGGATGTCAACAAAATAGAGAGAGTACAGAGGAGATTTACTAGAATGTTGCCTGGGTTTCAGCAACTAAGTTACAGAGAAAGGTTGAACAAGTTAGGTCTTTATTCTTTGGAGCGCAGAAGGTTAAGAGGGGACTTGATAGAGGTCTTTAAAATTATGAGCGGGTTAGACAGAGTGGACGTGGATAAGCTTTTCCCATTGAGAGTAGGGAAGATTCAAACAAGGGGACATGACTTGAGAATTAAGGGACAGAAGTTTAGGGGGAACATTAGGGGGAACTTCTTTACTCAGAGAGTGGTAGCTGTGTGGAATGAGCTTCCAGTGGAAGTGGTGGAGGCAGGTTCGATGTTATCCTTTAAAAATAGATTGGATGGGTATATGGACGGGAAAGGAATGGAGGGTTATGGTCTGAGTGCAGGTAGATGGGACTAGGGGGAAGTATTTATTTTTAATTAAAAAAAAAAATGTAATTGAAGGGCCGAGATGGCCTGTTTCCGTGCTGTTATGGTTATATGGTTATATATAAGGTCCCACAGTTTACAGTGCATGTCAGAGCAAAAACCAAACCATGAAGATGAAGGCATTGTCCGTAGACCTCCGAGACAGGATTGTGTCGAGACACAGATCTGGGGAAGGGTGTAAAACAATTTCTGCAGCATTGCAGGTCCCGAAGAGCACAGTGGCCTCCGTCATTCTTAAATGGAAGAACTTTGAAACCACCAGGACTCTTCATCGAGCTGGCCACCCGGCCAAACTGAGCAATCGCGGGAGAAGGGCCTTGGTCAGGGAGGTGACCAAGAACCTGATGGTCACTGACAGAGCTCCAGAGTTCCTCTGTGGAGATGGGAGAACCTTCCAGAAGGACAAATATATCTGCAGCACTCCACCAATCAGCCATTTATGGTAGAGTGGCCAGACGGAAGCTACTCCTCAGTAAAAGGCACATAACAGCCCACTTGGAGTTTGCCAAAAGGCACGAGAAACAAGATTCTCTGGTCTGATGAAACCAAGATTGAACTCTTTGGCCTGAATGCCAAGCTTCACGTCTGGAGGAAACCAGGCACCGCTCATCACCTGGCCAATACCATACCTATGGTGAAGCATGGTGGTGGCATCATCCTGCTGTAGGGATGTTTTTCAGTGGCAGGAACTGGGGGACTAGTCAGGATTGAGGGAAAGATGAACGGAGCAAAAGTACAGAGAGATCCTTGAAGAGAACCTGCTCCAGAGCGTTCTGGACGTCAGACTGGGGCAGAGGTTCACCTTCCAACAGGACAACGACCCTAAGCACACATCCAAGACAATGCAGGAGTGGTTTTGTGACAAGTCTTTGAATGTCCTAGTGCAGCCCAGCCAGAGCCCGGACGTGAACCAGATCGAACATCTCTGGAGGGACCTAAAAATAGCTGTGCATCGACGCTCCCCATCCAACGTGACAGAGCTTGAGTGGATCTGCAGAGAAGAATGGGAGGAATTACCCAAATACAGGTGTGCCAAGCTTGTAGCGTCATACCCAAGAAGACTTGAGGCTGTATTTGATGCCAAAGGTGCCTCAACAAAGTACTGAATAAAGGGTCTGAATACTTATGTAAATGTGATATTTCAGTTATTTCATTTTAATTACTTTGCAAAAATTTCTAAACACCTGTTTTCGCTTTTTTATTTTGGGGTATTGTGTATAGATTGATGACTTTAAAAAATGAATTTAATCCATTTTAGAATAAGGCTGTAACGTAACAAAATGTGGAAAAAGTGAAGGTGGCTGAATACTTTCTGAATGCACTGTATGTTATTGCAGTAAAGCAATAAATAAGATTTGTTCTCAATTGTTCTGGCCTTTTCTCACCTCCAGTCCTGTTGAGCTTCTGCTGCTGGAATAACTTAAGTCACACACCGTGATTAAGATCCAAAGACTTTATTAACGTTACAGCATAGGTAACTTCATCTTAGCACATTACTCTAAAAGTGAGAGAGCAAGGGCAGGGAGGCTTTCTGTTAAACTAGTGGGCATAGCTACAAAGTATGACTCATAACATGAGTCACTGATCTACATCCTCCCTCTTAAAGAATTAAATGTCAGTACAACACCATTGACTAAGTAAGGCATGCATAGCAATTAATAATAAGCTGAAGGAAAGTCAAACATAGCCCGGGTACTTCACGGTGGGCTTGCAAACACGACCAGCACGTGTGCGATAAAGACCATCTCCCTTTTTCCCCACCGGGGACAGAGCCGGTGGCTTCACAGGTGACGGAGACTGGACCAGCATTCCTGGTGATGAAACAGGGGACAGTGGCGCAGGCGGAGGGGGCGTCGTCACTGGCAAAGCAGCCGTTGTAGAAGTGGGTTGTTGTGCTGGTGTAGGTGGATTAATGCCGCAGAACACGGATGGAAGTACACTTGTATGGTCTGGATAATACGGAGGTGGCTCCTTCACAGGCAGGATATGTTGTCTGTTACGCATGTAGGTGCCGCCATCGGCACAGACCAGATATGAGCGTGGCTCAGAAGCAGTTCCAGAAATTACACCAATATGGTCATGGCCTTTGTCAGTCACCATGGTTAATGGTGGAAGTGGCCAACTTGTCTTGTCATACCACTGTTTTTGAATGTTACGCTTTTGTTGTAACCTGGACTGGACTTCCGATGGTGGAACCACCTGTGGGATCAATGCCTGATCCGCCACAGGCACCATGGCTCAGGTCTGCCTCGACAATAAACGTTGAGCAGGTGAACCCAAAATAAGGTCGCGGGAGATGTTGCGTAAGTTGAGTAGATCCAGCAACACGTCGGAATTAGCTCTGTACAAACTTTCCATGAGCTTTGACAGCCCGCTCAGCTAGTCCATTCAACTGTGGACATTCAGGGCTGCTGGTGATGTGTCGAAAACCTCAGCGTGCAGCAAACCCCTTGAAATGTTGGCTGGTAAATTGACTGCCGTTATCAGATAACAGTATGCACAGAGCTCCATGGTCTGCAAAATGGCGAGCAAGCTTCGAAATTACCCCGCAAGAAGTGGGGCTGCTAAGAAAATCAATGTCAAACTATCCTGAATATGAATCGACAAGTACCAGGTACTGCTTGCCATGCCACTCAAATATGTCAGTTGCCACTGTAGACCACGGGAGTGCAGGAGCCGGATGTGAAAGCACTTTTGTTGATGAGGGGCCAAGCTGTTGCACTGCACAGGACGTCACATTCTCTGTGATGTATTCGGCCATGCCAGGCCAGTAAAACACGTTTCTTGCCCGTAGGATGGTAGCTTCAGCGCCTGGCTGCCCTGCGTGGACAGCATTAAAATACTTGCTGTGCAGCGAAGCAGGGACTACAGCCTTGTGCCCTTTTACAATAATGCCATCCTGCAGTGCTAGCTCATCATGGATGGCAAAGAAAGGCCGAACTGGCAGCGGAACGTTGTAGTGTTGGTCTGGCCAGCCGCGCTTAATGACGGAGGCAAGCGACCGTAAAGTACTGTCAGCAGCAGTGTGGGCAACCAAGTCCTCCATACAAGACGAGGGAATAAAAGACACAGTCATTATGATAAAGTCATCATCTGGCGAGGACGGACCTTCGCAGGTCCTCCGGGGTGCACACGAGAGAGTGTCAGCCAGGTGCATATCCTTACCATGTTTGTAGGTCAGAACAATGTCATACTTTTGAAGCTGCAGCAGCATCCGCTGTAGGCGCCCTGGAGAGGCATGAATCGGTTTGTTAAAGATGCTGATCAGCGGTTGGCGGTCAGTTTCAATCGTGACCGTATGTCCAAAGATAAAGTCGTTAAATTTCTTGCAGGCAAAAACAACCGCCAACAGCTCTTTCTCGATTTGGGCGTAGCGTTGTTCTGTGTCAGTTATAGTGCGCGAGGCATAGGCAACAGGCTTATTGCCGCAACCGTCATTTTGAAGACATGCTGCGCCTATTTTGTGTTGTGAAGCGTCACAAGTCAGTGTGACCGGTCGTTTAGGCTCAAAGTAAGCGAGAGTAGGAGCACAAGACATCTGCTGCTTAAGAGTGTCGAACGCCCTCTGCTGTTGCCCGTGCCAGGTCCAAGCAGTGTCTTCATGTGTAAGCTGGTGCAATGGGGCTGATATTTCACTGAAGTCCGGAATAAATTTGCTCGTAGTTAACCGTGCCAAGGAATCTCTGCAGAACGAGCACGTCTGTGGGTGCTGGGAGCTCATTGTTAGCACTGGTTTTAGGCCATCTTTAGTAAACACATGGCCTTCGTATTTCACCTCACTTACTCTGAATTTGCATTTTTGAGGGTTCAGCTTGAGGTTGATGGCCTTGACGCGATCCAGGACCTTCGTCAGATTAGCATCGTGTTCTTCAACAGTTCTTCCCGCAACGAGGATGTCATCCACTACAATGGAGCATGGGTAACCCGCAAACAACTGCTCCATAGCTTGTTGAAATACTTCACTGGCAGAGCTTATGCAAAGGGGCATGCGAAGAAATCTTTAATGCCCGAACGGTGTGCTGAAAGTGGTTAACTTGGAGGAGTTGTGTTCCAGCAAAATCTGCCAGAATGAACTCTTGGCATCTAGTACTGTGAATACAGTTTCCTCAGCCATCTGCGCTGCAATCTCGTCCACAGTGCGCATGGGATAGTGAGGTCATTTAATGGCTGTGTTTAAGTCCTTAGGATTGATATAAATCCTTATTTCGTCTTTATTCTTCTTCGTTGCCACGACCATGGTGGAAACCCAATCCGAGGGGTCAGCGACGGGAGCAATCGCACCTACAGATACCATTCTGTTGAGTTCACTTTGAACACAGTCCCACATAGCATGGGGAATCTTATGAGCTTGACGAACAACTAGAATTACCTCAGGGTCAATGGTAATTATGTACCTAACAGGCAACCTGACCAGCTTGTCGTCAAACAAAGTTTTGTATTGTGTCAGGATTTGTTGGTTAAATTCACAGGCTGTCATCAGATGACAAACAGAAGGGCTGAAAGAGACAAATCCCATGCCTTGACATGTGTTGGCACCCAGCAGAGACGGCACATCCTCACAAACAACATAGAAACTCAAGTTGTGGACACGTGAGTTAAGACAGCAGCGTAACTCAACTTGACCGATAGGGTGCACTGGACCTCCTGCAAATGGGAGAAGGGAGACAGCCGTAGGAGTGACAGTCTCTGTTTTTTGTTACTTTTTAAACACAGCTAGACAAATTACATTAAATCTTGCATCAGTGTCCACTTTCAGACAAAAGGTTCTTGCCATTAACGAGCAAAGCGACCTTGGGGTCTAGTTGTTTATGCATTAAATCAGACAAGGAATGTACATTAAATTCTTAACCTTCGCTAGCAGCCTGCAAATCCATGGGAGCTGGTTGAGAGCATTCTGAGAGCAAGTTCTCATGGGCAAGTGAATTAACAGATTGTTTGAACTCTGTTGGTACGTGAATGACAGCATCTGAAGAAATTATTTCTTTTGTTGCAAAATCGACATAATTTTCCATACACTGGACAACGGTCATGAACAGCAGCATGTGAATCCCCACAGTTAAAACAATTGTCTATTAATCTCACGATAGAGTTGTCGGGCACTTGAGGAGAACGGCAAGAGATTTGATAAGACATACCGGCAACATTAATTTCACAACCAGAAGTGTCCGAAAACTTTTGTATGAGCGTCAGCCATTTTCAGCAATGCGACAGTGGTTTTCAGCAGTCTCTAGAGTAAGCTCAGCATCTCGCAGTAACTCGCCGCGTAATTTATCATTGCGGACACCATAGACCAAATGGTCACGGACTAGGCTATGACATGTATCCCTGAAATTGCACCGATTGGCAATGTGCTTCAACGCACTGACATACATCTCCACAGGTTCTCCCTGCTTCTGGCTTTGGGAAAAGAACAAATGCCTCTCCATGACCAATTTAGTACGTAACTCACATAACTGTCGGAATTTGCGTAGTACCAACAGAATTCGCCCTCAATCTAGCCTGATCCTGGGATTTGAGATGGGTTTCTTGGAGAAAGATGATGTACTTGGGTTTCTCCGGTATATATTACTATGGTTTCTGCTCTCAGAAAACCAGAGATCCTGGTGTTTGACGAGGACCTCGCAGAATGGTGGCGCGTATTTGAAGAGGATTTTTCAATTTACATTGAAGCGGCTCACCCTACTGCTGCTCCTGGTGTTCGAGCATCAATTCTTCTTAATCTGGCAGGCACAGAAGCTGCTTGACATGCCAGAAGATTTCATTATGAACCAGCTAGATTTGACCCGGCTGGTGTCCAGATCACTCCTGTTGAATGTATACGAGACCCTAACTGCCTACCACTGGACGACAGATGGCGCAATGAGCTAAGTGTTCGGCTGGCAACCGGAAGGTAGCCGGTTCGAATCCCGCTTGGAGTGCATACTGTCGTTGTGTCCTTGGGCAAGACACTTCACCCACCTTTGCCTGCATGTGAATGTGTGTGTGTGAGTGATTGGTGGTGGTCGGAGGGGCCGTAGGCGCAGATTAGCAGCCACGCTTCCGTCAGTCTGCCCCAGAGCAGCTGTGGCTACAGAAGTAGCTCACCACCACCGAGTGTGACTGAGGAGTGAATGAATAATGCGATGTAAAGCACCTTGAGTATTAGAAAGGCGCTATATAAATCCAATCCATTATTATTATTATTATTACGCAAATTCCGACAGTTATGTGAGTTACGTACTAAATTGGTCATGGAGAGGCATTTGTTCTTTTCCCAAAGCCAGAAGCAGGGAGAACCTGTGGAGATGTATGTCAGTGCGTTGAAGCACATTGCCAATCGGTGCAATTTCAGGGATACATGTGATAGCCTAGTCCGTGACCATTTGGTCTATGGTGTCCACAATGATAAATTACGCGGCGAGTTACTGCGAGATGCTGAGCTTACTCTAGAGACTGCTGAAAACCACTGTCGCATTGCTGAAAATGGCTGACGCTCATACAAAAGTTTTCGGACACTTCTGGTTGTGAAATTGATGTTGCCGGTATGTCTTATCAAATCTCTTGCCGTTCTCCTCAAGTGCCCGACAACTCTATCGTGAGATTAATAGACAATTGTTTTAACTGTGGGGATTCACATGCTGCTGTTCATGACCGTTGCCCAGTGTATGGAAAATTATGTCGATTTTGCAACAAAAGAAATAATTTCTTCAGATGCTGTCATTCACGTACCAACAGAGTGGCTATAACACTAAATATTCAAATAATAAAATAACTTTATACACGGATGATATATTATTGTACATCCCAAAACCTCAAATTACTATACCAAACATATTAAATCTAATTGAGGATTTTGGATCCTTTTCTGGATACAGAATAAATTGGAATAAAAGTGAAATTATGTCAATAAAACCGAAAGACTCAACACATCTCTTAAAATTCCCTTTTAAAATAGCTACAGAAAAATTTAAATACTTGGGTATTGAAATTACCAGAACATATCAAGGCATGTTCAAAGCAAATTATAATCCTCTACTTAATAAATTAAATACATTAATTAAATTCTGGAAAACGCTTCTGATGTCTTTAATAGGCCGAATAAATGCAATAAAAATGATCTTTTTACCACAAATTCTATACCTATTTCAATCAATTCCTATATATTTACCAAAAAGGTTTAAAAAAAAATTGGATTCAGACATTACTAATTTTATATGGGATTATAAATTCCATAGAATACAAAGAACACATTTGAATAAACCTAAAGTATTAGGGGGCTTAGCACTCCCTAACTTTATGTACTATTATTGGTCAGTAAATATTAAAAATATGATTCAACTGATGGACAACTCTGCCCAGCAGGTGGACTGGATTATAATGGAGAGAGAAGACTGCTCCTCTTGTAATATTGGAGCGATCCTCCTCTCACCAATGAAACTGAATAATATAAATTATAACAAAAACCCAATTATACATAGTACAATTAGAACTTGGAAACAAATAAAACAAAATTTAAAATTAAGAAATCTATCGCTTTTATCCCCAATAGTTAAACCCTCGATTATAGACAAATCATTTATACAATGGGAAAGATTAGGAATTAAAATGCTCGGAGACTTGTATGAAACTGGAAAATTATCATTCCAACAATTACAAATAAAATATAATCTGGGAAACAATCAATACTTTAAATATTTTCAAATATGTGATTATCTGAAAAAATATACAAAAGATTATTATAACATGCCACCAGATGTACTGGACGAAGCAATGCAGATAAAAGCTGAATCAGCAAACTTAATATCTTATTTGTATAATATTATCTTAAATGTAGAAATACCAACTACGGAAGGTATTAGAAGAGACTGGGAACAAGAATTAGCTATTAAAATTTCAAAGGAGAGGTGGAATGAACATTTATTAAATGTGCATAAATGCTCGATTAATGTAAGACACACTTTAATACAATTCAACATTTTACACAGATTATATTATTCAAAAACCAAAATTAGTAAAATTTTCCCCAATGTATCACCTATTCGCGATAAATGTCAGTCTCAAGAAGCTACTATAGCGCACTCATTTGTTTTTTGTACAAAAATTCAAAAATGTTGGATTTACATTTTTGAAATCTTTACAAAATTATTTAAAATAAAACTGACACCAAAAGCAGAATGGATTATCTTCGGAACAACGGAAGATAGCCCTGTACTAAATGTGTTTCAAAATAACCTATTTGATTACGGGTTAATAACTGGAAAAAAGCTTATCCTAAAATTTTGGAAAAATGCTCCAATACCAACTATAAACATGTGGATTTCAAACATGTCTGAAACATTACACCTGGAAGAGATAAGACTCCTCCTGGCAGGCAAATTAGATCACTTCCATCTGACGTGGTCTTCATTTATAGAACTATTACAAGCATAAGGTGCAAAAGTACTTTAAAAAGGTACCGATGTCAGGACTTGTTAAAGGGGGATGAAAGGTGGCGAGTTGGTATATCCCATTTGCGTGATGCTCATAATAGAGTACTTGTTTTTCTCTCTTCTCTTCTTTCTCTTTTTTTCTTCTTTAGGGTCTATCTCTTAATCTTTTCTCTCTAATTTCTCTTCTACAGGGTCTCTGTTCTTTCCTGTTGACACGCTTTTACACTATCACTATTTTCCTTCACTTTCTCTTTCTTCTTAATTTCAACCTTTTCTTTTTATTAGCTTTAAAAAATGAAGGAGTACATTAATTATAATAAGATATATGTGATGAGTACTAATGTAATTGTTTGTAATTTAATGTACTTCTAATAAATAAAATTTAAAAAAAAACAAAAACTTTACAGCATAGGTAACTTCATCTTAGCACGTTACTCCAAAAGTGAGAGAGAAAGGGCAGGGAGGCTTGCTGTTAAACTAATGGGCACAGCTACAAAGTATGACTCATAACATGAGTCACTGATCTACAAGTCCCCACTAATGTCCCTCAAGGAAGGGAACCTACACCTTTTTACTGACAGGTCTGTACCTTAAAGGAGACCATATCAGTATTATCAGAGTTCATCAGTATCACCCAACTATGAAGAAGATATTAAGGAAATTCAACAAAAAGTTGTCACATTTTCATCAATTAGAATAGATGGTCAATAAGAAAATAGAAAAGTGCATGGAAATGTGTTATGACAAGGAGCTGCATAAAAAAACATTGAAAGGACAGTAAATTCTAGATGGAATTGTACAAAAGTAGACCTTTTAGGCATTCAAAAAATGTAATCAGGAGTTATTGCAATTGTACTGGCAGTCACAATAAATGGGAAGCTTTTCTGAAAGAGGGCTTTGTAGTGCTCCATTTAAAAACTGTGCCCAGTGGAGATTCAATATTTTGTTGTGGGGAATCTGCTGTGCCACAATATCATACACCATTGAAGGATGATAATTATCTGAATAAGAGAAGCTCATAAAAATCCATCATGATACATATTTTCAGAGTAAAATGATTTGAAGATTACACAAATCACTGAGTACTGCAGCAGCAAAAGCAAGAGATAATGACTGAGGAATAGTATTTTATTTCCAATTGTGATAAGTTTGACTTAAAAGGCACCATGTGAGATGAAAAAAAACTGAATGTATATCTAATAAAGGCACAAAGCAAACTTCACCATTGGATGTCTGAATTGAGATGAAACAATGGGTACAGTTGACAATAGATTTAAAGCATACTCTACCCAGTACAGACAAAATGTGTAGGAAGGAACTGCAGATGCTGGTTTACACCGAAGATAGACACAAAGTGCTGCAGTAACTCAGCAAGGCAGCAGCATCTCTGGATAGAAAGAATGGTTGACGTTTTGGATCGAGACCCTTCTTCAGACTCTGAAATTTACTGACCAATTATATCGACACAAGGAACTGCAGGTGCCGGAATCTTGTGCAAAACACAAAGTGATAGAGGAACAGTGGGTGGCACAGTGGCTAAGTTGCTATATACAGCGTCAGAGACCCGGTTCGATCCTGACAATGGGTGAAGTCTGTACGGATTTTGAACGTTTTCCCTTCAACTGCATGAGTTTTCTCCAGGTGCTCGGGTTTCCTCCCATATCCCCAAAATGTGCAGATTTGTAGGTTAATGGGCTTCTGTACATTATTCCTAGTGTGTAGGATAGAACTAGTGTATGGGTGATCACTGGTTGACATGGACTCGGTGGGCCGAAGGGCCTGTTTCCACATTGTATCTCTGAACTAAGCTAAACTCTACTCAGCAGGTAGGCAGCATCTGTGGAGGGAATGGAGAATCAACAGTTTGGTCACGACCTTCTTCAGATTCCAGTCTGTACTTCAAAAGAGATTGTATCAGTAAAGTGAAACAGTATGAAAAATGAGAAGAAAGGAGGGTGTTTTGAGCAGTTAGGAGTTACCAAGAAAAGACAGTCTGCTCATCAGCCTCTGTTATTAACGGATGAACCAAAGTTCCTAACGGAAAAATAAAGTTCATTGAATTGAATTGAATTGAATTGAATTTCTTCATCTGCAACTATGTTTTTTTTCTAGTATTATAAGAATTGTTTTTGAAATCCTTTGTAAATTATAACCTCTGTAGCTGAACGGTTATAGACCCAAAACATTGACAGTTTTTTTTTCTTCCACTGGTGCCGACTGACCTGGTGAGTTCTTCCAGCATTTGCAGATTTTGATTTAGAACATATCCAGTCTCTCCTCAGAAATGAAACTCTCAACCTCAGGCAGAATCCTGATGAATCTCCTCTACAATCTGTCCTGTGCAATCACATCCTCTGTAGTGGAGCGATTGGTCACTGTATTCCCGCTGTGTCATAACCTCGCAACACTGATGAGTATTGGGACACGCAAAGTCACACAGATGCTGAATTACAAGAAAAAAACCAAAGTGCTGGAGTAACTTACTGGGTCAAGCAACATCTCAGGAGAACACAGATAGGCAACATTTCAGATCAGGATCCTTCTCAGATTGTCTAATAAAGAGCATTTAGATGAGCTCATGACATGCCATGGCAAGTGCTCCAGAATGGGATCGATATCTGTTGCTTTAGGTTATGGCAGGATTTGTTCATAACACGATCAACTCACAATTCAGAAATGCTGCTGCCTGGCAATTCAGTTAAATAAAAACTTAGGCCATCACCAAGGGCAACCTATAGTTAAGCCGAGGTATTTAACGCAACCATTCAGATATTGCCGTGAATCAAGACCCACGGGGCAGAAGATGGACATTGTACGCCCAAGGATCAGCTACTTTGCAAAATAACTCGATGATCATTGATCAAAATTCACCAGATCAGAAACGTATAGGTCACTTGTGAATGAAAGTACAACCATTTCTCTTATTCCTGCCTTCATCCTGGACACATGTATATTAAGACATGCTGTATCATACAATGTCCATGCAAGTCTTTCCTTTCTTTGACTATGGATCAAATAACTTTCAAGAACATATTCTTCCAAAGGAAATACAAATACTCATCAAGAATGCTGAGTCATTAAAAGGCCTATTTCCTTTATTAGGGTGGTCTTTGTTGAAACCCCATAGCTGAATCGGCCTTAAAGTGTAACAAGATCTGTGTGCTCTTAATTTTTGAATAATTTGCCTGTGATATTTGTCAGAACATGAAACAATATAAATTATAATTTAAGTGACGAATCCTCTTTGAGAAGTCACCAATAAAAAATATTGGGAGCAAAACTTAGCAGGAATAATTATGCAAAATAATTGTTGGGGGCTCATATTAGCAGTTCATACTTTTATATATAATAATGTATATCTGTTAGCAACTGATTTTTATTTATTTGGACTAAGATATTCGCTTCTGCGTTATCCTGACTGTGCTCGCTATAGCTTCCATAGAGGAAACTGTAACCATGTTCCCAAAGGATTCTGCTCCTGAGTGCTAACATCCTTTGCCACAATGAATGTCAAGTTTATGAAGAACAAAATAAAAACATATAAAATTAAAATAGTATCACTCAGAGTCTCTTGGGTAATAAATGTTGAAATATAAATCGTGGTGGCATCTATTATAATGACAGTGAGGAATATAATTTAATTTGCTGCTCAAATGCAAAAGAAATTCATTATTCAGGAACTTACAAGTGCATGACTGATTTAATGTGTTTTAGCAAAAAAGTACAAAAAATTGAATAGGTAGGTTTATTAAGCCATCTCATTCTAGTTCATGTCTTGTCAAAGTATGGCCCTGAAGGGAAACTGATTTATGGATTAGGTTTCATTAATCTAAGCATCTACAGATATTTCATTAGAAAAGATTTGTTACTTTTTCCATGAATGAATCATAGCGATAACTATCACAGTTTGGATCTTTCAACTTGTTCTATTCAAAGTTTCCTAATCACTTCCAGCATCTTAAATCCCTATACACCCACAAGTGAATTCATATTGTTAGTGTTTTTCAACACATGCATTATAAACTGAGCTTTACTGCCTAAAATTGGCCTCCTGATTTTCTTCTTTTCGCATGTTTTATATCTCAAATTGTTTTGCTTGAAGGTTTCCTTTTCAAATAACCATACATCCCCATTTGTGTTGTTTGGCAATGCTTGCATTCATCAGTTTGGGCATAGAGTACAAGAAGATAGACACGGAGTGCTGGAATAACTCAGTGGGTCAGGCAGCATCTCTGGAGAAAAAGGCTGGGTGACATTTTGGGTCGGGACCTTTTTCTCCAGAGATGCTGCCTGATCCACTGAGTTACTCCTGCACTTTGTGTCTATCTTCAGTTCCTTTCTACACATTGGAAATGCAGCGGACAATTTGTGCTCAGCAAGGAGCATCAGATTGCAATACAATCATCTCCTTTGGCAAAGTTGGGCAAGAGGCAAATATTGGCCAGGATACCAGAAATACCCTCTTCAGTCTGAAAACTTGTCATTGGAGCCTTAATGCCGATCTGTAGAGAGAAAGCAAGACCTCAGTACAGCAGGTTATCTCAAAGGCATTTATCCAATAATACAGTTATCCAATCTAATCTTATGTGTTGACATAGGCCAGGAATTTCATCATGTCTAAACAAGGCTTTTGCCATATCCAGACAAGTTGCAGAGACCAAGTAGTAGCTCTAAGGAAATGTGTCGTTCCATTTACGTCGCACAATAAAACTCAAGCATAAAAGTCTCAGCCAATACCCCATTGAATGCTATAGGAGGTATTACTGTTGTCTTTCGGGTGAGATCCTAAATCGAGGCACCTCCTCTGTCCCCTGCTCTCTCTGGTTAATGCAAAATATCAAGTTACAGGGAAGTTATCAACAGTAAATTAAGATAACAGGGGCACAGCTATAACCGGACCTGCTGGGAGTTTACAGCATTATATGCTTTAATTTATTACTTAATACTTAGGTTATTACCAATATTCTGCACAGTATTAATTATTCAGTCAAAATACTGCGGTGGTAGGAGACGACGACGGTGGCAGATGCTGGACAAAGGGTCTGATGAGAGGAACAGGGGGTTCTTACCTTCCGAGGTCAGCTGTGGGAGGTACCCCTCCCCCAACCCCCACCCCCATGCCCTGGGGAACAAAGGCTGAAGAGGGAAAGGTGTGGAGAGGGACAATGGTTCGCGGGACACCAAAAATGGAGGAGAAGACAGCCTCAATGAGCTTTTGTGGCCAGCTGCAGCTGCATATATAAAATGGTGCCAAAATGGTGCTTCTTGCATATGGATTTGGTAGACTGCTCTGTGCATACCGTACTGACCAGGGTGAGTGTGTTTATGTACGGGGCAGGTAAAGGACAGCCGTTTATTTTATATATAAACTTGCTTCTAAGGATGCCTTTAATCAAAATTTCACGTTGCGAAAATGTCATTATGTAAATATACGAACCGGTAGTATTTTTCCTGCCGATATGAGGTTTAAATTCACCGCAAATGCAACGTTACAAACCAGCGCGTTCCACAAAAACCCACTCGCAAGATGATTAAAATGGCCATTAATTTACGGGAATTAAACACAAAATTCCTTCCATTTGGCCTATAAATTAATGTCAATGAGATTTAAAAATCATGTTATATTGTGAATTATTGTGTGAATGTTATTTGAACAGGCTATTTAAAATGTTAACTTTTTCTTAAGAAATGGATAGATGTTTAGATCTAGTAATTGAATTTTGTAATTAGCTACAATTGGGTAACTAATTATATGCTTTAATTTCAGGTCATCCAAGTAAGATTGTTTCATATTTGTTTCAGAATGCTTCAATCTATAATAACTGAAAATTTCATTCAGTTCTCTTAATTTTTAAGAAAGTTATGGGCTTTTGACCGTCCTCGATCACAGCTTTTGAGTTTAGTCAATAGAAAAGCAATAGGGAACAAGATGCTAATTTCAGTAAGAAAATGGCCATAACTTTTTTAATACTGAAGATATGAAAGTGAATTAGGTGTCAAATTAAACCTTTTTTTTTTGCTTTATCTGATGGGATAAATTGCAGACTTGATTTTTTAAATCTCAAAATTTTGTAACGTTGTGCTTAAGTTTGCAACTAATGTCTTTCCTTTTAAAAGTGCAATTTGTTTTAAAATCTATACAAAAGTTACACCCTTTTTCAAAATGTTGCTGGAAATACATTTGTGATAGATGAATGCCAGTGTGAACTGTTGTAAAACAAACTGTTTTATTGTGATTTTTCCATGAACAACAGGGGAAGAACAGGAATGAATCTGAGGCTTATTTTTACATGCCAAGGTTTCCAAATAGCTCTGAATATTCTTGCACAGAGAAATGACCCGTGCATGAAGTATAACAACTTTTATTCCACCAGCATTCGGCTTGTATGTGGTAATGTGCTCCAGATATGGAAAGCTTCAGTCCATTCATTTTCTGGTCATTTGAAAGCTGACATTATTAGCAGAAATACAGAAGGTTAAAGTTGGCCATAAATGAAAAACAGGGCAACTTTGAACTGCACATGCCAGCCAAGCTGTAAACCCACAGTTTATTGTCCTGCCAGAAATCCAACAAATGATTGGGGATTAGCATAGGAACATACATTGACCTGACACCATTTTGGATTTCTATCATATTTGAAAGATCAAATAATTCGGACAGGAGGGTAAAATCAGAATGGTGTTGGAAAGTAATTGATTGATATTTAAAAAATCAAATATCAATATTACATGCAGGCTGTTGAAAGCATTAACCAAATTATAAAATCATTCAACTTGTTAGTCCTTACGTGGAGCTCGGAGAAGCAGCAAGCAGAAGCAGAGAGTAGAAACTATTGACTTGAAAGTCCGTGAGAAAGAAGGTGAGTCACAGGGAAAGACAGTTTACAAAGAGCACCAAGACCCAGTCGAGTCCGAGTACTTACAAGGAGCTCGGAGAAGGAGCAAGCAGAAGCAGAGAGAAGAGACTATTGGCTTGAAAGTCCGTGAGAAAGAAGGTGAGTCACAGGGAAAGACAGTTTAAAAAGAGCGGCAAGACCCAGGTTCAGGTAATTTACTAATTAGCCCTAAAGTAGTTAATTAGTTAAGAAATTAAAGATAAGTGCAGCTGCAGCAGAGCGGCCTTGCTGAGGTGCCTTGGTGAGTAAAGTGTGAGTCTTTGGCGAAGAGACTGAGGCAAGGAGGCTTGATTCGAAAGCTGTGATTTTTTGTCCATTGAAGAAATTAGAGATTAGAGACTAGAGACATTTATTGTCACATACACCAATTGGTGTAGTGAAATTCGACTTGCCAATGCAGCACATGAATAAAGATAATACACAACATTAAAGAATTTAGCAGAATTTAACAATAAACATAAAAACATCCCCCCACAATGGTTCCCACTGTGGGGGAAGGCAGCAAATTCCAGTCCCATCCCCAGTTCACCCATAGTCGGGGCCTATTGAGGCCTCTGCAGTCGCCGCTACGGCAGCCCGATGCTTCAGGCCCTCTCGCCGGATGATGGAGCTCTGGCGTCGGGTGAACACTCTCAGCGGCCCGGAGTGTCTGGAGCGGCCACTTCCTCCCAGGAGACCGCGGCTCCCGAAGTCCACGAGCCGCGCTGGTGGATGCTTCGACTCTGGCGACCTCGTCGTGAGATCCCAGGCTCCGTGGTGTTTAAGGTTCAGCGCCGCCCGCGGCTGCAAGCTCCGCAGACCGCAGACCGCAGCTCCGCGATGTTGGTGCCGGCGGTCACAGCACTCCGGAGCTTGCTGCACGGCGACCCGGGTAAGGCATCGCCCGCTCCGCGATGGTGCTTCAGCACTGTGCCGCTGCCGAAGCTGAAGTCCTGGCCGATCCCGGCAGGAAAACGCCGCTCCAGTCTGCCCGTAGGCCGCGAGGAAGGGGCAAAGATACGGCTCAGAGAAAAACCGCATCTCTGACCAGATAGGGACTGAGAGAAATAGTTTCCCCCTTCCCCCCCCCCGCCGCACCCCCCACATAAATAGACTAAAAGACCTCCAAACAAAACACTTTTAATTAACTAAAAATAAAAAAAAGGTTGAAAAGACTAACAGCTGCTGGCAGGGCAGCCATACTCAACGGCGCCCCAGGTGGTATACTCAACGGCGCCCCAATGGCAGGTAAGTTGGTGCAGTGTGTTTCCTGCAGGATGTGGGAAGTCAGGGACACTGCTGGTACTTCTGCAAACCACACCTGTGGAAATTGTGTCCAGATGCAGCTCCTGCATGAACGTGTTGGGGAACTGGAACAGCAGTTGGATGATCTCAGTGCCATCCGGGAAAATGAGAATTTCCTGGACAGGACCTACAGTGAGGTTGTCACTCCAAGGATACAGGAAGTGCGAAGGTGGGTGACCGTGAGAAAGAGGAGTAAATGTGGAGTGCAGGAGACTCCAGTGGCTGTACCTACTGAAAACAGTTACACCCTCCTGGAAGTGGACAACACAACAAGATTGAGTGGTAGCCAGGGCAATGATTCTAACCCTGGTGCTGAGGCTCAACGGGTAAGAGTGACATCAGGCAGAGCCGTAGTGGTGGCAGACTCCATCGTCAGAGGTGTGGACAGGAGATTCTGCAGCAACAGGCGAAACTCCAGGATGGAGCGTTGCCTCCCTGGTGCCAGGGTCCAGGACATCTCGGAGCGGCTGCACGACATCCTCAAGAGTGAGGGGCACCTCAAGAGGTTATTGGCACGAATGATATAGGTCGGAAGAGGAAGGATGTTCTGCAACAAGATTTTATGGAATTGGGCAGAAGACTGAAAAGCAGGACCTGCAGGGTAGTAATCTCGGGATTGCTTCCAGTACCTCGTGCTAGTGAAGGTAAGAATAGGAAGATAGAGGATATGAATGTATGGCTGAGGGGTTGTTGCATGGGGCAGGGATTCAGATTTCTGGATCATTGGGATCTCTTCCGGGGCAGGGGTGACCTGTATAAAAGGGACGGGTTGCACCTAAACTGGAGGGGGACCAACATCCTAGCGGGAAGGTTTGCTAATGCTACACAGGAGGGTTTAAACTAGATTGGCATGGGGGTTAAATCTCATGCAGGACAGTGGCACAGGAGAGACTAGAAGTTGATAAGGAGAGTGGTGTGGGAAAGGTTAATGGACAGAATGGGCAAAAAGGAAAGAGGGTTTGGTTTAAACTGCACGTATTTTAATGCAAGGGGCTTGACGGGTAAGGCAGATGAGCTCAGGGAGTGGTTAGGTACGAGCGACTGGGACATTGTAGCCATGACGGAAACCTGGCTAAGGGAGGGGCAGGATTGGCAGTTCAATGTTACGCAGTACAGGAGCTTCAGCAGAGACAGGGGTGAGGGTAAAAGTGGAGGGGGTGGTTGCATTGTTGGTTAAGGAGGATGTCACGGCTGTGTTCAGAGGTGACATTACGGACGGTTCATCTAGTGAGGCTATTTGGGTGGAGCTGAGGAACAAGAAAGGGATGATCACCTTGTTGGGGGTGTACTACAGACCCCCAAATAGTCAACGGGAATTAGAAGAGCAAATGTGCTGGGAGATTGCAGACAGCTGCAGGTCAAATAAGGTTGGTGTAGTATGGAATTTCACCTTTCCCAATAAAGACTGTGAAAATCATAGCGTGAAGGGTTTAGATGGGGTGCAATTCCTCAAAAGTGTTCAATACAGTTTTCTTAAACAGTATGTGGAGGCCCCCACACATGAGAGGGCAACACTGGATCTAGTATTGGGAAATTGGGAAGGACAAGTTAATGTGTGTGGAGGAGCGTTTTGGGACCAGTGACCACAGTTCGATTAGGTTTAAGATAGTCATGGATCGGGATGGAGAGGGTCCACGTGTTAAAATTCTCAACTGGTTAAGGCCATCTTTGAGGGTTTGAGAGAAGGTCCAGCTCAAGTTGACTGGAGCAGGTTATTTGAGGGGAAAGGAACATCAGCCAAGAGGGATGTTTTAAAATGTACTGAAGAAAGCTCAGGATGTTTACATCCCCGTTATAGTGAAGGGCAAAGCAGGCAAACATAAGGAAGCTTCGCAGTCGAGGAAAATTGAGACGTTAGTCAAAAACAAGAAGGATTCATGGGACGGGTATAGGCACCTGGGATAAAGCGCATCCCTGAGAGCAGTCAGGGTTACCATCAAGGAAGTACTGAATGTACTGTCATGTTTGATGGTAGACAAATCTCCGGGGCCTGATCAGATATATCCAAGGACATTGCGGGAAACTAGAGAGGAAATTGCGGGATTCCTGGTTGAAATTTATGAGTTGTCCTTAAATACAGGAGAGGTGGCAGAGGATTGGAGGGTGACAAATGTTGTGCCTCTTTTCAAGAAGGGCAGCAGGGAAAATTCTGGGAAATATGGGCTGGTGAGCTTAACATCTGTGTTTGGTAAGTTACTGGAGAGTATTCTGAGAGATAGGATATACAAGCATTTGGATGGGCAAGGGCTGATTAAGGACAGTCAGCATGGTTTTGTACATCGGAGGTCGTGTCTCACAAATCTGATTGATTTTTTTGAAGACGTGAGCCGAAAGATTGATGAGGGCAGAGTTGTGTACAGACTTTAGTAAGGTGTTTGACAAGGTGCCGCATGCTTGGCTGCTCTGGAAGATTGGATCTCATGGGATTCAAGGAGAGATAGCTGAATGGATAGAAAATTGGCTCTATGGAAGGAAGCAGAGGGTGATGGTGGAAGGTTGCTTCTCAGAATGGAGGCCTGTGACTAGTGGTGTGCCACAGGGTTAGGAGCTGGGCCCATTTACTGTATGTCATCTACATCAATGATTTGGATTAGAACATACAGGGCAAGATTAGCAAGGTTGCTGATGATACAAAAGTTAGTGGTTTTGCAGATAGTGAAGAAGGTTGTGAACGATTGCAGCAGGATCTGGATCAATTGGCCAGGTGGACGGAGGAATGGTTGATGGAATTTAATTCAGAGAAGTGTGAGGTGTTGCATTTTGGGACGTCGAACAAGGGTAGGACCTACAGTAAATGGTAGGTCTCTGGGTGGCGTTGTAGAGCAGAGGGATCTAGGAGTAAAAGTGCATGGTTCCTTGAAGGTCGAGTCACATAAGGTGGTCAAAAAGGCTTTTGGCACTTTGGCCTTCATCAGTCAGAGTATTGAGTATAGAAGTTGGGAGGTCATCTTGCAATTGTATAAGACGTTGGTGAGACTGCATTTAGAATATTGTGTTCAGTTCTGGGCACCATGTTATAGGAAAGATATTGTCAAGCTTGAAAGGGTTCAGAAAAGATTTACAAGGATGTTGCCAGGCCTAGAGGGTGTGAGCTATAGGGAGAGTTTTAGTAGGCTGGGTCTTTATTCCATGGAGTGTAGGAAGATGAGAGGAGATTTTATAGAGGTATACAAGATCATGAGAGGAATAGATTGGGTAGATGCACAGAGTCTTTTACCCAGAGTAGGGGAATCTAGGATGGAGGACATCAGTTCAAGGTGAAGAGGAAACGATACAATAGGAATCCAAGGGGTAACTTTTTCACACAGAGGGTGGTGGATGTATGGAACAAGCTGCCAGAGTAGGTAGTTGAAGCTGGGAATATCCCAGAGTTTAAGAAACAGTTGGACAGGTACATGGATAGGACAGGTTTGAAGGGTTATGGACCAAGCGCAGGCAAGTGGGACTAGTGTAGCTGGGACATTGTTGCGTGGCCGAAGGGCACTCTATGTATCATGTGTATCACTCTATGTATCACTCTATGACTCTATGACTCTTTAACTATGATTTGATGTTTTTGAATGTGACATTTCATACTCCTTGGGAGATTTTGCTGCCAAGGAACATATTTTTAGGGACAGTGGTAAATATCCTCAGCTGCCATTGATCACTCTTCCTGTATGAACATTTTACTTAATAAATTGTGGATTATGCTTGGAGGTCTGTTTTTTTCCAATCTAATGAACACCCGTAATATTTAAGCCACGTTTGTTCCAGGGAAGAAAACTAATTAATTTTTTTACAAACATTTCAATAGATTGCTTAGTTATCAACTGTGAAAATAATAGTTTAGAGGCTAATTTCAACTGACATGTATTTGTAAGCTTGATAAATCTAAATCTATTTATTAGTTTGCCTACGTGCATTATGTGAATATAAAATAAATTTCAGTCAGTTGATGGTTCTTTTAGAAGATATGACTATATTTCATTGTCAAGATACCCTTCCCATTAGACTTATTAATAGAATTATATTTTAGAGGGAAAGTTAAACACCCTGAGTAATTTACTTTATGGCATCCAGAAAAGCCACAGAAAGCCATTGAAGATGGTTCTTCTCAAAATAAACCGAAATTACTAAGATGAGTTTGACTATTTTGGATAGCAGACACAAGAAACTGCAGATGCTGGAATCTTGAGCACACAAAAACAAAATGCTAGAGGAACTCAATGAGTGAAGTAGCACCTGTGGAGGACACAGGATGGATTATATTTCAGATTGGGACTCTTTTCAGACTGATGGAGAAAGCTGGAAAAGAGAGATAATAGTGCAACAAGGTCTAGCAAGTGATAGGTGGATAAAGCTGAAGGGGGTGATGAGCAGATGGGTGGAGATAGTGACAAAGGCTGGAGATGAAATGGAGGGAAAGAGCATCAGATAGGGAAGGACGATGAAGAGTGAAATATAAAGCAAGAGGGAAGGATATGGGTATAAGTGGATGGGAGAAGTGGAAAGGGGGGGGAGTAAAAATGAAATGGGGGACTTGGTAGGTGGAGGGAGTTGAGCAGGAGGGGGGAGGAACAGAAAAGGGGAGTTGGGAAGGATTTACTTGAAATTTGAGAATTCAAAGTTCATACTGTTGGGTACTAAATACACATACATCAGGCTGTTGTTCATTGACTGCATCCATGATTTATTTATCAACCAACCAGAATCAGTAAAAATTGTCTACAACACTTCCTCCTCAATAATAATCAGCACAGGAGCACCTGATTTTTTAAACACTCATAATTTTTTTATTTTTCATCAATCGGAAAAATCCTCGGAGCTGCCTCAGCAGAGGAAGATTGTGAGTAAGATGACCAAAAATCATAACGATATACAGTAGCGTGTTTTCTAAAATCAATATACAGCACAGACAGGAAGTTGTCAACATGAGACTTTTAGTTATATAGATTATGGGACTGTGACTATGACTCTAGTAAAAGCTGAGTAGCTGAATTACTGTACTAATTTACTGTTGTGTTGTGTCTTTAAAAAAAAAATTCTAACATGTAAATACTGATTCTGTTCTAATCTGTTCTGTAGTTTTTGCACAATCTGCAGCCATTGCCGCTTTCATTTCACGGCACATCTTGCATGTGTATGTGACAAATAAAGTTGACTTGACTTGACTTGACTTGACTTGAAGCAACTGCTGAGTAACAAAACCATCTGCAGTACATCATTGAATATAAGAGTTAATTCACCATTCCCACGCTCACTTAACTACTATCAACACGTCATCTTCAATACCAGAGGACCCAACGTAAGTGCCAACCCCTTGTTTGAGTTTTAATGTAACTCATCTACATAAAATCTAAGACCAAACTTTTAAGATGTTAAAAAGGGAACAAGATAAAAAACAAATAATTAAAATAGTAAAAAGAAGGACATTACCAGATAGGAAGGTCACACTGCTGAGAACTACAAACTGGACCATTTGGGTAGCTGCAGTGTGCAAACATCTTCTCATTCGTCGTTGAACAATGAGTAGTTTAAGTACAATTTAATAATTATTTAAAATTTAAGACATTACAATTAATGAAAGCAAAACACTCTAAAACCACAATCAAAGCCGAATACAACAACAATGTTCAAAATCCATGTTATACCACCATCAGGAACGTCTATAATATCCCTCGCCCACATATTGGAAAATCTGACAATCTGGCTGTGCTTCTTCTCCCAACAGACAGATAGTCTCCTCACAAACCATCTACACAGGTACACCACAAGGCTGTGTGCTTAGCCCCCTGCTCCATTCTCATTAGATCCATAACTGTGCAGCTGAGCAGCTATAAATTTGCCAAACACACTACTATTGTTGGGTGGTGATGAGACTACAGGAGGGAGGTAGAACACTTGGTTGAATGGTGGTGCAACAACAACCTCTTGTTCAACATCTACAGAACCAAGAAAAAAGAATGTTTCACTGTACCTTGGGACATGTGACTAAACTAAAATGAAATAATCATTGACTTCAGAAAGGGGAAGTTGGGAGACCACATGCCAGTAATCATTGGTGGGTCAGCAAAGAAGAGAGTTAGCAGCTTCAAATTCCTGGGCATTAACATCTCAATGACCTGTCCTGGACCCAGCACATTGATGTAATCATGAAGAAGGACATCAGCATCTCTACTGTTTTGGTAGTTTAAAGAGATTCAATATTTACCCATTACCCACCCATTACTCCAATAAACTGTAGCATATTTAGAAAGTATCCTGACTGATGGCATAACTGATGCAGCAATTCCAAATTACATGAATGAAATTGGTTGCAGAGAGTGGTGCACACACCCTCGCCCATCACAGGCACAGCCCTCCCCATCATCGAAGGCAATATCCATCATCTAGGATCCCCACCATCTGCACCATGCTCTCTACTTGCTGCTACCATCAAACAGGAGGTACAGAAGCCTTAGGTCCCACATCACCAGGTTCAGGAATGGGTACTTTCCTACAACCACCATTTTTTTAACCAATCCTCTCAGCAATGGAACACACCAAACCACTCTTGCACTACCAAGGACTTATTTTCTAAATATATTCAGCACATATGTTTTGAGTTTAGCGATACAGCAAGGAAACCGACTCTTCTGCAAAGTCCATTATCCTTTCACCCTATGTTATCCCACTTTTTCCTCCACTCATTACATACTAGGGGCAAATTTGCAGTGGTCAGTTACCCTTTAAACCCGCAATTCTTTGGGATATGGGAGGAAACTGGAACACCTAAAGAAAATCCACATGGTCACAGTGAGAACGTGCAAACTCCACACAGACAGCACCTGCAGTCTGGATCAAACCCAGGCCTCTAGCTCTGTGGAGCAGAAGCTCTATCAGCAGCACTGCTGTGCTGCCCATTATTTTTGGATATACTTTTTCTTTTCACCGTCCTGTATAATTTGTTTGATGTGTTGTCTGAGTCTACGTGCCTGCAATGTTGCTGTGAGCAATAATTTCATTGTACCTCTACCTCACCTCTTCACATAACTATAATCTCAACTTTACTTAACTTGAGCGGTGTTTGGAATGATGTTTGGATCAGAAGATCGGTGTCACAGTTCTTCTGGTATCCAATCTTCAATTAAACTAAATCTGCTCTGGGAGAAAGGGATTTGTGAATATAATCCATGGCATAAAAATTAATTTGGCATTGATTTAAGTACAAATATGAAATTCATGGGAATTAAGAGACCGGATATATGGCAATACTTTTTCGTAAGTTAGTACTTTCAGGACATAAGTTTGTACAAGAAGAATTCCAATTTGGATCTAAACCATCTGGACAGTTGGAATCAAGTCAAGTTTTGTACAAATTCCTGACATAGGCTTTTACTGCACACAGTTTTGTGCGAAGACCACAGTTATCCATAAAATCCAATCAATCCAATACCATTCCCCTTAGTTTTAATGTGCATTCATTTCCAAAAATTTAATGTGGTAAACCTCCATATCCCTTACATAACATAGAATTGTACTTGTTTATTAAAATTCCCTATGATAATAATCTAAACTTTTCTAATTTAGTTTAGTTTAGTTTAGTTTAGAGACTACAACACAGAAACAGGCCCTTCTGCCCACTGAGTTCATGTCGACCAGCGATCCCCACACACTATCCTACACACACTAGTGACAATTGACAATTTTACCAAGTCAAGTAACCTACAAACCTGTACGTGTTTGGAGTGTGGAAGGAAATCGTAGCTCCCGGGGAAAACCCACGTAGTCACGGGGAGAACGTACAAACTCTGTACAGACAAGCACCCGAAGTTAAGATCAAACCCGGGTCTCTGGCACTGTAAGGCAGCAACTCTACCACTGTGCCACCGTGCCACTGAATTGAACATGCCCATTTAATATGTTCTCTATTTGAAGTCTGCATGTCATTTCCATCATTGTAAGGGTTTCTTCCTGGCATTCTTATTTCTTCCCCCATTCCAAAGACATGCTGGTGGGTTAATTAGATGCTGTTAATTCCCTTAGTGTAGGTCGATGGCAGGAGAATTAGAGGGAGCTAATGAGCATATGAGAGAGAGCAGGTTCCAGAGAAAATAATGTGGGAATGGGACTAATGGGAAGGCTCTGTGAGACAGCACAGACTTGATATGACAGTTCTCATGTTATAAGAAAATATGAACCCATATGACAAAATGAAATACATTGATATGTCAAAGCATTATTTCTGTTAATAAGAAGTACTACAGCTATTACACATGTTTGATCTATGTTCAGCTGGTCTGCAGATATTATTCACAGATTTCCCTTGAGCAATAGTCTAAAACTACATTAGATTACACATAAAAACGTAAAGTCATACATCAGCAAAATTTTACTGTGCATAAAGATCTCAAGATTTTTTTTGCTGATTGGATATTGAATTCCTGATAATCATATTATTAACATAATTGGAATGGGTTTCATGATCAAACAAAAAACACATCTATGCTCCTTATATGACCATTTGCTATCATTTCTTTTAGCTTTTCTTTTTGGTGATAAATAGCAATTAATATTGCAATGTTTTTGAAACATTTAGACAAGTATATAGATTGGATAGGTTTAAATGGATATGGGCCAAATGCAGGCAGGTGGGACTAGAGTAAATGGGATATGCTGGTCGGTGTGGGCAAGTTGGGCTGGTGGGCCTGTTTGCACATTGTATGACTCTATGACTTTATATCATTTAGGTAGGGCAGAATCAGATTGTGATACAAGTCAGCAGCTTGCAATACGTCCTTACCACATGTCCTTACCACATCACTGACATATTCTCTGCTCTCCACCATCACCCCCAACCCTTCAATTTAACATGCCTATCACCTCACTTTCCAGTTCAGTTGAAGAGCCCTGATGTGAAACTTCAACTTTATTTCTCCCCACACTGATGCTGATTGACCTGCTGAGTGCTTTCAGCAATGCGTGTTTTAGCTCGCAATAGATCTTTTAAGTACGGGTGAGTTGGAGAATATCTTTATCACTTGCATTTTGCAAAGAACAAAGGCACTAATATGATTAGCTTTAATCTGCAATTTGAGAAGGAGAACGTTAAATCGGAAGTGTCAGTGATGCAGTTGAACAAAGGGGGCTATGCAGGCATGAGAGGGGAGCTGGGGAAGGTAGACTGGAAAGGGATCCTAGCAGGAATGATGGTGGAACAGCAATGGCAGGAATTTCTGGGCATAATCCGGAAGACGAAGGATCATTTCATTCCAAAAAGGAAGAAAGATTCTAAGGGGAGTAGGAGGCAACCGTGGCTGACAAGAGAAGTTAGGGATAGAATAAAACTAAAAGAAAAGAGGTATAACACAGCAAAGAGTAGCCGGAAGCCAGAGGATTGGGAAACTTTCATAGGACAACAGAAGGAAACAAAACGGGCAATACAGGCTGAAAAGATGAAGTACGGAGGGAAGCTTGCCAGGAATATAAAGAAGGACAGTAAAAGCTTCTTTAGATATGTTAAGGGAAAAAGAGTAGCAAAGTCAAATGTGGGTCCCTTGAAGGCAGACACGGGTGAAATTATTATGGGCAACAAGGAAATGGCAGAAGAGTTGAATAGGTACTTCGGATCTGTCTTCACTAAGGAAGACACAAACAATCTCCCAGATGTACTGGAGGACAGAGGATCTAAGGGGGTAGAGGAACTGAAATAAATTTTCATTAGGCGAGAAATAGTATTAGGTAGGCTAATGTGACTGAAGGACGATAAATCCCATGGACCTGATGGTCTGCATCCCAGGGTCCTCAGGGAGGTGGCTCTAGAAATATTGGATGCATTGGTGATCATTTTCCAATGTTCAATAGATTCAGGATCAGTTCCTGTGGATTGGAGGATAGCTAATGTTATCACATTTTTCAAGAAAGGAGCGAGAGAGAAAACGGGGAATTACAGACCAGTTAGCCTGACCGGTGGTGGGAAAGATGATGGAGTCAATTATTAAAGAGGTAATAATGGGGCATTTGGATAGCAGTAAAAGGATTATTCCAAGTCAACATGGATTTATGAAAGGGAAATCATGCTTGACTAATCTTCTGGAATTTTTTGAAGATGTGACAAGTAAAATGGATGAAGGGGTGCCAGTGGATGTAGTGTATCTAGACTTTCAGAAAGCCTTTGATGAGATCCCGCACGAGAGACTGGTGACTAAAATTAGAGCACATGGTGTTGGGGGTAGGGTGTTGACATGGATAGAAAATTGGTTGGCAGACCGAAAGCAAAGAGTAGGAGTGAACGGGTCCTTTTCAGAATGGCAGGCAGTGGCGAGTGGAGTGACGCAAGGCTTGGTGTTGGGGCCGCAACTGTTTACCATATATATTAATGATTTGGAAGAGGGAATTAGGAACAACACTAGCAAGTTTGCGGATGACACAAAGCTGGGTGGCAGTGTGAGCTGTGAAGAGGATGATAGGAGGTTGCAGGGTGACCTGGACAGGTTGAGTGAGTGGGCAGATGCGTGGCAGATGCAGTATAATATAGATAAATGTGAGGTTATCCACTTTGGCGGCAAAAACAAGGGGGCAGATTATTATCTCAATGGGGTTAGGTTAGGTGAGGGGGGGGTACAGTGAGATCTGGGCGTCCTTGTACACCGGTCACTGAAAGTTGGCTTACAGGTACAGCAGGCAGTGAAGAAAGCTAATGGAATGTTGGCCTTCATAACAAGAGGATTTCAGTATAGGAGTAAAGAGGTTCTTCTGCAGTTGTATAGGGCTCTGGTGAGACCACATCTGGAGTATTGTGTACAGTTTTGGTCTCCTAATTTGAGGAAGGACATCCTTGTGATTGAGGCAGTGCAGCGTAGGTTCACGAGATTGATCCCTGGGATGGCTGAACTGTCATATGAGGAAAGATTGAAAAGACTAGGCTTGTATTCACTGGAGTTTAGAAGGATGAGGGGGGATCTTATAGAAACATATATAATTATAAAAGGTCTGGACAAGCTAGATGCAGGAAAAATATT
The DNA here is from genome assembly GCA_038087875.1 of Malacoraja senta. NCBI lineage: Eukaryota > Metazoa > Chordata > Chondrichthyes > Rajiformes > Rajidae > Malacoraja > Malacoraja senta. The sequence continues at coordinate 131,657,913 of CM075977.1, forward strand.
CCCAATGTTGGGCGAGTCCAGAACCAGGGGCCACAGTCCTAGAATAAAGGAGAGGTCGTTTAAGACTGAGGTGAGAAAACACTTTTTCACCTAGAGAGTTGTGAATTTATGGAATTCCCTGCCACAGAGGGCAGTGGAGGCCAAGTCACTGGATGGATTAAAGAGAGAGTTAGATAGAGCTCTAGGGGCTAGTGTGTCAAGGGATATGGGGAGAAGGCAGGCACGGGTTATTGATTGGGGACGATCAGCCATGATCACAATGAATGGCGGTGCTGGCTCGAAGGGCCGAATGGCCTCCTCCTGCACCTTTTTTCTATGTTTCTATGTTTCTATGTTTCTATGTATTGACCATATACTCCTCTCCACATGGAAGATATTCATGGCCATCTAAATGGAGGTACTGTACATGTGGTAAACTAAGCAGAAAAGGTAAGCCCTTGAAATCGATGAATTGCATTCCTTTCAAGCACGTCTCCTCTTTAGCATTAAATTGGTAAATTTAAGATGAGAAATTACACCGATTTGTGCCCATGTTTTATGCTCATATTATTATTACAATTTTGCCCTTGCAAAATTAGTCGCTTAGACGAGTGACTATTCACCTTAGTATGGCTAAAGTTATCTGGAGTCACTTCCATACATTATGATATTGTTAACGTGCTTACTGACAGAGATTGGAGCAGCAGGTTGCCAAGAAAACATGATAGAGGATTTACACTGGCATTATGATGTGTGGCTCCCTCCATTTGCCTGTCTGAGTTTTAATGCTCTGCATATTTTATGCATCATTTCTGTGCCTCCCACTGCTTAATGCAGCTATGCACAGAAAAGATACATGCTGTGATCTCAACTGTAGCTTGAAAGCTTCTGTGTCACTAGATTCCATCTGCAACCACAAATGAGGGGGGATTTTGGTTCCCTCAGCATATTTTGGTGCAGATGTCCCAATGAGGTCAAGATTGGCCGCCTCACCCGGACTACACGCCACATTTTCGGGGTTGGGGGACTTCTGGAGGGGATTTCAAGTACGCTCTCGTAATTTTGTCCAGATTAAACGAGGTGCCAGACCACCAGTTGCTGGAAAATCGGTGGTGGACTGGTTCTTGTAAATGGGACCTAAAACAAAATGTGTCTAAAACATAAACACACCAGTAACAGAGTTGTACAAATCACCAATAATTGATTTTTAATAACATATTGAGGGAGGCCTGTCCCACTTACGCGATTTTTTCGACAACTTGCTGGCACCCATCATAGTCGCAGCAGGTGGCCAAAAATGTTCAACATGTTGAAAATCTAGCGGCAACCAGAAAAAGGGACGACTCTTTGGGCGACTATTCACGACCATACAGGCGTCACCCCGTGACATGTCGAAAAAATCGTGTAAGTGGGACAGGCCCTTTACTAATCAAGAATCTGTCAATCTGCGCCTAAAACAATCTGCACAAGTTCCTCCTGCACCTTGTGTTTTGCTCAAGATTTCAGCAACTGCATTTTAGAATCATAGACATAGAAAATAGGTGCAGGAGTAGGCCTTCGCCCCTTCGAGCTAGCACCGTCCTTCAATATCATCATGGCTGATCATCCAAAATCAGTTCTGCTTTCTCCCCATATCCCTTGATTCCGAACTTTTGATTATCATTTGTGACGCCCTTGAAATGTTTTGGGTTTTCTTTACCTTTGAGAAGTTCACAATTCTAAATACTGTCCATATTAATTTGATGCCAAAACTACACACATGCCAAGATAAAATAGCATGTTAGCAACTGGTAATAAAATATATTCGACAAAATAATCAGACCTGGTCTGACTATTACAAAACATCAGATGTTCTTGTGGCGATTTGTTGGCTTACGACCTCATGCAATTGCACGTCGCATTTCTGTCCCTTTAAATGAATGCCAGATGTTGCAAGAACTCCCTTGCCAGAAACTGAAAAATATCCACGTGGAAACTGTGGGTGCCACGAGCTTGCTAATGCACAACAGCTGCATGCAATAAGATTAAAGCAGACCACTGCCTCTCTAATCATAACAGTAATGGTTTCGTGTAAATTATCCTTCATGGGTGAAGTTGTACCCTAATATAAATTAAAACCACTTTCAGGTATTAATTGCAAGATCGGCCATGAGCAGTAAAAAAAACAAAGTACATACATGATAGCTAACTAAAGCGACAATTTTACAATTTTGGATATTAAGAGAATCAATGGATGTGGGATTAGTACAGGAATGTGCCACAAAAGGTAAAGGATCAGCCATGCTCTTGTTGAGTCATGGAGGAAGCGTAAGCAGGTGATTAGCTAACTCCTGCTTTTATTTCTTTTGCGTTTTTTAATCTAAACAACATTGTTCATTCAAATTAAACAGCTGGTTGATAAATGGTCAGGTGTGAAACTCTTTTTCCTCTTCACACCACTGCCACTACAGTAATAAAATGCAATGTAGAATGTTCAGTATAACAATGCCTCTCACTTTACTCCTAACAGTCCTTGCCAGGAGGAATGTGCAGGAGAAATCTCTTGCCACTGGTGAGCATAAAAATTGCTAAACCTTGTATGTTCCTTTATTTGGTAAGACTTGAAGAAATCCCCTTGTGGATATTGAAGCCAAACATAATTTTACCAAACAAAAACAAAAGAAACATTTTTCCTTTGGTCTTGCAAACTGCAAATGTTTTTGTCTACTGTTGACATATCTGCATGCTACAGCCAATGCTGTTAATACAGAGGAATGATTTCAAGTATAAGAGCACAAAAACCTGCATGTTCTTACTTCTTCAGTTCAGAGCAACTTGGAAAATATATTTAGTTTTTTTAGTTTAGAGATATAGCGTGGAAACAAGCCCTTCGGCCCTCCGAGTATGCTCCGACCAGTGACAATCCTGTATACTATCTCTATCTTACAGGGACAAATACAGGGACAACTAGGGATAATTTAAGAAGCTAATTAATCTATAAATCTGCATGCCTTTGGAATGTGGGAGCACACCGGAGCATCAAGAGAAAACCAATTTGATCACAGGGAGAATGTACAAACTCCATACAGACAGCACCCGTAGTCAGGATTGAAACCGGGTCTCTGGCGCTGTAAGGCAGCAACTCTACTACTTTGCCACTCTACCGACAGTCACTACGAATCTCTTGTGGTCTGACACTCACCTCATTGATACTACAGAAATGAAACATAGAAAATTTATTTATTGAAAGGTAACACATTCCTTGAAGTACTTTGAATATATTTAAACATGCCGTAGAACTCAGTTTGGTGCCTGAATTGCTGAAAATTACAGTAGCTGGAAATATAGCCTCATTTCACTGCAGCCACTGACAGGGAACAAAAGGGCTACTACGATCCATTATATGTGTCATGCATAGAGAACCGAGAATCCCCTCAGCTTCATTTGTGCAAGTGACGAAATTATGAGGTCACATTGCAGATGTAACATTGAGGAAATACTTCACAGCTTTTAAGAAAAACATTGAGAGATTCATCATACTCCTTTAATGGTCATGAAGAACGCAACCCAGGTTTCAAAAAACATCCCTGAAGAGGGTTAACTGGCATCAGCTGTCAAAGCTGTCTCCTTCGACAAGGCTGAAATTTGGATCCTCCTTTGCTAGTAATTCAACAGAGAGCCCATAGAAATGTGAGCTGCACATCCTACAGAATCCTCAAGCTCAATCACGGTGACACATGGTTCAAGGACGAAAAATCTTGCTGATCAGACTATTTATTTCTCCCCAGGGATTCTTAGTGGGGCCTGGATTCTGTTATGAATCTGCGATGAAGATTCATCATTGAAAATTGAACTGGACTGGGATAAGTTACACTAACTAAAGAAGGCATAGTTTTCTCACTAAATTCTTCTGGAGAGGAACAATTAAACAAAATGTTGGAGACTGCGTCTAAAAAGCTATCAGTTGCAATCGAACTCTAAAATAACTCAAATCTATTCTTTAGGAATGCTTTAGGGTTGATATCTACAATTAAACACCTATATTATCAGTTTTCTATGTGGCAATGTCACATCATTTCCAAATGAGCTCATTTGCTCACCAGGTTAATTCCTGGGAATGGCGAGACTGACATACGATGAAAGAATGGGTCGGCTGGGCTTATATTCACTGGAATTTGGAAGGATGAGAGAGGATCTTATAGAAACATATAAAATTCTTAAAGGATTGGACAGGCTAGATGCAGGAAAAATGGTCCCGATGTTGCGGGAGTCCAGAACCAGGGGTCACAGTTTAAGAATAAGGGGTAGGCCATTTAGGACTGAGATGAGGATTTTTTTTTTATCACAAAGAGAGTTGTGAATCTGTGGAATTCTCTGTCACAGAAGGCAGTGGAGGCCTTCACTGGATATTTTCAAGAGAGAGTTAGATTTAGCTCTTAGGTCTAAAGGAATCAAGGTATATAGGGAAAAAGCAGGAACGGGATAGTGATTTCAAGGTTTCAAGGCCAATTTATTGTCACGTGTACCAGTTAAGGTACAGTGAAATTTGAGTTACCATACAGCCATACTAAGAGAAAAGCAACAAGACACACAACCACTTAAAAGTTAACATAAACATCCACCACAGTGGATTCCACATTCCTCTCTGTGATGGAAGGCAATAATGTTAAATCTTCTTCCACTTTGTTCTCCCGCGGTCGGGCAGTCAAATCATCCGCAGTCGGGGTGAACAAAGTCCACGCAGCCGACGATCGAAGCCCCTGTCGGGACAATCGAAACTCCCGCGTTGGGGCGGTTGAAACTCTCTCTGCGGCATGGAGCTCCCAAATCGGCCTCTTCTTATCAGAGACCACAGGCTTCACTATGTTAAAGTCTACAGGCCTCACGGTTGGAGCTTCGATCCCTAGCTAAGGGATCGCAAGCTCCACGATGTTATAGTCCCGCAGACTCCCGTGGTTTGGAGCGCCAGGTCGGTCTCCAGGAAAGGACGCCAACTCCATGATGTTAGGCCGCGGTGGGGATGGAGATATAATGCAAAAAAAATTGCATTTCCGTCGAGGTAAGAGATTGAAAAAAGTTTCCCCCAACCCTCACACCATACATAAAACAAACCAACAAACACTAAAACATACTTTTAACACATACTAAAAATAACACCAAAGAAGAAAGGACAGACAGACTGTTGGCGAGCCATGATCATATTGCATGGGGGTGCTGGCTCGAAGGGCTGAATGGTGTACTCCTACATCTATTTTTCTATGTTTCTAAAAGTTCATAAGTCATAGGAGCAGAATTAGGCCACTTAGCCCATTGTGTCTACTCCGTCAATCAATCATGGCTCATCTATCTTTCCCTCTCAACCCAATTCTCCTGCCTTCTCCCCATAACTTTTGACATTCCTATTAATCAAGAGCCTATCAATCTTGCTTTAAAATTACCCGAAGACTCCACAACCATCTGTGGCAATGAATTCTATAGATCCCCACCCACTGGCTAAAGAAATTCCTCCTCATCTCCTCTCTAAAAGCACGTCCTTTTATTTCTGAGGCTGTGATCTCTGATCCTATACTCTCCAACTCTCCATCCAGTCTATCAAGCCTTTTACTATTCAGTAAGTTTTAATGCAGGGTCCCCTCATCCTTCTAAACTGCAGCAGGAAAAGGCCCAATGCCATCAAACGTTCACCATACTTTAACCCAATCACCCCGGGGATCATTCTCGTAAATGTCTTCTGAACCTTCTCCAATGCCAGCACGTCCCTTAGTGCCTTTTATGCACACTGTCAAAGGGAGAACAATAGCAGGCTGACATGAACCCCCCCACCCCCCCAGTCCCTGAGGGCCCTGTCATTTCAGTCACAGAGGCCAACATCAAAGCATCCTTCAAGATGATGAATCCATGCAGACGGGGTACCTGGTCTAGTACTAAAGGCCTGTGCAGACCAACTGGCCAGAGTATTCAATGAATTATTCAACCTCTTACTTCGGTGTTTCGAGGTTCTCGCCTGCTCCAAAAAGTCATCTGTGGTGCCGATGCCCAAGAACAATACGATGACCTGCCTGAATATCTACCATTCAGTAGCACTTACATCCATTGTAATAGGGTGCTTCTAGACACAAGAAAATTAGGTGACTAGAATCTTGAGCAAAAAACAAAGTGCTGGAGGAATTCAGAGGGTCAGGCTTCTTTAGTTTAGCTTAGTTTAGTTTATTATCACGTGTACCGGAGTACAGTGAAAAGCTATTGTTGCGTGCCAACCAGTCAGTGGAAAGGCAATACATAATTACATGATGTCAATACATGACGTCTGTGGAGGGAATGAAGTGATAACAGTTTAGGTTGAGACCCTTAGGTAGACAAAAATGCTGGAGAAACTCAGCAGGTGAGGCAGCATCTATGGAGCGAAGTAATAGGTGACGTTTTGGGTCGAGACCCTTCTTTTCTTCTTCAGATTGGTGCTTTGAGAGGTTGGTTTAGGCATGTTATCCAATGGCATCTATAAATTTATTGTGAAACCTTAAAAATAGCGGAGTCAGGGGATATGGGGAGAAGGCAGGAACGGGGTACTGATTGGGGATGATCAACCATGATCACATTGAATGGCGGTGCTGGCTCAAAGGGCCGAATGGCCTACTCCTGCACCTATTGTCTATTGTCTATTGTCTATTGTTAGTTGAATCATTAGTGGTGATGTGATAGCGTAATAGAGAGAGATAAAATGCCTTGTTGACTGCTGCTGCCAGAACAACCTCTCACTTAACGTCAACAAGGCCATAGATTTTAAATGTTGACTTCAGAAAGAGGAAGTCAGGAGACCACTCACCAGTTTTCATTGGTGGGTCAGTGTTGCAAGACTGAGCAGTTACAATTTTCTGGACGTTAACATCTCGGATGATCAGTCCTGGGCACAGCACATAAATGTCATAGAGTCATAGAATGATACAGTGTGGGAACAGGTCCTTCAGCCCAACTTGACACACCGGCCAACATGTCCCAGCTACACCAGTCCCACCTGCCCACATTTGGTCCATATCCCTCCAAACCTGTCCTATCCATGTACCTGTCTAACTGCTTGTTAAATATTAGAACAATACCTGCCTCAACTACCTCCTCTGGCAGCTTGTTCCATACACCCACCACCCTTTGTGTAATCGTGAAAAAAGCTTGGCAGTGTTTCTCTTTTCATAGAGGTTTAAAGAGATCCAGCATGTCATGAAATATTCTAACAAACATCTACAGATGTTCTCTGGAAAGTTTAGTTTAGTTTGTTGTCACGTGTACCAAGGTACAGTGAAAAGCTTTTGTTGCGTGCTCACCAGCCAGCAGAAAGGCAATACATGATTACAATCGAGACATCCACTGTGTACAGATACATGATAAAGGGAATAATGTTTAGTGCAAGAAAAAGTCCAGTAAAGTCCTATTAAAGATAGTCTGAGGGTCTCTAGCAAGGTGGATAGTAGCTCAGAACTGCTCTCTAGTTGTTGATGGGATGATGCAGTTGCCCGATCTTCCCATCAACATATCGTGACATGGCCTGGTATGGCAATTTCAATGCACAGGAATGTAAATAGCTGCAAAGAATGATAGACGCAGCCCATTCCACAGCCCACTCAACCATTGGGAGCATCTACATGAGGTGCTATCTCATGAAGGCAACATCTATCATCGAAAATCCTCCACATCTGGGCAATGACCTTTTCTCACTTGTACCATTGGACAGGAGGATCAGAAGCTTGAAGACCCACACCGGCAGGTTCATGAACAGTTACATTTGCACAATCACAAGACTCTTGAACCAACCTGTGCACCCTAATCTTGCCTTCACAATGAAATGCTTCAGACCACCTTTTGCATTATTATGGTTTTGACTTTTTATCTAAATGTGTTTTGCACTGACATCTTGATTTATTTGCAGTCTTTTTTTTCTTTTTACTGTCTTGCAGAATTTTACATGTAGTTGAAGTATAATTTATGTTTTTGTGTATTTTCCTCTGAGTCTATTTGCCTGTGAGGTGGTTTCAAGCAAGATTTTTCATTGTACCTGTGTCTCGACATATTTGTGAATATGACAATGAACTCGATTTGAGCTTAAGCTAAGAAAGAATAGCTTGCATGTACAAAGTACATCACATGGAATTACTGTAATTCATGAAGCTGACTTAAGGAGGTGGCTCTGGAAATAGTGGACACATTGGTGATCATTTTCCAATGTTCTATAGATTCAGGATTTGTTCCTGTGGATTGGAGGGTAGCTAATGTTATCCCACTTTTTAAGAAAGGAGGGAGAGAGAAAAAAGGGAATTATAAACCAGTTAGCCTGACATCGGTGGTGGGGAAGATGCTGGGGTCAATTATAAAAGATGAAATTATGGCACATTTGGATAGCAGTAACAGGATCGGTTCGAGTCAGCATGGATTTACGAAGCTGAAATCATGTTTGACAAATCTTTTGGAGGTTTTTGAGGATGTAACTTGGAAAATGGACAAGGGAGAGCCAGTGGATGTAGTGTACCTGGACTTTCAGATAGCCTTTGATAAGGTCCCACATAGGAGATTAGTGGGCAAAATTAGAGCACATGGTATTGGGGGGTAGGGTACTGACATGGATAGAAAATTGGTTGGCAGACAGGAAACAAAGAGTAGGGATTAACGGGTCCCTTTGAGAATGGCAGGCAGTGACTAGTGGAGTACCGCAAAGCTCGGTTCTGGGACCGCAGCTATTTACAATATATATTAATGATTTAGATGAAGGGATTAAAAGTAACATTTGCTAATTTGCAGATGACACAAAGCTGGGTGGCAGTGTGAACTGTGAGGAGGTTACTATGAGGATTCAGGGTGACTTGGACAGGTTGGGTGAGTGGGCAGTTGCATGGCAGATGCAGTTTAATGCGGATAAATGTGAGTTTATCCACTTTGGTGGCAAGAACAGGAAGGCAGATTATTATCTGAATGGTATCAAGTTAGGAAAAGGGGAAGTACAACAAGATCTGGGTGTCCTTGTACATGCAGGTACAGCAGGCAATGAAGAAATCTAATGGAATGTTGGCCTTCATAACAAGAGGAGTTAAGTATAGGAGCAAAGAGGTCCTTATGCAGTTGTACATGGCCCTGGTGAGACCACATCTGGAGTATTGTGTGCAGTTTTGGTCGCCAGATTTGAGGAAGGACATTCTTGCTATTGATGGAGTGCAATGTAGGTTCACAAGGTTAATTCCCCGGATGGCGGGACTGTCATATGTTGAAAGAATGGAGAAAATGGCCTTGTATACACTGGAATTTAGAAGGATGAGAGGAGATCTTATTGAAACATCTAAGATTATTAAGGGATTGGACACGCTAGAGGCAGGAAACATGTTCCCGATGTTGGGGGAGTCTAGAACCAAGGGCCACAGTTTAAGAATAAGGGGTAGGCTATTTAGAACGAAGATGAGGAAAAACCTTTTCACCCAGAGATTTGTGAATCTGTGGAATTCCCTGCCTCAGAAGGCAGTGGAGGCCCATTCTCTGGATGCTTTCAAGAGAGAGTTTGATAGAGCTCTGAAAGATAGCAGCGTCAAGGGATATGGGAGAAGGCAGGAACAGGATACTGATTGTGGATGATCAGCCATGATCACCGTGAATGGTGGTGCTGGCTCAAAGGGCCAAATGGCCTACTCCTGAAAGTCTATTGACTTTGCTAGGGGATCAAAAGAAATCACAAAGGTAAGGTTTTCATTTCATCTGGACAATATTCACACGAGTATCCAAGTGAACTTACATGCAATCAATAAAAATCTCCACAAGATTGCAGCATTGTTATATCAATTGCCGAGTTTAAATTTTAATTGATAATTTATTTAACAGTTGCTGCCTTTAAAGTGCAGCTAATATTCCCCAGATGTGTTGGTAGTACATCTTCTTGGTAGGACACGGTGATGTACTTGCCAAACCCAGCTACATTTCCTGAAAATACTGAACTCAATGTGCGGAATGTTAATTACCAGGATGGACAGAGATGAGGGGAGAATTTCAAATATTATAGACATTTAGAAAGGAAAGAGGGCATTTGCTCATTATCTCTGCATAAGAAAAAATATCAGTAGCCCAACCCAACCTTTAACTTTGCTTTTTGTTTTTAACAGAAAAATTAGTAAATCAGATGTGGTCCAGAAGCAACTACTTAATTCAAATATTTTGATGAAAAACCATTCTCTGTATTTTTGCAAACTAAACTCCCAAACTAAAAACTGATAAGCTCTTTTGGTGTAGGAAGGAACTGCAGATGCTGGTTTAAACCGAAGATAGACACAAAAAGCTGGAGTAACTCAGCGGGTCAGGCAGCATCTCTGGAGGAAAGGAATAGGTGACGTTTCAGGTCGAGACCCTTCTTCAGACCCTTCTTTTGGTAACATGGATTGAGCCATATACATTAAGGGGTCTTGGTAGATACAAGGGACTGCAGTTGCTGCTTTCCCTTATCGTGCATCTGTATATTGTGAATGAATCGATTGTAATCATATATTGTCTTTCTGCTGGCTGGTTAGCCTGCAACAAAAGCTTTTCACTGTGCACATGACAATAAACTAAACTAAACTGAAACAATCAAAAATCATAAAGTGCTGGGGTAGGTCAGTAGGTGAGGCAGCATCTCTGGAGAACATCGAGTCGGGACCTTTCTTCGGACTAATTATAGTAGGAAGGAGAAAGTTGGAAAAGAGGGGCAGGATAAGTCTGGTAAATAACAGATGGAAACAGGTGGGAGGGTGAGTGTGTGGGAGGGGGGGAGGGGGGGAGGGGGGGAGGGGGGGAGGGGGGAGGGGTGGGGGGGAGGAGGGTGATTGGCAGATGGATGAACAAAGGCCAGAGATTTAAAAAAAATAGATTGTTTGACATTTTTTGAGCACAAAGAAACTTGCAGCTGAAATAGTAATTAAATAAATGACAAGGCAACAATGCAAGAACAGCTGAATGGAATAGGTAAGTGCCTTTCCACTGGTGCTTCTAGGCCCTGAGGACAAAGACGTCTTCTCTGTAGTCCTCTATATGATTTCTAGATCACGCCTGTAAGTCATCTCTCCTCCCAATATGTGACTCTCTTCCCTTGTCAGCTTCATGTTTGACTCGATCCAGATGGTTGTTTCTCATCCTGCTCCCCGAAATAATTGGGCCCATCCCAATGTCAAGCATCTAATGCACGGGGAAAAGTCAAACCACCCTCAATCATGCTACTGTTCAATCTAATTGGCAATAGCCAGCTATCAAAGAACTTATAGTTAAATCCAACACTGATCCTAAATTCACATCTTTGGAAATACTATACACCCGGGATTCACAATTTTTAAATCACCTCCCAACTTTCCTCCTGGAAGAAGTTATTACTGAAATTAATCCAGATGGCGCCAGAGACTTAGGTTCGATCATGACTAAAAGTGCTGTCTGAACAGCGTTTGCACGTTCTCTCTGTTGACCATGTGGGTTTTCTCCGGGTGCTCCGGATTCCTCCCACTCTCCAAAGACATGTGGTTTAGTAGGTTAATTGGCTTCTGTAAATTGTCCCAAGAGTGTAGGATAGAACTAGTATATGGGGTGGTTGTTGTCGGCGCAGACTCGGTGAGCCGAAGGGCCTGTTTCCACGCTGTATCTCTAAAACTAAAACTAAATCTGCCTCGATTAATTGATTTCATTTTCTCTGGGCTGACCATCCATGTTTCCTCATCCCCCCTCCCCCTTCCACCTAGATTCCTTCCTATGGCTTCACAATTCGCACCTCTTCTTTCCTTATCGCACACTATTTGTTCAGCCAACTGTCTATCAACCCCTCCACATCCACCCATAACTTGTATCCACCTATCACTTGTCTGACTGACTTTGACATTTTCTATTTTGCTCCCCATACCACCCCCCATCCCAGAAGAAGGGTCCCAATTTGAAACATCACCTATCCATGTTCTCCAGAAATTATGCCTGACCTGCTGAGTTACTCCAGTACTTTATCGTTTTATGTAAAACCGCATCTGCAGTTCCTTGTATCTCCTTATATCCATATTTGTTTGATCTTCTATCCGGTCAATGCTGCATGTTACTCAATAACAAGTTAACATACCTCAATAGTGTGGATCTATTGAAAATGTAATTATTTCTATTGAAGGAAAACATTTGTGTGCTGTATCAATGAGCGTTGCTAGGCATATGAAGATCCTGTTTGGTGGTTTAATTAGAATATAGGGAAACTTCCACAACCCATTTAATGCTTTTTTTTCCAAGCTGTTGTAAGGTAATAAAGTCGCAGGTTGCATATACATCAGAGGGAATGGGAATTAACATCTTTATAACAAAGGCCAAAGGCCGGTCAGTCGTTAAAATATGGGCTCCAGATGTTTGTTTTCACACGTACAAAATCCAAACCGCAAACCTAATCAGACTTTCATATTTTTTGCCATTCATTGATTTGTAACATATTTTTGTCTTTCTCATTATAACATGTCTGCTCACTAAGTGGACTGATAGGAAGGCTGAAGTGCTGAGAAATTGCACATATAGGGTTTGAATCTGATGACACAGATTTAATGCAGCACACTGCTCACTTTTTATACATTGCCAAAGTGCATAAAACCTAACATGGACCAAAACATTCAGCCATTCTTCTGCGCCAATTCCAAAACTGTTATAATTCATCATGCTATTGAATAAGATTGATGAATTATTGCAACATTTCAACATGTTTTTGGCTAATACCCACAATTTAACTGACAGAAAAAATATTGCTCAAGCAATCTCTGGAGTTAGAATAAATTCTAAATGATAGAGAGAAAATAAAATGTTTTTCTAATTTGAATTTTGGTGTTTGATCTTAGCATGTAGACTTAATTTTTATTTTTGAAATATTGAAAGATGCTCTTCTGCAGTAATTTATCTCTCAGTTCCCATTATAATTTTGAATAAAGATTGGCGAAACAAAATTGACATAACACAGCATTGGAAACCATCAAAGTTGCTGAAATTAAACCAAGAGACAATAACATTAATGTTCCCAAAAGGGTTGTCAACAGTCCAGAAATTATGGGACAGAATTTTATGAAATTAAGTTCCCACAATGCATTTGAAATTCTGATGCACAGAGGACATGTAACAAAGATCATTCATATTTTAGTATTCGCAGCAGGTCACTCATTTTCGTTCATGATTGATTTTTCATTGAGAATATATTGCATAGCATGTGAGAATATAACATCATGCAAACCAATTTCTTTGCTAACTTTCCAATGTTTTCACAGGTGAAGATGGTCAGAAAGCGCAGTGCATCTCTGATATCAGGCAGAGATATTTAAGGTACCTTGGAAAATAAATCATCTTTTGCTTTCTCAAACCTATTCCTCCATAGATTCAGGTCATGATTGATGTGTAGAAAATAGTGCAAATAACTCAGCAGATTATTTCCTTCAATATTGTCTCCTTTAAGACTCCATTCCATTCTCTGAGTTTCTTCAGCTCTATTTTATTTGTTATATAGTCATAGAGTTATGCGGCATGGACACAGGCCATTCTGCCCAACTTGTTCATGCTGACCAAGACATCCACCTGAACTAGTTCCAACCACCCACATTTGACCCATATCCCTCTTAACCTTGTCTGAATATCTCAAACATTATAATTGTACCCAGTTTCCACCGGCAGCTCATTTCACAATCTCTGTATGAATAACGCCCCTCAAGTCCCTTTTAGATCTTTATCCTCTCATCTTAAATGTATGCCTAATAGTTTTAGACCCCTCTACACTGTGGGAAAAGATATGCTCCTCTTCATTTTAAATACTTTTATAAGGTCACCCCTCAATTTTCTACACTCTAGGGAAATAATTCCCAGCCTATCCAGTGTTTCGACCTGTACAAAAAGGATGGGTTGCACTTGAACCTGAGGTGGACCAATATCCTGGTGGGGAGATCTGCAAAGGCTACTGGGGAGACTTTAAACTAGAATGGTTGGGGGGAGGGACTCAAATAGAGAATGCTATTAGACAGTGTGTGAGGCAGAGAAGGAAAGCACTCAGACCCAACATGTAGGGGGGAAAGAAGAAAACAATAATAAACAGAGAATAAGAGGTGGTGGGGTTCTTAAATGGGTGAGCAGAGAAACAGAGGGGTGTAAAATGCGGGCGGAAGCAATAGGTAGCAAGGTGAAAAGTAAAAGTGGCAGGCAGACAAATCCAGGACAAAAATCAAAAAGGGCCACTTTTCAACATAATTGTATAAGGGGTAAGAGCGTTGTAAAAACAAGCCTGAAGGCTTTGTGTCTCAATGCAAGGAGCATTCGTAATAAGGTGGATGAGTTGAACGTGCAGATAGCAATTAATGATTATGATATAGTTGGGATCACGGAGACATGGCTCCAGGGTGACCAAGGCTGGGAGCTGAACATCCAGGGATATTCAATATTCAGGAGGGATAGAGAGAAAGGAAAAGGAGGTGGGGTAGCGTTGCTGGTTAGACAGGAGATTAACGCAGTGGAAAGGAAGGACATTAGCTTGGAGGATGTGGAATCGGCATGGGTAGAGCTGCGAAACACTAAGGGGCAGAAAACGCTGGTGGGTATTGTGTACAGGCCACCTAGCAGTAGTAGTGAAGTTGGGGATGGCATCAAACAGGAAATTAGAAATGCATGCAACAAAGGCAAAACAGTTATAATGGGTGACTTCAATCTACATATAGATTGGGTGAATCAAATTGGCAGGGGTGCTGACGAAGAGGATTTCTTGGAATGTATGCGGGATCAAAATAGGACGTACATGGTAAATGGTAGGGAATTGAAGAATGCAGGTGAACAGAGGGATCTTGGAATAACTGTGCACAGTTCCCTGAAAGTGGAATCTCATGTAGATAGGGTGGTAAAGAAAGCTTTTGGTGTGCTGGCTTTTATAAATCAGAGCATTGAGTATAGAAGTTGGGATGTAATGTTAAAATTGTACAAGGCATTGGTGAGGCCAATTCTGGAGTATGGTGTACAATTTTGGTCGCCTAATTATAGGAAGGATGTCAACAAAATAGAGAGAGTACAGAGGAGATTTACTAGAATGTTGCCTGGGTTTCAGCAACTAAGTTACAGAGAAAGGTTGAACAAGTTAGGGCTTTATTCTTTGGAGCGCAGAAGGTTAAGGGGGGACTTGATAGAGGTCTTTAAAATGATGAGAGGGATAGACAGAGTTGACGTGGATAAGCTTTTCCCACTGAGAGTAGGGAAGATTCAAACAAGGTGACATAACTTGAGAATTAAGGGACAGAACTTTAGGGGTAACATGAGGGGGAATTTCTTTACTCAGAGAGTGGTGGCTGTGTGGAATGAGCTTCCAGTGAAGGTGGTGGAGGCAGATTCGTTTTTAACATTTAAAAATAAATTGGATAGTTATATGGACGGGAAAGGAATGGAGGGTTATGGTCTGAGCGCAGGTATATGGGACTAGGGGAGAATACGTGTTCGGCACGGAGTAGAAGGGCCGAGATGGCCTGTTTCCGTGCTGTAATTGTTATATGGTTATATGGTTATAGTTATCTAAACCAACATGTAGAGGAACCAACGAGAGAGCAGGCTATTCTAGACTAGGTATTGAGTAATGAGGAGGGTTAGTTAGCAGTCTTGTTGTGCGTGCCCCCTTGGGCAAGAGTGACCATAATATGGTTGAGTTCTTCATTAGGATGGAGAGTGACATTGTTAATTCAGAAACAATGGTTCTGAACTTAAAGAAAAGTAACTTTGAGGGTATGAGACGTGAATTGGCCAAGATTGACTGACAATTAGTTCTAAAAGGGTTGACGGTGGATATGCAATGGAAGGCATTTAAAGACTGCATGGATGAACTACAAAAATTGTTCATCCCAGTTTGGCAAAAGAATAAATCAGGGAAGGTAGTGCATCCGTGGATAACAAGGGAAATCAGGGATAGTATCAAAGCAAAAGATGATACGTACAAATTAGCCAGAAAAAGCAGCATACCAGAGGACTGGGAGAAATTCAGAGACCAGCAGAGGAGGACAAAGGGCTTAATTAGGAAAGGGAAAATAGATTATGAAAGGAAACTGGCAGGGAACATAAAAACTGACTGCAAAAGTTTTTATAGATATGTGAAGAGAAAAGGATTAGTTAAAACAAATGTAGGTCCCTTGCAGTCAGAAACAGGTGAATTGATCATGGGGAACAAGGATATGGCGGACCAATTGAATAACTACTTTGGTTCCGTCTTCACTAAGGAAGACATAAATAATCTGCCGGAAATAGCAGGGGGCCACGGGTCAAAGGAGATGGAGGAACTGAGTGAAATCCAGGTGAGTCGGGAAGTGGTGTTGGGTAAATTGAATGGATTAAAGGCCGATAAATCACCAGGGCCAGATAGGCTGCATCCCAGAGTACTTAAGGAAGTAGCTCCAGAAATAGTGGATGCATTAGTGATCATTTTTCAAAACTCTTTAGATTCTGGAGTAGTTCCTGAGGATTGGAGGGTAGTAAACGTAACCCTACTTTTTAAGAAGGGAGGGAGAGAGAAAACGGGGAATTACAGACCAGTTAGTCTAACATCGGTAGTGGGGAAACTGCTAGAGTCAGTTATTAAAGATGGGATAGCAGCACATTTGGAAAGTGGTGAAATCATTGGACAAATTCAGCATGGATTTACGAAAGGTAAATCGTGACTCACGAATCTTATAGAATTTTTCGAGGATGTAACTAGTAGAGTGGATAGGGGAGAACCAGTGGATGTGTTGTATCTGGACTTTCAGAAGGCTTTCGACAAGGTACCACATAAGAGATTTGGATACAAACTTAAATCACACGGTATTGGGGGTTCAGTATTGATGTGGATAGAGAACTGGCTGGCAAACAAGAAGCAAAGAGTAGGAGTAAACGGGTCCTTTTCACAATGGCAGGCAGTGACTAGTGGGGTACCACAATGCTCAGTGCTGGGACCCCAGCTATTTACAATTTATATTAATGAACTAGATGAGGGAATTGAAAGCAACATCTCCAAGTTTGCGGATGACACTAAGCTGGGGGGCAGTGTTAGCTGTGAGGAGGATGCTAGGAGGCTGCAAGGTGACTTGGATAGGCTGGGTGAGTGGGCAAATGTTTGGCAGATGCAGTATAATGTGGATAAATGTGAGGTTATCCACTGGTGGCAAAAACGGGAAGGCAGACTGTTATCTAAATGGTGGAGATGCAGCGAGACCTGGGTGTCATGGTACACCAGTCATTGAAAGTAGGCATGCAGGTGCAGCAGGCAGTGAAGAAAGCGAATGGTATGTTGGCCTTCATAGCAAGAGGTTTTGAGTATAGGAGCAGGGAGGTTCTACTGCAGTTGTACAGGGTCTTGGTGAGACCACACCCGGAGTATTGCGTACAGTTTTGGTCTCCAAATCTGAGGAAGGACATTATAGCCATAGAGGGAGTGCAGAGAAGGTTCACCAGACTGATTCCTGGGATGTCAGGACTTTCATATGAAGAAAGACTGGATAGACTTGGCTTATACTCGCTAGAATTTAGGAGATTGAGAGGGGATCATATAGAAACGTACAAAATTCTAATGTGGTTGGACAGGCTAGATGCAGGAAGATTGTTCCCGATGTTGGGGAAGTCCAGGACAAGGGGTCACAGCTTAAGGATAAGGGGGAAATCCTTTAAGACCGAGATGAGGAAAAACGTTTTCACACAGAGAGTGGTGAATCTCTGGAACTCTCTGCCACAGAGGATAGTTGAGGCCAGTTCATTGGCTATATTTAAGAGGGAGTTAGATGTGGCCCTTGTGGCTAAGGGGATCAGGGGATATGGAGAGAAGGCAGGTACGGGATACTGAGTTGGATGATCAGCCATGATCATATTGAATGGCGGTGCAGGCTCAAAGGGCCGAATGGCCTACTCCTGCACCTATTTTCTATGTTTCTATGTTTCTATGTTTCCTCATAACCCAAGCCCTCCAGTGCCAGTAATAACCCCATGAATCTTTTATGCACCGTTTCTATTTAATGACATATTTCCAATAGGAGGGCGCACAATAGAACTGCATACAATTTTCCAAGTGTGGTCTCAACAATGATTTGCACAGTTGTAATATACGATACGATACGATATGATAAATCTTTATTCATCTCCGGAGGAAATTGGTCTGCCAACAGTCACAACACACAAGGTACACGAAAACTTGAAATTAAAAGTCCCCCTTTGTTCTTCCACCGTCCCTCACGGTGGTCCCCCCACACCGGGTCCCCATTGTCTTCCCCTCCCTGCTCACGCTCGTCGAGCGTGAGGCCCCACCACCACCGACTTTGCAGTCGCCAAAAAACATCAAGTTGTACGACAATCTACGACAGGCTACGACACAGTTGGCGTCAAGCTGCGACAATCTGCGTCAGCCGACGTCACAAATTACAGGACCTCAACAGCGACAACATACGACAGCATACGACAGCCTACGGCAGCGTCTACGACATCCTGCGACCCCCACAGACGTCAAACAGCGACAACCGAAGTCAACATACGTCCACCCGCGACATGATACGACAAGATACGACAGGCTGTGTCACTGTCAACGACATCTGAGAACAACAGGTTGACGCATGATGACGCATGATGACGTATGATGACGCAGGCTGTCGCAAAATGAATTAGCCGAGGTCATGACCTTGCATCACCATGCGTCACCGGGCGTCACCTGCAGGATAGCCTATGTCAGCGTGTGACAGGGCGCACAACATGATAAGACACGCAGGTGTTGCAGAAAGATTTTGAACATTCCAAAATCCAGCGGCAGTAAGGAGACATCGCGCGTCATTACATACGTCATGCCGTGGCCACGCAGCGACAACCTCTTTTCAGGCTGTCGCTGAAAATGTCGCCTAAGTGGGACATGCCCTTTAGATAGAGCTCTTATAGATGGCGGAGTTAAGGGATATGGAGAGAAGGCAGGAACGGGGTACTGATTGTGGATGATCAGCCAAGATCACTTTAAATGACACTGCTGGCTCGAAGGGCCTACTCCTGCACCTATTCACTATTGTCTATTGTCTATTGTCTAAAACAGATATTTACCCGAAGGATCATTATCCCATCCTCAGTAATCATCTCAAACAGCTGAACAGCCGAGCCCAGCTAAAGACAAGCCCTTGAAATAAAATTGGGACAAATTTAGATTATTGTATTTAGTTTTGGGCACTATGTTATGGAAAAGATGTCAAGCTGGAAAGGGTGGCGATAAGATTTACGAGGATGTTCCCAAGACTCGAGGGCCTGAGCTATAGGGAGAGGTTGGTCTGGGTACGACTCTATTCCTTGCAGCTTAGGAGGACAAGGGGTGATCTTACAGAGGTGTACAAAATCATGAGAGGAATAGATCGGGTAAACGCACAGAGTTTCTTGCCTAGAGTTGGGGAATCAAGAACCAGAGGGCATAGGTTTAAGGTGCAGGGGAAAGATTTTATAGGAATTTGAGGGGTAACTTTTTTCACACAATGTGTGGTGGGTGTACAGAACGATCTGTATGGAGGTAGTTGTTGCAGGTACTTTCACAACATTTAAACAGGTACATGCACAGGACAGGTTTGGAGGGTTATGAGCCAAACGCAGGCAGATGGGACTAACATGTTGGTCGGTGTGGGGAAGTTGGGCCGTAGGGCCTGTTTCACATTGTCTGACTCTAAATCCTAACCCTCCAGCTGAGATATACTTCCTCTGAAGAGTTAAGCAGAAACCCTCCAACAGAAATCTGCAATTTGGGAGTCGCAGGTATAGAGTAAATAATTGGGCTAGTAATATGAAATGTGCACTCCAAGCAGACTCATATGCATGAGCAACTACCATAAGTTAAAAAAGCATGCTATAAATGCAGTAAGAATTAAAATACATATGATGACCATGTTCCCAATAAAATTCCATAGGACAGTATATAAAAATATTCCATGCAATAAAAATTCTAGGTGCAGGATTTTGGTTGGATGAGAATTCAATCAACAGAATTAACAAGTTCATCAAGAAGGCTGACTCCATCCTGGGGGTGGAGTTGGATTCACTGGAGATGACTTTGGAGGGGAGGATCCTCAAACTGCGGACCATCTTGGACAATACAGCTCACCCTCTCCATGACACACTGGTCAACCTGAGGAGCACCTTCAGCACCAGACTGGTTCCACCAAGATGAAGCACAGAATATCACAGGAGATCCTTTTTCCCTGTGGCTTTCAAACTGTACAACTCCTCCCCCTTCTGTCATGGTGTAGACTGACTCCTTTTCCCCTTTCCCCTCCCCTTCCCAAATTTTTGCACATCCCCAATCCAGGACTTTCCACTCGTCACTTTAATTTCATGGTTCATCTATCTTGTTGTGTTTCATAACTGTTGGCAGACCAATTTCCCTCCTGAGATAAATAAAGTTCCATCGTATCATATCATATGTATTAACAACAGCAGCTGGGCTAACTTCAAATATAATCATCGACTAAGAAAAGGGAAATCCCAATGACAATGGCAAATTAAGTGGAAAATGCCCCTGGTGTTGGTGAGTTGTTGAATCTGGGGGGTTGATAAGAATGTGGTGAGAATAAAGAAAATGGGATTAATATAGATTAATGTTTGTGCGGCCCTCTGGGCCGAAAGGCCCGCTTGCGCTGATTAAGTCTATTACCATGACTATGAGTTGTAACAGAATATCTACTTCATCATATTTGCATATTGTTAGAACATCTCACTGTGTGCATAATTTTATATCATTATTGCCTTGCAGAAAAATGTATTTGTCATTAACTTTTCTGTGTAACTCTATGAATAAATGAATAACAGAGTCAAAATAATTCAGCTGTTCCCGAAGTAAACTTCTGATAATGTAGCACTCACTGAAGGTACCATGAACTGCCCAAGTTATTTTTTGCTGAAGTAACATCATTTATTTTATTCTTGAATAGTGAACTGTGTAATAGCAATAATTTACAATGGAACTATATTCGGATAACATTTTAAAAGATTAAAGTTTCTACAAATATTTCAAATCCAAAATTAAATAAAAATGCATTAAAATTATGAAATAGATTAAAACCCTAGAAAATGATGAAAAACATTGAAATATAACATGCTTCTCTCCAGTTTAGGAATCTCAATTTGAATGGACTACAATCCAACACTGAGAGTGGTTGGTATAAAATCAACAAAAGAGATTGCCAGCATATCTAAACATGCCGACAGATCCAAACATGTCTCGATTCCGCATTTGGTTTCCAGCTGGAGTCAAGTGATGGACTATAGTAACAGATGTGCTAGTATCTGTCACTTGGTTCCTTCCAGACTTGTGGCTTAAACTCTGCTTAAACTCATTGTCTCAAATGACTAATGAACAATAGTTCCCCTTGGTCCAATATATACCATTGATAGAAGTCAGATGAACCATTGAGACCTGTCAGTTTCAGAAGTTACCCTTAGAATAGGGACCATACTCTGTGAGGAAAATGAACAACTTCTCCAAAACATAAGTTGACAATACATACTGGACTGCAATTTTTCAGGATGATCAGAGCTTTTGATGCGCATTTCATTTATTTTTGGTCGAGTGTCGTTGGTTGCATTAATGGATTTCTGGGTTATTTTTCCATAGTATTCTGGTTATTAGTTTATTACTTTATCTATGGGTAATGTGTTTACAGGCCTGTTATGCTGCTGGAAATATGAACTTCATTGATCCTTAGTCCGTATATATTACAATTAAACACTCGACATTCACGCTTTTTTACTTTAGAAGGGAGTGCGGGTATTTCACTTCAAACCTACAAATATTACAAAGCCAAAAAGCGTTTTCACATTTATTTTGTAACAACTGGGGCAACACAGTGGTGCAGCGGTAGAGTTGCCTTACAGTGCCAGAGACCTGGGTTCAATCCTGACTATGTGTGCTGCCTGTGCAAAGTTTGTACTTTCTCCCTGTGACCATGTGGGTATTCTCCGGGTGCTCTGGTTTCCTCCCACATTCCAAAGACATAGAGGTTTGTAGCTTAATTAGCTTTGGTAAAATAGTAAATTGTCCCCTAGTGTGTAGGATAGCGATAGTGTTTGGGGTGATGGCTGGTTAGCGAGGACTCGGTGAGCCAAAGGGCCTGTTTCCAGGCTGTATCTGTAAACTAAACTAAGCTGTGATGTTTATTCACATTACTGTCACAAATAAATAGGGGAAGTGATTGCTCTAAAAAGCTGCCCAATAATGCAGCATGTTTTCGGGAATATTAATTAAAATTCATAATAATTATGCTGAATTGTATTTCCAATAGAGCACACAAAATTGCTTCTGAATGTTTCATCAAATGCTGACTTTAATTTTTTTTAAACTAAAATCAGCGCATTAATAGTGCAGATCATGCACAAACCAATCATTATAGATGCACAGCAGACTTCAGCCATGTTTACTTAAGCCTTATACTGAGAACTGATAAAACATAATTACATTTCAATGCCTGAAGAAACAAAAACATAATAAAAACCTAATGGTATTAAAATTAATGTGAAGTGTTATAATCTTGGAATTTGTACTTGCTGCTAATGAAACAATTATTTATTTCAGGAGAAAACCCCCCCACACATATAGAAATAAGAATGTGCAACATAGAGAAATGAAAAACTGTAAGTGGAAATCAGTTTTATAAATACAACACAGTGAATCACTTTTCATGAAAAATATGATTCTGCCTTTATGACAGAACAATAATGTCTTGTCAGTGCTTAAAGAACAATGCAGTTGACTACTATTGCATTTGTAAATCTAAAGAGATCATATATGTTATATGAATATAAATTATAATTTGTACCATTGAGGCATGCAATAGAAGAAAAGATCAGCTGCCTTCTCGTCTAACAATGAATGTAAATTCTGATTAGGAAATTAACCTCAGTGTCACTAGTGAGGATCTCAACATCCTTTCACAGGCAACACTGGGGGCAGAGTGTGTGAGAATCATGGTTCAAATTTGAGGATAAATTGGATGACCTGTGGATGCAGGGTTAGGCAGACTGATTAATGATGTCGGCTTCATGTCCTAAAAGGTCCAGTCATGAAGAGAATATATACATGAGGATAAAGAGTAATTCTTAACAGTCATTCAATTCTTATTAGAAATAATTTCACTTCAAGATAATTTCACTTTCTCAAGACTAGTTTATGTTATTTTGAGAGAAAAAAGTAGTCTCTGCAGTAGAAATGATATCTGTACTTAACGTGCATTGAAGGCAAACGGCTTGATGTGATTCTGACATAGCAATGGGTGATAAGATTGAAACTGAACACTTAAATTGTCCCTCACTTAAAATGGATGTTATCCAATCTTATGAATCTTGGACAGACTGTGACTTGCTGGTACATGATCAATTAGCTTTCTGCATAAATTACACATTAAATAAAAAAAACAAAATAAGTATTGTAGACTCCAAACTTTATTTGAATACATCGTTTTAATGGAAACATGATAGACATTTTGGGTACAAGGTAGAAAACATACAAGAAATCAAAGCATGACAGGTCTAACTTTACCAAGTGGAGTGTAAATGCTGCAATTATCTCACATATAGCCTAGGAAGTAGTTGGGCTTTAAAAGGAAAATCTAAAGAAATCCTCCTACTTGGCAGAACAACTGAAGCCAAGAAAAATAAATGTAACTGCACCCACCACCAGTGGTAATTAAAAGGCAGTCATTTCTTAATTCTACCAAAC
The DNA here is from genome assembly GCA_038087875.1 of Malacoraja senta. Classification (NCBI taxonomy): domain Eukaryota; kingdom Metazoa; phylum Chordata; class Chondrichthyes; order Rajiformes; family Rajidae; genus Malacoraja; species Malacoraja senta. Next base: position 131,681,569 of record CM075977.1, read on the forward strand.
CAGCTTCTTGACAGGTGTAGTCAAATGCTACAGCATAATCCCACAAGATGATCTTCCCCTTTTTATTTCTCAACTCTGCTGGACGAACCTTCGGTAATGTCATCTTGGTCTACTGATGTGAATCATAGTCATAGAGTGATACAGTATGGAAACAGGCCCTTCGGCCCAACTTGCCCATGCCGGCCACAACTGTCCCAGCTACACTAGTCCCACCTGCCTGCGTTTGGTTCATATTCCTCACCTGTCAAACATGTCCTATCCATGTACCTGTCTAACTGTTTCTTAAATGATGGGATAGTCCCTGCCTCAACTTCCTCCTCTGGCAGCTTGTTCCATACATACACCACCCTTTATGTGAAAAGGTTACCCCTCAGATTCCTATTAAATCTTTTTCCTATTTAACCTCTCCCTATAGCTCCTGGCAACATCCACATAAATCTTCTCTATACCGTTTCCAGCTTGACATCATCTTTCCTATAACATGGTGCCCAGAACTGAACACAATACTCAAAATATGGCGTCTAAATGCGGTCTCACCAACTTCTTATGCAACTGCAGCATGACCTCCCAACTTCTATACTCAATACTCTGACTGATGAAGGCCAATGTGCCAAAAGCCTTTTTGACCACCTGATCTGCCTGCGACTCCATCTTCAGGGAGCTATGCACCTGCACTCCTAGATCCCTCTGCTCTTCAACACTACCTAGAGCTCTACTATTCACTGTGATTCCTTAATCAGTGAAGCAATCTTTCCCCTTCTTTTACCCGCACCATTACCTTGCCTTGCCTTGCCAGTCCTGTCCCTCCCTTAGTCAGATTTCCATACTGGCTACAACGTACCAGTCAAGTCAAGAGAGTGTTTTATTGTCATATGTCCCAGATAGGACAATGACATTCTTGCTAGCTGCAGCACAACAGAATATGTAAACATAGTACATAATAGAAGAAGAAAAAAAAGTTCAGTGTGTGTATACACGTGCACAACTACTCAATAAATAACAAATATAGTGCAATAATAATGATAGTCTGTTGCAGTTCAGAGCTTATTTGTTGTGTTTAATAGCCTGATGGCTGTAGGGAAGAAGCTAATCCTGAACCTGGATGTTGCAGTTTTCAGGCTTCTGTGCCTTCTTTCCGATGTAATGATGAAATGAGTGCGTGGCCAGGATGGTGTTGGTCTCTGATGATGTTGGCTGCCTTTTTGAGGCAGCGACTTCGATAGATCCCTTCGATGGTGGGGAAGTCAACGCCGGTGATGGACTGGGCAGTGGTCACAACTTTTTACAGTCTTTTTGGCTCCTGGACGTTCAAGTTGCCGAACCAGGCCACGATGCAACCAGTCAGTTTGCTCTCTACTGTGCACCTGTAGAAGTTCAGGAGAATCCTCTTTGACATGCCGCATTTCTGTAATCTTCTTAGGATGTAGAGTTGCTGATGTGCCTTCTTTATAATTGCATCAGTGTGCTGGGTCCAGGAAAGATTTTCGGAAATATGCACACCCAGGAATTTGAAGTTTTTGACCCTCTCCACCATCGTCCCATTGATGTAAACAGGATTGTGGGTCCTCATCCTTTCCCTACCAAAGTCCACAATCAGTTCCTTGGTTTTACTGATGTTGAGAACCAGGTTGTTATGCTGGCATCATTTGGTCAATCGGTCGATCTCACTTCTACTCTGACTCATCACCATCTGTGATTCGTCCAACAACAGTGGTGTCGTCAGCGAACTTGATGATCAAGCATGTACCTATCTAAACCTTAAGTTCATCTGGCATCACCTGTCATTGAAATAAATACAATTTAATCCAACTATCTTTCCCTGCTTCCTGCCGTGCTCCTGTCTATTGAACTTGCATATAGTGGCTTCTTTAACCATTTCCAGCCTCCCCACCTGCCTTACAATTATATTGGATCCCATCCCCCTACCAATTTAGTTCAAACTCTCTTGAGTAGCACTAACAACCCTACCTGGTTACTTGATCTCCCTCCAGTTCAGTTGCAACCCTTTCCTTTTGTACAGGTCACTCTGCCCCAGAGAAGTCACAATGATCCAAAAAACAAAATTCCTGCCCCTTGCACTAATTCCTCACCTACATCAGCAAGGCAACACATCATCCTGGAGCCGTTTCGCAGCCACAGCATCTCCTGCCTGTCCCCCTAACTGATGAGTCTTTTGTCACTATAGCACTGTCTCATTCCAGCACACTTGCTGTGCCTCAGAGCCAGGCCTGGAGACACACATCTGACCACTGCGACTGCTCTCCTTTGAATGGTAATTTCTCCCCGCTCTCCCCTTCTCCTCCTCCCCCCCCCCCCCCCCCGCCCCCCCAACAGTATCCAAAAGGGTAGATGCAAAGTGCTGGAGTAACTCATGGTCATAGATCCGGAGAGCAGTAGGATTCACAGAGGGGGAGTAGTGAGAGGGGGTCACACAGAACTCTTGTCGGAGAGAGGAGAAACTTCTTCAAAGTAAACATACCTTGAGGAGATGTAGCAGTGGAGCAGATTCCACTTTACCAACATGTGAAGTATATCAAAAGAGAATGCATGCTTTGGAAGAGAATGGCCACAGGGGATTCCTGCATTCTCTGCCTACTCCAGTCTCGATGGTCATACATCTTGTGTCTGCCTTCACCTTAGATATGACGACTTCTGTATAACTCCAATCTATGATGCTCTCATTCCCCTGGATGATCCCAAGGTCATCCAGTTGCAGCTCCAGTTCCCACACGTGGTCAGCCAGGAGCTGCAGTTGAATGCACTTCGCACAGATGTGGTCCTCAAGAACACTGGACGTTTCCTTGATCTCCCACATCCTCCAACATCCTGACATTCCTATCCACCTAACAGTCAGAAAAAGAAAAGCGGCCTTACCTTATACTGCCACTGCACTCTAATCAGCCTCCTCGCCAAAGCCTCACGAGTCTAAATGTCTATACTTACAGTACACTCAAACTCAGCACTAGCATCTCCCAACACAGCCGCTCCATAGGTAACTCTGCTAGTGCTTGCCTTCCTTTTACACATCATTAGGAGCAGTCACTCCAGGACACTAATGGCTGCTGTTTAGATCTTCTCTGCTGCTCCTCCTCCTCCTCGCCACTGCTTAAGCTCCTGGTGTTACCCGATTAATACCCAAACAAATTTAAATTTTTACTTTTTCACATGTTGCACATTAATGTAATAAATTTTACAATGAACCCAGTGATTTTAAATCACTGCTTCCTCTGTGTGTCATGTTTGTATAGGAAGGAACTACAGATGTTGGTTTAAACCGGATAGACACAAAATGCTGGAGTAACTCAGCAGGACAGGCAGCGTCTCTGGAGAGAAGGAATGGGTGACGTTTCAGGTCGAGACCCTTCTTCAGACCATTCTCATGTTTGTGGTTCATCCCCCATGGCCTATCTTATAATTTCAATCTTAGATCAAGGTTTAGAATATTTTTGTTACATGTCCAAGGTACAGTACATTTAAAAGTTTTCTTTGCATGCTATCCAATCAAATCAGATCGGATGTCAGCAAAGGCAGGAGACTGGGGTTAGGAGAGAGAGATAGAGCAGTCCTGATTGAATGACGGAGGAGACTTGATGGGCCGAATGGCCTAATTCTGCTCTGATCACTTATGACCTTATGATACATAAATACAAATCACGCTAGACTCAAGTACAATAGTTAGAGCAAAGGGAAAGATACAGAGTCCAGAATACATTTTCCTGCATTGTAGCGCAACAGTTCCAGAGACAAAGTCCAATGTCCGCAATGAGGTAAAGGAGAATAATGATCCTATTTTATGGAAGGGACAGTTTTCAAGAACTACTGCAATCCTGAGATCTGTCTTTAGACTAAAATAATGAACTCAGGTCCAATCTGTTGTATCACATGAATACAAGGAAATCCAATAGTATTGTTCCAAGATAAAGCAGGAAAATTATCATCGGTATCTCGGCTAACACTTACCTCCCATTCAAGGATACTGAACAAATTAAATGCTTACGATTGCATTTCTTTGAGCCAATGAATTATGGAGATTCCTATATTACCATAAATGGGTGTATCGGCTCATGACATTGAAGATGTAGGGCCAAATGGCTCATTTTTACTTTGGGTATTCAATGCAAAGGATCTTTTCAATATTGCCAAGAACAGGATGTAAGCTTCAACTCAACACAGTGCTGGGGCTGCATTATTCATTTCTTTGAATATTAAAAATGGAGAGGTTACTAGGCCTAGCACCAGACCATATCTAATGGAGATTTAATGCTCATGTGCCAGGGCACTCAGAGCAGTATTAGCACCAGCTCAAACAGTTAGGTCTGGTGTCATTACCATAACTGTGCACATAAAATGTAGGTATGTTACAATACTTACCTTCAGTGGTGCTGCAATTCTGCCACTGGCCGTGTGCGCGATTTTTGCGCCTTTGAGGGGGGGGCGGGGTTAAAACGCGGGTTTCTCCTACCTTGTCCTGGATTATATTTCGTTGGAGTGCAAGCTTTTGCTGAAGAATCGTTCCGACGGGCGTTCTGTGTATTTTGTTTTAAAAATCCCCCGACAATTTCAGCGCTGGAGTTATTTTAAAATCAGCTTCTAAAGCCGTCAACGCCGACAACGGGGACGGATTTCACTCATGGGACAGGTAAACGAAAGCCGTTTATTTTATGTATATAAGTGCTCCTTAAGATGCCTTTAATTCACATTTTAAGCTGCGAAATGGTGATTTTTTTCCCCGAACGACCCGGCAGTATTTTTCATGCCGATACGGGTTTAAATTCACCACAACCGCAATGTTCCAAATGATCGCAATCCAGAAAAACCCAATGCAACGTTACAAACCAGCGCGTTCCACAAAAACCCACTCGCAAGATGATTAAAATGGCCATTAATTTACAGGTATTAAACATTCGATTCCTTTTTTTGGCCTGTAAATTCATGACAATGAGATTTAAAAATTATGTTATATTGTGAATTCTTGTGTGAATGTTATTTGGACACTTAGGCTTTTTTTAAATGTTAATCTATTCTTAAGAAATTGATAGATGTTTAGATCTAATAATTGAATTTTGTAATTAGATACAATTAGGTAACTAACTAATTATATGCTTTAATTTCATGTCGTCTAAGTAAGATTGTTTCATATTTGTTTCAGAATGCTTCAATCTATAATAACTGAAAATTTCTTTCAGTTCTCTTAATTTTTAAGAAAGTTATGGGCTTTTGACTGTCCTCGATCACAGCTTTTGTGTTAAGTCAATGGAAAAGCAATAAGGAACAAGATGCTAATTTCCGAGTATGAAAATGGCCATAACTTTTTTAATACTGAAGATATGAAAGTGAACTAGGTGTCAAATTAAACTTCTTTTTATGCTTTATCTGATGGGATAAATTACAGACTTGATTTTTTAAATCTCAAAATTTTGTAACTGCTATAAAATGCTGGCACGTTAAAAACTTATTGACAGTGTAGTATCAGTGATTTATTGAGAAAAGACTAACAATAATGAATAATGAAGAAGGATAACTTAAAAAGCTGTGAACTTTACATTACGTGCACATGAAGTGTAATAGAATAATGTTTACTTCTTTCAACTGCAGATTAGTTTAGTTTAGTAAAGCTGGAAACAATCTATTGCTAGACTGGATCTGCAGAAAGGTAAACAGATGTAATGATTCAGTTCAATGCTCTTTCATTAGATTTGGAAACATTAAGATTTCACAATTTTTAGGCAGGTGCAAAACCAGAAGAAAATGAGGTTGGGGTGTGGAGGACAGGGATGGAAAAAGTAGTAAAATGGAAGATTTATATACTGTGAAGTGCTGAAATAATCAAACAATCAAGGGAATGACCTTGTGAAGGAGAGTGAGACAATTAAAATAGAAAAGTATATACGAACTATAAAAAGGCCAGAGCTTACATGGATTTTGAACAAGCAGCAACAAAGAGAAGCAGGGAGAAGAACTGATTGACTGAAGCCCGTGGGAAAGGTGAGTAAGTCACAGGGGAAAAACAGTTTAAAACTGAGGAATTTGGTTTGTAAATTAGACCATTTAACAATCAATATAAGCAAGGCTGAGCAGCTTTGTGAGTAAAGTGTGAGTCTTTGGCTCGAGAGTCTTCGGTGAGGAGGCTGAGGAGAGGAGGCTACACAAAACGCTGGACAGGGAGAGACGAAAGAAGGAGATGTCAAGCAAGCTGATTCAGTGTGATGCTTGCAGTATGTGGGAGGTCAAGGACACCGCTGGTTCCTTTTGCTGCTACAAATGTGAGAAGTGCATCCAGGTACAGCTCCTGAAGGACCGTGTTGGGGAACTAGGGATGCAAGTGGATGACCTCGGGTTTGTCCGAGAAACTGAGTCGTTCCTCGACGAGTCCTACAGTAAGATTGTTACACCTAAGGTACTGGAAGAGAGAAGGTGGGTGACGGTGAGAAAGGGATGGAAACATGGAATGCAAAGGTCCCTGGGTGTTGTACCTCTTGTGAACAGGTTCACCCACTTAGAAGGGACAAAAGACGTTAACACACTGAGCGGCGCACTGGCTTGCGAAGCAAAAAGTGCTGTTGAGCCAAAATCAAAGAGGCAGACGTCAGGCAACGCCGTGGTAGTTGGAGACTCCATTGTGAGAGGTACGGACAGGGATTTCTGCGGCAACAGACGGGATTCGAGGATGGTGTGCTGCCTCCCTGGTGCCAGGATCCAGGATGTCACGGACAGTACAGAAAATCCTCAAGGGCGAAGGTGAACAGCCGGAAGTTGTAATGCATGTTGGCACAAACAATGTCGGAAAGAATGGGATGTTTATTCTGCAGCATGACTTTAGAGAGCTCGGAAAAATGCTGAAAAGCAGGACCTCCAGGGTGGTTATCTCCGGTTTGCTTCCAGTTCCTCGTGCTGGCAAGAGCAGGAACAGGGAGATACAGGACTGAATGTGTGGCTGAGGAACTGGTGCAGCAGGCAGGGATTTAGATTCTTAGACCACTGGGATCTGTTTTGGAGTAAGGGGGAACTGTACAAAAGGAACAGATTGCACCTTAACAGGTGGGGGACCGGCATTCTGGCAGGCAGGTTGTCACTGCGACACAGGTGGTTTTAAAGTAAATAAGGGGGGAGCTCAAGAGTAGTCATACAGTCCCTTGGGTCTGCTCGGCCTTTAATAAGATAATGGCTGATCTGATATTGACCTGAATGTTATTCTTCTTCCCATTCTCCTATGGTGCCAAGATCTTCATAAATTTCAAGATCCTTCTTTATGTTTACAAAGCCCTTAACGGGCTTGCTTCCACCAAATCAAAAGTCTGCTTACCCACCACAACATCTCCTGGTCCCTCAGATCGGCCGACTTGGGGTTACTGAACATCCCGCGGTCTAGGCATAAGCGACCGCGCCTTTGCGGTTGCAGCTCCTAGACTGTGGAACAGCATCCCTCTTCCCATCTGAACTGTCCCCTCCATCGACTCTTTCAAGTCAAGACTTAAAACTCATCTTTACTCTCAAGCCTTTCTTGATGTCCTCTGAGGGAGGGCTATATGTATGTATTTATGTATGTACTTAATCTATGAACCACTGTTGTATAACGTTAGTACCTCCACCAATGTAAAGCACTGGTCAACGAGAGTTGTTTTTTAAATGTGCTATAGAAATAAAAGTGACTTGACTTGATAGAAGTACAGTAGAACATCGGTGTTAGAAAGGTCGGAGTGGGAATGTCATTGAAAATTAATGTGCAATAGCAGCTCGTTTTTGAGAACTGGACAAAGAACTTCAGGAAAAGTTTGTACGTTGCCTTCCACCTGTAGTCGGCATCATCACAGAAGCTAGTTTATTTTAGGCTAAAGATCGTGTGGAAACAAGCTCTTCAGCCCACCGAGTACGTGCTTACCAGTACACTAGTTATATCGTACACATTCAGGACAATTTACAGAAGCCAATTAACACACAAACCTGCTCGTCTTTGGAATGTGGGAGGAAATCGGCGCACCCGGAGAAAACCCACATGGTCATAGGGAGAATGTAAGAACTCCATGCAGGCAGCACCCATATTCAGGGCCACTGGCGCGGCAAGGCAGCAACTCCATCACTGTGCCAACCTCAAGTCAATCTAATGCACACCAAATGATATCATAGAATAACAGAGCACTGTCTCTGCCACCAGCAATATGCTGCCTGCAATACTGAAGGAATGGGCTCCACATCTTGCAGTAACTTTAGCTGATCTGTTTCAGTGCTGTCCCACTGTCATTTATCTGTTAATGCTCATGCATTTTTTTAAATATATAAAAGTAGGACAAATCCAATCTGACTAATTACTGCCCATTCAGTCTATTCTCAATCAGGAAAGTGAGGAGGGATATCGTTGACAGCACTATCATGTTACTCCAATCAATAATTGATTCCCTGATTCCCAGTTTGAGTTTCACCAGATCCAATCAGCTCCAGACCTTATTTTCAGACTAGGTCTGAAACATGAGATAAGGTGAGCGTGACAGCCCTTGACATCAGGCAATTTGTTTGAGTGTTACATTGACCTGAGTCTCAGGTTTCAAGAGTAAAACACCACAACAGTGATTGCACATTACTGTACTGACCATGAAGCCAATCTAAACTAATCCCAATTACCTGCACAAGATCCATCTCTATTCACTGCCTGTTCATTTTTCTGTCTAAATGTTTCTTAAATGTTGCTTTTGTATCTTCATCTACCACCTCCTTGCGTTCTAGGCACATACCACCCTCTGTGTACATAACCTGCCTTGTAGTTTGCCTCTGTAGCTTCCTCCTCTTAAAGCTATGCCTTTTGATATTTGATATTTACATCATGGATAAAAATTCTGGCTATCTACTCTCTCTATTCTTCTCAGAATTTTGTATGCACCCATCAGATTGCCCATAAGCCTCCTATGCTCCAGTGAAAACAATCCAAGTTTGACCATTTACCCTTTCTAGCTAGTATGCTCCAATACAGCCAATGTCCAGGTTAACCCTTTCTACACTCTGTCCAAAGCCTCCACGTCCTTCCTGTAATGCGCCAACCAGATCCGCACACAATACTCCAAATGTGCCCAACCAAAGCTTTATATGCTGTAAATATTATTCTCATTATTCTCAAACATATCATATGCCTTCATCACCATCCTAACCACCACCAATGTTGCCACGAATCTATGCAAGCTGAACTACCTCTGATGTCCCTCGGACTATCCTTGACCGGACTTTGCTGGCTTTACCTTGCACTAAGCGTTATTCCCTTCTCATGTGTCTATACACTGTAAATGAATTGATTGTAATCATGTAGTCTCTTTCTGTTGACTGGTTGGCACACAACAAAAAGCTTTTCACTGTTCCTCGGTACACGTAACAATGAACTAAACTAAAGCTATGGACTTGCATCCCAACATGCCTCTGTACATCAATGCTCCTATGGGTTCTGTCATTGACTGTAAACTTACCTGTTGCATTGACTTCCCAAAAAGTAACCTCATGTTTCTCCAGAATGAACTCCATTGGTCATTTCATGGCCCAATTTTCCAACTGATCTATATCCTTGCACAATGGATAATGTAATATTGGTTGGGGGTATCAAACAAAGTACTAGACAATGACAAAAGGGAGGTAGGACAGAATAGTGCAGTCTAAATTAAAGTCCAATGATTATACAAGAATTGGGTGACAATATTCTCATTTTTCCTGACAAATGTTGGTACGCTACTAAACTGTGTAATTCTGGTGAATCATTTAGTGAGGGCTACTTTACCACAGGTGGGGGGAAAAACATTACAAATCATTTTCATACCTTGTTGCAGCAATGATGTGATTACATTTTGTATTGTAGATAATTAGTTTTCCATGTGGACAGTCTAAAACTAAAAGTATTTATAACCTTGCATTTCTCAGTATATTTCCATCTTGTTAAACGCCTAGAGTAACTAAATCATCTTTGACAGTAGCTAAAACATAACATGTTTACAATCAGTATGCCACACTTTCTGTTTATCTACAAAGTATTAAAAAATATTAGCTGTATTTAATTTCCATATTTAAAATCCTCCAGATGTGAGCTTGAATTAAGATTTTCCATTAATAACTGCAATGTCCTGTTTTTATGCCTATAACGTATTAACGTACTAATTGCAAAGCCCCTACAGCGATGACACTGTTTACAACTGTTTGATTATTCACATCTCTTCAGCTATACTCTTGGGAATATCTAATGCTCCAATCACCTTGAATGCTTTGTTTATGCTTGAAATTCTGTTAATTCAGCAAAGAACACAAAAAGGCCACAGTGAATAATGTAAGGTAGACAAAAATGCTGGAGAAACTCAGCAGGTGAGGCAGCATCTATGGAGCGAAGGAAATATGCAAAGTTTCGGGTCAAAACCCTAATACATTCTGACCAAATTCATTATTTCAAAAATGATTACGTCCTTTGCGATCAAGAAGGAGTTGGTGTTGCGTCTCTTTAAAAGCATTAAAGTTCATAAATCCCCATGGCCTGATAAGATCTATCCCAGGTTGTTGAAAGAAGCACTATCCCAGGTTGTTGAAAGAAGCAAGAGAGAAGTTGCAGGTGTCTTGACCAAGGTATATGTTTCTTCTCTGGTCACAAGCAAGGTCACATTGGACTGGGGAGTAGTCATTGTTGCTCCTTTGTTTAAGAAGGGAAATATAGATAACACAAGAAATTATAGGCCGGTGAGCCTTTCATCAGTGGTAGAAAAACAATTGGGGAGCATTATTTGAGATAAGATTTACTTGCAATTGGAAGAGAATAGGATAATTAGGGACAGCAGCAAGGTTTTATCCATTGCAGGTCATGTCTTACTGAATTGACTGGTTAGATTAACTTTACGCTATATTCGGCATGGACATTGTGGGCCAATGTGCCTGTTTCTGTGCTGTCCTGTTCTATATCCTTAAAATGATCACCAATAAATCAAATAATGCTTTGGTTGAAACTTCTTTAACCAGAGAGTAGCAAAAATGTGGAACTTAATACCATCGGTAGAACATTTTCATTGTTAAATATACCGGCAATGGAACAATTACATTCTTACTTGCTGTAGTTCAACAGTCCCATAAACACAATAACACACAGATCGATATATAATAATCAATAATACAATTAATGAATAACCATGATACGAGATAACCTGAATAATGTAACTCTGAAGTCCGTAGTGCAACCAAGGGCACAGTCCGTCATGCTCCAGCTGAATTATATAGATAGCGTTAAGGGCAATCAAAGACAAAGAGAGAAGAGGGTTATGAGGATGAAAGTAGAGGTGAAAAAGTGGGAGGCATTTTAGCTAATTTTAATAAGTAATCTGTTTACAATTAACTGAAATGAAGTGTAATGACATTGATGATCACTTTGTGCAAATATGTAGAGTACAGAATTAATCTTGCAACATATCAGCACTGCCATTGCATGAAGGCACACTTTACTCTTTATATTGGGACTTCCCAAGATGAAATAATTACAACCAGATATCGGGCAAGCTCATGATTAATGCCCTCTCTGATTATATACTTGAAAGTATATGGACAGCAGCTAGGATGTACGCAAAACACAATCAGATATTGGAGAGCTCTGTAGCTCAGTGAACGTAATGTCTACAAATCAGACACTGAGGTCTTTTCAATCATTCCATTAAGAAAGAGAACATCTGCTTTCTGAGTACACCATAATTGAATCAGTTTATAACCCTTTTCCATCATAGGAAGCATTTTAATTAGATATGAAATTCATCAACTGTTTAGAAGGTGCTTTTTTTTCCTCACCCAGTGCATCTGACAAGCTATCAAAACTAATTAACATTTAAACTGTTGGAATATTGCGGAGCAAGTAGATAATGCAGGGGCAAAGGTAATTTAGAAGAAGAAACATAATTAGAATTAATATAAAATTTGTTCAGGAGGAGGATTATTACATGTATTTAAAGTGAGCAGGAAAAGATAATATGGATAATAATAAAAAACTCACATTAAGTACAGAACGAATGAAGGGAAGAGATAAAGAGTAAAAAGCTAAAGTTTGAACAAAGATTGCTAATGAAACATTTACAGTTTATAGACAGATAAAAAGTAAAATAGTAATTAAAAGATCTATTGATGATAAAGCACAAAATTGCAGTGAAAAAAGATGATCCCTTTTGACACAATTTGTTTTCTGACAATTTCTCCAAGCTGATTTATCTTCTTCAGCTCTTCCCACCTGCACCAGCATTCTAGTCCTAATCCTTCAACTGTTCTCCCCCTTTTCTTCAATCTTCTCATTGTCTAATTTTTTCCCCTCTCATTTTTGCTTTTCAAAACTCTTTCTGTTGCTTCATAAAGCGTGGAAACAGGCCCTTCAACCCAGCTAGCCCATGCCATCCAACATGCCCCATCTACACTAGTCCGTGCTTGACCCATAACCCACTAAACCTATCCTATCCATGTGCCCGTGCAAATGTCTTTTAAATGTAACAATTGTACCTGCCTCAACTACCTCCTCTGGCAGCTTGCTCCTTACACCCATCACCCTATGTGTAAAACAAAATATCCCTCAGGTTTTTATTAAATCTTTCCCCCTCACCTTAAACCTTTTCTCTCTATCACTGCTCAATGACCTCAGCTGGCATAAATGAGTGTGAACATAGAATAATGATCAGATTGAGACTGACTTTTGTGGGATATCTGTCGGGCATTTCTGACCTCCAGCAGGTCCACAAGTGGAATGTGCAGATAGATTTATATGATGTCATACAAAGACCTCAGAACATATTTATTCATATTCTTAGAGTGTTTTTCTTGAACTTTGTGTAAACATTGTTATACCTGAGATGGCAGTTCGTCACATACTGTATCACTGTGCAATTAAAGAGGTCAGAGCCTTAAAGGGATCATTATTGTTCACTGCTGATTGTATATATGTTTCCATATGCAGTGGAGTAATATGACAGAAGGTAGACACAAAATGTTGGATTAACTCAGTGGGTCAGGCAGCATTTCTGAAGAAAAGGAGTAGGTGATGTTTTGGTTTGAGACTCTTCTTCAGACTGAGAGTCATGGGAGAGGGAAACTAGAGATATGAAAAGGTACAGAACAAATTACAGCTGGCACCAATGACTCAAGGTGGTGCCCCCAATGATATGGCAGAATGGAATATTGAAAAACATTTTGTGTAGGGAACTGAATGGAGCCATTAGATGTGGAACTCTTCTTCAGGGTCTGTACCAAAGAGCATGGTATATTTGAGGAGAGAGGGAGAGGGAGAGGGGGAGAGAGAGAGAGAGAGAGAGAATAACAGAATTCCCCCTAGCCCTCACCTTCCACCCCATCAGCCATCGCATACAACACATAATCCTCCAAAATTTACGCCAGCTCCAACGGGATCCCAACACTAGCCACATTTTCCCATCTCCACCCCTTTCCGCCTTCCGGAAACCACCCGCTCCCCAGGTACCTTCCCCTGCAACTGCAGAAGATACAACACCTGTCACTATACCTCCTCCCTCAAATCTGTCCAGGGATCCCGACAGTCCTTTCAGGTTAGGCAGAGGTTCACTTGCACCTCCTCAAACCTCACCTATTGTATCCATTGTTCAAGATGTGGACTCGTACATCGGCGAGACCAAACGCAGACTGGCCGATCATTTCGCAGAACACCTTCGCGCAGCTCACGTGAACCAACCTGATCTCCCGGTTGCCGGACACTTTAATTCTCCTTCCGATTCCCACACAGAGCTTTCTATCCTCAGTCTCCTCCATTGTCAGAGTGAGACTAAATGCAAATTGGAGGAACAGCATCTCATATTTCCCTTGGGCAGCTTGCAGCCCAGTGGTATAAATATTGATTTCTCTCACTTCCGGCATTCCCTCTCTTTCTATCTCTCCCCCACCCAAGTCGCACTAGCTTCTCATTTTCACCCTACTGTCAGGCGCAAGTTGTGAAAGAACACTCACGATGCGTAGAGAATGTAGAGAAACAAGTTTATTTATTAGCAAGTCTGCAGAGTTGGGTGTCTCCCCTGTCAAGACACACCGAGGATCGGGATGTCTTCTATCTTTATACATTTAATGGGTATCATTGTCACACCCTCATCCCTCCCCATTGTGCTTCTTCCAATCATAACATAAAGCCCACATTCCCACGAGAACGTCCTGGAACGTCCACCCAACGTCAAAGACACCTCCCATATCATGCATCGCATGTGCATTTAAATGAGACATCTTGTCATAGTGGGTGTGTGTACATATTCATGTAAGTTCATTGCCCATGCGCACTGAGTGTTTCTTCTGACCTTTACCCTAGTTCTATGCTGGGCTGTTGCTATCTTCTCTGTTCTCATCCTTGAAAAGTCACCATTTGTACTTGTCCTTTACTCCCCTTATTCTCCGTTCTATACTCCCTACTATACTCCCTACTAGACAATGGGTTCTTGTCTAAATCAACTATACCTATTAACCCATTCCTCACAATCCACACTTTTTCTTTTGCTACGCAACCTTTGATTTAGACTATCTGCCCGTTCTCTAATGCTAGCAGCAGAATCTTCGCCTCCTTATCTTCCTCTCGCTGGTCATACTGTGTTTTAAATTCGATAGACAGGGAGGTGAGACCTGCTAGGGCTCTCGACACTGACCCATCAGGAGCAGTGTTGTTGGGGATGAAGGTGCAACATTGTTCCCCAAACATTACACACACCCCTCCCTTCTCAGCCAGTAGCATGTCTAAGGCCATGCGATTTTGCCACGCCATTAGGCTGGTATCTGTCAGTTGTTCCGCTAATCCTTCAACTGCATCTCGAGTGTAATTTATAAAGCGTTGTTGATTGTAGTATAGGTAGTTGATCCAGTCCACATTTTTATTAAGTGTGGACCACCAGAAGAGTATGGACTCAAAGCCCGCAGCTATCTGGTTTCTGGCTTTGAATTCATCGGGTACCCCTCTTGGCACCCCTATCGCATCTATATATATGTGTGTGTCGAATGATCCTCTCACTCCTCTCTTCTGTCGTCGGCTTCCTTCATTGAGTTCTACAGCATGTTCTACTGCTATGGTGAAGGGCATCATCAGTTGTGTGAGGGTACAGGTTCCCGTCCATGACCCTGGTAACCGGGGCCACAGGGTATTCTCCCCGCACCACCACCAGACATCGGCTCTACTGACTATCTGCTTTCGCAGCCAGGAGCTTTTGAACAGTGGCCCCTGTTCCTCAGCCGTTATGTTATACGTCTGATTGCAGTTCAGCACCTTCCCCATTTCCTGTCCATCTGGGTTATATCTGGTATAGCACTCAAATCCCTCCTCCCCAAGGGGAGTTCTAAATGGAGGAGGTCGTGGGTCTGTCCTTCGGCCCTTTGTATTGTTGTTGCTAGCCGGGAATAGGTAATGATAACTCTGGCAGGTCGCATCCTTTGGTAGGATGGGATTCGTGAATAGCTGTAGTATACATGGCATAGCCCCAGGTGTCCTATCCCAATTCAAGGGAAATGGTTCTGGAACCAGCTGAGGCTTAGCTCCGGCACAGGCGTAGCAATTGGTGTGTTGCATACTCCTGGCCGTGTACATCATCCAGGCAAGCCAGGTGTTGGCTCCCTTCCCTCCTGTAGGTATTCCCTCCTCATATAATTGCCTTAATTCTGTTTCTCCTGCTACTATCATTATCTTCAAATCCTTAGGCTCATTCTCCCTGTTCTATCTGCACATCCTTCCACTTTCCTGCATTTGAACACTCTGTGCTTACATAGTTGGGTAACCACCCAACACACGACCCATCAACACGAAATCTTCATTTTTCCCGCGGGTTCTTGTTAAATATTAAAGTCAATGGTTCCTCTCCTTTGCGCACAGTCCACGGGCTGATATTGTTTGGTGGGGCCTCCACAGGACCCTTAAATCGGCTTGCGTGTGTCCACCCTTTTTCTTTTGTTCGTACTGCTGTCTCGGTGATTAGTAACACCAGGTAGGGTCCAGTCCACTTAGGTTGCAGCTTTTCTTCCTTCCATGATGTTACAAGATCCCAGTCCCCCGCTTTCACAGAATGGATTGGAAGTCGAGATGGGGACTCTGTGCCAGCAGCCCCTTGGTTCTTAATTCTGTAATAGAACGAGATACTGCCAGTAAATAGTTCCTTAGGAATACATCATTCCCTTGTATTTGTTGGGACCCCTTCTATCGTTCCTAAATAATAAAGACCTAACTTGTTCAACCTTTCTCTGTGTCTTAGTTGCTGAAACCCAGTCAACATTCTAATTGATCTCCTCTGTACTCTCTATATTTTGTTGACATCCTTCCTATAATTATACCTACCAAAATTATACACCATACTCCACAATTGACCTCACCAATACCTTGTACAATTTAACATTACAACCCAACTTCTATACACAATGCTCTGATTTATAAAGGCCAACACACCAAAATCTTTCTTTACCATCCTATCTTCATGAAATTCCACCTTCAGGGAACCATGCACAGTTATTCCTAGATCCCTCTATTCAACTTCATTCCTCAATTCACAATCATTTACCATGTACATTCAATTTTGATTTGTCCTGCCAAGATGTATCATCTCATACTTATCAACATTAAACCCATCTGTCATGTTTCAACCCATTCTTCCAAATGACCTAAATCTCTCTGTACACTTTTTAAAATCTACTTCATTATTCACAACACCACCTATCTTAGTATCATCTACATACTTATTAATCTATTTTACCACACCAGCATCCAGATTATTGATTCGCATGACAAACAACAGTGGACCCAACACACATCCCGAGGTACCCTTCTAGTCACTGACCTCCAACCTGACAAACATCCATCCACCATTGCTCTCTGACATCTCCCATACAGCCACTTTTTAATCCATCTTGCTATTCCTTACTAACCCTTCTTAACCAACCTTATTTCCTTATTGAACCTTGTCAAAGGCCTTACTGAAGTTCATCTAGACAACATCCACCACTTTACCCTCATCAATTTCCCTAATAACCTTTTCAAAAAATTCAAGATTAGTCAAACATCACAATCACAAATCCATGCTAATTCTTCCTAATCCTACCCTATTTATCCAAATTCTTATATTGTCTTAAGTATGCTTTCCATTATTTTGCCCACCACTGATGTCAAACAATGTTCTTGTTCAAACTCTACTCTTTTCTCACATCTCTTGTCCTCCTGTTCACTTACCTCAGGGCTATTATCTATTCATACCTGCGGGACAGCCCTCAGGTATTATTGAAATGGTACCAGGTATATCAACCTTCTACCTGAACATCGGTCGGTAGTTTAGAAAACTCATACATACACCTTGTCTTCAGGTTTAAAAGGTCCTTCCTCCTGGTCCACCTCCAACAGCTTTTACTTTTCCTGTTCATAAATAGACTTGTATATCATAATTAACTGTTTCATATACTTTTAAAATTCTATCTTTAACTGTTCCAAACTCGGTCTCTTGTAGGGACCTCCATTGTGCCACCTGCTCGGTTAGTTTGCATGCAACATCTCTTCAGTGCCAATGGCAGGGCATCGATCCAATTCAACTTTGTAATTAAACAAATCTTATTTATATTAACCTTCAATGTTCCATTTATTCTTTCCACCATGCCTGTGACTGCAGGTGTTACATACCCAAATGTGTATTTTACTCTATGGGTCTCTATCGCCAACTTAGCTACTCCCTAAATAAAAACAATCCGTTGTCAAAGCTGATTTCTGTAGGTCTACCAAACCTCTTAATTACCTTATTCATCATAAACGACACTACAGGGCTTATACCTAATCTAGTCTGAACTATATCCTGCCTTTTCCCGAGGTTATCATACTCTGTCCTACATTCTGAAGTATTTTTTTTTTAAATCTCTCTCTCTCTCTCTTACATCGCTTGTTACTTATGGAACAATATCAACAAATCCTCCTTTAAATCCCTTTCTCTCTTGGGGACCCCAGTCCTGTTAGGGCTTATATCCAGATTAATTTCACTCCTGATAGGACTTTTTGAGGAAACGTACCCCAAAGACATTCATTATTGGCATGTAATTCTCTGGCCCTGCTTGGTTCCGTCATAGGACTCACTTAGGTCCATTGTTTATTGACAACTCCTCCTCCTGCTGGTTTGCAAGTCTTTTTCCTATCTTTGCGATATTTCTCGACCGCAGAGACCAACTGTTCGCTGAATCTGCTTGACTTTAAGAAGAATGACATCCACCACAGTAGTTCATAATATAATGTTCATCAATCAACTCTCCACCTTTTCAGCTGGTTTTCCAGATAGGCTGCTGGATTACATTGTCTGAGGGCCTGCCATGCCCTCTGCTTGTTCATAATATAATGTTCATCAATCAACTCTCCACCTTTTCAGCTGGTTTTCCAGATAGGCTATTTGCCTTTCCTTCTGTATCTCCCCTTGTTCCTTGGGGTTCCTCTTAAGTGGGTAACATTGTCTGAGGGTCTGCCATACCCTCTGCCTGACTGTGTCAAACAGTATGCCATTGCTTGTTACATTGTTCGCATCAGTTTATACCATCCATCTTCAGTTCTGTCACTTTAGTGGTTCCTATCACTTTTACCAACAGTGCCATCAAATCTTCCATGATCAATAATCGTCCCACGTTCTCCTCCTCCAAAGCCCTAATCCATTTCCTCCCCCATCAGGGATATAGGGTGAGGTATTTTTTAGCCCTTTCAGTTTATGGGTGCCCCAAGGGATAATCCGTGTCTGTCCTTCTCTTTTCTCTTTAAAGCAGTCTCATCACTTTATCCCAATGCTTCCAACTTTAATCCTTTCTGGTATGCATTCTTTCTAATTCTAAACTCAATTTCTTGCTTCTCAAATATTCTAGCCTCCTTGCAAAAATCTTCCACTGACTCCTCCTGCTTTATTACTTTCACGCCTGTCGTTTTTCTACTTCTGTTATCTTCTAACTGCCTCTCTCTCCTTTCTTTCTAAACTTGAATGTTTACCAATTAACTTATTTCCAATTATTTCAATCCATATTCACCACTATTTTAAATGTCCAATTCCTAGCACTAGTAACAATTTTCCAAATTATCTTTACTGACTAGAAATCTAAAAGTATCAGAAAAACCAAAAGCTGGTTTCACAACTTCCCCTTCTTACGAGGATACAAACATTAATCGTTATCTTACAGCTGTTCGGCGCCTTTCACCATGACCTGATTTATTTAAAGGAACATACAGTGAACATTTTTGATTTTAATAAAACTTACTTACTTACTCTTACAATGTGGTCTACAAATACAATAAACAAAATAATTATCACATATATAAACTTCCTCTTTCATTCCAAACCGGTTTTTACACACAAATCACATTCGTTCCATTCTTACTTCAATAAATGCAACATCTTTTACATGTATTAAAACTCAATATAACAGAATCAAATCATTTTTGTCTTCCAATTCCCTGGGTATTTCTCTGCCCCCAGAGGCTCAATCATTTTTGTCCTCCAATCCCTGGGTATTTCTCTGCCCCCAGAGGCTCAGCATTCGCCCCAACGGACTATCAGGCAGAATGCTGGGGTCGGGCTTACCGCCCTTCCCCTCCCTTGTGAGCTTTCCATTTTCATTGCCCATCCTCCCGATCGGAATTTCCCCCCCGATCTGTTTACCCCCGATCTGTTTACCCCAGATCTATTTTCCCGCCTTTTCTGCCTTGCCCGTACAGACCCCTGAATTCTTCAGGGCGGTATCCACAAGGTCTTATTTAATCGCCCGAGTAGTACTTAATTGTCAGTTTTCTTACCCGGGTCTTGTGCACAAGAATCACTCGATTTGGCTCCTTCGCGAATTTCCCCCCGATCTTCCTCCGGATCGGAACTCCCACTTGTTTCTCTAATCTCTGGTCCTGGATATCACTCGCTCAAACCGCTGACGACAATCTAGGGGTCTGGGACCGTTGAAATCAACGGGGTGCACCGTCCCTTCTTCCGTATACTGTCGCCAGCTGGCCGGAGTGGGGATCCTGAGGACGAGCCCCCAAGCTGTCAGGCGCAAGTTGTGAAAGAACACTCACGATGCGTAGAGAATGTAGAGAAACAAGTTTATTTATTAGCAAGTCTGCAGAGTTGGGTGTCTCCCCTGTCAAGACACACCGAGGATCGGGATGTCTTCTATCTTTATACATTTAATGGGTATCATTGTCACACCCTCATCCCTCCCCATTGTGCTTCTTCCAATCATAACATAAAGCCCACATTCCCACGAGAACGTCCTGGAACGTCCACCCAACGTCAAAGACACCTCCCATATCATGCATCGCATGTGCATTTAAATGAGACATCTTGTCATAGTGGGTGTGTGTACATATTCATGTAAGTTCATTGCCCATGCGCACTGAGTGTTTCTTCTGACCTTTACCCTAGTTCTATGCTGGGCTGTTGCTATCTTCTCTGTTCTCATCCTTGAAAAGTCACCATTTGTACTTGTCCTTTACTCCCCTTATTCTCCGTTCTATACTCCCTACTATACTCCCTACTAGACAATGGGTTCTTGTCTAAATCAACTATACCTATTAACCCATTCCTCACACTACAAACAGCTTACAATATCCTGTTTCCTTTATCATCATTACTTTTTTGAATATATTTCATTCATTGTTCTTTATCTCTCCACATCACCATCTATATCTCTTGTTTCCCTTATCCCCAACCAGTCTGAAGAAGGGTCTCGACCTGAAACATCACCCATTCCTTCTCTCCAGCGATGCTGCCTGCCCGTTGAGTTACTCCAGCTTTTTGTGTCTATCTTCTATCTTTAATTGATAACTGAGCAATGAAAACATTAATGTTGTGATAGAGACAGTGCAGGACTTCAATGCTTTTCGAAGATTGTATTTATCTACACACTAGAGATATTTTTGAGACCTTGGGAAACTGTACTGGAGAAGCTAAATGAACATGATTATTTTCTAGCACCACACATCGATGTTTTTCCAGCTCCTTGTAGCATATTGTAACAAGATAATTGTATGTGCAGAGGCCGCCAAGAGTTGATCCCTTGGGGTCATTAGTCAGCATTGTGAAGGGTTTCCCTTTCACTTGTGGTATGTGGCCAAGTAACAGATTTTTAAAAGAAGGATTTTTGCTACACATATAGAGTTTACACTGTCCTGTCAATGCTACTAGTTGATCGCACAAATGAGTGTTTGACGAAGAGGTGGTGAGATCAGAGAAACGGTCTGATTAACATGGTGGCAAAGTGAAACTTGCTGTAATACTAGCAGCTGTATGGAAAACAGCAAAAGTGAGACGTAGTTAAGAGTAGACTGAATCATCTTTTCGTCTTTTATTGACTGACAGCTGCTATGCTTTACCTTAAACTTTAAGTGATGCTTTTCTTTAATCTTATTAATGTTCAAATGAAATAAACAAAATTCTGTAAAGGTCTACTTTACAAATGAAGAATAAAATTAATTGAAACAAAAATCAAGCTTGTATACATTTGCTCTCAGGGATTTCACGCATGTCAAATCTTTTTTTTTTTAATAATATTTTTATTAGAAGTAAAGCCATATTATGGTAAAACATTTCATGTTTATCAATCATACATTATTAATATTATCAATTGTGGATTGATTCTGCTAGGTTTTTTTTTAATAGATAGAAAGTGAGAAAGAAAGAGAGAGAAAAAAGAAAAAAACACAAATGTCAAGATAAAAAATAAAAGAGTGGAATAATTTACTAATAATACATCATTGGAGATAGGTTCATAGGTTATAAAGTATAACTTTTCATCTAATCCTAAATTCAAGCTTCAGTTAGGTTCCCGTGCCGAACCGATCTAGTCCCTTCAAATAGTGAATGGAGACCATATTCTAACAAAGTTCTTGTTTGTCCATTAAGACAAGTCTGATTCTTTCCAGGTGTAGGGTCTCCGACATTTCCATAATCCACATTTTAATTGTGGGAGTTATAGGACCCTTCCAAAATTTTAATATTAATTTTTTCCCAGTTATTATACTGTAGTCTAGGAAGTTTATTTGGCTTATTGTGAGTGTTAGACTTTGTTCTGATATTCCAAGTATTATTAGTTTTGAGTCGGGATCCAATTTAGTATTGACAACTTCAGAAATTATTCTAAAAATATCAATCCAGAAACTTTTTATTATTATACAATTTGCAAAAATATGTGTTAATTTAGCCTCTAGATGCTGACATTTATCACAAATAGGAGAGATATGTGGGAAAATTCTATTAAGTTTTGCTTTAGAATAATGTAATCTGTGTAATACTTTAAATTGTATTAAAGCATGTCTGGTATTTAACGAGCATTGATGTATATATTGTCGACTTTCGTCCCAAATATCTTTCGTTATAGGTTGGCCTAATTCATTTTCCCATGTGTGTCTATATGATTCCATCGATGGGACCTCATTATCTGAGAGGGTGTTATAAATATAAGTTATACATTTTTCTGTATTCGGATGTTTATTCAAACATTCGTCAAGGATTTCTGGTTCCCTAGTCCTATAATTTTGTGTATTGGATTTAACATAATCTCTAAGTTGTAGATATCTGAAAAAAAATATTTGAGTGTAGTCCGTAGATCTGTTGTAACTCCTGAAGTGAAAGAAAAGTGCCTTTCCTATAAAGATGTCCCATCTTTTTAATTCCATAATTTTTCCATTGTGTGAAACCTTTATCCAATATGGAAGGTTTAAATAAAGGATTGTTTACAATGGGAAAATAAAGTGATATATTATCCAATTTTAAAGTCTTTTTTTTTATTGTTTCCAGATTCGTATACCACTATATATTATAGAGTTTTCCCTATAGGTTTTTTTGTGCACTTTTGTGGGAGCAAACATAATCGCACCAATTTCAAAAGGCAAACAGTCTTCCTTTTCCATCCTTAGCCAATCTGGTTGCTCATCCATTTCTTCCAGCCAGAAATTCATGTTTTTAATATGGACTGCCCAAAAATAAAACAAAAAATTTGGCAAAGCTAAACCTCCATTTATCTTTGATTTACATAAATGTTTTTTGCTTATTCTAGGATTCTTATAATCTCAGATGAAACTTGAAACAATAGAATCGACTTTTTTAAAATAAAATGTTGGGATATATGTTGGGATTGAGTGAAATAGGTACAATAATTGCGGTAAAAAAAATCATTTTTATAGCATTAATTCTACCAAACATTGAAATGGGAAGTGTTTTCCAATACTGAATATTCTTATGTAGTTTATTCAGTAAAGATGGGAAGTTGAATTTAAATAAAAGAGTATATGTCTTAGTTACATAAATTCCTAAATATTTAAATTTTTCCTTAATTATTTTAAAAGGAAATTGTTGTAGTGTATGTAAATTGAGTTCCGTTATTGGCATGATTTCACTTTTATTCCAATTAATTCTATATCCCGAAAACTGACCAAATTGAGTTATTAAATTTGATAGGTTTGGAATGCTAATTTCTGGCTTTGTAATATATATTAATACATCATCTGCATATAAAGAGATTTTATTCATTGTGTCTTTAGTATTATACCCGTATATTTCTGGGTGGGCTCTAACACTTTCTGCCAATGGTTCAATTGCAAGAGCGAATAATAATGGGGATAGCGGGCATCCTTGTCTACAACCTCTAGAAAGGTTGAATTTAGTTGATAACATTTGGTTTGTTAATATTCTAGCTGTTGGGTAAGAATATAAAAGTTTAACCCATTTGCAGTACTTCTATCCCAATTGACATTTTTCCATCACCGAAAATAAATATGACCATTCTACCTGATCAAATGCTTTTTCAGCATCTAACGAATATATTTAGATATATAGATATGGTAGATACGGTAAGGCCGACACATAAAATCTGGCTTTGAATGGGTCCCAACTCCATTTTGTAAGATTATTCAAGGGGACGGAGCTAAATGTAGATTAACAACTACGGAAGTCATTAATTGTGTAACTACCACCATTAGGTGGATAATTGGTTACAGTGTCGTCATTTTTAGACACTGTAACCTCACTTTTTTGATTTTTTTTAAATGTCACAATAATGTACACTTTTTTGTTTCTTTGCTTAAGGACAATTTTGAGAGGGATGTAATAACTGAATTTAATATTGCAAATGCTCGCCCAACAGCCAGATACCTAAGGTATGGGTTGCACCACATGTTTAAAAGGTATTAAATAATTCAAAATGCAAGACGATAAACAAAAGAAATTTGGAGGAATCACATTCTGCAGTTGGAATATTAGGGGTGCTAATGAACCAATTAAAAGGGGTAAGATTTTTGCACAATTGAAGTCACTCAATACGGACATAATATTTCTACAAGAAACTCACTTGAAACTGCAAGCTCAAGCCAGATTGAAGGCAAACTGGATAGGCCAAACATACCAATCTTCATATATTTCCAAAGCTAGAGGCACAGCAATTATTATTCAAAAAGGTATACCATTTAAATCGAAGAATATCATAACAGATAAGGAAGGAAGATACCTTATAGTTACCGGAGAGATTCATGCTACCCTTGGTAAATTACCTTGGTTAATATTTATGCGCCTAATTTTGATAATCCTCAATTTTTTAATAAAATCTTGAATATAATTACAGAGTTCAATTATCAAAATGTGATAATTGGGGGAGATTTTAACTGTATTTTAGATCCATACTTGGATAAATCTTCACAACAGAGCAGGGGCAATACAAAATCTAAAACCAGGGAAATCTTAAATACTTACATAAAAAATACAAATATAACAGACGTTTGGAGGATGGCTAACCCTGTCGGAAGGGAATACTCGTTTTATTCAATGGTACATAAAATTATTCACGTATCAACTATTTTTTAGTGGATACAAAACTAATTCCCTATATATTGAATCCAAAATATCACAATAGTATAATTTCTGATCACTCCCCGTTAACTTTTTTTTTAATTAGAAGGAATGCCTTCTAATAAATGGTTTTGGAGGTTTAATCCTCAAATCTTAAACGACCCACAAGGGGAAATATATTTAAAACAACAGATGGAACTTTTTTTAGAGAATAATGACACCCCAGAGACTTCACCAGTTCTACTATGGGAATCATTCAAAGCAGTTATTAGAGGATCTATAATCTCATACCAAGCTTTTGGGTTTTTTCTTTTCTTTTTTAACTATTTCTTGTGGTTTAGGTTCATACGGGTGTTCCTGGACCACGCTTTCATTCACTCACTGACTATCTTTACTAACTCTTTCTATCCTTTTTTCCTATTAAAGTTTAAAATAAGAAGTGATATAAGAACTGTATAAACTTACGTTATTGCAGATTACTGTAATGTAAAATAAATTCTGGAAAACCCTCCCGATGTCTCTTATAGGCCGAATAAATGCTATAAAAATTATCTTTTTACCACAAATTTTATATCTATTCCAGTCAATACTGATATACTTACCAAAATAATGTTTTTAAAAATTGGATGCTGATATTACAAACTTTATATGGGACTATAAATTCCACAGAATCCAAAGAAAACATTTGTGTAAACCTAAAGAATTTGGTGGATTATCATTCCCCAATTTTTTATATTATTATTGGGCCACAAATGTCAAAAATATGATTCACCTGTTGGACAATTTGGCCCAGCAGGTGGAGGGGATAGTAATGGAGAGAGATGACTGTTCCCCTTTTAATATAGGAGCGATCCTTCTCTCACCAACAAAAATGAAGAATACAATATATAGTAAAAATCCAATTATTCATAGTACAATTAGAATTTGGAAACAAATAAAATTAACGTTAAAATTAAGAAATCTATCACTTCTCTCACCTATAATGAATAACCCTTCGTTTAAACCTTCTATGATAGATAGAGATTTAATAAATTAGGAAAGAGTAGGAATTAAAACGTTTGATATGTATGATAATGGAAGTTTTTTAACATTTCACCAATTACAACTTAAATACAACCTGAATAGTAATCAATATTTCAAATATTTTCAAATACGTGACTATTTGAAAAAGTATACACGAGAATATCAAAATATGTCTCCTGACCTATTAGATGGGATAATGAATATAAAAGCGGAATCAGCTAATTTAATATCATACCTATACAATTCCAATTTAAACATAGAAATTCCATCATCAGATGGGATTAGAAGAGAATGGGAACAGGAACTAGCTATAAAAATCTCGAAAGAGAGTTGGGATAAACACCTATTATATGTGCATAAATGCTCGATTAACGTAAGACATACTCTGATTCAATTTAAAATTTTACATAGGTTATACTATTCAAAAGCTAAATTAAGTAAATTTTACCCAAATACCTCTGCTATCTGTGATAAATGCCTGATCCAAGAATCAACTATAGCACATTCTTTTGTTTTTTGTATAAAAATTCAAAAATGTTGGTATGAAATTTTTGAAATTTTCACTAAATTATTTAAAATGAAACTGAAACCCAATGCAGAATTGATTATTTTTGGAACAATAGAACCAAGTTTGGAGCTGACTTCGTTTCAAAGAAGTTTTCTTAATTATGGCTTAATAACGGCAAAAAAACTGATACTGAAATTTTGGAAAAATGCTCCAACGCCAACAGTAAAAATGTGGACTTCTAATATGTCGGAATTGTTACACCTAGAAGAAATGAGATTCCTCCTAGTAGGTAAACAAGACCAATTCCAAAAGATTTGGTCTCCATATATCGACTTATTACAAACATAGGGTGCAACAAAATGTTGATAATAAATGGTTTTAGGACCTGGCGAGGGGTGAGTAAAGATAAGAAGTGGGTACATCCCTCTCATAATGTCCAATATTACTTTCTTTTTTCTTTTTTCTTTTTCTGCCTTTTGTTTTTTTTCTTTTCTTTTTTAACTATTTCTTGTGGTTTAGGTTCATACGGGTGTTCCTGGACCACTCTTTCATTCACTCACTGACTATCTTTACTAACTCTTTCTATCCTTTTTTCCTATTAAAGTTTAAAATAAGAAGTGGTATAAGAACTGTATAAACTTACGTTATTGCAGATTACTGTAATGTAAAATACTTCTAATAAAAGTATTTAAAGCATCTAACGAAATAATTGCTAGATCTGCATTAGCTATTCTATTTGAGTATATAATATTGAATAGTCGTCTCAGATTATAAAATGAGCAAGGCTTTGGAATAAACCTGTTTGGTCGGGTGTATTAATTTGTTAATCACTAAACTCAATCTATGAGACAGGATTTTAGTTAATATTTTCTGATCAGTATTTAAGAGAGCTATTGCTCTATATGAACCTGGGTCTTTGAGATCGTTATCAGTTTTTGGTATAAGTGTTATTGTAGATTTGTTTAAAGTTTCTGGGAATTTCTGTTGAGTATAAGCATATTTATACAGTGTCTGTAAGCGTGGGGAGTTCAGATCATAATTTATTTTATAAAATTCAGAGCTTAGGCCGTCAAGACCTGCGGCCTTTCCATTTTTTAAAGATCTGATTGACTCTTCGATATCTTTTACCGTTATTTCACCCCTAGTAATTCTCTCTCATTCAGATCTAAACCCGTAAGATTACATTTCTGTAAAAATGCTTCCATTCCTGCTGATTGTTCTGTCACTTTAGTTGAGTAAAGTTTTTGATACTATTGTAAAAATCTGTCATTGATATCTTTGGGCAGTGTTAATATTTCTCCATTGTCTGATCTAATTTTATAAATTGGTTTTTCCCCGTCCAGTTTACGAAGTTGACGTACTTACAGTTTTTGTGGTTTATCACCAAATTCAAAATTTAATTGTTTTGTAGGTTGATAAAGTTTTATGACTTGGTCTGAGTATATTTTATTTAACTTGTATTTCAGTGCTGCAATTTTATTATGTTTGCCATAGAAGGTGCTACTGCGTTTTCTATGTCTAATTGCCTTATTTCCTTTTCCAATGTCTGTTGTTTAGCCCTACTCTCTTTATTAAGAAATAAAGAGAGTAGATTAATGCACCTCGTACAAATGTTTTAAATTTTTCCCAAAGAAGCGAAGCAGAAATTTCAAGGTGGTCATTAGCCTCAAAAAACATATTAATCTATTTTACAAGGTATTCATGACATACCTTTTCATTTAATATTTGGGGGTTAAGTCTCCATTGTGTCTGTTTCTCAGCCATTCCGTTTAGTTTAATCATAAATGTTAGTGGAGCATGGTTGGAGATTATAATATTATGATATTGCGAGTTGTAGGTAAATGGAATAAGTTTAGAGTCCACCAAGAAATAGTCTATCCTTGAGTAAGTTTTATACACCGGTGAATAAAATGAATATTCTCGTCCGGTTGGATTTTCAATTCTCCAGACATCCTTGATGTTGGTAGTATTAATATATGAGTTTAAAAATTCACTTGACTGAGATTTTAATTGTCTTTGAGTCGATGATCTGTCTAAATAAGAATCTAGTGTACAATTTAAATCTCCACCAATTATTAAGTTATATTGTGTGCATTCCGGGATAGTATTGAGTATTCTCTTGAAAAACAATGGGCTATCGAAATTTGGTCCATATACGTTAAGAAGAGCCACTCTTTTTGAGTATAACTCACCTACTAATACAATATATCTGCCATCAATATCTTCTGTAGTTGATATATGTTTAAAAGTTATACCTTTACGGATTAATATTGCAACCCCTCTAGATTTATGTGAGAATGAAGTGATACGTTTTAGCAATCCATTTTGCTTTCAATCTGTGCTGCGCTTCCTTTTTAAGATGTGTTTCCTGGAGGAATATTATATCTGCTTTAAGTGATTTTAAATGAACTAATACTTTACCTCTTTTGATTGGTTCATTAATTCCCTTAACATTCCAACTGCAAAATGTAATTCCTTCACCCCCAATTTTCATATTAACATCTTGCATCTTATGATTAAGGTGGTCTGTGATGGAGCAAATGGTTCAGCACATTAAACCCTACCTTACACCCGAACATCAGATAGATGAATTTTAGATCTCATAGATTTTCCTCTCGGACATTTCTCCTTGAGTAAAACTTATAATTCCATTCAAAATAAAAATTATGATATAATATAAAATAGAAAAAATAAAAAAGTATTATATTAGTAAAGTGTAAAAGAAAGAAAAAAACTACATCTATAGTTTATGCAGTTAGTGATATCCACCCTAATGTGGCTAGACATCTAAGGACTTCCGTGGCCTTTGGTAAAAAAAAAAGTATTACTAGCCCCGTACTTTCCTTAAAAGAAAAGTTACAATTTCAATAAAAACAGTATATCGGGGAGGGTAAACAATAGTTATATTCCATTGGTGGAATAATTATTAGTCTCAAAGTAAAATATTAGTCTCGTATAGCAAAAATATTAAAGATTAGTCAAAAGTATCAAAGAAAAAACATTTTAAATTTTTATTAATAAATTGCCTGAATCACACATTACTTATGATTCATACTTTTAGCTAATTCTAAGTTGATCCAGTTAACAATAATTAATAATAATTAGTAATCATGATTAGTAGTAATTAGTAATAATTAGTACTGAAATATAAATATTATATATCAATAGCAATGATAACTACTCAATTCTCATTATAAATTTTAAGCAGTCCTTAAGTATAGCAATTTAAAGTTCCATTTCTTCTCTTTGGGGTAACGATATCCGGTACCGTCAGTTGAGTGTTGAGTGTTATTCATCCTCGGTCTCAGCCTCGTTCTCGATGTTCTCGATGTTCTGGGTGAATTCAAGAGCTTCTGTGTGTTTGATAAAGAAATATTCCTTCTTGTCGTAGGTGATTCTCAGTGTTGCGGGGTACATCAGTCCATATCTCAGATTTTTAATATTCTTGAGTATTCTTCTTGTGTCTGCAAACTGCTCTTTTCTTGACGACCTCCTCAGGGTAATCTCGAGATATACTGATCTTATCTCCTTCAAATACGAGATTTCTGCTGCGAACGATTTTCTTCATCATATCCTCCAAAACATGATCATATTGTACCTTCACTATCAGTTGTCTTGGTGGGGCGCCCTCCTTTGGACGGTGTCTCAATGCTCTGTGTGCCCGAGCAAGTAAAGGTACTTGATCCAGATTTAAAACATTTTTTAATAGATCTGCGGCAAATTCACGGGGGTCACGATTCCCCTCTCTGCCTTCCCGAATGCCCACAATTCTTAAATTCTGGCGTCTCTGACATCCCTCCAAGTCAATACATTTTTCAGTTATTTTATGCAATAAGTCTGATAAACGCTTGTTCTCGGCAAGAAGCTTTTTTGTAGTTATAGAGCTTGTTTCAGCAATTTGCTCTAATTCAATTACAATTTTATGTTGTTGATCTAGTGCCTGGGTGATGGGATCCAACTTAGAATTAAATCTGGATTCCATCAAATTCAATTTAGCATTTACCTCTTCAATCTTTTGATTAAGATTTTCTTCCATGTTTAACTTCCAGGTGTCCAGTACATCATGTACAGAGGTTATGACCTCTTCTTTAATTTCTTCTTTAATTTCTTCTTAAAACATTTTCAATTCTTCCTTAAAGTTCTGTTCAAGGTTTTTCAATCCTTCCATTATCTTTGCGATTTCTTGTGCGAGAAAACTTCTTAGTTCTTCTACATCTGTTTTTTTCTTCTTTGAGATGTCTTCATGGGACGATGTTAGAACTGAGCCCGAGGCTTCAGTCGGGCCTACTTCTCTGCCCTTACCGGCTTTTCTCGTCTGTGGGGGGGGGGTATGTTGTGTGGACATATCGCCGGTGTCGCGCGCCTGATGACATCACACGCTTACTGCATGCAGCTGGTGCCGTTTACTGCAGGTAAGTCCCGTTCTTTTCCCCCGTTTTCAAGCGGATTTTTGGGAGCTAGTCGGCGCGAGTCTCCCTTACTCCATAGCGCCACCAGAAGTAGTCATTTCTTTAATCTTATTAATGTTCAAATGAAATAAACAAAATTCTGTAAAGGTCTACTTTACAAACGAAGAAGAAAATTAATTGAAACAAAAATCAAGCTTGTATACATTTGCTCTCAGGGATTTCACGCATGTCAAATCTTTTTTGATCGACTTGTACCAAGACTTTGGTCAACTGGGTTGATTGCTAGAAACTGGTTTTAATACATAAATTGTGCTTCATGAATAAAGTTCAGTAAATAAGAGGCCAGTTGAGTTACGTCTTTTGCTAACCTTTTTGTCCACGCTGTAGTGAGGTGTCCAGTTTAAAAATTGGTGATCAGAGATGAAACCAGGATTAAATCATGGGTACAGACCCATAACATTTCAGCAGTGTAAGATGTTTTCGAGAGAGACTTAGAAACAACTCTTAGGACCAATGGAATCAAGGGATATGGGGAGAAAGCAAGAATGGGGTACTGATTTTGGATGATCAGCCATTATCATATTCTATGGCAGTGCTGGCTCGAAGGGCCAAATGACCTACTCCTGCACCTATTTTCTGTTTCTATGTTTCTGTTTCAATGTTTCTATGTTTCACCACTCGTTTTCCATCTTCCCCTTAACCTCACTGAACTAATTCTCCCCACCTCTCACAATCTCCTTCCCCCTTACTTAGACTTAGAACCTCCCACACTTTTGAGTGCATTGGGCAGCAAGCTTTCGCCATTCTGTTCGGTCATGTGCAACGTCTTCCACCCTAGATAAGTTAGCGTCCCGGGCTTCCAAATCCTTCTGGAATGTTCGCCTCCATGTGAGTTTTGGTCGGCCTCTTTTCCTTCTTCCATCAGGTTGCCATGTCATTGCTATCTTTAAGGGCGTGTACCACTGTACGAGGTAATTAAAGAGCTCTCCCGAGTTTTTAAAAAATCGAACTCGTGTTATGTACGTAGCGGGTATGTCGGAGCTTGGGACGTCTCTTAGCGGCTTGTAACGCTAACGGCAGGTACTCGGGAAATGCGGTAAGCTCATGAAGATTTTTCAACATGTTGAAAAATGTCCACGAGAGCCCCGAGTACCTACGAGTGGCTATTACCGTAATTCTCCAAGTTCGAATCAGGGGAAACTCGGGAGAACTCTTGAATTACCTCGTACAGTGGGACAGGCCCTTTAGGTGCACGTTCTGGTGACATTCTGAGTACGTCCTGCAAATTTCATCCTGCGTACCTCTATGTCCCTGGCTGAGAGGCTTTGTTGCAGTTTCCCGGTAGATCTCCTCTTTTTTGATGTGGTTGTAGCTAGTCTTCAAGATCTTCCTCAAGCAGCATTGTTGGAATGCATCCAATTTATTTTTCATCTTCACATTGATTCTCCATGTCTCACTGGCATAGAGGGCTGTAGGGAGGACTACGGACTGGAAGAGCTTGACTTTTAGCATCTTGGATATCCCGCCACTAGACCATATTGGCTGCATTCGTCTGAAGACTGATGCAGCTTTACCAATTTGGGAGTTGATGTCGACCTCTACATCTCCATCTGCTGTGAACATGCTGCCAAGATAGGTAAATCTTGTGCCGTTTTCCATAGGTTCCCCATTGATTACCAGTTGGTCTATTGGCTACATGGTCTTAGTCTTCTGGCAGCTGATCTTTAATCCAACCTTTGATGCATTCTCAGAGGTTGGTTGTCATCTCTTGAAGGGTGTGTCTCGACTCTGCTAGTAGTGCAATGCCATCAGCAAAATCTAGGTCTGTGAGGCATCTTCCTGTTCTCCACGGTATTCCAAAGTCAGGTTTGTTCATTGTCTTCAGCATGACATAGTCAATCATGACAATAAACAGTAAGGGGGATAGAAGGCAACCTTGTCTTACCCCTGTGACAATGTCAAAGAATTCTGTGTTTTCTGAATCAACCTTGATGCAATAACTGGATCTTGATGTTGATGAAAGCCTCTGGGATGCCATACACTTTAAGAATTTGCCACAGGGTGTCTAGATGTACACTATCGAATGCCTTTTTGTAATCAACAAAGTTTATTAGTATTGGCTTCTGAAATTCCAGGCATTGTTCTACCATATTTCGTAACACAAAGATCTGTTCGCTGCAGGATCTTCCCATGCGGATTCCTGGTTTTTCATCACGAAGTTTCATATCCAGAGCTGCTCTAAGATGATGTAGTAGTACAGAACAAAGCACTTTTCCTGGGACTGAGAGCAACGTGATCCCTCTCCAGTTTCCACCGTCACTAAGATCTCCTTTCTTTGACAATTTCACTATCACTCCATTCCTCCAATCGTCTGGTACACATTTTTCTTCCAAGCATGTATTACATAGCTTAGTGAGTATCCCTCTCAACGTTTCCACTCCGCTCTTTAGTAGTTCTGCTGGAATCTGGTTGAGGCCTGCTGCTTTGTTATTTTTCAGATTCTTAATTGCATTTGCAACTTCCGTTTCTGTGATTGGTCCAACCTCCACCTCTAGTTCTGGAGTATTTTCCTCCTCGGGGAAGACAAACAGTTCAGATGGTTTAGGTTGATTCGATGTCTTTTTGAAGTGTTCAAGTTCAACCCATTGCATGTTTTGCACTTCTTCTGTCAGAAGTACTCTCCCGCTCTTGTCTTTTAAGGGGACACCAGAGCTACAACCGGAATCTCCCAGATCTCTGGCTATGCGGTAGAGTGTACGGGTGTCATTTCTGTCCCCGGTTTCTTGTGCTTCTGTGCATTTGCTTTTGATCCAAGCTTTTTAAAATCTTTTTTGCATCTCCTCTTCACTAGATTATGTACTTGTCTATAATTTTCTGCTATTTTTGTTTTCTTCAGTTGTCTTCTCTCTCTCTCTTCTGCTTTATGTCTCTTCTTCTGTCAATCATCTCCCATGTGTCTGATCTTATCCAACTTTCTTTTCTGGTCCTATGTCTTTGGCCAATTGTGTACAGTTTTGGTCTCCTAATCTGAGGAAAGACATTCTTGCCATAAAGGGAGTACTGAGCAGGTTCACCAAACTGATTCATGGGATGTCAGGACTTTCATATGAAGAAAGACTGGATAGACTTGGCTTGTACTCGCTAGAATTTAGAAGATTGAGGGGGGATCTTATAGAAACTTACAATATTCTTAAGGGGTTGGACAGGCTAGATACAGGAAGATTGTTCCCGATGTTGGGGAAGTCCAGAACAAGGGGTCACAGTTTAAGGATAAGGAGGAAATCTTTTAGGACCGAGAAGAGAAAAAAAAAATTCACACAGAGAGTGATGAATCTCTGGAATTCTCTGCCACAGAAAGTAGTTGAGGCCAGTTCATTGGCTATATTTAAGAGGGAGTTAGATGTGGCCCTTGTGGCTAAGGGGATCAGGGGGTATGGAGAGGAGGCAGGTATGGGATACTGAGGGATGATCAGCCATGATCATATTGAATGGCGGTGCAGGCTCGAAAGGCCGAATGGCCGACTCCTGCACCTATTTTCTATGTTTCTATCTGCAGCTTCCCGAACTGCCTCCTGGAAAGTTTGCCACTGTTGTTCAATGCCATCTCCTTCCTGTAACACTTAGAACCTATTTATCACTTCAAGTTTTAATTTCTTTGACATCTCTTCATCTTTTAACTTTGCTATGTCATATGGTTTTAGAAATTTCTGAACTTTAATCTTTAAAACAAATGCTCCTTCCCCTTACCTTTTCAGTATTCCCTTCATCTTCTGTCCTTCTTCAGCCTTTCATATTCCCTTTTTCATCGCTTATTGTTCCCTCTACTTCTTCCTCTAATTCCCACCAATTCTCTTTCCCTCCTTTCTTTTCCTCATCCCTTCTTTCCCTGGCTGTTGTTACCCACTTGCTACCATCTATTGCAATCCTGCCATCTTTTATTTCATACAGCCCTTTCCAATTTCCTGGCTGCCTGCTTTCCTTCCCATCTTAGTTTTTACAGCTATTCTCCCCTACAACTTATCTCCCTATGCCAACACGGAAGTTTCCAGATATCCTGAGGGAGATGAAC
Source organism: Malacoraja senta (assembly GCA_038087875.1). Taxonomy (NCBI): domain Eukaryota; kingdom Metazoa; phylum Chordata; class Chondrichthyes; order Rajiformes; family Rajidae; genus Malacoraja; species Malacoraja senta. Next base: position 131,716,369 of record CM075977.1, read on the forward strand.
CCTCTGTACAATATTCTTCAAACAAAAAAGGCATAACATTCTTTACAAATGCAGGAAGAATTAAAATAATATTTTAAATATATTTTAATTGGAAGTGATATAATTGTACCACACAAATCTGCTTAACCAGTTCAGGATGTTGGCCTTTTCACTAAAAAGTTCATGCGTCTTAAGTCAAAGATTCTTTTGCCATGTCTTTTTATTCTTACATCCAATGTTTCAATTAAATAATCCATCAAATTCCACTCCAAAGCACTGGAGCTCACATGCTATGATTTCACAGTGGTATTTCACTTTACTTTGAGCAGCCATAAAGCAGCATTGACAGCATCCCCAGAAATAAATACGCAGGCTGAACTATGATGGCTTCCCAGCAGAACAGCATCCATCAGACAAATGTGGCAGAAGAAGAAAGAGGAAAGGAAGAAAAAGGGAAGGGGAGAAAAAAGCCAACTGATGTGAGAAGCTGATGAAACAAATAATGGCTTAAGATCGTTATTAGATAAGCATTTGGTGCAGATGTACCAAGGCTAGTGTTTCTTCAAATAATAAAAAGATCATAACAGCTGCATAACATTAGGCCAGACTCTGTATGAAGTTCTCTATATCTTTGGCAAAGGATGTACAGAAACCCCAGAGAATTGATATGAACAGACATTCACCCTCTTTCAATGAAGTTTCCTTGACATCCCACTGCACATCAAAAGAACCAAAGGTAAATTCTATACACGTGTATTAAAATTAATTCACAGGAGCATTTCATTAATTACCGTGCTGCAAGATCATAACGTGATAATCAGAATTTCAACACACGAGACATTGAAGAAAATGGTGAGCAATTATTTGGGGCAGTTAATAAAACAAGAATTATATTATATCAAAAGGTGCCATATACCAATGTACCTAAAATGATGAACAGTTTCTAAGATAAGAGAAAAATATAGAAAGAATCTATGTATTTTATAAATCCGATAAATGTAGAAGTGCAGGTTAAATTGATTTTATTCATGCTCTGCATGACACCAACACCAAATGGGCCCAATCAATGCTAAATTCAACCCTTTGCCCTCATTTCCAATCCTATGGGTGATTTGATACTGCAGCAATACAAACTGGACCATGCTGAGAGTCTCCATCCCTGGGCAGCTTAAGGGCCTGTCCCACTTGCCGATTTTTTCGACGACTGCCGGCATCATTGACTGACATATCAGGTCACCAATAAATTTGCGGCGTGATGACTTTTGACGCGCGATGTTTTTCTGTCCCCGCTAGATTTTGAAATGTTCAAAATCTTTTGGCGACACTGATATGACGCCGGCAGTCGCCAAAAAAATTGCCAAGTGGGACAGGCCCTTTAGCATTTCATATGGTAACTGCACCTCAGATGATGGAACCTGAGACACAGCACTCTGGACTATCCCGATACCTTTAGATAGCTTAAGAAACATTTCAATGTTCCAAATTTCAGAGATTTTAAAATAGCTAAATTAGATTCAAATTTGCCAAAACAATAACTTACAATACTTCAATAAATAATTATAAATACACACTATCTATATAATTAAAAGTGTCATCTTGACCACTTCCTGTCTGCGCTGTATATTGATTTTAGAAATAACGCTACCCTGTATCGCTGTGATTTTGGCCATCTTACTCACAGTCCTCCTCCGCTGAGCAGGGCCCAAGGATTTTTCCCATCGATGAAAAATGAAAAAGTTATGAGTGTTTAAAAAACCTTGAGATCCTCTCGCCTGTCAATCACCGCGATCAAGATAACACCCCTTCCGGGGGGGTGGGGGCAGAACTATAAAACCATGGAATCATGGACGTGACTCAGTCTCTTTGCAAGATCACGAGGGAGAGGCCACGACTGTCATTCTGCTGTGAGTCTACAGACTGAGTCTACTGAACTGTGAGTCTGCCCTTTATGTGGTTTATGTGATTTATGTGGTTATGTGCTTTATGTGGTTAACCCTTTGTGTGCTTGCAATAAATGATTTGTTAGCCCTTAATGGCAATGCCATGAGTTGTTTGGCCTGCTGCCCTGCCTGTCCTTGAAATTGCAATGCTTTATTATGTCCGACTGTGTTTGGAAGGAATAAATGCTTTATTATGTCTGACTGTGTTCGGAAGGAATAAATGCTTTATTATGTCCTGCATCTAGCTTGCCCAGTCCTTTTATAATTTTATATGTTTCTATAAGATCCCCCCCTCATCCTTCTAAACTCCAGTGAATACAAGCCTAGTCTTTTCAATCTTTCCTCATATGACAGTCCCGCCATCCCAGGGATCAATCTCGTAAACCTATGTCACCTATGACACTGCCACCAAGCTTTGTGTCATCCACAAACTTGCTAGTGTTGCTCCTAATTCCCTCTTCCAAATCATTAATATATATGGTAAAAAGTTGTGGCCCCAACACCAAGCCTTGCGGCACTCCACTCGCCACTGCCTGCCATTCTGAAAAGGACCCGTTCACTCCTACTCTTTGCTTCCGGTCTGCCAACCAATTTTCTATCCATGTCAACACCCTACCCCCAATACCATGTGCTCTAATTTTAGTCACCAGTCTCCCATGCGGGACCTTATCAAAGGCTTTCTGAAAGTCTACATACACTACATCCACTGGCACCCCTTCATCCATTTTACTTGTCACATCCTCGAAAAATTCCAGAAGATTAGTCAAGCATGATTTCCCTTTCATAAATCCATGTTGACTTGGACTAATCCTTTTACTGCTATCCAAATGCCCCATTATTACCTCTTTAATAATTGACTCCAGCATCTTTCCCACCACCGAAATCAGGCTAACCGGTCTGTAATTCCCCGTTTTCTCTCTCGCTCCTTTCTTGAAAAGTGGGATGACATTTCACAGGAACTGATCCTGAATCTATTGAACATTGAAAAATGATCACCAATGCGTCCACTATTTCTAGAGTCACCTCACTGAGGACCCTGGGATGCAGACCATCAGGCCCAGTGGATTTATCATCCTTCAGTCCCATTAGCCTACCCAATACTATTTCTCGCCTAATGAAAATTTCTTTCAGTTCCTCTACTCCCTTAGATCCTCTGTCCTCCAGTACATCTGGGAGATTGTTTGTGTCTTCCTTAGTGAAGACAGATCCGAAGTACCTATTCAACTCTTCTGCCATTTCTTTGTTGCCCTTAATAATTTCACCCGTGTCTGCCTTCAAGGGACCCACATTTGACTTTGCTACTCTTTTTCCCTTAACATATCTAAAGAAGCTTTTACTGTCCTTCTTTATATTCCTGGCCAGCTTCCCTTCGTACTTCATCTTTTCAGCCCGTATTGCCCGTTTTGTTTCCTTCTGTTGTCCTATGAAAGTTTCCCAGTCCTCTGGCTTCCGGCTACTCTTTGCTGTGTTATACATCTTTTCTTTTAGTTTTATTCTATCCCTAACTTCTCTTGTCAGCCACGGTTGCTTCCAACTCCCTTTAGAATCTTTCTAATGCCAGCCATGAGTAAGTGAACTGCCAGCCCACCAGCTGTAAGTGACTGAAGTGCCAGCCCACCAGCCATGACTTAGTGAACTGCCAGCCCACCAGCCATGACTCACTGAACTGCAAGTCCAAGAATCCATTCAGTCCACAATGTCCATACTAGCCCTCTGGAAACCAGTCCCTTCAGCCTACAACACCCATACTAACGCTCCAGAGATTGAAGCAAGGATAGACTTTCCTCCTTCATTGCTGTGATCTGTAAAAAAAGATGAAAATGTCTAAAATTGATTGTCCACCCTCTCCCCCTTCTTTCTCACAGAGCCTATCACCTGTTTTCGGCAGAATTTCTGGCAGTTTCTGAGCTGCCAGCCCACCAGGCCTGAGTTACTGAGCTGCCAGGCCTCAGTGACCGAGCTGCCAGCCCAAGAATCCATTCGGCACACAATGTCCATACTAGCCCTCTGGAAACCCGTCCCTTTGGCCCACAACACCCATGCTCCAGAACGCGCCCCCCCCCCCCCCCCCCCCCACTGGCCAGCAATATTGAAATTAGAGAAAGAGCTGGAATATTCCATTGGGGGACCTGCCCTCCTTTTTGAAGCTGGGACCCAACGGATCCCACTTAGTCTAGTATATAACTAAAATAATCAATGAACTGGTGGCACAGTGGCGCAGCAGTAGAGTTGCTGCCTTACAGTGCCAGAGTCCCGGGTTTGATCCTGACTTTACAGAGTTTGGATGTTCCCCCTCTGATTATGTGGGGTTTTTCCGAGTGCTCCGGTTTGTTCCCACACTCCAAATTGGCTTTGGCAAAATTGTAATTTGTCCCTAATGTGTAGGATAGTGATAGTGTATGGGGCGATGACTGGTCGGCGTGGACTCAGTGGGCCGAAGGGCCTGTTTCTATGCTGTCTCTCTGATGTCTAAACTTAAGAAAAAATAAAGAGAAATTCGATTAACATATCATGTTACTGATAGCCAACAACCCGATTTAAATCAATCAGATTACTTTTTGCTCGCCACTCAAAGCTGCAGCTGAAGGGCTAAATACAAAGCCTTTCCTGCCACGGAGCGCAGTACTCTCTGGACGAACGATGGCTCAGATGCCAATATCTGGCATCCAGCGTGTCTCCAACTTCAACATTCCTGTGCACAGGAAAAGTCAAATCTGTGCTGCAACCATAATGAAGCATAATCCAGCCTATTCTAATTAATTCTACAGCTGGGCCTTGCTTAGCTCTAAATTTTGAAATTATGTGTTTGGTTCCTCAACTATGAATGGAAAGGAAAAGTTTGGAGGGATAATGGATAGGAAAGTTTTAGAGGGATATGGGCCAAACTTGAGCAAATGGGACGAGCTTAGATGAGGAAACTTGGTCAGCATGGATGAAGTAGGCAAAAGGCCGTTTCCATGCTGTAGGACTCTATGACTCTCTGACCCTAACTACCTATTGCACAATGCAAACAGTTCATCAACATGCTGTAGAAAATCTCAAATCTGCTAAATGATTAAAAAATGTTTACAAGTGCAATAATTTTAAAATTTATAGCTGGCATCTGGTCTTTTAAAAGACAGTTCAATCAGTTAAGAATTTTTTCAAGTTATAGCCACAATAATCACAGGAATTGACTGATGCTTATTTATTCTGAAGGCACTACTGTGTGTTCCATGGCATTCTTTTCCCTGTAATGTAGTTTGGAATTTAATTTTATTTCCGTTCAACCTTCAAAAGTGCCTAATTCTTCACCCATTATTGATGAAATGTGAAAATAATCAATACATCCATACATGAAAATAATTGTACACTTTGACTGTAGACTGTTCACTTTCTAGGGTACTATCAAAGCCTCCTTGAAATGTGTAGCATCTCAACTGACCCGTGACCATTCAGTATGGAGAGAGACTTTTCAGGGTGGTATTGAAAACCTTGAATCCAATCAATGTTAGCACACAGGAATCCAGTATAAACAGCAAAGAAGTGCAGTATCGTCCAAACTGGTCAATCTGATGGTCACCTCCTGTTCCACCTGAGCCTGCGGTTTCTTCATTCATCTCATCAGTTACGTCAGAGCTCAAGAGTCTGCCAAGGCAAGAAATTATCACCCAGAGGACTATTGATCTGAAGACATGAGTTTCAAACCCATCGGTAAATTGCAAATTTAAGTAATAAATAAAGTAGCGATTTAAGTAAAAAGTCACTATCAATATTAGTGACAATGAAGATACATACAGTACTAAATCAGAAAGGCTTGTCTGTTTCACTGATATTTTGCATTTCTCCTCAAAATTTAATCCATTCAATTGGGTAAATTGAATGGATTAAAGGCCGATAAATCACCAGGGCCAGATAGGCTGCATCCCAGAGTACTTAAGGAAGTAGCTCCAGAAATAGTGGATGCATTAGTGATAATTTTTCAAAACTCTTTAGATTCTGGAGTAGTTCCTGAGGATTGGAGGGTAGCAAACGTAACCCCACTTTTTAAGAAGGGAGGGAGAGAGAAAACGGGGAATTACAGACCAGTTAGTCTAACATCGGTAGTGGGGACACTGCTAGAGTCAGTTATTAAAGATGGGATAGCAGCACATTTGGAAAGTGGTGAAATCATTGGACAAAGTCAGCATGGATTTACGAAAGGTAAATCGTGTCTGACGAATCTTATAGAATTTTTCGAGGATGTAACTAGTAGAGTGGATAGGGGAGAACCAGTGGATGTGTTGTATCTGGACTTTCAGAAGGCTTTCGACAAGGTACCACATAAGAGATTAGCATACAAACTTAAATCACACGGTATTGGGGGTTCAGTATTGATGTGGATAGAGAACTGGCTGGCAAACAGGAAGCAAAGAGTAGGAGTAAACGGGTCCTTTTCACAATGGCATGCAGTGACTAGTGGGGTACCGCAAGGCTCAGTGCTGGGACCCCAGCTATTTACAATTTATATTAATGATCTGGACGAGGGAATTGAAAGCAACATCTCCAAGTTTGTGGATGACACTAAGCTGGGGGGCAGTGTTAGCTGTGAGGAGGATGCTAGGAGACTGCAAGGTGACTTGGATAGGCTGGGTGAGTGGGCAAATGTTTGGCAGATGCAGTATAATGTGGATAAATGTGAGGTTATCCACTTTGGTGGCAAAAACGGGAAGGCAGACTATTATCTAAATGGTGGCCGATTAGGAAATGGGGAGATGCAGCGAGACCTGGGTGTCATGGTACACCAGTCATTGAAAGTAGGCATGCAGGTGCAGCAGGCAGTGAAGAAAGCGAATGGTATGTTGGCCTTCATAGCAAGAGGATTTGAGTATAGGAGCAGGGAGGTTCTACTGCAGTTGTACAGGGTCTTGGTGAGACCACACCTGGAGTATTGCGTACAGTTTTGGTCTCCAAATCTGAGGAAGGACATTATAGCCATAGAGGGAGTGCAGAGAAGGTTCACCAGACTGATTCCTGGGATGTCAGGACTTTCATATGAAGAAAGACTGGATAGACTTGGCTTATACTCGCTAGAATTTAGGAGATTGAGAGGGAATCTTATAGAAACGTAGAAAATTCTTATGGGGTTGGACATGCTAGATGCTGGAAGATTGTTCCCGATGTTGGGGAAGTCCAGGACAAGGGGGTCACAGCTTAAGGATAAGGGGGAAATCCTTTAAGACCGAGATGAGGAAAAACTTTTTCACACAGAGAGTGGTGAATCTCTGGAACTCTCTGCCACAGAGGGTAGTTGAGGCCAGTTCATTGGCTATATTTAAGAGGGAGTTAGATGTGGCCCTTGTGGCTAAAGGGATCAGGGGGTATGGAGAGAAGGCAGGTACGGGATACTGAGTTGGATGATCAGCCATGATCATATTGAATGACCGAAGCTGGCTCGAAGGACCGAATGGCCTACTCCTGCACCTATTTTCTATGTATCTATGTAAACTGGCCTATGTGCAGTTCTAGACCAATGGTGAATTGTCCTCTGAAATACATTCCGAGCCATTTATTCACACAACATTACATTAAAACAGTGAATGAATAAAATCTGTTGGACCGCCAGCATCAACTGAGGCACTGCTTTAGAAACATAGAAACATAGAAAATAGGTGCAGGAGTAGGCCATTCGGCCCTTCGAGCCTGCACCGCCATTCAATATGATCATGGCTGATCATCCAACTCAGTATCCTGTACCTGCTTTCTCTCCATACTCCCTGATCCCTTTAGCCACAAGGGCCACATCTAACTCCCTCTTAAATATAGCCAATGAACTGGCCTCAACTACATTCTGTGGCAGAGAATTCCTGAGATTCACCACTCTCTGTGTAAAAAATGTTTTTCGCATCTCAGTCCTAAAAGATTTCCCCTTTATCCTTAAACTGTGACCCCTTGTTCTGGACTTCCCCAACATCGGGAACAATCTTCCTGCATCTAGCCTGCCAACCCCTTAAGAATTTTGTAAGTTTCTATAAGATCCCCCCTCAATCTTCTAAATATCTTTTTGAATGCTTCTTCTCCATTTTGACCAGTCAAGGGGCAAAAGTTCCAACAAATCAATGGGTTTATTGCACTTCTTCAGGGAAGCTTTAAGCTTTAAGCATATCCTTGGTTTGTCTTCTCTGTCCAATTGATAATCTACTCCCCCAGCAGAGCTTGGGATAGAAACTGATCTGGTGGTGGGCAACAGAGTGCATTTTTATTGTGGCAGGCAGCGAGTTTCTGCCTTACTGGTTCCACAAAACAATTAAAAGAAAAGCTTGTGGTCCCCAAGTCAAATGTCCACCACTAGTCAGGCCGATTATTACTTGGTGAAAATGGATGAAGTGAACATATTGTAGGTATGTTACAAAACTTACCTTCAGTCGCGCTGTAATTCTGCCATTGGCCGTGTGCGCGATTTTGGCGCCTTTAAGGGGGGGCGGGGTTAAAACGCGGGTTTCTCATCCCTTGTCCTGGTTAATATTTTGTTGGAGTACAAGCCTTGGCTGACAAATCGTTCCTAGCGGCGTTTTGTGAATTTTTTATTTTTATTAAATCGGCAATGTCAGCCCTGGAGTCATTTTAAAAGCAGCTCGTGAAGCGTCAACGCCGATAACGGGGACGGATTTCACACACGGGACAGGTAAACGAAAGTGGTTTCTTTAAATGTATAAAAGTGCTTCTTAAGAAGCCTTTAATTCACATTTTTTCATGCGACACGGTGGTTTTATTCCCCGAATTAACGGCAGTATTTTTCATGCCAATACGGGGTTAAATTCACCGCAAATGAACGTTCCAAAAGATCGCGTTCCAGAAAATCCTCACTCGCAAGATGATTTAAATGCCCATTAATTTACAGGTATTAAACATTCAATTCCTTCCATTTGGCCTGTAAATTCATGAAAATTAGATTTAAAAATTATGTTATATTGTGAATTATTGTGTGAATGTTATTTGGACACTTAGGCTATTTAAAAATGTTAATCTATTCTTAAGAAATTGATAGATGTTTAGATCTAGTAATTGAATTTTGTAATTAGCTACAATTAGGTAACTAACTAATTATATGCTTTACTTTCATGTCTTCGAAGTAAGATTGTTTCATATTTGTTTCAGAATGCTTCAATCTATAATAACTGAAAATTTCTTTCAGTTATCATAATTTTTAAGAAAGTTATGGGCTTTTGACTGTCCTCGATCACAGCTTTTGTGTTAAGTCAATGGAAAAGCAATAGGGAACTAGATGCTAATTTCTGTGTATGATAATGGCCATAACCTTTTTAATACTGAAGATATGAAAGTGAATTAAGTGCCAAATTAAACTTCTTTTTATGCTTTATCTGATGGGAAAAATTGCAGACTTTATTTTTAAAATCTCAAAATTTTGTAACATTGCTACATATTGTCCTTTAGATTTTATAGATACAGCACGAAAACAGGCCCTTCGGCCCACTGAGTCTGCGCGGACCAGCGATCACCCATACAATAACAGAATCACTCAGAACAATTTTACCATGCCGATTAACCTACAAACCTGCACGTCTTTAGAATGTGGAAGGAAACCGGAGTACCCAAAGAAAACCCAAGCGATCCCTGGGAGAACATACAAACGGCGTGTAGGCAGCACCCGTAGTCAGGATCGAATCCGGTTCCCTGGCGTTGTAAGGCAGTTATACTGTAACTCAATAACCCAGGCGTTATAATTCTATCACTGTGCCACTGCCACCCCTGTCCTCTCTTTTGTGATCAAAATTGTAATGAAGATTAGAATAAACAATCTGCTTGACACGTGCAAGCATGTTCCTTGTCAATGTACGTGCACCAGCCAATCCCTGTTTTATCGCTGCTGGCTAGCTGATTGATTGAAAAATTCAGCATGAATACAGCTGCGTCCCACCAAGTCCATGATGATCAATGATCATCCATTCACACCAATTCTATGTTATTGCACTTTCCCATCCACTCCTGCGCACTAGGGGCAATTTTACAGACTCCAATTTACCTACAATCCAACACATCTTTGGGATGTGGGAGAAAACCAGAGCACCTGGAGGAAAGCCACTCAGTCACTGGGAGAATATGTGAATTCCTCACAGACAGAACCAGAGGTCAGGATCAAACCTCAGTGTCTGGCGCGGTGAGACAACAGCTCTACCAGCTGAATCACTGTGCCACCCTGGTGAAGCAATTGACTGGAGGCCTTCGGGTCGAAACAATTTAAATAGAATAATTTTTACAGCACCTACTGGTTAAATAACGTCTCGAATCAAATTAGTTTACATAAAGCAAGAAGTCATTGAGGTTGAGGTAATTGCAGTTGTCTAGATTCTTCCAATTTGGTAACTTAAAACTAACCAACAGAGACAACCTTCACTTGAGTTCCCTTGTTTTTTGGAATTAAATCATTTAAGTGGTTTACTTGATTCCGCGGAAAGTGTAAATTGCAATCGGAAATGTTCTTTGACTCCTTATAGGTTAATACACAGTAACCTGTTAGTGTTCTTCCTGCTGTCTGGTAATTGACTCATTGAAATGAATATAATTTTCAATGGGACTTGAATAGTTTTTTTTTTTGCATGCATCAAAGATACATTCAGTTGTTTTTAAATCCTATGCATGATTCAATGTGATATTTTTGTTTAGATATTATTTCCTAAAAATGACACAGCTATGGTTGCATAAAGGAAGACTACTTATTTATGAGTTGAAATTGTATTCTGCAACTGCATGGTGCCTGGATTTGGCCCTCCTATGATTCAATCTAGCATGTCTAATTTCCTCTAGATTCTGTATTTTTTTAACAAGTATAATCTATCATCCTCCGTCCAAATTGGATACAATACCCAAAAGATGAAAAGCAATTAATGCACGACCATGTTATTGAATAGCATAGCTCATATGCCAGTTTCAATAGCTTTTGAAATAAACTAAATCATGAGTTCCTTATGAAATTCATAACATTATTTGTGGAATTACCAATTCAAATGTATAGCGAAATTAAAAATATCAGGCTTTGATTATTCAGGGAGAGATCAAACTACTTAAATATTTGGAACAAGCCCCTGTCAAGAATAACATCTGTCATTGATAAATAGTTGGAATAGGTTGATACAATAACGTTGCATTTAAAAAAAAATTGGACATAATTTGAGGAAATATTTGAACAGCCATTAATTTATAACCAAAATGTCCACTTATAGACTGCCAGTCTACTGCAAGAAGTGAAGTATTAATGAATAGTGCTTTTGGTAACCATGGCTACCATCCACATTGCACAGGAGATTGTAAATTGACTCATCCAATGAGCGAACATGACTTCAAATTAGGAGAATTCAGAGCTTTAATCATATTAACAACATTATTGAATATTACCCATGGTGATTAACTGGAAAAATACATATGTTAAGCATGTTTTTCTTTAGCATTTTCTCACCCACTAACATTCTCTACTAAGGACTCATACTATGCCATATATCTTTCAAAAGATATACTTTATTTGTAAAATTTACAGTTACATGGGAGTATATGCAACCTGCTGCCAGAGAATATAGTGGAGGCAGTTACAATAGACAATAGACAATAGGTGCAGGAGTAGGCGATTCGGCCCTTCGAGCCAGCACTGCCATTCACTGTGATCCTGGCTGATCATCCACATTCAGTAACCCATTCCTGCCTTCTCACCATATCCCCTGACCCCGCTATCTTTAAGAGCTCTATATAACTCTCTCTTGAAAGCATCCAGAGAATTGGCCTCCACTACCTTCTGAGGCAGAGAATTCCACAGATTCACAACTCTCTGGGTAAAAAAGTATTTCCTCATCTCCGTCTAAATGTCCTACCCCTTATTCTTAAACTGTGGCCCTGGTTCTGGACTCCCCCAACATTGGGAACATGTTTCCTGGCTCTAGCGTGTCCAATCCCTTAATAATCTTATATGTTTCGATAAGATCCCCTTTAATTAGAAGGAAGGATTCCAGAGTATACAAGCCCAGCCGCTTCATTCTATCAACAGTTGACAATCTCGCCATCCCAGGAATTAACCACGTGAAACTACATTGCAATGCTTCAATAGCAAGAATGTCCTTCCACAAATTTGGAGACCAAAACTGCACACAATACTCCAGGTGTGGTCTCACTAGGGCCCTCTGCAACTGCAGAAGGACCTCTTTGCTCCTATACTCAACACCTCTTGTTATGAAGGCCAATATACCATTAGCTTTCTTCACTGCCTGCTCTACCTGCATGCTTACTTTCAGTGACTGATGAACAAGGACCCCCAGATCACTTTGTACGTCCCCTTTTCCCAACTTGACACCAAACAGATAATAATCTGCCTTCATGTTTTTGCCACCAAAGTGGATAATCTCACATTTATCCACATTAAACTGCATCTGCCATGCATCCGCCCACTCACCCAATCAGTCCAAGTCACCCTGCATTCTCATAGCATCCTCCTCACAGTTCACACTGCCACCCAGCTTTGTGTCATCTGCAAATTTGCTGATGTTACTTTGAATCCCTTCATCTAAATCATTGATGTATATTGTAAATAGCTGTGGTCCCAGCACCGAGCCTTGCGGTACCCCACTAGTCACTGCCTGCCATTCTGAAAGGGACCCGTTAATCCCTACTCTTTGTTTTCTGTCTGCCAACCAATTTTCTATCCATGTTGGTAACCCACCCCAAATACCATGTGCTCTAATTTTGTCAACTAATCTCCTATGTGGGACCTTATCAAATGCTTTCTGAAAGTCCAGGTACACTACATCCAATGACTCTCCCTTGTCCATTATCCCAGTTACATCCTCAAAAAATTCCAGAAGATTAGTCAAGCATGATTTCCCCTTCATAAATCCATGCTGACTCGGACCGATCCTGTTACTGCTATCCAAATGTGTGACTATTTCATCTTTTATAATTGACTCCAGCATCTTCCCCACCACCGATGTCAGGCTAACTGGTCTATAATTCCCTGTTTTCTCTCTCCTGCCTTTCTTAAAAAGTGGGATAACATTAGCTACCCTCCAATCCACAGGAACTGATCCTGAGTCTATAGAACATTGGAAAATGATCACCAATGCATCCACGATTTCTAGCCACTTCCATAAGTACCCTGGGTTGCAGACCATCAGGCCCTGGGGATTTAACAGCCTTCAGTCCCATCAGTCTACCCAACACCATTTCCTGCCTAATGTGGATTTCCTTCAGTTCCTCCGTCACCCCAGGTCCTCTGGCCACTAGTATATCAGGAAGATTGTTTGTGTCGCTAGAATTTAGAAGATTGAGGGGGATCTTATAGAAACGTACAAAATTCTTAAGGGGTTCGACAGGCTAGATGCAGGAAGATTGTTCCCGATGTTGGGGAAGTCCAGAACAAGGGGTCACAGTTTAAGGATAAGGGGGAAATCTTTTAGGACCGAGATGAGGAAAACATTTTTCACACCGAGAGTGGTGAATCTCAGGAATTCTATGCCACAGAAGGTAGTTGAGGCCAGTTCATTGGCTATATTTAAGAGGGAGTTAGATGTGGCCCTTGTGGCTAAAGGGATCAGGGGGTATGGAGAGAAAGCAGGTACAGGATACTGAGTTGGATGATCAGCCATGATCATATTGAATGGCGGTGCAGGCTCGAAGGGCCGAATGGCCTACTCCTGCACCTATTTTCTATGATTCTGTGTTTCTATGTCCTCCTTGGTGAAGACGGATCCAAAGTACCTGTTCAACTCGTATGCCATTTCCTTGTTCCCCATAATAAATTCACCTTTTTTGGTCTGCAAGGGTCCAACTTTGGTCGTAACTCATTTTTTCCTCCTCATATAGGTGAACTCACTGCCGTTGTCAGATAGAAGGCGTGCAGGGGAGCCATGCAATTTCTGGATAACTGTTTCAGATGTTTGGACTAGATCGATGCCAAACCAGCCCGAATAAGAGTCGATAAGAACCAGATAGTGTTTCCCATGCTAATTTGAATATGTCGGTGGCTACCGTGGATCACGGTAGAGGAGGAACCTGATGCGGCAGTAAGGGCTGCTTCTGCTGGTGTGGCGTCAGGCTTTTGTAGATGGCGCAGCCTTCAGTTTTGACACGTATGGTACTTGGTCATACCAGGCCAGTAAAACATGCTCTGTGCCCATTGTAAGGTAGCCTCCACGCTGGGGTGGCCCCTGTGGATGGTGTCGAAGTACTTGTCCCAGAGGACAGCTGGGACAACTGCCTTGTGGCCCTTGACTATAATACTGACCTGTAACACCAGTTCGTCGTGAATCGCGAGTGGGGTGTTCTGTTGTTTATCCGGCCAGCCATGCCAGATGACTGCGGACAGCAATTGTAAAGTCTCGTCAGCAACCGTGTACTCTGCCAGGCTGCTTAGGCAATCAGTAGGAACATACGATACCTTCATTACTGAGAACTGGTCATGTTCAGAGAGTTGTTGTTCGCTGGTTTTGCGTGGGGCCCTTGATAGCGTGTCAGCTGTATGCATGTCCTTGCCTTTTTTATAGACAACTAGACTAAGTGGGACCCGTTGGGTCCCAGGATCAAATGGGAGGGCTGGTCCCCCTATGCAATATTCCACCCCTCCACCAATTCCAATATTCGTGGCCAGTGGGGGGGGGGGGGCTTTCTGGAGCGCTAGTATGGGTGTTGTGGGCTTAAGGGACTGATTTCCAGAGGGCTAGTATGGACATTGTGGGCCGAATGGATTCTTGGGCTGGCGACTCAGTCACTCAAGCCTGTTGTGCTGGCAGCTCACTCACTCATGGCTGGTGGGCTGGCAGTTGATTCACGGCTATTCCTTGAAATTCCATTTCAAACGGGGTGCAAGGCCACCAAATTCAAGTGCAGTTTCTTACCACTTCAAGCAGGGTGCAAGATCACTAAATTCAAGTGCAGTTTCATACCACTTCAAGCAGGGTGCACGGCCACCAAATTCAAGTGCAGTTTCATACCATTTCAAGCAGGGTGCAAGGACACCAAAGACAGCAAGTCGTGACCTCTCCCTCCTCCATCTTGCAGAGACTGAGCCACGCCCACACTTCTGGGTTTTATTGTCCATCCCCCACTCCCACCAGAAGGGGCGTGGCCTTCATGGCGTGATTGACAGGAGAGAGAACCTCAACATTTTTAAAACACTAATATCTCTTTTATTTTTCATCAATGGGGAAAATCTGATGACCGTAGGGAGACTCTGAGTAAGATGGCCAAAAATCATAGCCGTATGTGGTAGCATTCTTACTAAAATCAATATAAAGCACAAGCAGGAAGTGGTCAAGATTAGACTTTTAATTATATAGAAGGCAAGGCAACTTTAATTAGGCAAGGCAACTTTAATTAGGAAAGGCAACTTTAATTAGGCAAGGCAAATTTAATTCGGCAAGGCAACTTTAATTCAGCAAGGCAACTTTAATTAGGCAAGGCAAATTTAATTAGGCAAGGCAACTTTAATTAGGCAACACAGCTTTAGCATTTCCAAACCAAACGCAACACAGCTTTAGCATTTCCAAACCAAAGGCAACACAGCTTTAGCATTTCCAAACCAAAGGCAACACAGCTTTAGCATTTCCAAACTATATTTTCAAACCACATTAAGGGCACTGACAGGTCAGTAAAAACCACTCGGTTTAATAAATATGTGTTCAGTGTTATTCTGACTGAGAGACGTGACCCTCTCGCTCCCCCATCTTTCAGAGACTGACTGAGGCACTCAACACTTCTGGGTTTTATTTATTTATTTTTTTACTTTATTTTTATTGGAGGGAAAAAAATACAGTACATCTGACGTAGTGCATTACATTTCCCTCCATTTTGTTTTATATATAATAACCCTTACCCACCCTCCCTAAACACCCCTTGGCAGCTAATGTGTTCACAATACAAACATATCACAAATACAAATGCACATTTTAACAATAATAAGGTAACAAAACAGAATAAAGGTAGATCTCCACCTACTGTCAAGTGCCCTTAGTCAATAGGTAGTTCCTTAAGTGTGATCAAAAAAGGTTCCCATTTCAAATACAACTTTTTCACAGACCCCCTCAATGTGAATTTAATCTTTTCTAGCCTGGTAGATTTCCAGACCAGCAAAATTCTCCTACGGGCCAAAAGCAATGTAAATGTAATGATATCAGACTGGGTTGTATTTAAACCCAAGATTTTATCTGCTACACCAAATACAGCTACAAGCAGGCAAGGTCTCATTGTGATCCCAAGGACTTCACTGATGGTTTTAAAAACCACTGCCCAGTAGTTACCAAGTTTGGGGCAAGACCAGAATGCATGAGCTTGATTGGCTGGAGAGAAGGAGCACCTGTCACAGCCAGCGTCTGTCCCCGGATATATGTCAGCAAGCCTGGCTTTGCTTAAATGAACCCAGTGTAAAACTTTGAATTGTATGAGCCCCAATCTAGCACATGATGATGAGGATTGGACTCTTTTCAGTGCTTCTGTCCAGCATTCCTCAGACAGATCTATACCAAGGTCGTCTTCTCACCTAGTTTTAACTTTGTTCAGGATTTGATCTCCTAAAGACATCAGTTGATAATATACTACAAAGCTAGTAGACAATGTGGGAGGCAGGAGGCAGAGAAGGGAAGCACTCGGACCGAAAATGTACGGGAGAAAGAAGAAAAAGATAATAAACAGAGAATAAGTGGTGGTGGGTTTCTTAAATGTGTATATTTTAATCCTAGGAGCATTGTAAGAAAGGTGGATGAGCTTAGAGCCTGGATTGACACCTGGAAGTATGGTGTTGTGGCGATCAGTGAAACATGGTTGCAGGAGGGCTGTGATTGGAAACTAAATGTTCCAGGATTTCGTTGCTTCAGGGGTGATAGAATTGGAGGGGCAAGAGGTGGGGATGTTGCATTGCTTGTCAAGGAAGATATTACAGCAGTGCTTTGGCAGGATAGTTTAGAGGGCTCGTCTAGGGAGGCTATTTGGGTGGAACTGAGAAATGGGAAAGGTGTAGCAACACTTATAGGGGTGTATTATAGACCGCCTAATGGGGAGCAAGAATTGGAAGAGCAAATATGTAAGGAGATAGCAGATATTAGTATAAGCACAAGGTAGTGATTGTGGGAGATTTCAATTTTCCACACATAGACTGGGAAACACATTCTGTAAAAGGGCTGGATGGTTTGGAGTTTGTAAAATGTGTGCAGGATAGTTTTTTGCAGCAATACATAGAGGTACCTACTAGACAAGGGGCAGTGCTGGACCTCCTGTTAAGAAATGAGACAGGGCAGGTGGCGGAGGTATGCGTTGGGGAGCACTTCGGGTCCAGTGATCACAATACCATTTGTTTCAATATAATTATGGAGAGGGTCAGAACTGGACCTAGGGTTGAGATTTTTGATTGGAGAAAGGCTAACTTTGAGGAGATGCGAAAGGATTTAAAAGGAATGAATTGGGACATGTTGTTTTATGGGAAGGATGTAGAAGAGAAATGGAGGGCATTTAAAGGTGAAATTTTAAGAGTACAGAATCTTTATGTCCCGGTTCGGTTGAAAGTAAAAATTGGAAAGAGCCATGGTTTTCAAGGGAAATTGGACACTTGGTTCGGAAAAAGAGAGAGATCTACAATAATTATAGGCAGCATGGAGTAAATGAGGTGCTTGAGGAGTATAAAGAATGCAAAAAGAATATTAAGAAAGAAATTAGAAAAGCTAAAAGAAGATATGAGGTTGCTTTGGCAAGTAAGGTGAAAGTAAATCGAAAGGGTTTCTACAGCTATATTAATAGCAAATGGATAACAAGGAATACAATTGGTCCATTAGAGAGTCAGAGTGGACAGCTATCTGCAGAGCCAAAAGAGATGGGGGAGATATTGAACAATTTCTTTTCTTCGGTATTCACCAAGGAGAAGGATATTGAATTATGTGAGTTAAGGGAAACAAGCAGAGTAGCAATGGAAACTATGAGATTCAAAGAAGAGGAGGTGTGGACACTTTTGAAAAATATGAAAATGGATAAGTCTCCGGGTCCTGACAGGATATTCCCTCGGACATTGAGGGAAGTTAGTGTAGAAATAGCAGGGGCTATGACAGAAATATTTCAAATGTCATTAGAAACGGGAATAGTGCCAGAGGATTGGCGTACTGCGCATGTTGTTCAGTTGTTTAAAAAGGGTTCTAAGAGTAAACCTAGCAATTATAGACCTGTTAGTTTGACATCAGTGGTGGGCAAATTAATGGAAAGGATACTTAGAGATAATATATATAAGCATCTGGATAAGCAGGGTCTGCTTAGGAACAGTCAACATGGATTTGTGCCTGGAAGGTCATGGTTGACAATTTTTTTTCAATTTTTCGAAGAGGTTATTAGGGAAATTGATGAGGGTAAAGCAGTGGATGTTGTCTATATGGACTTCAGTAAGGCCTTTGACAAGGTTCCTCATGGAAGGTTGGTTAAGAAGATTCAATTGTTGGGTATTAATGGTGTAAAAGAGACACATCAAGAGTAGCAAGATGGATTCAACAGTGGCTGAATGGGAGATGCCAGAGAGTAATGGTGGATGGCTGTTTGTCAGGTTGGAGGCCGGTGACTAGTGGGGTGCCTTAGGGGTCTGTGTTGGGTCCACTGTTGTTTGTCATGTACATCAATGATCTGGATGATGGTGTGGAAAATTGGATTAGTAAGTATGCAGATGATACTAAGATATGTGGTGTTGTGGATAATGAAGTAGATTTTCAAAGTCTACAGAGAGATTTAGGCTATTTGGAAGAGTGGGCTGAAAGATGGCAGATGGAGTTTAATGCTGATAAATGTGAGGTGCGACATCTTGGCAGGACAAATCAAAATAGGACGTACATGGTAAATGGTAGCGAATTGAGGAATGCAGTTGAACAGAGGGATCGAGGAATAACTGTGCATAGTTCCCTGAAGGTGTGCTGGCCTTTATAAATCAGAGCATTGAATATAGAAGTTGGGATGCAATGTTAAAATTGTACAAGGCATTGGTGAGGCCAATTCTGGAGTATGCAGTACAATTTTGGTCGCCTAATTATAGGAAGGATGTCAACAAAATAGAGAGAGTACAGAGGAGATTTACTAGAATGTTGCCTGGGTTTCAGCAACAAAGTTACAGAGAAAGGTTGAACAAGTTAGGTCTTTATTCTTTGGAACGCAGAAGGTTAAGGGGGGACTTGATAGAGGTCTTTAAAATGATGACCGGGTTAGACAGAGTTGATGTGGATAAGCTTTTCCCATTGAGAGTAGGGAAGATTCAAACAAGGGGACATGACTTGAGAATTAAGGGACAGAAGTTTAGAGGTAACATTAGGGGGAACTTCTTTACTCAGAGAGTGGTAGCTGTGTGGAATGAGCTTCCAATGGAAGTGGTGGAGGCAGGTTCGATTTTATCCTTTAAAAATAGATTGGATGGGTATATGGACGGGAAAAGAATGGAGGGTTATGGTCTGAGTGCAGGTAGATGGGACTAGGGGGAAGAAAGAAGGAAAAAAAAAAAAAAAAGGGCCGAGATGGCCTGTTTCCGTGTTGTAATGGTTATATGGTTATATCAGTCCTTTATTTGCAAAGGTAAGAATGAGTTTGTCCAACACTGTGACAGGCGGGAAATCAGGAAAAGAGGGACATTTTTTCATAGCAAAGTGGCGGAGCTAAAGATATTTAAAGAAATGATTATGTGGGAGGCCATGTTTTCTGTGTAGGTTATCAAAACTATCAAATATGTTGTTAGTGTATAAATCCTTAATGCACATAAGACCATTCAAACCCCACTGTCTAAAGGTTGAGTCAAGTGTGGAGGGGGGGAATAAATGGTTACTGTGAATGGGACCCAGAACTGAAGCTGATGTAAATTTATAATGGCAACGAAATTGATTTAAAAAATTTGATGGTGGATAGTACGACAGGGTTGGATGTAAATTGAGAGGGTTTCAATGGCAGGGAGGAATATACTAAAGCTGGGAAAGACGAGGAATAACAAGACTGTGACTCAAGCAGACACCAGTCTGTATCTGGTCGGTGGAGCCAGAATAATATCTTTTGGATATTGGATGCCCAATAATAATGAATAAAGCTAGGAAGGCCCAGTCCACCTACTTCACGACCTCTTTGGAGAGTGCACTTATTCACCCTTGGAACCTTGATACCCCGTATAAAGGAGGTTATAGATTGGTTAACTTAGTTAAAAAATGACTTGGATAGGAAGACCGGCAAACATTGGAACAAGTAAAGAAATCTGGGAAGTACAGTCATCTTCACCGACTGCACTCTCCCAGCCATAGTGAGAGGTAGACTACGACATCTCTCAAAGACAACCTTCATTTGGCTAACTTGAGTCGTATAGTTAGCTTCAAACAGGGATGTGAAAGAGCGGGTAATGTGTATTCCTAGATATACAAAACCCTCTTGAGATATGGGAAAGGGCAGGGATTCCTGTCGGATCTGTAGGGCTAGGATGATGGGAAAGCATTCGCTTTTTTGGAGGTTTAGTTTATAGCCAGAGAAAGTTCCAAACTGATCTAACACAATTGCAGGGCCACTGGCTGTAGGGTCGCTCACATAAAGAAGGAGGTCGTCGGCATATAGAGACACAGGATGTTCCATGTTTCCTCTCCTAATGCAGCGCCCCTAGTGGTATCATTAGGGGCTGCTGTCAACATTGACGGCAGCGTCTGCCTTTGTCTTTCAATATTTTTATTTATTTTTAGTTCGTTTAAAGTCTGTTTTGGGGGAAACTTTAACTTTTCTATGTGGGAGAGAGGGGTAGGGTAAGGGGGAAACTGTTTCCCAGTCGCTTCCTGGCGGGGACGTGACTATTTCTCCGAGTCGCGTCCTCACCCCCCTCCTCGCGGCCTACCACCTGGATCGGAGCGGCCTTTCCTGCCAGGGACCGGGAACCGGACCAGAGCTACAACAGCAGCGGTGCAGCGCTGAATTCACCGCGGAGCAGGCGATGCCGACCTGGATCGCCGTTTGGAGCTCCGGAGCGTTGGGCCGCTGCTCCAACATCGTGGAGCTGCGGTTTGGGAGAGCTTCCAGCGTGGGCGGCGCTGAACACATCGCGGAGTCCTGGGGCCCGTTACCGAGGGCCGCCAGCGTTGAATCTCCACCCAGCATGGCCTGCGGACTTTGGGAGCCGCGGACTCCGGTAGGAGGTGGCCGACGCTGATGTCCAGGCCGCTGAGGAGGTCCCCCAGCTCCGACGTCGGACTTACATCACCCCGGCTAGAGGGCCTGAACATCGGGCCGCCCGTAGCGGCGACTGCGGTGAGCTCGGGGAGACCCCGACCATGGGTGAACATTGGGGAACATTAGAGGAAGAGGACTGACTTTGGTGCCTTCCCTCACAGTGGGAAACTTTTGATTCTGCTGTGTGGGGATGTTTTATGTTGAACTCTATTGTGTGTTGTGTTCTTTATTTTTATTGTATGGCTGTATGGTGAACACACATTTCACTGTGCCAACTGGCACATGTGACAAATAAATGTATCTTGTATCTTGTAATGCCCTGGAATAATGTGGTTGACCTAAGTGCAAAAGAAAGAGGCTAGATTGCAATCGCAAAAAGAAGCGGAGACAAAGGGCAGCCTTGACGAGTGCCACGTGTAGAAGGAAAATAATCAGATCGCAAATAATTTGTCTGTATACATGCTAAAGGTGAATGATATAATAGCTTAACCCAGGCTACAAATTTTTTGCCAAATCCAAATCTCTCCAAGACTCTGAACAAATATGGCCACTCCACTCGATCGAATGCCTTCTCCGCGTCCAAACAGATAACAACCTCTGGGCACGTAGAAGCACCGGGCAAATAGACCACACTGGCCAGTTGGCGGATATTAGAAAAGGAATGACGATTTTTAATTAAACCTGTTTGATCTTCTGAGATTATTTTGGGAAGTTGGCATTCTAAACGGCAAGCCAGCCCCTTCGCCAACGTTTTTACATCTACATTCAAAAGTGAGATGCGGCGGTATGGACCACATTGAATCGGATCCTTGTCTTTTTTAAGAAGAAGTGAAATAGATGCCTGTGAAAGGGTGGGGGGTAATGAACCATTTTCCAAAGATTCTTGAATCATTTCTAAAAGAACTGGTGTGAGCTTATCCTTAAATTTCTTATTAAATTCTAATGGGTAGCCGTCAGGGCCCATGGTTTTACCACTCTGCATCGCCATAATGTCATTATTAATCTCTTCCTGCCCAAGGGCCTGGTCTAGATATTCTGCCTCTTCTAATTCCAGAGTGGGTATTTCCAAATCGTCTAAGAAATTTTCCATATTCATTGTATCTAAGGGGAATTCTGATGTGTAAATTGTAGATTGGTTTATGCATGAGAACCAATCATAGTAGAATAGCATCACTACCCCACCCTACTGTATGATTTATACTAACACCCACTTCCTACACGGGTCAGTCTTGGAAGCGGTCACGATGTTCTAACAACTAACAACCTGCTGTACCCCTATAATAAGAATACTGATTAAAGATGATCTTGAACTTCAGATTGTATTCTTTGGCTATTTACAGAAGAATAAAAGGCTGTGAAAGTATTGTTTATTTCTTTTGGATTGCTTGTTATGTCTTGGTGCATGTCTCTTATCTGAGGAATAAGTCATGACGCGGATTGACGCTTCAGTTGGTGAGCCATAAGCCGGCTCGCCTTATCACCGTATTCATAATAAAGACCACGAGTCCTGAGAATTAGCTGTTCTGTTTGATTAGTAGATAGAAGATTGAATTTTGTTTGTAAATCAGCACGGCTTTTATATAATTGGGCGGTGGGTGCTTCAGAATATTGCCTATCCAGTGCCAAGATGGATTGTAACAGGGTTTGCATTTCCTTCTTGCGTTCTTTATTGGCGTATGAAGTATAAGATATGATTTGACCTCTCAAGCAGGCTTTTTAAAGTTTCCCAAAGTAAAGAGCAAGATACGGACTCGGTTTTATTAATCTCGAGGAATGTGCCTATGTTAGCCGATACAAAACTGCAACTTTTGGAAAGCAAAAGGGGGCTGTATTTCCAGAGAGGTCGTTCTCTAATGTTTAAAGGAAAGCCTAGGTCCAGTATCACAGGCGAGTGATCTGATATTACTATAGCAGTATATTCAATTTTCTTAACCATAGGAATGAAGGGGCTGTCTATAAAAAAATAGTCTATTCTGGAAAAAGAACAGTGAACATGAGAAAAAAAAAGAGAATTGTCTAGCCGTTGGGTTCAGGAATCTCCAGGGGTCCACATAACCATTTTGTTGCATAAACAATGAGAAGGTCTTTGCCGTACCAGAAGGTGTCCCCTTAGAACTAGACCTATCAAGCAATGGATCAATAGCACAGTTCAAGTCTCCCGGAAAATTAGCTGGTGCGTGTTCAGATCGGGTATTAATGACAAAACTTTATTTGCAAAGTGAACATCATCCCAATTAGGGACATAAACATTCACTAAAACGACAGGTTTTTGAAAAAGACACCCGGAACCTATAATAAACCAGCCATTAGGGTCACTGACTACGTCGGAAGGTGTAAACTGTATTCTTTTGTTGATTAATATTGCCACACCCCTGGACCTGCTATTAAATCTGGAGTGAAAGATCTGACCAACCCATGTTTTACGCAGTCTATTGTGATCTTGCAGTCTTAAGTGAGTTTCTTGTAAAAGTAGTATATCTGGTTTTAGTTGTTTTAGATGAGAGAAAACTTAAGCTCTTTTAACAGGATCATTAAGCCTCTTTACATTCCAAGATATAAACCTCACAGGATAGCCTCCATCAATATCACCATTAGCCATATTTCAAGATATTTATTTCAAAAATACATACAGGGTCCTGCCATCCAAAACAATGTGAAGGCTGCATGTGAGAGCCCACAATGGGGGAAAAAAAGAGAGAAAAAAAAAAAAGAAAGTCAAGTGCATTTGTAACAATCAAAGAATAAGCTGCCATTACCCAAAAACCTTTTCCTCATCCCCTTACAATAACAAAAAAAACATTTAAACCCCAAAAACCTGTCCCTCATCCCCTTACAATAACAAAAAATAACATTTAACCCCCAAAAACCTAGATCTTCTTCCCAACTGAGGACGATCGCAGGCATTATAAAACAAAAAACTTCCAAAGTGTTCCCTAACTAAAATTTTAGATCCAATTGAGGGTGGCTCCCTTCTTTGAAAGTTGTACAGTCGTTTGTTCTACTTTTAAGATATATAGACTAAAGACAACCCCGGACAAGCAAAGCATTACGAGAAAGAAGGAAGTAAAAAATTGTATCCCAGAGAGCAATGATAGACATTTACATTTTCGCTGGTTGAAAGTCCTCGACTCATTACTCAAATTCTGTAGCATGGCAGTTCAGCTCAGTCGAGTTCCACAAATTAAACTGAAGAATGAACAAATCTTACAAAGATTAACAGTTTACCGCTGCAGGAGGCCGTGCCAATGCCGCGTGAATATCCTAAAAGGTCATTGTTCTTCACGGCCTTCACCTCCCCAGCGTGGGTAGTAAAACCTTTTGGCAGCCTCTGGTGTATCGAAGTAGTGCTTTTTACATTCATGAGTGACCTGGAGCCGGGCAGGATACAGGAGGCCAAACCAAACCCCTTTCTCGTAGAGCAGGGATTTTATTTCCCTAAAAGTTGCACGTTTTCTTCCCAGCTCCACGCTAAAATCCTCATGAAAAAACACCCGGTGCCCTCGGAAGGACAGCTCCTGCCTCCATTGGTGATGATACGATGTATATCCTGGAAGTAATGAAAGAGAACCAGGAAAACTCTTGGCTTAGATGGCTTGATATTAGGGACGTTCGTTGGTTTAGGTCCAATTTGGTGGGCACGCGAAAGCATAAAAGGTCTTGGGAAGAAATCAGCCCACGGCACTTCTTCAAAAATCTCAGTCATAAATTTAACAGGGTCCGAACCTTCCAACTTTTCGGGAATCCCAACCACCCTTAGGTTGGATCTCCGCGACCGGTTCTCGAGGTCATCTAGCTTCACTTTCAGGAGTGCGTTTTCACTCTGTAATTTAGCTATGGCAGTTTTGGCACTCACCAGTTTGTCACTGTGGTCATCCAGGCCGTCTTCAACCTCGCGAATGCGTTCATCATGCATTTCGTAATAGGATTTAACTTGCTCCAGACTGGTGTTCACCGGCGACAAAGCCTCTTCAAGTTCTCTTTTTAGGACAGAGTTAACTGCTTGTGTCATATCGGCAAGGAGTGCTGAACAAAGCCTCTCGAGACCCTCTGGTAGTTCAAGCCCAGCTTCAGGCAGCGGTGCCAAAGCTGCAGCACTCTCGCTTCAGACTTCACTGTCTTTTCCCCCGGTTTTAGCTCGACGGCTCATTTTACTTATTGTTTCAGGTGCTTAATACTGCTCGAGTCCTTCATAGTGTTTAATAGTGGGTTATCTCAAGAATATAACAAAGATAAACAAGTAGACTTGAGCAGAAATCGGGAGCCATGCTCACACACAGCTGTTCATTCCATGTTCAACCCGGAAGTCCCACTTCCGGGTTTTATCATCCCTCTGGAAGGGGCGTGGCCTTCAGGAGAGAGAAAATCAACATTTTTTATACACTAATAACTCTTTTATTTTTCATCGATGGAAAAATCCTCTTGTCGTGTGCAGCGGATGGGGACTCTGAGTAAGATGGCCAAAAACCACAGCCGTAAGTGGCTGCGTTTTTTCAAAAATCAATATACAGAATAACAGGAAGTGGTCAAGACTTTTAGTAATATAGATGTTGAAATCAAATCGCTGCAGCTGCATCATCATCCGTTGCAGGCGAGCCGGAACAATGTGAATGGGTTTGTTCAAGATGGTGACCAAGATGGTCGGTTTCTATAATCACAGACTTTCCAAAAATAAAGTCTTTGAATTTTGTGCAGGCGAAAACCACTGCAAGTAATTCTTTTTCAATCTGGGCATAATGTTGTTCAGTATCAGTTAGTGTGTGAGAGGCATATGAAACAGGCTTGCAGTCACCATTGGCAGCGGTCTGCTGGCAAGAAGCACCAAGTCAGTACTGGGACGCATCACATGTGAGCGTTACTGGTAACTCCAAAGCGAAATAGGCTAGGGTAGGTGCGATGGCCAGTTGCAACTTGAGGATATCAAAAGCTCTTTGGTGCTGCAGATACCAGGACCATGCAACGTATTTGTGTGTCAGTTCCCGCAGGGGGGCAGATATGTCGCTGAGATTGGGAATAAATTTCCCCAGGTAGTTGACCATTCCAAGGAACTTTTGTAGACTCGTAACGTCAGTAAGAACAGGCATCTCTTTGATAGCAGCAGTTTTTGATGGGTCCATCACTTGTGAAAACATGTCCAATGTAGATAACTTCTGGGACTTGAAACTTGCACTTCAGGGGATTGAGTTTGAGCTGAATGTCTTTGGCACGGTCCTGCATTTTCTTCATCATGCTCAACCAAATCGTGCCCGTAGACGAGAATGTCATCAACAATGGATACCCCGCAAACAGTTGTTCCATCATGCGTTGGAAATCCTCACTGGCAGAGTTGATGCCAAAGGGCATTCTCAGGAATTTGTAACGGCCGAAGTGGGTGCTGAAGGTACTAAGGTTGGACGAGACTGGGTCCAGTGGAATCTGCCAAAACAAGCTTTTGGCATCCGGAACAGAGAACACTGACACGTTGCCTATTTGAGCAGCAACTTCCTCTGCCGTTTGCATAGGGTAGTGCGGCCGTTTGATAGCTGTGTTGAGATCCCTGGGGTTTATGCAAATACGGATTTCCTCCTTGTTTTTCTTCATTGCAACCACCATGGTGGAAACCCAGTCAGTTGGGTCAGTAACTTCAGCAATGACACCCAGGGAGACCATTCACTTGAGTTAATTGTGTACTCTGTCACGCATGGCAAGCGGAACAGGATGTGGTGCTCGATTTGAGGCGTGGGTTCGAATCCCACTTCTGACACCATGCAATGAGTCTAGTCAGACACACATCAAGATACAACACATGTTTATTAAAGTCCACTTACAGCATCGGTCTGCAGGACTAACAAGCACTACAATTGGTTAGTAGGAAATAACCAATCTACACAGTTCTCCTGTCACTCCCTGGGTCGGTCTTCCCCTTCCTGCGCCATCGCGTCTTTACTGGAGCTGAGGGACGCAGTGGGTGGCCGGCCGAGGTCTCCAACCGGACACAATTTTCAGAGGGACCGGAAGCGGCGCGGCGATGTCGCTAAACAGAAAGCGGTGAATCTGCTCCCAGTGGAGGAGAGCGTCCCAAATGCACCACTATCGCAATGCCCCGCAGCTCGAGTTCCCTTCCCCTCTGGTACCCCGCGCTGGCTCCTGCCCCCTCCCCCGTTATACCCCCCTCTCCTCCATGGCTCTTCCCCTGTCTTTTCTTTGAGCTCTCCCTCCCCCCCCCCACCCACGCTGAGGGTAGGGGAAAGGAGAGGGAGAGAGAGGTGAGGGAGGGATTGGGGAGGGGAGGAGGAGAGGGGAAAGAAGAGGGTGAAGAGGAGGGGGAGAGAGTGCTAGGGATGAGGGGAAATGAGCTGCGCCTGTTCAGTTGGGGGCTATGGGTGAGTGGTGGAATATTGTGTTGGAGGACCAAGCCTCCTGTGTAACAGGGACCCAACAGGTCCCACTTAGTCTATCTATACATAACAAACTCTGATCTTGTGCTTTTTGGTTTGCGTGGTTTTTCTATTTGCGCAAAAATGGTATGCGATGGAGCTATAATTTTAACCAGCTTACTCACCGTTCTCCTGTGCTGCGAGTACAACAAGTTTTGTTCTGATCGATGGTATATTGTAAGGGTTATTAAGGTTTAAAAATGGTAAAAAAATGCGCATGTGCAGATTGGTCTCCTCTCCTGTCAGGAAGGGGCATCGCCGGCACCATCGCTGCACTGATTGGCTGCGTCCGCTGTCAATCGGCTAGAGGTCGCCATGGTGAAGGAGTGATGCTGCCACAGTGGTGCACTGATTGGCTGCGGCCGCGCAGTACCTGGTGGGGAGGGTGGTGCCGCGGGCCGTGCCTGGGGACTGGGCCCAGTCTGGAGCCAAGGATGAGCTCGGGGTCGGGGCGTGGGCTGGAACCAAGGACGAGCCTGGGTCCGGGGTCAGTGACGAGCCCAGAGACGAAGTCGGGCCCTGGACTGGATCCCAGGCTGCGTCCGAACTGAGGGCCGGAGTCGTGCCCAAGCCCGGGGCCTAGCCAAGGTGTACCAGTGCCTCGGGGGCCACTCAGCCACCACTATCCTGCAGCACAGCCTCCACTTCCTTCTCTGCGGGCAACTCTGGCCCGGTCACCCGCCAACCTCGGCCCGCCCCCAGCACAGCAAGCCCGGCCCCGTCGAGGCCCAGGTCCGCATGTGCTTCGGACGCCTACCAGGGTCAGGCTGAGTACAAGAACCAAGTCGAGTTCCAGGCCCTGGCGCTGCTCTATGACATGCGTAGGTGCTGGGGCAGGAAATGGGAGTGAGGGGAGGAGGATGAGGGAAATGGTGAGGAGAGACATGGGGTGGTAGATGGAGATGGGGGGGCCTGGCAGCACTGATCCCCGCTGTCTACCGACTGGCGAGGGACATCGCAGGTCCCGGGGCGGGCAGTGCTCCAGCAGCTCTTGCCAGCGGGTGCAGACACCAGGAGCGGCTCTAACGCACCACATCGTTACACGGAGAGAGGAAGTGCCGCAGCCCAGCCCACAACATGGGGGGGGAGACAGAAGTGCCGCAGCCTGGCCCACAGCACGGGGGGGGGGGGAGACAGAAGGAGGGGGGAAGAGAAGGATGAGGGAGGGAGGAGAGAAGGACGCCGGCGGGAGGGGGGAGGGAGGAAGAGAGGGATGAGGGAGGGGGGGGAGAGAGGGGGAGGGAGGGGGAAGAGAGGGAGTGGGGTAGATGGGTGGTGGAGTGCAGGGGGGTAGGGAGGGGGGTAGAAGGGGTCCGGGGTGATGGGCAAGGTGGGATAGAGGGAGGGAGAGGGGGACAGGGAGGGGTGGATTTGATGGGAGGCGTGAGTGGTGGAATATTGCGTTGGGGGACCGGGTTGCGTTGGGGGAACGGGTGAGTGGTGGAATATTTCATTGGGGAACGGGTTGCGTTGGGGGACCAGGCCTCCCATGTGATAGGGACCCAACGGGTCCCACTTGGTCTGGTATATAATATTTTAATCTATTACTCCCTTCACCCTTCACATCGATTCCTATTTCACTTGGCCTTACTCTCCTATTCAGGTGGAAGATTGCAACCTTCACATGGTCTGCCCTGTTTCGACGAATGCAATCAACCCGGCCTGCGTGCGTACTCTCCTATTACAACACTATTACGACATTACTGTTATAGCATTTAAAAGACATTTGGACAGATACATGGATAGGAAAGGAATATGGGCTATATGTGGGCAGGTGGGACTAGTCTAGATGGGGTAACTTTGTTGGCATGAGCAAGTTGGGATGAAGGGACAGTTTCTGTGCTGTGTGAGTCTGTGATTCTAGCACTCTAAGGACCATTGCATCTTCTTCAGATCTTATTGGAAAACTAACAGTCCACAAGAGCTTGATGACCTTCATCCATTCTGCAGCCATCTCACAGGTAGCTCCATCTGTACACAAGAATCCGATCAGAGAGCTCTTCACACCACAGACAACCAAAGGAGTGGATTTTTTGGAGAGTTCTGGTGATGTGGCATTCGGCCCGTTGACAGTCTGCTCAGAGAACCACGCACCCTGATGATTTCCTCCTCCTGCAGGACCACCATGGCATTCTGTGCCGATTACCACCTGATTGACTTGTGGTCAAAAGTGTTTATCTGCAGATATGTTTCTACAAGGGATGTGTGGTGCAAAGTGGTCCAAATGAATGGAACGTTCTGCAGCAACAAAGCCAGGCCCATCACTAGGGACACGTACAACCTCGGCAGATAGTTTTATTCAGTGTGTGCACATTCAGAATCTATATACAGCTTTATGAAGTTGCACACAGTCATAGTATTCATATCCGTAATGCACAGAGTTCCCCAAATACAAATTTACCTACAAATATACAGTACCTGCAACTTTTCCAAAATATACCAAATATACCTACAACTACTCCACTATTCAGTTCTTTCAGTTCGGTGACAACATATTATCAGAGAATAATGATATATCAGAGAAGATGGGGCAATTCGCACAACGAGGTACGGAGATCACAAAAAGTTATTACCCTACACTTCCAATTCAGGGAGGTCGGTAAATTATAATACTGAAGTGGCAGAATTTGTTAAATGGAATCCATATTGGAAAATTAGTGAGGAAGGATCACATGCATGTACCCAAGCCTCACTTGCTCGTACTACTTTTCATCAATTTAAAAGTAGATCACAAAAGCATTGCAACACAAATTGATAAATGTTGAAATTGGGGAAGTGCTTTGTAAATAGGGAAAGAGTAATGAGGTGCAGTTTTATGCCAACCAAAAAACATGAACTTTTTTGAGATATAGTGAGCTGTACTATCAATGACTGCAAGCTTACATTATTCCAAGGCTTGGTTGATTTAGCATGTGCATTTAATTGCTGTGGGTAGATTCAAAATCTAATGGATATTCAATTTAATGGATCATAATTCTTTCTTTGATGTTGAGGATTGGTGCCTCTTTTAATTAATTCCACCTTACCTTTAATTTTTCCACTAAATACAAAAGGGGTGTATTAGTTGGAAGTGTTTGGAATGACTAAACAATTAAACCAAGGGAAGAATCAAAGGTTTGACATTTTAATTGTGCACAAGAGCAGAAATGATCTCTCTTTACAGTTGATAATTGTCTTGTAATGATCACTTTATTGCAATTTCCTATTTCCATTTTCATTTTCATTTGATAAAACCCATGTGAAAGAAGAATTGAGGTAGCAGGTGCTTTCAAGGCTATTGTGGAAATTACCTTAGAAGGCACACGGCTCTCAAACTTGTGTTTAGCTATGTCCATATCTTAGGCTGTTACTCATGGGCCTGTCCCACTTAGGCAATTTTTCAGCGGACTGCCGGCGACTGGAACGGCGACTGCCAGAGTGGAACACACACATACACACAATCAAACACATCGCTTCCTTCACCAGCCCGTTATGCAGGCGGGGGACAGGGCAAGCGGGGGAAGTGTTGTCTAAAAAATTCACATGGTGCAAAGCCAAGGTGAATCAAGTTCAAGTTCAAGTGAGTTTATTGTCATGTGTCCCTGATAGGACAATGAAATTCTTGCTTTGCTTCAGCGCAACAGAACATAGTAGGCATTGACTACAAGGCATTCTATAAATATATACACACATGAATCAATATACTGATAAAGTGCAAATAACAGTATTGGCTAATAAAGTTCAGTGTTATGTCCGAGCCAGGTTTAATGGCCTGATGGCTGTGGGGAAGTAGCTATTCCTGAACCTGGTCATTGTAGTCTTCAGGCTCCTGTACCTTCTACCTGAAGATAATAGGGAGATGAGTGTGTGGCCAGGATGGTGTGGGTCCTTGATGATACTGCCAGCCTTTTTGAGGCAGCGACTGTGATAGATCCCCTCGATGGAAGGGAGGTCAGATCCGATGATGGACTGGGCAGTGTTTACTACTTTTTGTAGTCTTTTCCTCTCCAGGGCGCTCAGGTTGCCAAACCAAGCCACGATGCAACCGGTCAGCATGCTCTCTACTGTGCACCTGTAGAAGTTAGAGAGAGTCCTCCTTGACAAACCGACTCTCCTTAATCTTCTCAGGAAGTAGAGGCGCTGATGTGCTTTCTTAATAATGGCATCAGTGTTCTCGGACCAGGAAAGATCTTCAGAGATGTGCACGCCCAGGAATTTGAAGCTCTTGACCCTTTCAACCATCGACCCGTTGATATAATCAGAAACACAACGCAATGAATAGGAAGGATTGCGCTGTAAAAAGATGGTTAAAGCACAGTGTACAGTAAGTCCTTTAAAAGAGGGGGGCAGAGGGGGGAGAAGGGGGGAGATGGAGTGGAGACAACTTTTAAGAAGCCAGAGATACACGGCTGTGAAGCTCGGCGGACATTTAACATTACTGGTCGGTTATCCTTCGTTCTGAAAACTACTGCATACGGGTTTTTTTCAAAATGAGCCAATGAAATTCACTGGTCAGCATCGGCTACAACCTACGAGAACCTACAAGGACCTCTGACCTCCTGGCAACCCATTAGGACCTCCTGGCGACCCACCTACGGCTCGAGAATTCTCACTACTCTCCATGGCGGCTTCATTCTAGTCGCCGCTAATTTTTCAACATATTGAAAAATTTGTGGCGACCATAATGAGGCCGCGACTAGTTCCCAGAATGCGGGAACTCCTCACGACCATGAAGGCGACTCCCCGGCAACCAACCGCGAACATGTGGCGACCGCATAGTCTCCTGCAGTCGCCTAAAAAGTTGTCTAAGTGGGACAGGCCCATCAGTGTCTAAATCTGCAATATGAAGTGATCCTTACAACAAACAAGTATCACTCGGCGATCTTTTAAATTTACAACTAAATTATTTAATATTTGTTTGAAATCCCCTTTGTCCTGAATCTAAACACTGTCATATGATGTGCGCAAGAAAACCAGGTCGTCATTTTGTGGAGTCATCGAATACCCATCTGTATTTATCCCATTTTCAGCACTTGGCCCATAAGACTTGGCCCATAAGATAATTTTGTAATACAAGAAAGAATAAACTTCACTCAGAGACTTGAAATGCAAAGGTAGACAAAAATGCTGGAGAAATTCAGCGGGTGAGGCAGCATCTATGGAGCGAAGGAAATAGGCAACGTTTCGGGCCGAAACACTTCTTCAGGTTTCGACCCGAAACGTTGCCTATTTCCTTTGCTCCATAGATGCTGCCTCACCCGCTGAGTTTCTCCAGCATTTTTGTCTATCTTCGATTTTCCAGCATCTACAGTTCCTTCTTAAACAACTTGAAATGCAAAGCTTGCCACCCTATAGAATGGCTAAGGTAAAAAAGTGTATCTTCCTTTAGCAAAGTCCAAATAAGAATATAAGGGAGAAATGAATACAGGTTGTGAACACTCAACTTTAGGACAGCTTGAACCAACGAAGGAGCATTCGTGAAACTCACGGGATGGATTTACCGACCTTTGTGGGGCTGCAGACATCTTTTGCTGAGTGAAAGCAGGAGATTTCCTTCTCTCCCTGCCTCCCCCCGTCCCCCACCTCTGAGCTGCACAATCAAGGTCAGAGTCTATCCGTTGCCGACTCACTTTCAGTGAGACCAGCTGTCAGCCACTCCTCCCCTGCCTGCTCCCTCTCTCATCACAGCCGTTTCTGTTCATTTACAATTTACAAAAGGTTTGGATTATGAACAATGCAGAAACAAAGAACCGCAGATGCTGGTTGATACAAAAAAGGGCACAAGGTGCTGGAGTAACTCAGCTGGTTAGGCAGCATCTCTGGTCAACGTGGATAGGTGACGTTTCAGATCGAGACCCTTTTTCAGACCGATTGCTTAAGAAAGCTGGAAAAGGAAAGAGGCAGGAAAAAGCATGGCAAGGTAATAGGTCAATATAGGCGACAGGCAGGAGGGCAGGGGGTGGGGGTTGGTAGACAGATGGTTGGAACAAAGGCCAGAGATAAGAACAAAATGTGTGTGACAGGTTTGAAGAGTTGCAGATAGTGAAGTCAGAGGGAGGAAGTAGCGGTGGAGGGGAGAAATTGGTGGAGTCCAGCTGGGGCCCAGGGGAGTAAAGGGGTGGGTGGGGGGTGTTAGTTAGAGGTTACCTGAAATTGGAGAATTCAATGTTAATACTATTGAATAATATGCTACCCAAGCGGAAAACGAGGTTCTGTTAGCCAAAGGTGACTTCAGGAAAAGCTATCAATCACTGCATGATTAGGCTGTGGAAAGCACTGTGGGACTACTAGTGGAGGTAGATTCAACTGGAGCATTCAGAAGGCAGCTGGCTAGGTTTATGAAAGGAAATAATTTGTGGATCTGCAGGGAGAGGGTTTGAGACTAGCTAGAGGAGGCCAGTGTGGTCAGTATGGGAATGGGAAGGGGGAGTTAAAATGGTTAGCACCCAGGAGATCCAGTAGGTCTTGGCAGAATGAGCACAAGTGTTTGGCAAAATAGTCGCTGAGCCTACGCTTCATCTCACAGATGTCCTTTTGGATTATGAAGAGTTCGCAGGAATGGAACCCTGTTGTAAACCTTGTAAATGGATATGCAGATAAGGTGATAATATATAATCAACGTGGCTCATGGGGATTGTAAGGATGAGCATAGATTTGATGGTTCAAAAAGCATATTTTTATCATGCACACTCTTTGGAATAAAATAACTAGGGCAAAAACTAATCTGCTGAGCTTCCGGTGGCGCTATGGAGGCTTGAGTCCAGTGCCAACTAGCTCCGTGCCGAAGAATCTGAAAACGGGAGAAAATTGGGTCTTACCTGCAGCGATCGCGATCTGAACGGCTGCCTGCCGCGTGACGTCATCAGGCACGCGACTTTGAGGGTATGTCGATGCAACATACCTCCCCCCGTGTGCCAAAAAAATCCGTTAAAGGGAAACTACCGATGGAAGAGGTAGGCCTAACTGAGGCCTCGGCCTCAGTTACAATGACGGCCCAGGAAGACCCAACGAAGAAATCAAAGCAGAAAAGGTCTGAAATTGAAGATCTTAAAACTTTTCTCGCTGTTGAAATTAAACAGATTCAACTACAGTTGAAAACCTTCGAAGGAAATTTGAAATTGTATTTTAAAGAGGAACTTAACTCTTTCAAGGAAGATTTTAAAGCAGAAATGGATTCTACCGTTCAAGAAATACTGGAAGTCTGGAAGAGGTCGAGGGACGATGAGGCCAAGGAACAGATGGAAGTGCTGGAAGCCAGGCTCGTTTCGGTGGAATCGAACGTTAATAGGGAGGTGGTCCCCATTCATCAAGCACTTGATCAACATAGAACAGCGATAACCGAACTTGAGAAATGGGCGGCGACAAGTGAGGAAACTGTAAATCGACTCCTTATTGAAAACCAACGCCTCTCCGGTATGGTGATCAAATTAAGTGATAAGTGTACCGATCTGGAGGGGCGTCAAAGACGCAAGAATTTAAGAATTGTAGGGGTGAAAGAAGGAAGTGAGAGGGAAATGGGCCCTCGGGATTTTGTGGCAGACCTACTACAAAAAGCCTTAAAATTGGATCAAAAACCTTCACTCGGTCGAGCACATAGAGCGCATGGGCGTCATACACAAGATGATGCCCATCCAAGACAAATTATAGTAAAGGTGCAACTTGATCATGAATTTGACGAGATAATGAAGAAAATTGTCCGTAGCGGACAGCTCTATTTTGAAGGTGCGAGGTTCAGTATTTACCGAGATTATCCGGCAGAGGTCTTCAAGAAAAGAGCGCTGTTCACTGAGACAAAAAGAATACTGAAGAAGGTACCTGAATTGAGATATGGCTTGCTTTACCCCGCAAGACTAAGAGTCACCTACAAGCAGAGGGAGCAATTTTTTACAGACCACGAAAAAGCACTGGAATTTGCCAAAGAAATCGAGAACGTGACCACAGACTGAAGAATTTACATTACTCCTCAGGAGTCAAGGATTAACGGGACTTCGCCAGATTTAAAAGGACCTTTAAAGTTCTTTTAAGAGCTTTAAGGACATTCGAAAACTGAAATGGACGGTGGACATTGGAGAAAACCGTGGGTTTTTTTTAAAATCTTTTTTTATTTTTAGTATAAACTCTAAGAACAATAATATCATAGTTATGACCAATTGTTATTAATCACTATTACTATTTAGTATATTCATATCTAACTATATATGTAACTACTAATACTTATTAAATATCTATATTACTACTAAAATTATTAACATTTATATTACTCATAAAAATTTAATACTGGGTATGATTGATAACAATGATTAATAACTAACAGTCTCTGGTTAACGTAGAAATGAGTTACATAGTTATATTCTATAGGAATATGTGCAAGAGGTAATTCAGCCTACGTCATAATAAGGTTTGACGGTTTTTCTCTTTATTTTTCAATTTAAAATTAAATTTATAGATTTAGCGAAGATATTAATACGGTATGTAGAGAATAATAACGTTGTGAATTTATGCTGTTTTTGGACTTTTCTGCAGGGATATGTGCGTATATATGTACGCATATAGGTATATATATATATATATATATATATATATATATATATATATATGTATGTATGTGTGTGTGTATGTATGTGTATATATATATGTTTGCTACTCCCAAAGAAGTTAATTGATTGTCAGAAATATTCTTCTTTTTTTTCTCGGGCACGGAGCTGGGATTTTTTTTTTACAAAGGCTACGGAAGTCTTTAGAATTCTAACCACGTTAGTGTGGCTATCACTAACTACACTAATTGTAGATGTAGTTTATTTTTCTTTCACCCTATACTAACCAATTCTATCACTTTTTTCACTTTAAATATTTTATAACTTAATGTTTGAATGGAACAACAAGACTAATTTAAGGAGATGTGTTCGGAAGAGCGATGTATATTATTTAAAATTCATCTATTTGAGGTTCGGGAGCAGGGTCAGGTTTTATGTGTTGCACCTTCTGCTCGGTTATAGACCACCTTAGAAACAATATGCAAGATGTTAATATGACAAGAGGGGGTGAGGGAATAACATTTTGTAGTTGGAATGTTAAGGGAATCAATAAACCAATTAAGAGAGGTAAAGTTTTGGCACATCTAAATTCAATCAAAACAGATATAATATTCCTTCAAGAAACACACCTTAAAAAGGAATCTCAACATAGACTTAAAGCTAAGTGGATCGCTGAATCATATCATTCCTCTTTTTCCCATAAGTCCAGAGGAGTTGCAATATTAATTCGTAAAGGAATACCTTTTACGCATTCATCAACAATAGCGGATATTGATGGTAGATATATTATATTAGTTGGAGAGTTAAATGGAGAAAAAGTGATTCTTCTTAATGTATATGGGCCTAATTTTGATAACCCTATGTTTTTTAATAAAACATTTAATATAATTCCTGAATTTACACAATATAAATTAATACTTGGAGGAGACTTCAATTGCACATTAGATTCATACTTAGATAGATCATCAAGGCAAAAAAAAGTAAAATCTCAATCAAGTGTATTTTTAAATTCATTTATTAATACCACTAATACCACTAATATTAAGGATGTCTGGAGAATTGAAAATCCAACTGGACGGGAATATTCATTTTACTCACCAGTACATAAAACATACTCAAGAATAGATTATTTTTTAGTTGACTCCACGTTTATCCCATTTACTTACAACTCAAAATACCATAATATTATAATCTCAGATCACGCACCTGTAACATTCATGATTAAATTAAATGGAATGTCCGAGAAACAAACATATTGGAGATTTAACCCACAAATTTTGAACGAAAGATCATGCCAGGAATATCTTATTAAACAGATTCAAATATTTTTTGAGGTAAATGACAACACTGACACACCTACTTCTCTTATGTGGGAAACGTTTAAAGCGTTTGTTCGAGGTGCATTAATTTCTGCCCAAGTATTTTATAATAAAGAGAATAGGATTAAACAACAAACATTGGAAAGGGAAATCAAGCAACTAGATATAGAAAATGCGAGAATGCCATCTATTTTAAAACATAATAAAATTGCTGTATTGAAATATAAATTAAACAAAATGTATTCAGAACAAGTAATAAAACTTTATCAAAAAAACAAACAATTACATTTCGAGTTTGGAGACAAACCACAAAAACTATTAGCACGTCAGTTACGAAAAATGGAAGGGGAAAAAATAATTCATAAAATTAGAACAGATACAGGAGAATTATTAAAAATGCCCAAGGATATAAACGAGAGATTTCTCCAATACTATCATAATCTTTATTCAACTAAAACTGTAGTACAACCAGAAGGAATAGCAGATTTTTTACTAAAATGTAATTTAAAAGGTTTGAGACTCAAACGATAGAGAATTATTAGAAAGGAAAATTACGATAAAGGATATTGAAGAGTCTATTGGCTCTTTAAATAATGGTAAAGCAGTAGGACCAGATGGTTTAGGCTCT
Source organism: Malacoraja senta (assembly GCA_038087875.1). Taxonomy (NCBI): domain Eukaryota; kingdom Metazoa; phylum Chordata; class Chondrichthyes; order Rajiformes; family Rajidae; genus Malacoraja; species Malacoraja senta. The sequence continues at coordinate 131,754,316 of CM075977.1, forward strand.
GAATTCTATAAAAAAAATTATGATTTGCTCTCCCCACGTTTACAAAGGCTGTATGAGCATATCTATACTCAACAGAAACTTCCAGATACTTTAAATGAATCTATAATAACACTTATTCCTAAAGTTGATAAAGATCCGGAAGATCCGGGATCATATAGAGCAATTGCACTTTTAAATACAGATCAGAAAATATTAACTAAAATACTAGCGCATAGATTAAGTACAGTGATGAATAAATTAATACACCCTGACCAAACAGGCTTTATTCAGAAACGGTACTCATATTATAATCTAAGAAGATTATTTAATATTATATATTCTAAGAGAATTATTAATGAAGATCTAGCAATAATCTCACTTGACGCTGAAAAAGCTTTTGATCAGGTTGAATGGTCATATTTATTTTCGGTGATGGAAAATATGCAGCTAGGGGAGAAATTCTGCACATGGATAAAACTGTTATATACAAACCATACGGCTAGAATATTAACAAACCAAAGGTTGTCATCTAAATTCAGCCTATCTAGAGGTTGTAGACAAGGATGCCCGTTATCTCCATTATTATTTGCGCTTGCTATTGAGCCACTCGCAGAAAGAGTTAGGGGTCATCCGGAAATACATGGGTATAACACAAAGGGTACAGTGAATAAAATATAGACAAGATGGCGGATGTGCAGGAGTGGGCGCCGTTTGTATGGCAGCCTGCCTGCAGTCCGTCGTCTAACTCTTTTATTGTTTGAATATTTTTTATTTTTTTATTATTTGGATGTGGGGGGGGGAACTGTTTAACCCCAGTCCTACCTGGTCGGAGATGCGGTTTTCCTCCGAATCGCGTCTCCGGTCTCCCCATGCGGCCTTCCATCGGGCTGGAGCGGCGTTTCCTGCCGGGGACCACAGCTTCGGCGGCACAGCGCTGGGACATCAGCAGGGAGCGGGCGATGCCTTGTCGGGTCGCCGCTCCGGAGTGCTGTGACCGCCGACCACCAACATCGAGCAGCCGTGGTCTGCGGTCTGCGGTTTGAGGGCATCCCGCCACGGGCGGGCGGCGCTGGATCAAAAACACCGCGGAGTCGAAGCTCCAACCGGCGCGGCCTGAAGTCCGCGGGCGTCGCAGTCTCCGGGGAAGGAGCGGCCGCTCCAGACATTTCCAAGCTGCTGAGGACTTTTCCACCCGATGCGGGTGGGCAAACAACATCGGGCTGCCGTTGCGGCGACTGGCTGCAGTGGCCTCAGACTGGCCCCGACCTCGGGTGGACTAGGAGGAGGAGGAGGACTGGACATTTTAGTGCCTTCCCTCACAGTGGAGAGTGTAGATTCTACTGTGGGGGGATGTTCGTGTTTGTGTAAAATTTCTTATAGTGTGTTGTCATTTTTTCTATCTCTTTTTATTATTTGTTTGGTTAGTAACTGTAAAGCACTTTGGCTTTTGAGTTAAATCGATTGGAAAATGTGCTATATAAATAAACTTATTATTATTATTATTATTATTATACGCAGATGATGTACTAATTTACATTACAAAACCAGAAATTAGTATTCCAAACTTATTAAAGCTAATAACCCAATTTGGTTCACTCTCAGGATACAGAATAAATTGGAATAAAAGTGAAATTATGCCAATAAGGGAACACAACAAACAGATAATACAACAATTTCCATTTAAAATAGTAAACGAAAAATTCAAATACCTAGGCATTTACGTAACTAAGATATATACATCATTATTTAAAGCAAATTTTCCCCCATTACTGAACAAACTACATAAGAATATTCAATATTGGAAAACACTTCCTATCTCAATGGTTGGCAAAATTAATGCCATAAAAATGATTTTTTTTACTGCAAATATTATACCTTTTTCAGACAATTCCGATATATTTGTCAAAAAAATTGGATTCCATTGTTAATGATTTTATCTGGGATTATAAGAATCATAGGATAAACAAAAGACATTTGTGTAAATCAAAAATAAATGGAGGCTTGGTTTTACCAAACTTTCTGTTTTATCTTTGGGCAGTTAATATTAAAAATATGAATTTCTGGTTGGAAGAAATAGATCAACAACCAGATTGGTTAAAAATGGAAAAGGAAGATTGTTTACCTTTTGATATCGGCTCGATATTATTTGCTACGTCTAAATTAAACAAAAAAATTTATATGGAAAACCCTATAATATTTAGTGCTATACGAATTTGGAAACAATTAAAAAAGACATTAAAATTAGATAACTTATCACTTTTTCTTCCAATTGTGAATAACCCTTTGTTTAAACCCTCACGGTTGGACAGGGGTTTTACACAATGGAAGAATTATGGAATTAAAAATATGGGACAACTTTACAAGGAAGGCACTTTTCTTACATTTCAGGAGTTGCAACAGACTTATGGACTTCGAGGAAATGATTTTTTCAGATATCTTCAACTCAGAGATTATGTAAAATCGAATACTCAAAATTTTCGAATTAGAAATTCAGAAATTCTTGATGAATGTTGGAATAAACATCCTAATACAGAAAAATTAATATCTTATATATATAATATTTTATTAGACAGTGACATTCCATCGACGGACTTACACAGACAAACATGGGAAAATAATTAAATCAAATAATAACGAAAGATACTTGGGAAGAAAGTTTACAACACATACATCAATGTTCATTAAATGCCAGACATTCTTTAATACAATTTAAAGTAATACATAGGTTACATTATTCAAAAACAAAATTACATAAAATCTTTCAACATATCTCACCTATATGTGATAAGTGTCAACATTTAGAAGCTAACTTATCTCATATGTTTGCAAACTATATAAAAATTTAAAAATTCTGGGTAAATATTTTCAGTATAATATCTAAAGTGACCAGCACACAATTGGACCTGGATCCAAAATTAATAATACTCGGAACATTAGAATTAAATCAAACATTTACAACAACACAAAGAAACTTTACTGATTATAGTATAATGACGGGAAAAAAATTAATTCTAAAATTTTGGAAAGGCCCTATAACCCCCACAATCAAAATGTGGATTATAGAAATGACGGAGACCTTAAATGTGGAAAGAATCAGATTTTCCCTGTTGGACAAACAGGAATTATTCGTTGGAACATGGTCTCCCTTTATTGATTATTTAAAGGGTCAGAATGGTTCAGCACAGGAACCTGACTAACACTCGGGCTAAAGAATGGATGAAATGTTATACTCTGAAATGTACGAATATATCTCGAACAAAGTTTTTTATCTTAATAAATGTTTCCATTCTTCTTTAACTATCTTTTTCTTTTCTGTTTTCTTTTTTTTTGTTGTTTTTTTTGTTTTTTTTTGTTTTGTTTTGTTTTGTTTTTTTCTTTCTCTTTTCTTTCTTTACTTCATCTATCTTTTTAGTTCTATCTAGTTAAAAAAAAAATTAAAAAGGCAAAAGGTATTGGAGACAATGTAATAATAATTGACAATATTATCAATTTAAAAATGTAAGACTGGTAATGATGATAATATGTTGTGTACTTATCTCCAATAAAAAATATTTTCAAAAAAAAAAAACTAATCTGCTGTGGTATTGTTTTTGCATTTTGCTAATCTGTGTCTGCATTGTTTTGATGTAAACCTCTTGTCGGTGTTTGTCATTTTTCTACATCAGTAGATTGTATTGACATGTTTCTTTTCCTCCCAACAATTTTGCAGATGGTGCCAAATTCATTGGCAGTAAGCAAATCTTTCAACATCAGATTTCCTTTGGGTTTTTCCTTGCGGATCCTTGATGTGGAGGAAGAAAGACAAACACCATTATACCAGATGCTGTTAGCACCCATAGCTGTCAGAGAAGAAGGCACATGTTTGACATGTCAGCACATAATCCCAGATGCGTCCTAAAAGACCAAATTACGTTATTTACGACTTGCAAGAAGAGCTCTGACTATTTGCTGGAACAGTACTTTATTACCAACTCCACCAGAGGGATATTTATGCCCACTGCAGTGAAGCTGAACACCATGTTCAAATGGTTGTGCTACCAGATCCAAGCTGTTATTAGTGAGATGTGATGCCACAGGCAACCATGAAATAGATCACTCTTCTTACCCCAGCAAAAGGCATCACTCAATCTACAAGCCACCCGATATATGCTACATATGAACTTGCTGCTACAATTTATAAACCAATAACTCTTTGAATGGCAGTCTTTATATTCCTCAAGAGGTGGGAAAACAAAACCTTTGACCAGTTACTTTATAATGTCATCCTTTATTGGCTCAACTTTATCTTCTATCTTCACAGATTTGCAACCATAAATTCTGCTTTACACCCACCCTTGGCTTTCCCATCCCTGGCTGACCAGCAGTATTCATCAATTTCAGCCATAGCCAAGTTCATTGATCCATGAGGGCTATTAATTTTCACCTTTTGCGTGTGAATTGACGATGTACGAAATATGCCAGATGAGGCTGGAATTTGCCAAGGAATAGAAGCAATTCCCCACCAAACTACTGGCAGTCTGCCACCTCTCCACTGTAAATTTCGGGAGTTTGGTGCCTCCTGAACAGATGCATCAGCCTCAAAGTTACTGGCCAAGTCCTACCACCAATTACTCAGGGGGAGTCCAGATTTAAACTCCACATGAAGTCCAGCAGCACAACACAAACCTACTAAAATCATTAGCAGGGACACTGAAGAGTCAACCTCCTGCTAGATTAGATCTGCTACAATCCCATTTGTTCAAATGGAAAAACAAATGGCTGTAAAGAGAGAAAGATACATTCAGACAGCATATTGTTTGAATTACTGTTTTATTGCCTAGATTTGTTCAAAGCTATCTTCACACATTTACACTAATTTTATATTTTTGTATAACAAACACCATTTAATATAAATAATTCCTACTAAATGAGTTTGATACTCTACTGCAGAGAGTTAGTTCAAATCTTGGCAAGCATATTTTATGACCACAGACGGCTTGACAAAAGAGAAAACGTTCCACTTAGATATGATTTTCACAGTTCCTTATCATATATATTTGGTACCTAAAAATGTACTTCATTACAAAATTAAAGCAATAGTGTTCACACCAATATTCATCATAATTTTGCACAATTATTCTATGACACAGCATTTGGGTTGCTGCCTTACAGCGCCAGAGTCCTGACTATGGGTGCTGTCTGTACGGAGTTTGTACATTCTCCCTGTGACTGCAAGGGTTTTCTCCACGTTTTCTCAAGTTTCAGCCCACATTCCATAAACGTGCAGGTTTGTAGGTTAATTGGTTCTGTAAATTGCCGTTAGTGTGTAGGATAGAACTAGTGTATGGGTGATTACTGATCGACGTGGGTCTCTGTGGGCCGAAAGGCCTGTTTCCACATTGTCTCTCCAAACTAAACTAAACATAAACTTAATTTATGCTTGTAATTCTGTTAATTTAATAGAAAACATAAGAAGTGTTGTTGTGCTGTCCACATTAAGTTTTAGTTTTGTTTAGTTTAAAGATACAGCGTGGAAACAGGCCCTTCGGCCTACCGGGTCTGCACTGACCAGCGATCCCTGCACATTAACACGATCCTACATGCACTAGGGACAATTATTTTTACATTCACCAGCCAATTAACCTACAAACCTGTACGTCTTTGGAGTGTGGGAGGAAACTGAAGTTCTCAGAGAAAACCCACGTGGTCACAGGGAGAACGTACAAACTCCATACAGCCAGCACCCGTAGTCGGGATTGGATCCGGGTCTCCGGCGCTGCAAGCGCTGTAAGGCAGCAACTCTACTGCTGCACCACCATGCTACCCAAGGTTTACCTATGTGTGCCTCTCTGCTTAGCTTTCATAATCATAAAACACTCACACTTCTGAATCAAAGAGCAAGAACCCACATTCCTGCTACCTACTTCCATGATGTCTTCCAGCATATTCAAGCCATAATGTTTCAGGTCAATGAGATTGCATCCGAAACCAGGGAAATTTCCCTGCTGATGAGCCATTAAGCTTCTCGTGTTCATCAGGTGGGAAAATGCCCCCATTTCTTATTAAATCTCATCGACCTGAAACATTAACTTTGTGTCTCTCTCCATGGAAGTTGCCAAAACTGTTTCCAACATTTTCTGCTTTTATTTTAAATCCTTTCAATTATCAGTGTGAGATACTCAATGGGTGCCTGAAAATGTGTCTCGCAAGTTGGTACCATGCCGAGAATCTGTTCATATAGAGGCATCAGGAAGAAATATGTTGCAGAAATGGCTGACAAATGGGCGATATGAAGCTTTGGTTTTACCAACTATTAATGGAGGAATGTTCGCTCTTTCTCCTCCCCACCATCTTCCTTCACCTGCCCTCCCAGTGCTTTTTTAAATTTAAAATTTAGTCGATAAGAACAATCACATAATCACAAAAAGGGAGATCATTTGGTTGGTGAAGTCCAAGTCCTTGTCTCTTTGCAAGGACAACCTAGCTAGTTCCAACTCTCTCCCTGCAGTCCCACAGATTAATTCCATTAATAAACTTATCCATCTGCCTTTTGAATGCTGCAGTTGAATCTGTCTCCACTAGTAGTCCCACGGTGCTTTCCACAGTTGAGTCACGTAGTGATCAATCGCTTTTTGTGGAGTCCCCTTATGCGACTCCACTTCATTCTTTATTCCTAGTTACAGAGCCTTTCCTTTTTCATTTCAAGAGGAATGGCATTACCTAAAATAAGCAAAGTAGAGGCACCAACCATTTCCATCAGCACAATTGAAATTTCTTTGCAATTTCTTTGAAATTAGTATAAAAACTTCATCTGGAATTACCCAAACTCCACATTTCAAACCTCCATAATTTATTCTATTTACCAAATGTGCCAAATTGTATTTTGCTTGTATTGTTTGATTCAGACAGTTTTAATTAATTAAGCTTAATGAACCCAGTCTCATTATGCTTTCAAATACCACTGTGCAATAAAGGCCATAATATACATTTGTCAGATACAATTTGTCATCTGTGTAAATTGTACATCATGCAAAGAATGCTAGGGCAATAAAGAAGAGCAGTCACATATCTTATCCACAGAGAAATCACCCCGTTGCCTTTCCTTTCTCTCTTTCCCGAGACATAGAATAAACTTTATTTTCACAGTAACAGGTTTTTTTTAAATTTGAATTTCACTGTAATAATTCAGCTCAAATAAAAGTGCCACAAGGTTTGCTAAATAGGTCATTATAATCTCACCAATCCAAAGAGAAACTGTTCAATCTCATCCTGGCGAAATCACGCAATATGTAAAATTGGTGACTAATACCAACATTAATTTATCTTCCATGAATGTTATGTCAAAATTACTCTTTAGTTGCATCCACTATCTTTTAGTGTTTGAGAAATGTAGTAAACTGCATAGTTCTCACTATGAAAACTACATGTCAATAAACCAGTTTATCAGCGAGTTTAACATTTGGAAGGTCATAGCCAAAACAGATGATCTTTGGATGACATGAAATGGAAAACAGAAGTGGAAAGTAATCCCCAAGGCAAGTAAAATATTGAGCATTAAAAAAAACGCAAAATTGTGATATCTGCATTCGATCATTTTACTGGACTGCAAGATGATACTGAATATAAAATACAATGTCATTTTTAAAAAATGGAGCATTCTTTGCATGATATACAATTTAAGCAGATGACAAATTGTATCTGACTAATGTATATTATGGCCTTTATATTGCACAGAGGCATTTGAAAGCATAACAAGAACAGTTCAGTCACATCAAATTGTTCGGAGTTATGTACAATTCATTCAGGAGTATTGGCTTGTGGAGAAACAAGTGTTGCCATTGCAATGATCTGAGTAATTCATCTACAAACGATTTGTCCTTTGTTTGATGACACATATGTGATCCTATCTGAACATATAAAAAGCAATGCAGTTAAAAAATCCAATGATCATTTTTCAGAAGACAGTTGCACTCGACACAATAACAAAATGAAATTAAACGTGTTTTTTTTAGTTTTATCTTTAATTATCATCAAAGTGTTTATACTTCCTTCAGACTGTTAATAAGACATCAATGATAACATAAGTCTTCAGTATTTCATTATTACTGATAAAATGCACAAAACAGTATTAGTGCAATAAAAACTTGTCACAGTGAATTCCTAACCATTAGCACAATCCTAAAAGAAATGTCAGTGTTTAAAGGAAACATGCCAGGAATTTCAACATTTTAAGAAGCTGTAATACTTTATATTCTTTTGATTTTTTTGAGTTAACATTCCAATTAAACCACTTTTTTCTGCCTCTTCTTTTTAAGAAGATCGGAAACATTTGATATGTCGTGAATACTCTGTTGAACTTCTACAAGTACAGAGTAGAGTTCACACTTACTAGTAGCATCACTGGAGCATTGGCAACTCAATCGTCCAAGAACGAAGGAGATTATAAGAATGGTAGTCACTGCCCAGTCCATCATGTGTACGGATCTCCCCGCCATTGAAGGGATCAATAGGAGACACTGCCTCAAATGGGTAGCCAATATCATTGCTCCTACCATCAGGAGGATGGTACAGAAGCCTGACAACCATTATCTCCAGGTTCAAGCACGGTGGCATAGCGGTAGAGCTACTACCTTACAGTGCCAGAGGTACGATCCTGACTATGGGTGCTGTCAGTACGGAGTTTGAACATTCTCCCCGTGACCAGCGTGTGTTTTCTCCAAGTTCTTCGGTTTCCTTCCACAGTGCAAAGATGTACAGGTTTGTAGGTTAATTGACTTGGTACAAATGTAAAAATCTCCCTAGTATGTGTCGGGTAGTATTAATGTGCAGGGATCGCTGGTCGGTGTGGACTCGGTGGGCCGAAGGGCCTGTTTCCGCCCTGTATCTGTAAACTAAACTAATCTTCTTCAAAGCAACCATCAGACTCTTGAACACTAAACAACACTAACCTCAGAAATAATGAACTTTGATGGACTGTGTCCTTGGTTGCAACACAACCCTGGGGTTTTGCACTTTTCTGGCTGCCTGGTATTATGATTATAAATTTATTGACATTGTTTTATTATATTTTATCTGCATGTATTGCGTTTACGGACCTGTTGGGCTGCTGCAAGTCAAAATGTCATTTTTCTGTTGTCAGAACATATGGCAATTAAATACTCATGACATAAAATGATGGTATGCATTAGTCCACCATAGAACACAAACAGGGCAGCACTTTGTTAGAAGGTTATTTTAATTGTCAACCAGTAAAAATGAGATAATAAAGAATCATATTATGCCACAAACTTTTATTCTAATTCAGGTTCAAATGTATGACGTTGTTCTAGTTTTATACTATCAATGTGAGTGAAATAATTGTCCATTGTCCAGGATTTCTGACATGACACGATGTAGAGCACCTTTGTGCAATGTTCATTCTGAGATGAATCTGGGATATTTATCATATTGAAATTAGATTTTTTTAATGCAGACTAAATGCCAGTCAGTGCAGATTTTCCTATCACTTTCAAGTTAGTGACAGAGTGTGAGATAGAAGCAGAGGCCGAGGGGAGATTGTAGGTGATATTTAGGGATATGATTCAATAAATATCAAAATTCAAAGTCCAGCTTTACTGTACCAGTGCTTGCAATCCCTGGAGAAAAGGGGTTGAGCATCATATTTGCTTACATGAGATACTATAGAATAACGGTGAGGTAACTGTACTTACAGCCAGAAGTGTAGATCGTTGAGCTGGTGACTCGAGTTTGATTCCCATCATGGTAGCTTTACAATTTTAATTCATGGTTAAATTAATCTGGACATTTATTTTAAAAACTAATCTCAGTAATAATGAGTGCAAAAGGTGCTCGATCACTGTGAAATTCTGTCTAGTTAACAAATATTCTTCAGGAAAGGTAATCAGTCCTTCTGATCCAGCCTGTCCTAAATGTAGTTCCACATTTATTGATGTGGTATACCGATTTTACTCAGTTCAATTCAATTAGAATAAGAAAAGCTGCCATTGCCAGTCATATCCGCAATGAAGAGATAAATAAATAAGTAGGCATGCAAAAGCAATTCCGATGTGGCTATTGAACGCCTTTATTTTCCCATTGGCAAAAAGGTGGGGAGCAATTAATTTCCAAATGGAATTGAGTGGACAACTCCCATTTGCGATATTGGAAGTTCAGTAACCCAATTAATGAATACGCAGCGGATATGTGTAGCTGAACCTAAAAGCCGAGATTTCCTCATAGCAAAATGTCAATCAGCTTCAAGACTGGCAATGTCAATTTTAAGTTCATCAAACTGACGTTATGATTCGATCTAATGTCATGAAAATGATTGAGCTGGATTTTGCTGGGCCTGACCCTTTACTCAAGGTTGTCCACCCACAGAGGCAGCACCGCGGTGCAGCAATTGTTGCTACTACCTCGCAGCTAGAACGAGCGTAGTTTAATCCTGTGATGTCTGTGCAGAGTTTGCACATTCTCCCTGTGATCTCTCTGTGTGTTTCTTGTTGTTACTCCTGTTTCCTCCCACATCCCAAAGTAGATTTTTTTTCTCCAAAATACCTGCTTGTAGACCAATTGGTTGCTGGACGTTACTGTGACTGTGTGAGGTGGGTAGCAGGAAATCTGGGAAGAGCTGATGGACATGTAGTAGAGGCACTGTCAATGAATCTTAAAATTATACAGCAGGAAATCAGGCCCTTCAGCCCAAATTGTCCATGCTGCCCAAGTTGCTCACCTGAGAGTCCCATTTGTCCGAGTCTGACCCTTATCGCTGTCAACATTTTCTATCCATCTATTTATCCAAATCGACTTCTAATTTAAACATTCTAATTGTCAATCCTCTACCAGTTCCACATACACCCCACCCTCCATATAATGAAATTGTCTCTCTTTAAATCTTCCCCCTCTCACTTTAAATCTAGGCCCTCTAGATTTAGATGGCCCTACCATGGCAGGCAGACAGTGACCATTCATCTTATCTGTGCCCCTCATGATTTTATATATATTCTATAATTTAGAGGTGCACCGAGGAGAGAGGACCTTCGGCCCACTGAATCCATGCTGACCAGCGATCTCCCATACACTAGCACCATCTTAGGGATAATTTACAATTTTTAACAAAGCCAATTAAGCTACAAACCTGTACGTCTTTGGAGTGTGAGAGGAAACTAGAACACCCAGAGAAAACTCAAGGAAAACGTACAAACTCCATACATACAGCACCCATAGTCAGGATCAAGCCCGAGTCCCTGGCGCTGTAAGGCAGCAACTCTACCGCTGCGCCACCCTACAACCAATACAATCACCTCTCAATCTCCAATGCTCCATGGAAAAATGCCCCAGCCTATGCAGCCCACCCTTATAACGCAAGCCCTCCGATCCTGGTATAATCTTTGTGAATCCTTTCTGCTCCCTTTCCAGCATAATGACATCTACCCTGTAGCTGGCAGACTCAATCTGCACAAAATACTCCAAGTGTAGCAGGAACATGCTGGCCCTGAACTCTCTCTATCCCACTTTTAAAACCCATTTACCTCCAAGCAGTCTTTCCCAATCAAACTTTGAAAGTTCAGTCGAAATTAGCCTTGCCCCAATTTAGGACTTGAATTTTTTGACCAGTTCAAATTTGTTCCATAGTTATTTTAAAAATGGAATTGGTAGACTTTGGAAACAGAGGTCTCTGTTCCCAATATGCTCCTCTGCTGACACTACAGTTTCTTGCCTGTCCCATTTCCCTATAGAAGGACCAGTATTGTCCCTCATGGCCACCTAAATATCCCCTGGGAAAACCTTCTGAACAAAGGACAAACTTAATACATTCTGCGCCATCCAAGCATTTAGTATGAATACAGTCACAGTCAATAGTAGGGAAGTTAAAATCACCTACTATTCTTTTAGCTAGCTGCAATCTACAGCTATCTGCAATCCCCCAATGTATTTGTTCATCTAATTCTTGCTGACTGTTGGGGGCAACTATAGTATATCCCCACCAAATTGATATCCCCCTTCGTATTTCTAAGTTCCATCCATTTAACCTTAGTAGATGATCCAGGAATATCCTCAGCTCCTGTGGCCCAGGCAACATCATTTAGATGCCCAGCCCTGGGTCATTCAGACAGGGCAGAGAGGAGGTAGAGATGGGGTAGGCTTTCAGGTTACTTTAGTTTAGTTTACTATTGTCATGTACACAGTGAAAAGCTTGCTTTGCATACTATCCAGCCAAATGATGCTATACATGAATACAATCATACACAAGTAAAAGAGTGAAACAATTGTAAATATATCCACTTCTGGGACAGCACGCAATGAGTCACCACACTCTGGCACCATCTTGCAGCTTCCAAGTCTCAAGTCTCTGAAAAGTCCGATCTTGGCTTCAGGAAATGTGCATTGTTTTATTTTCTCGGTTTAAGATACGGTGTGCTAAGCTAAATCGATGATTTAGGAATCGGAAAACAGCTGGAAAAATGTTTGTTTTAATGTTGGAATGAAATATCGCACTCTGCTGTGCTCACGCATCCTGACTTCAGTCCAGGGATGTCCGTGGAATCTATTTGCATTAGCATCAGGCCAGTCCATGAACTAGCAGCATAAAATACATGCTTGTTGGGGAATCTTTAACTGGACTGGGCTTGCAACAATTTTTTCCAAGAAACAACTGGATGCTGCTAAAAAAAATAATGGAAGGTTCATTGCATGAGGGCTCTGGCAGGAGTGCGTCCTTCTACTGTGAAGGACATTTCACCAGAATCTGAATGAGTCATGTTGGAACAAAGAAGCAGACACAATTTCTGATGTTTCCAAGTACTTTGCAGATCCAGTAAATGATTTTACAGGTGTTCTAAAGTTTGGTATTTACAGCCTTTGTTGGACAAGATTAAAGATTTATATGGCATGTTTCATCTAAACTAGCTGAACTAAAATTCCAATTTACTCTACCACACTGGTATTTTGCATCAGCGGTGATTAAAATAACAGCTGAGAAATGGGATTTTATTATTCATAAAATAATCACAGGGAATAAAACTGCACTTTACCAATAGAGTATGTGAAACTGAAAAGAAAGCACTAGTTATAGCCAATTTATTTAAAATAAGCCTCAAAGAAGCATTGACAGTTCTGCAAATAATATAATCAACTGTATCAAAATGATATATTTTATTTTTATTGTATTAGTAAACATCAATTTCAATTCAAGAGGTCAGATATAACTTAGAGGTCACTCATGCAAGTAGAGAAGGGTTATATAGTGTCATGCAAAGATGAGAATCAGTGCAGATAGACACAAAATGCTGGAGTAACTGAGCAGGACAGACAGCATGTCTGGAGAGAAGGAATGGGTGACGTATTGGCTTGAGATCTTTCCACAGACTGAGATTCAGGGGACAGGGAGTCTAGAGAGATGGAAGGGTAAGGTTTGAAAATGACAAATTAAAGCAGACAATGATAAGGAAATGTAGAATGGTTCATTGTTAGCTGAAGGGAAGGTGACATACAATCAGTAAAATTAATCAGAAGGACAGTGAAACTAGTCGGAATGGATAGAGAAGGAAAACAAGGGTTGCTTGAAGTTAGAGAAATCAATATTCATACCGCTGGGTTGTAAGCTGCCCAAGTGAAATTTGAGGAGCCGTTCCACCAATTTGTACTGGGCCTCACTTTGACAGTGGAGGATGCCCAGGACAGAAAGGTCAGTATGGGAAATTGAGGGGGAGCTAAAGTGTTTAGCAACCGGGAGATCAGGTAGGTTTAGGCAGACTGAGAAGGACAGGTTCAGCGATAGGTTTCAGTGAATCGAACACTGGGCCTGTGCTTGGTCCCGCCGATATATAGGAGTCCACACCTGGAACTGCGGATACGAGAGGAAACAGTAGATTGAACATTCAAGGTTCCCCCTCTGTGACTGTTAGTCTGAAGAAGGGTCTCGACCCGAAACATCACCTATTCCTTATCTCCAGAGATGCTAGCTGACCCGCTGAGTTACTCCAGCATTTTGGATCCAACCAACATTCAAGGAACTGTGTAAAATGGCTAGGAGTATAGAGATAATGCTTAACAACATGAGGCCATTTTTGTTATACAGTGAGCCCAATGAGCAAGCAAAAAACAAGCCATAGAGTTGATAATTGTGTTATGATCTCCTTCCAAATCCAAGCACATGGACACTTTAAGTGGTTTTGGTCAGAAACTAGTTGGTCAAGCAAGTGTAAAATGTAGGTTGGAATGTCTGTTCCGTATGACCAAGTGAACATAAAACATTGTACCGTACAACATAGGAACAAGCCTTTCACTTCACAATGTCTGTGCTAACATGATGCTGAGACGGCATGTTCATAAGTAAAAGGAGCAGAATTAGGCCAGTCAGGCCATCATGTCTACTCCACCAATCAATCATGGTTAATCTATCTTTCCTCCTCAACCCCATTCCCCTGTCTTCTCTTCATAACCCTGGACACATCTGCTAATCAAGAATTTGTCAATCTCTGCCTTAAAAATATCCATCAACTTGGCCTCCACAACCCTCTGTGGAAATGAATTCCATAGATTCACCACCTTGGCATGAGGTGATGGCAGGTACAATACCTGAGGTGTAGGTAATGATGTACTTAACCATCGAGATGGAATTTAGTAACAGCTCATCCAATAGGACATATGAAGATAATCCATGCTGTAAATTCAGTAACTTGGCTTTGATCCTGACCTTGACTGCTGCATGTTTTCCCTGTGAACTTGTGGGTATTCTTCAGGTGCTCTGGTTTACTCTTGTGTGCCATAGTTGAGCTGGTAGTTTAATAGGAATTGGCAACTAAATTCACCTCCGTGTAGGTGAGTGCCAGGAGAGTTAGAGTGGAGTTGGTGAAAGGCAAGAGAGAACAGATTGCAGAGAAGTAGATGGGACTGGTAGAAGTGCTTGCGAGCTGGCATAGACAAAGTGAGCCAAATAAACTTCTGTTATAAGAAAATTGAACATCTGAAAATATTGATTAGCCCAGGTCAAGGGTGTCACTTCTACTGTAACTTGACAATTTCACTGCAATAGAATTATTCACAACTCTTATCGGCAAACAGTGCAGAGGAAAGAAATTTGTATGAACACTGTAAAATAACCAGATGACACAGGACAACAGATGCATCACCACGAGAATCCACTAATAAAGTGAGCATCATCAGTGTAAGGTGTTGCGGTGAGGTCTGCAAATGAGGTTGAGGCTCTAGCTAGACACAGCTCTGCTCACACATTGCAATATGGAGTTTCAAAAGTCTGAAGATCATCTGAAGGATATTGACATTGACATTGACATGGACTTACTAATCAGTCCAGTCCAAAATTTCCAATGTGCAACAAGACAGATTGTAAACAGTCAAGTCAGAGTTGAAAGCCATGGGATAATCCAAAAAGGGAAGGTTGGAGTAAATGATTTATTGACTTCAATGTTGACAGTGAGTCGATGTGGAAGTCGATAAGTGAAAAGAGAGGCACTAAAATGGTGAATTTTCAAAAGTAGCTGAATCAATTGTTGTAATTGAATTAATGGAATCTAGTAACATACCAAATATAATGCCATAAAAAAACTGCAGCTAATAGCTTTTGTGCTAAGTTTTCGGTTTATTATTTTCATATGTACTGAGGATAGCGATAAGCTTTTGTTTGCATGCTATCCAATCAAATCAGATAATACCACACAATAATACATTCAAGTCAAACACAAGTACGAAAAGTAGAACAAAGGGTACCAGAATGCAGAATATAGTCTTCAGCAATGTCGCCTAATAGTTCCAGAGAAAAAGTGCAATGTTCGTAATGAAGTAGGTTGGAGAATCGAGACAGTACTACAGCTTAGAAACCATTCAGAAGTCTGATAACAGAGGGAAAGAAGCTGTCCGGGCGCAGCATAGACTTTCCATCACGGAGCCGGGCGATCCCTTGCTGGGGGTCGCCAGAAAGGAGTAGTCCGACCGTCGGCCTGCGGACTACTACATCCTGAAGCTGCGGTCTGCGGAGCTTCTAGCCGTGGCCCAGCATGGACTTTCCATCATGGAGTCTGGGATCACTTTGCGGAGATCGCCGAAGATGAGCTCCGACCGCCGGCCTGCAGCCTATAACATCGTGAAGTCTGCAGTCGATTCGGGACCTCCAAGCCACGGAAAGTCCGTCCGTCCATCCGGACTTCGGAGTTTTGAGCATCCCGACGAGTGGGCTTGTACATCGGGCCATCCGTAGCGGCGACTATGGAGGGTTCACGGCCCCGACCACGGATGAACAAACAAAGAAGGAGGACTGACTGGATGTTATTGCGTTCCACCACAGTGAAGAATGTTGATTCCACTGTGGTGGTTGTTCATGTTATATTCTATTGTATATTGTGCTCTTTCTGATTTTGTGGCTGCATGGTAAATCAAATTCTACTGTACCTCAATTGGTGCATGTGGCAATAAATGTGAACTTGAACTTGAACTTGAACTTGAACTTCTTTACAGTTTAGTGTGTAATGGGGACAGAAAGAGAACGAGGACACAGGGTTTACCGTTCTGAAATCAATTATGTTTAATTGGAGAACCTGTGTGAACCCATGTATGTGTGCAAGGCCTAGCTGGAGCAGTGCTCCATTGGAATATTTTGCTGCCTGACCCACTGAGTTCCTTCAGCGGTTTGTTTTTGCTCGGGATTTCAGCATCTGCAGTCTCTTATGTCTCCATTGAAATTTCTAGTGCTTGGAATAGATGCCTCAGAGATATTAATTGCTGATTGCAATGAAGGGTTCAGTTAGTAAACTGATCAAGATTTGAATTAACTATTGACAACTAATGTAAAAAGCTATCAATTGAATAAATATAATGTATGTGATTTGTTTCATTGAATGTATGGTTTTATTGTGATTTTTTTTAATGTTAGATACTTTTATAAATGTAGGGCACCTTCAAAATTCAGCTTGGGTGACATGACCAGCGTCTCATCCATTCAATTATGTGATTGCTTGGGAAAAGCAATGTGTAGTAAGAAATAAAGTTCTTGTACCTCAGAGCGAAAGTAACATTTCTGCATTGCATTCCATCTGATAAACACCCAAAAAAATCTGGTTACCTTGTATCTTGTTATTGCTTTGCACTGTAACAGCAGGTTTCACTGTGTTACTGACCAAGATTCATGATATCCTGCTTCAATACCTAAAAGAACATAAAACATACAATGGATGCTTCTAGGTTTCAGTATTTGTATTTCTGGGAAAGGAACTGGCCTGGAAATGCAATTGCATTGTACACGTTATTGAATTTACACAATTGATCACAAAATATACACATACATAGCTTCATGACTTTTATAACCTTTGGAAGTTGTAACACCTCTATACAGGGCATATAGAACCCACACAAGTGGTATCAGTTCACGTAGAAACAGAACTATGGTGCTGGTTTACCAAGGAAAGACAAAATGCTGGAGTAACTCAGCAGATTAGACAAGAACCCAACATACCTGTTCATGTTCAACATCCATTGGCACAATTGCTGTGAACTAATTTTTTTTTGAAAAATTCTTAATTTTGCAGAGAGTAGTTTTATTTTCCTTTCAAGATTCAGTGAATTTTAAATGTGGCGATTTGTTAATGACTGTTGTTGGTACGGATATCAGAATAGTAAATGCTGGAAAAAATTGGCAGGTCAAGCAGCATTTGAATCTTTTTGATTCTCAACTACTGTTCAATTTGCTGCTGTTTTCACTTTGAAGCTCTGCTCCTCATTCATACAGATACTGCCTGCCTACTGAGTGTTTCCAGTGATTTATCTCTCTCCCTCCTCTCTTATTCCTCCCCCCACTCTTTCACCCCTCTCATGCTCTCTCCCTCTCTCTTTCATTCTCTCCTTTTCTCTGAACTTACATGGTAACTAACAGTCATCTGAACTATTGTACACCCCACTCTTACCTCACACCAGGGTTCTCATTTGTTTCCACCTTTCATCTCCCACCATTACCTAAATTTGTTACCTTCCACTACTTGGTTCCATCTGCGCATATCCTGCGCTCACTAGGGTCTCTTCGATATCCCGCAGCTCCGCTCTTGCTCCCCCTCCCCCATTCATAACAAAGACTCCTGACCTCACCTTCCACCCCATCAGCCGTCACATACAGCACATAATCTTCTGAAATTTTCGCCACCTCCAACGGGATCCCATTACTATCCACATCATCCCATCTCCACCCCTTTCCGCTTTCTGCAGGGACCGTTCCCTCCGCAACTCCCTGGTCAACTCGTTCCTTCCCACCTAAGCCACCCCCTCCCAAGGTACTTTCCCCTGCAATCGCAGGAGATGCAACACCTGTCCCTATATCTCCCCCCTCGACTCCGTCCAAGGACCCCGACAGTCTCTTCAGGTGAGGCAAAGGTTCACTTGCACCTCCTCCAACCTCATCTACTGTATCCGCTGTTCCAGGTATGGACTCCTGTATAACGGCGACACCAAGCGCAGGCTCGGTGATCATTTTGCTGAACACCTCCGCTCAGACCGCCTTAACCTATCTGGTCTTCCAGTTGCAAAACACTTTAGCTCCCCCTCCCATTCCCAATCTGACCTTTCTGTCCTGGGCCTCCTCCATTGTCAGAGTGAGGCCTAGCGCAAATAGAAGGAACAGGACCTCATATTTTGCTGAGGTAGCTTGCACTACAGCGGTAAGAACATTGACCTCTCTTACTTCAAGTAGCCCTTGATTTCCCTCTCTCTCCATCCCCTCCCTTTTCCCAGTTCTCCTACCAGTCTTACTGCCTCCAACTACATTTTATATCTATACTGCCCACTCCCCTGACATCAGCCTGAAGAAGGGTCTCGACCCAAAAAGTCACCCATTTCTTCTTTCCAGAGATGCTATCTGTCCCTCTGAGTTATTCCAGCATTTTGTGTCTACCTTATTTTGCCTTGACTGTTGTGTATTATGTGCCTAACCTGTGGTCCTATGAACTATCCATTCAATCGGGAATACAAGGCAAGGGTCAAAGGCAAGGGCACGAGCAGGACGTTTGTGCCCAGTGCTAAAGTTGTCAATAGCCATGATGACAGACAATTTGTCTGCGGAATTCTAGCCACACACCACTAAAGATCCTAAGATAGACCACTCCTTCTACATGCAATGAGCTGACATGTAGTACGCAATGGAGCGGAACGTGGGCCTTTTTTCATCCATTTCAGTAACCCGACCCGACCCAACTCGCAGTGTAATCAACGTTGTGGGGGAACAGTTTGTGTTAATAAATTATAATTCTGAAAATGAGGAAAAGATTTTTACCAAAGAACTTTTATTTTTACGAGGATGTTTCCGTAACCAGCTTTCGTCCCCGCACTAGTTATCTTTCCTCCGCTATGGGATCTTTGGTGCGGAGACGGAAGCCGGTTACGGAAATGGGGCCGAAAATTACCCATGAATCTGCCCATGACCGTACTATGTCTTTTTCGTCGAGTGATCTATCTTGCTTGCTATAGGATCTTTGCCCACCACTGCCTAGATTGCTTTGCATGGAGCAGTGAAAGGCAGCCTGACATTCTCCAAACTTTGATCTATCCAGGCAGTAATAGCTGATCTGAACACATTTCCCCATACAGGATGGCAAGGGTGCTCTTTGTTCTCAGAGAGGGAAAAGCATGTCATCCTCTCCGAGTACAGTAACCACGAGGATCTGCAAGGATTACAGGCTTACCTGAGACACCACATTTTAGCAAAATAGTCATCAAACGCATCCAATTTCTGATCACCCAGTGAAATATGTTGGATCATTAGCATTCCAGAAAGGACAGCTAGTTTCCAAAAGCTCTATAATATGACAAAATTAAATAATTAGAATCTGAGCCACATCGATATTTCTCAGATTGCAAGTTTACTTGATATGCACTTTGTACCTTTCACTTCTCTCTATTATACTTGGGTTTGGCTTGATTGTATTTATGTATAATAGTATAATACTTGATTGGATAGCATGCAAGACAAAGCTTCAATTTTCAGTCATTATCCATAAAAGTGGAATCAGTGGGGGTGCAGTAACATATCTAGCAGATTCACTGCTTCAGAGATCGAGACAAGGGTTCAATTCTGACCTCTAGTGCTGTCAGTTTGTGGTGCACGTTGCCTCTGACCGCATGGACTTCCTCTAGGTGCCCCGGTTTCCCCCCCATGAACCAAGGATGTGAAAGTTGGTGGGTCAATTGTCTAATGTCTACTTTCTAGGTGAGTGCTAGAAGCTGGGAGGAGATGATGAGAATATGGGGTGAACAATAAATGGGGTTAATGTAGAGCTGGAGCAATTGGGTGGTTTATGGTCAAAATGGAATGAGTGGGCAAGTTTCCATGCTGCATGTCTCAATATGGAGAAGGACAGATGAGGAGAGTGAGGCAAATAGTTTAGTTTAGTTTATTATCTTGTGTACCGAGGTAGAGTGAAAAGCTTTGTACAGTGAAAATATTTATTTAGACATTGTAATGAGATAATCAAACACAATCTCAAAATCATTTGAGGAACAGTCTAACCCATTCAGTGAAATACCAAATATTAACTCTGATTTTATGGCCAGGAAGTGAATGCAGAGTTAACCCATATCACATTTTTTCCAAAATTCCCAGAAAATGGAAGAAAGGAAAAATGTCCTATTTCCCAGGTGGCCGTCTTTTAATAGTGCTGTTTGATCAGCCCTGTCGTGGAATCAAAGGCTTAATTTAGTCTCGGTTCAGACATTTTTCAAAATTGACGAAACAATGTCCTTTTATTTCTCTCAGGAAATCTTGTTAAATGGCAATGAAACAGGCACGTTTTTTGTTGTTTTATTCACAGATTGAAAAGGTCATAACTTCTATTTTTTTCCTGCATAGATATTCTATCAATTATCCATCCATCACACCCCTGGATGAAAACCTCAACTGGCTATTTTTACGGGGCGAGTGTATGTATCCAGTGCTGTCCAATATGTATGTGAACTAGATAACCACCCTGCTCTGGCAACCAAACAATTATCCCAAATTGGAGACACAAAAGACTGCAGATTTTAGTATCTTGCGCAAAAATAACAAACGGCTGGGGGAAACTCAACGGGCCAGGTAGCATAGGTAGAAGGAAATTGACATTCATAGAATCATAGAAACATAGAAAAATAGGTGCAGTAGGTCATTCTGCCCTTTGAGCCAGCACCGCCATTCAATATGATCATGGCTGATCACCTAAATCAGTAACCCGTTCCTGCTTTTACCCCATATACCTTGATTCCTTTCGCCCCAAGAGCTAAATCTAACCCGCTCTTGAAAACATCCAGTGAATTGGCCTCAACTGCCTTCCGTGGCAGAGAAATCCACAGATACACAACTCTCTGGGTGAAGACGTTTTTCCTCATTTCAGTCCTAAATGGCCTACCCTTTATTTATAAACTGTGACCCCTGGTTTTGGACTCCCCGATCATCGAGAACATTATTCCTGAATCTAGCCTGTCCAATCCTTGAAGAATTTTACATGTCTCTATAAGATTCCCTCTCATCCTTCTCAATTCCAGTGAATACAAGCCCAGTTGACCCATTCTTTCATCATATGTCAGTCCCGCTATGCCTGGAATTAACCTGGTGGACCTATGCTGCACTCCCTCAATAGCAATAATGTCCTTCGTCAAATTAGGACACCAAAATTACACACGATATTCCAGGTGCGGTCTCACCAGGGCCCTGTACAACTGCAATAGGATCGCCTTGCTCCTAAACTCAAATCCTCTCGCAATGAAGGCCAACATGCCATTAGCTTTCTTCACTGCCTGCAGTACCTGCATGCTTACTTTCAGTGACTGATGTACAAGCACACCCAGGTCTCGTTGCACCTCCCCTTTTCCTAATCTGACACAATAGACAATAGACAATAGACAATAGGTGCAGGAGTAGGCCATTTGGCCCTTCGAGCCAGCACTGGCATTCACTGTGATTATGTCTGATCATCCACAATCAGTACCCCGTTCCTGCCTTCTCCCCATATCCCTTGACTCTGCTATTTTTATGAGCTCGATCTAAATCTCTCTTGAAAGCATCCAGAGAATTAGCATCCATTCTGAGGCAGAGAATTCCACAGATTTACAACACTCTGGGTGAAAAGGATTTTCCTCATCTCCGTTCTAAATGGCCAACCCTTTTTCCTAACCTGACCATTCAGATAATAATCTGCCTTCCTGTTCTTGACACCAAAGTGGATAACCTCACATTTATCCACATTATACTGCATCTGCCATGTATCTTCCCACTCATCCAACCTATCCAACCAACCCACCCTGCAGCCTCATAGCATCCTCATTGCAGTTCACACTGTATGTCATCCGCAAACTTGGAGATGTTACATTTAAATTCCTTGTCTAAATCATTAATATATATTGTAAATAACTGGGGTCCCAGCACCAAGCCTTACGGCACCCCACTAGTCACTGCCTGCCATTCTGAAAAGGACCCGTCAATTCCTACTCTTTGCTTCCTGTCTGCCAACCAGTTCACTATCCATGTCAATACCCTACCCCCAATACCATGTGCTCTAATTTTGCACACTAATCTCTTGTGGGACCTATTCAAAGGCTTTTTGAAAGTCCAGATACACCACATCCACTGGCTCTCCCTTTTCCATTCTACTTGTTACATCCTCAAAAAATTGCAGAAGATTAGTCAAGCATGATTTCCCCTTCATAAATTCATGCTAACTTTGACCGATCCTGTCACTGCTTTCCGAATGCGCTGCTATAACATCTTTAATAATCGACTCAAGCCCCACTACCGATGTAAGGCTAACTGGTTTATAATTCCCTGTTTTCTCTCTCCCTCCTTGCTTAAAAAGTGGAGCTACATTAGCTACCCTCCAGTCCATAGGAACTGATCCAGATTCGAGAGAACATTGGAAAATGATCACCAATGCATCCACGATTTCTAGGGGCACCTCCTTGAGTACTCTGGGATGCAGACCATCATGCCCTGGGGATTTATCTGCCTTCAGTCCCATCAGTTTACCTAGCACCATTTCCTGACTAATGTGGATTCCCTTCAGTTCCTCCCTCCCACTAGATCCTCAGTCCCCTAGTATTTCTGGGAGATTGCTTGTGTCTTCCTTAGAGAAGACAGAATCAAAGTATTTGGTTAACTGTTCTGCCATTTCTTTGTTTCCCATTATAAATTCAGACTGAGAGAGCAGAGGAGAGATAATTGGCAGAAAGAGGTGAGGGGAAGAGGGGTGGATAGAGAGGGCAAGTGATAGGTGGATCCAGGTAAAATTAGCAAATGAGTCAGATGGGGGGTAGAAAAGTTCAGATAGTAACCAAGGCTGGCAGCGATAAGCAGAGAAGACTAAAGGGTGCATTTGGTGAAATCTGATAAGAAAGAACGTGAAATGTAGAGCCGCTAAATGTAGAAACCTACGCTGGGTCCCCCATTTTACTTCTCCTCCCTCACCTCCCGTCCCCCCCATTTCCTTCTATCCACCTTCCCTCCCTTTTGTTCTACATTTCATCTTCTTCAGCACAATTATTTCTGTACCTTCTGTACCATGCAGAAGAAAATAATATGCAGTAGTTTTCTGTACCTTCTGTACCATGCAGAAGAAAATAATATGCAGTAGTTTTCAATTGGAATGAACTTAACACACTTTGAATTCATCACAGGCACCATAGGAAGCTGTAGCAACACCACACTCACCATGGGCAGAAGCGCACGTCAGTCCAGGCTTCCAACTGGGCCTCACAAGCCACAAGTGATTATTTTTCAGGAGAAACAATGGCTTATTTGCCAGCAAGGTTCTGCCCATTGGCATAAAAAGGGTGAAAATTCATATAAAATTACAGTGTGTAAAAGATTTTACATCATCAGGAACATGACATAGAAACATAGAAAATAGGTGCAGGAGTAGGCCATTCGGCCCTTCAAGCCAGCACCGTCATTCAATATGACCATGGCTGATCATCCCGTTCCTGCTTTCTTCCCATATCCCTTGATTCCATCAACCCTAAGAGCTAAATCTCTCACATTTAGACTTTTTACTCACTAATTACATTTTTTATGTGAAATGTTTGAGTCAGCTGCACATTGGGTTAATTGAAACTTTCATTACATTCTCATCAGCTACCCTATCTGTCAATTCTAACCCAGTGGATGTTGACCTGTTACCAATAAATTACATCAACATACAAAACCCACATGCTGTCCAAAAATACATTCATATTGGAATGCTATTTCTCTTAAAGAGACTGTGAAATATACACAGGAGAGGAATGTAACAATGATTTCTATATGGAATACCTGATAATTCATTCAGGATCTTAGTATGGATTCTTAGCCACTTATTTTGCCTTTCCACCATCTATTCCTAATTCAAGGCTAGTGCACCTCATAATAGTTCCAGCCAATCTCTGACAGTTAAAATCTTGAAAGATGCCCCAAGTAAGATACACTGACAAAATATAATATTGAAATACAAATTTCGTGGCAATTTGTACTCCAGCATAGAAAATGTAAATAAATATAATCTGCTGAATAAATAATTTGGAACTCTAGGCAACAAGACAAGAATTACATTAAAATTCTGCCATTTGAAAGACAAATCAGAAATGATATTATGTTAAAAAAAATGCAGCTTGCAGCAGGTTTTACTGACTATTAAACTGCTGCATTCCACTAAAATTCTTGGAAATTATTCTTTGCAATTCAATCCACTTCCCCAACGATTACAAATAAATATCACATTCATAAAACCTATCCTTTGCTCAGCCACGGTAATCCAAAATCAGAAATTGTTTTTTCAGCTTATCAGTGATAAAATGCAAGAGCAAAAGCACAAGAATCAGAGCATTCAGAATTTCCTCCAACCACACACTGCCAGGTTCGATGGCATCCTCTCCACTTACTGTGGATACCTTGGATAGAATCCCACTTCCCTTCTTGATTTTTTACATAGGTTGAACTCAAATGCGTTGGAGACATACCAAACTTTCTTAGTCTTCTGAGGAAGCAGAGGCATGTACAAATATGACCTTCGGTGTATTCTTGGCTGTAGCTTTGATGTGGTTGGTCCAGAATTAATTGTCGACAATATTCATGCTTTGGAACTTAAAACTCTCGACCATCTTCACTTCAGCACCATTGATGCTGACTGGGCCGTGTACACCACCTTACCTCCTGAAGTCAATAACTAGCTCCTTCTTCATGGTGATTTATTCAGGGAGAGGATGTTGTCTTGACACTATGGTGTCAGCTTTCTATCTCCTCCCTGTACTCCATCATGTCATTGTTCGAGTTGCAGCCCACTACAGTGGTGACATGTGCAAGCTTAAAAGTGGAGTAAGAGCAGAATTTGTGTATGGAGTACAGCAAGGGCTTAGAACATATTCTTGCAGAGGACCAGTGTTGGTAATTATTGTGGAGGATGTTTTGTAGCCTATCCTCTCTGATTGTGTTCTATGTGTCAAGAAGCTGCAGATCCAGTTGCAGAGGGATTGGTCTGATTCCTAGGTCCTGGAGTTTGGTAACGAGTTTGGGCGAAGTGACGGTGGAGCTATGGTCAATAAATACTAATTAGTCCTAGTAACAAATTGATTACTCTCTGCTGTGAATAGTTCTTTATGAAAGGAAATGCCTACAACAGGCCAAAGCAAGTCACATGTTCAAGTTCTTGCCTGAAGGAACTCAGTGACAACAACTTGTTCTTCAGATGTGAAACTTTTTTAAAGTTTGCTTCTTTCTGACATTTAATCTAGGTCTGGCTTTATCCAATTTACAATGGTGACCTTTGGTACCCACTAAACAATTCAAAAAATGGAATAAGTTGCCAAGCTGAACACAAACTGTTTCCTTCAACTATAATCAGACCTTACATAAGTGTTTCCTGGAAATCCTCCTTCAAGTTGATGCCTTTACTTTTTTTTAACCTGCGTGGGTTTTCTCTTTTCTGGAGATCTTTGGTTTCCTCCCACACTCCAAAGATGTACAGGTATGTAGGTTAATTGGCTTGGTAAATGTAAAAATTGTCCCTAGTGTGTGTAAGATAGTGTTAATATGCGGGCATCACTGGTCGGCGCAGACCCGGTGGGCCGAAGGGCCTGTTTCCACACAGATTCTCTGAACTAAACTAAAACATTATTTTTTAATTTTTTTTTAAATTTTATTTTATTAGAAGTGAGTACAGTAATATGGCACCAAGGTGCCTAATATATATTGACATGTTACATTTTATGTACAGCTTCTTATTTTTATTTTTTTAATATTGAAAGAGAAAAAGAGAGAATAGATAATAAAAAATAGAAAAACGTGTGATATATGGTGTGTGAAAGGGAAAAAAGGGGGGAAAGAGGAAAAGTAAAGAAAAGAAAAGAAGAGAGAAAGAGAAAGAGTAGAGAGTAAGAAATTAAGGAGATCGTTATTTATATTCTTGACCATCCTTCACCCAGTCCTGAAACAGTTAGTTTCTACGATTTTGTTGCACCATATGCTTCCAAAAAGTCGATAAATGGAGACCAACTCGTTAAGAATTGGTCTGATTTATCTATTAGGAGGAATCGCATTTCCTCAAGATGTGCGGTGTCCAACATGTTTGAAATCCACATTTTAAGCATTGGTATGGGTGTATTTTTCCAAAATTTAAGAATACGTTTTTTTGCCGTTATTAACCCATAATTAAAAAACAAATTTTGAGATGAGTTCAATTTGTTCCCATCTTCCGTTACTCCAAATATAATCATTTCAGTATTAGGTTCCATTTTTATCTTGAATAATTTTGTAAATATTTCAAAAATATCACTCCAGAATTTATAAAGTTTTATGCAGGAAACAAAAGAGTGTGTTATAGTTACATTTTGGGATAGACATTTATCACAAATGGGGGAAGTATTTGGATAGAATTTATTCAGTCTAGTTTTTGAATAATATAATCTATGTAAAATTTTAAATTGAATTAGATTATGTCTTACATTAACCGAACATTTGTGTATATATATCAAATACTTTTCCCATGTTTCCTTCGTGATTTTAACATTAATTCTCGTTCCCAATCTTCTCTAAGTACCTCTGTCGATGGTAGTTCTATATTTAGAATACTATTATATAAATATGATATTAATTTCTGTGAGTCAGCCTTAATATTCATTGCTTCTTCCAGTGGGTCTAAAGTTATATTTTGATATCTTTGTATGTATTTCTTCATGAAGTCGCAGATCTGAAGATATTTAAAATATTGGTTATTTTTCAGTTTAAATTTTAATTGTAATTGTTGGAATGATAACAGATTTCCCATTTCATACATATCACCGATCCTTTTAATTCCCATTCTTTCCCATTGATTATATGTTTTATCAATAAGAGATGGTTTAAATGAAGGATTATTCACTATTGGCATTAACAATGATAGGTTTCTTAATTTTAAAGATAATTTTATTTGTTTCCAAATTCTTATTGTATTATGTATAATTGGGTTATTCTTATTTTCAGTTTTATCGGGGAGAAGAGGATCGCTCCTATGTTACAAGGAGAACAATCCTCTTTCTCCATTCTTATCCATTCTGTCTGTTGGGTAGGACTGTCCAACCAATAAATTATATTCTTAATATGCACTGCCCAATAATAATACAAAAAGTTCGGAATGAAAGTCCCCCAACGTCTTTTGGTTTGCACAAGTGTTTTCTTTGAATTCTATGTGATCAATTGTCCCAAATAAAATTGGTAATATTAGAGTCTAGTTTTTTTTTTTTAAGTTTTTTGCTATATATATAATGGTATAGATTGAAATAGGTATAATATTTGTGGTAAAAAGATAATTTTTATAGCGTTTATTCTGCCTATTAATGATAACGGAAGTGTTTTCCAGAATTTAGTCAACGCGTTGAGTTTATTTAATAAAGGCATAAAATTAGCATTAAATAATGCTTTGTATTTTCTAGTAATTTGAATACCCAAATACTTAAATTTTTCTGTTGCAATTTAAAGGGGAATTTTAATAGGTGTGTAGATTCTTGAGGTTTTAACGTCATGATTTCACTTTTATTACAATTTATTCTATATCCAGAAAAATAACCAAATTCCTCTATTAAATTTAATAAGTTTGGTATGCTCGTTTGTGAATTTATAATGTATAGAAGTATATCGTCTGCGTATAATGAAATTTTATTATTTGAGTCCCTAGTATTATATCACTGAATATTCGGATGAATTCTTATCCTTTCAGCCAGGGGCTCTATCATAAGCGCAAATAGCAGGGGTGATAAAGCACATCCCTGCCTATTGCCCCTCGATAATTGAAATTTTGGAGATAACATATTATTAGTTAATATTATTGCCGTCGATCTATCATACAATAATTTTACCCATACAATAAAATTCTCTCCCATATTATATTTTTGCAGTACTTTATATAAATACTGCCACTCTATCTGATCAAATGCTTTCTCTGCGTCCAGAGAAACAATTGATATATCTTCTTCCTCCGTTTTATGTGTGTACATTATATTAAACAGGCGTCTCAAATTATTAAATGAATATATAAATTAAGTAAACGTGGAGCCGTTATCGCATGAAATCTTTTATAAAATTCATTACTAAAACCATCTGGTCCAGGCGTCTTACCATTTTTCAACGATTTTATTGTTTCTCCTATTTCTTCAATTTAAATGCTGCCATGTTAAGTTTGCTATGCTGAATCTCATGCTTTTTGCAGCTGTATAGTAGCAGAATTAAATCAATTGTAATCCGCAGGAGTTTTCAGTTGGGCAGAACAATGCAGCAAATGGTGCTTCACATAAATGATCATGACAACCAGCAATAAACTAATCCAACTACGATTACATTTACTGTATTTTCATTTATAGAAACATTATATATAGCACAGAGACGTAGCGGTAGAGTTGTTGCCTTACAGTGCTGACAGCGACAGAGACCCGGGTTCAATCCCGACGACGGTTGCTGCCTGTACAGAGTTTGTACATTGAAAGCGTGGGTTTTGTCCGAGATCTTCGGTTTCCTCCCACACTCCAAAGACGTACAGGTTTGTAGGTTAATTGACTTGGTATAAATAAAAATAGTTGCTTGTGTGTGTAGCATAGCATTAATGTGCGGAGATCGCTGGTCGGTGCAGACTCAATGGACCAAAGGGCCTGTTTTCATGCTGTATCTCTAAACTGAACTAAACTAAAACAATATTAGAAAATGATGAGTAAAATACCATGTGTTGGAGTAATTCGACGGGTCAGTCAGCATCCATGGAGGGAATGGACAGGTGCCGTTTTGAGTTGGAGCCCTTGTCCGTAGTGTGTGTAGGATAGTGTTAGTGTGCGGAGATCGCTGGTCGATGAGGACCTGGTGGGCTGAAAGGTCTGTTGCCACTCTGTATCACTAAACTAAACTAAACTAAACTAAACTACATAAAATTAAAGTGTAAGGTCTTCTTATTTTTCATTTATCCCTACTGGCCATAAGGGGATGATTCTCTGCATTACAGGACATAGTAAACGTTTCATTGTCTAACCATCAAGAGTTCTTTTTAAAATTATTATAAACAGAGTTTTATCATTATTTGGCTATAAAAAGACATGTATGTATAGATCCAGATAATATCTTAATAATGGCTGGGTAATTAACGCAACAATCTATTCCAAATGATCAAATAGATTAAATAAATAATAATGAATCAAGGGAATTATCTAAAAGCATTTATTGGACCTAGTGAAATGTGTGGCATATTATGGCCTAATAGTGATGACATAACATCAACATGTTTTGTTGGCAATTTGAAAATGCTTAAACCTTTTTTTCTCCCAAGACACTTTTTAATTAATTGGAGAACTGGGCACAGTGCGCAGGTCTTGATTCACAGCAGCCCCATTAAAATCAATGGCTGGAAAATTAGGAGCACTATGAATCAGGTGCAATATATATTCCATTAACTGCTTTGGA
Organism: Malacoraja senta; assembly: GCA_038087875.1. Lineage (NCBI taxonomy): Eukaryota > Metazoa > Chordata > Chondrichthyes > Rajiformes > Rajidae > Malacoraja > Malacoraja senta. The sequence goes on from CM075977.1 coordinate 131,784,185, forward strand.
GCAAGATGCAATGAGTGGCCTCAAAGGATGGTATTATAACAGACATTTTAATCAAAAATATTTATTCAAATATTAAAATAGTATTTACAATTCAATAAAACAAAACAGAACCCACCACCATAATACAAGACAAACAATAAACTATTATACAACTATCTTACAATCCTTGTCAAGGATGTATTCAACCCCCCGCGGTGCCCAGTGGACCCATAAATCCCCCATTGTGCCCATGGACAGCGTGTAGTCCCTCTCTAGCACCACCCGGGCACAGACGTAACCCCGGAAAAGGGGCAGGCAGCTGGCTCGGGCAGAGCCCTCTTCCGCCTGGCGCCATGGATCGCGAATGGCCAGCTTGGCCAGGCTCAGGAACAACCCAACCAGGACATCTTCGGCCCTACCCTCTTGCATAGTAACCAGCTTGGAGGGGATGATGGTATTGAATGCCGAGCTGTAGTCTATAAACGACAGCCTGACGTAAGTGTTTTTATTGTCCAAGTGCTCCTGTGCGGAGTGGAGAGTCAGTGAGACTGTTGGGCAAACTGTTGTGGGTCGAGGTTCTTGTTGAGGTAGAAGTTGATATCCACCATGACCAACCTCTCAAAGCACTTCATCACCACATATGTTAGTGCCACTGGTCGATAGTTGTCGAGGCACATCATCTTACTCATCTTGAGCACCGGTATTATTGATGCCCTCTTAAAGCAGATGGGAACCTCAGACCTCAGTAATAAGAGGTTCAAGTTCAAGTTCAATTTCAAGTGAGTTTATTGTCATGTGTCCCTGATAGAACAATGAAATTCTTGCTTTGCTTCAGCACAACAGAACATAGTAGGCATTGAAAATGTAGGTTGAAAATGTAGGTTGAAAAAAGTAGGTTGAAAATGTCCGCAAAACTCCAGCCAGTTGGTCTGCACAGGTTGGTCTGCAATGGATCCAAACAATGTGGTACTTCTCAATATAAAATAGTGCAAAGCATTGGAGATACAAATGGTTATGGGATTCACCTTCTCAGAATACAAATGCGTCATGTACAAATAACAACAATAATTCGTAAGGATAATAACATACCAAATAAATGTCGGGGGTGCACAAGAATATCACAATTGCCAACAACATTTTGGGCCATTTGTTTCGGTCTTACAAATCTCACATAAATCAAAACTGGTATACAGCATACTAAGTTTCACACTTAGGAATGAAATATGAGGCTTATGAGTGGTGTTGTGTCGATTTTGCAGAGTAATTCCTGAACAGCAAGTGAAAAATCATGAGATTACATAAACTATTGTACTCTTTGGATCTGAGAAGCTTAAAGAATAATATGATCAAAGATATCTAGAAATTAAGAAGATAAGGGGAACAGAGAAACTACGACTGGAATCATAGTCAAAATTAGACTACTGCCTCTCAGGAGGGAAATTAGGATACAGTTTTACACACAAAGTGTAGTGGTGTGGCAGGGTATTCAATATGTAGCAGTTAATGCTGTATCAATTGTTAATTTAAAATGAAATTATTTTTTTGTTTACCAAAGGTATTGAGGGATATGAAGTAAAGATATTAGGCAGAATTCTTGCCTCTGCATGTTCAGCATTATTGTATATTTCTTGTGATATGGAAGAAAGCCATTTGACCCATCAAATTTACATCAGCATTCAGAACTATCTCCATCAATTCCATTCCCTGCCTATTTCTTCACACCCACTCTCTCGCCTACCCATCACTCCACTCTGATTTTTTTTTCCTACTGCCCTATCACAGGACGAATTTACAGTGGACAATTAACCAGCTAACTAAAAGGTTTTGGGATGAGAAGAAATCGAACGACTATCGATGGATATCTACTATAAGCATACCCACAATTATCTGGACTACACTTCCTCTCTTCCTGCCTCTTGTAAAGATGCTAACCCTTTACCCTTACTCTCAATTTGTCCATCTCTGCTGCATCTGCTCGCAAAATGTGATTTTCCATTCTAGGACATCCAAGATGTCCTCGTTCTTTAGTAAACATGGTTCCCCCCTGCTGTCATGGATGGATCCCTCACCCACATCTTCTCTGTGTCCCATAATTCTGCTTTCGCTCTCCCTCCACCCAGACGGAGCAAGGATAGAGTTTTCTTGGTCTTCACCTTTCACCCCACCAGCCTCCACATCCAACACATCATCCTCTGACATTTCCATCTCCTCCTACGTGATCCCATCACCCATCACATCTTCCCATCCCCACTCCATTCTGCCTTCCGCAGGGACCGCTCTCACCACAACTATCTGATGTGGTTGGTCTAGGATGAATTGTAACTTCCCATCCAAAGCACCTCATTCACTCATCTCTTCCCACCTAAAGCACCTATTCTCAGGTATTCACCTATTCCCCAGCAACCTCAGAAGATCTAATACCTGTCCTATACCTTCTTCCTCATCTACATCCAGAGACCTCAGCATTCCTTCCAGGTGAAGAAGAGGTTCACGTGCACCTCCTCGAATCTCATATACTGCATAGAAACATAGAAATATAGCAAACAGGTACAGGAGGAGGCCATTTGGCCCTTCGAGCCAGCACCACCATTCATTGTGATCATGGCTGATCATCCAGAATCAACAACCCGTGTCTGCCTTCTCCCCATATCCCTTGATTCCACTAGCCCCTAGAGCTCTATCTAACACTCTTTTAAATGCATCCAGTGAATTGGCCTCGACTGCCTCTGTGGCATTGAATTCCACAAATTCATGTGGCCTCTATGTGGCCTCCTATACACCCACAAGACCAAGCATAGACCTGGCAACCCCTTTGCCAAACACACACTCAGTCCACCAAGACCTGCTGGATCTCCCAGTTGCCAACTTTATCTCCTCTTCCCATTCCTATACTGCCCTGTTTCTCCTGACCCTACCCTTTGGCCAGAGTGAGCCAACATGCAAATGGTAGGAAGAACACCACATATTCTGCTTGGGCAGCTTCAACCCAACAGTATTAACACTGAATTCTCCAATTTTAGGTATTTACATAACCCTCCCCTTTCCCTTCTTCATCTATATAGACCCCCCCCCCTTCACCCCACACCTTCTCCCCTGTGTCCCACCTGGACTTACACCTATTCCTTCCCTCCCCTCCCACCTACATGCCTTCCTCTAGCTGCAGAATTCGCAACTCTTCAATCCTCTTGTCTCGCACCTGTCTTTTCATCTCTGGTCTTTCATCCAACCATTGCCTATCAAAAATCTATCCTCACATAACCATATAACCATTACAGCACGGAAACAGGCCATCTCGGCCCTTCATGTCCGTGCCGAACTTTTTTAAATTTTATTTTTTATTTTATTTTTTAAATAAATACTTCCCCCCTAGTCCCATCTACCTGCACTCAGACCATAACCCTCCACTCCTTTCCCATCCATATACCCATCCAATCTATTTTTAAAGGATAAAATCGAACCAGCCTCCACCAATTCCACTGGAAGCTCATTCCACACAGCTACCACTCTCTGAGTAAAGAAGTCCCCCCTAATGTTACCCCTAAACTTCTGTCCCTTAATTCTCAAGTCATGTCCCCTTGTTTGAATCTTCCCTACTCTCAATGGAAAAAGCTTATCCACGTCAACTCTGTCTAACCAGCTCATAATTTTAAAGGCCTCTATCAAGTCCCCTCTTAACCTTCTGCGCTCCAAAGAATAAAGACCTAACTTGTTCAACCTTTCTCTGTAACTTTGTTGCTGAAACCCAGGCAACATTCTAGTAAATCTCCTCTGTACTCTCTCTATTTTGTTGACATCCTTCCTATAATTAGGCGACCAAAATTGTACTCCATACTCCAGAATTGGCCTCACCAATGCCTTGTACAATTTTAACATTACATCCCAACTTCTATATTCAATGCTCTGATTTATAAAGGCCAGCACACCATAAGCTTTCTTTACCACCCTATCTACATGAGATTCCACCTTCAGGGAACTATGCACAGTTATTCCTAGATCCCTCTGTTCAACTGCATTCCTCAATTCTCTACCATTTACCATGTACGTCCTATTTTGATTTGTCCTGCCGAGATGTAGTACCTCACATTTATCAGCATTAAACTTCATCTGCCATCTTTCAGCCCACTCTTCCAAATGGCCTAAATCTCTCTGTAGACTTTGAAAATCTACTTCATTATCCACCACACCACCTATCTTAGTATCATCTGCATACTTACTAATCCAATTTTCCACACCATCATCCAGATCATTGATGTACATGACAAACAACAGTGGACCCAACACAGACCCCTGAGGCACCCACTAGTCACCTGCCTCCAACCTGACAAACAGCCATCCACCATTACTCTCTGGCATCTCCCATTCAGCCACTGTTGAATCCATCTTGCTACTCCACAATTAATACCAAACAATTGAATCTTCTTAACCAACCTTCCATGAGGAACCTTGTGAAAGGCCTTACTGAAGTCCATATAGACAACATCCACTGCTTTACCCTCATCAATTTCCCTAGTAACCTCTTCGAAAAATTCGAGAAGATTAGTCAAACATGACCTTCCAGGCACAAATCCATGTTGACTGTTCCTAATCAGACCCTGCTTATCCAGATGCTTATATATATTATCTCTAAGTATCCTTTCCATTAATTTGCCCACAACTGACGTCAAACTAACAGGTCTATAATTGCTAGGTTTACTCTTAGAACCCTTTTTAAACAACGGAACAACATGCGCAGTACGCCAATCCTCCGGCACTATTCCCGTTTCTAATGACATTTGAAATATTTCTGTCATAGCCCCTGCTATTTCTACACTAACTTCCCTCAATGTCCTTGGGAATATCCTGTCAGGACCTGGAGACTTATCCGTTTTCATATTTTTCAAAAGTGTCCGCACCTCCTCTTCTTTGAATCTCATAGTTTTCATTGCTACTCTGCTTGTTTCCCTTACCTCACATAATTCCATATCCTTCTCCTTGGTGAATACCGAAGAAAAGAAATTGTTCAATATCTCCCCCATCTCTTTTGGCTCTGCAGATAGCTGTCCACTCTGACTCTCTAATGGACCAATTTTATTCCTTGTTATCCTTTTGCTATTAATATAGCTGTAGAAACCCTTTGGATTTACTTTCACCTTACTTGCCAAAGCTACCTCATATCTTCTTTTAGCTTTTCTTATTTCTTTCTTAAGATTCTTTTTACATTCTTTATACTCTTCACGCACCTCATTTACTCCATGCTGCCTATAATTATTGTAGATCTCTCTCTTTTTCCGAACCAAGTGTCCAATTCCCCTTAAAAACCATGGCTCTTTCCAATTTTTACTATTTCCTTTCAACCGAACAGGGACATAAAGATTCTGTACTCTTAAAATTTCACCTTTAAATGTCCTCCATTTCCCTTCTACATCCTTCCCATAAAACAACATATCCCAATTCACTCCTTTCAAATCCTTTCGCATCTCCTCAAAGTTAGCCTTTCTCCAATCAAAAATCTCAACCCTAGGTCCAGTTCTGACCCTCTCCATAATTATATTGAAACTAATGGTATTGTGATCACTGGACCAGAAGTGCTCCCCGACGCTTACCTCTGCCACCTGCCCTGTCTCATTTCCTAACAGGAGGTCCAGCACTGCCCCTTCTCTAGTAGGTACCTCTATGTATTGCTGCAAAAAACGATCCTGCACACATTTTACAAACTCCAAACCATCCAGCCCTTTTACAGAATGTGTTTCCCAGTCTATGTGTGGAAAATTGAAATCTCCCACAATCACTACCTTGTGCTTACTACTAATATCTGCTATCTCCTTACATATTTGCTCTTCCAATTCTCGCTCCCCATTTGGCGGTCTATAATACACCCCTATAAGTGTTGCTACACCTTTCCCATTTCTCAGCTCCACCCAAATAGCCTCCCTAGACGAGCCGTCTAATCTATCCTGCCAAAGCACTGCTGTAATATCTTCCTTGACAAGCAATGCAACACCCCCACCTCTTGCCCCTCCAATTCCATCGCCCCTGAAGCAACGAAATCCTGGAATATTTAGTTTCCAATCACAGCCCTCCTGCAACCATGTTTCACTGATCGCCACAACATCATACTTCCAGGTGTCAATCCAGACTCTAAGCTCATCCACCTTTCTTACAATGCTCCTAGCATTAAAATATACACATTTAAGAAACCCACCACCACTTATTCTCTGTTTATTAACTTTTTCTTCTTTCTCCCCTACATTTTGGGTCCGAGTGCTTCCCTTCTCTGCCTCCTGCCTCCCACATTTTCTACTATCTTTCTCTCTTTGAGTCCCTCCCCCCAACCGTTCTAGTTTAAAGTCTCCCCAGTAGCCTTTGCAAATCTCCCCGCCAGGATATTGGTTCCCCTCGGGTTCAAGTGCAACCCATCCTTTCTGTACAGGTCACACCTTCCCCAAAAGAGGTCCCAATGATCAAGAAATTTTAATCCCTGCCCGCTGCACCAGTTCCTCAGCCACGCATTTATCCTCCACCTCATTTCATTCCTACTCTCACTGTCACGTGGCACAGGTAGTAATCCTGAGATTGTTACCTTTGCGGACCTTCTCCTTAACTCTCCTCCCAACTCCCTAATTTCTCCTTTCAGGACCTCTTCTCTTTTTCTGCCTATGTCATTGGTACCTATATGTACCACCACCTCAGGCTCCTATCCCTCCGATTTCAGGATATCTTGGACGTGTTCAGACACATCCCTGACCCTGGCACCAGGGAGGCAAACTACCATCCGGGTCTCCTGACTGCATCCACAGAATCGCCTATCCGACCCCCTAACCATAGAGTCCCCTATTACTATTGCCCTCCTCTTCTTTTCCCTACCATGTGTCAGCCTATTACCTGCCAGGTTTTGTCCTGCCCCTCATCTCTTTCAACTTTCTTCCTCCGCCCCCTCTTCCCATCAATCAATCTGAAGAAGTGTCCTGATCTGAAATCTCACCTATCCATGTTGTCCTGAGATGCTGCCTGACCCATTGAGTTACTCCAGTACTCTGTGTCTTTTTTTTGTGAACCAGCATCTGCAGATTCTTCTTTCTAAAGAAAGAATTCTCCTCTCTTGAGTTGAATACATCACTTAATGACCCATTTTAGTAGAAAGGACAAGAAAGGTTATACAACATGAAATGCACAAATATGAAGAGGATTCAGGAACATACTAAGTTTGATGGTCTTGTACATTAATATTTAAACGTAAATACCCAGGTTGAAAAATTAGTTTGAAAGCACCAAGAATCCTAGGCTTCATTAATTGAGGCACATAGAAACATAGAAACATAGAAAATAGGTGCAGGAGTAGGCCATTCGGCCCTTCGAGCCTGCACCGCCATTCAATAAGATCATGGCTGATCATCCAACTCAGTATCCCGTACCTGCCTTCTCTCCATATCCCCTGATCCCCTTAGCCACAAGGGCCACATCTAACTCCCTCTTAAATATAGCCAATGAACTGGCCTCAACTACCCTCTGTGGCAGAGAGTTCCAGAGATTCACCACTCTCTGTGTGAAAAAGTTTTTCCTCATCTCGGTCTTAAAGGATTTCCCCCTTATCCTTAAGCTGTGACCCCTTGTCCTGGACTTCCCCAACATCGGGAACAATCTTCCTGCATCTAGCCTGTCCAACCCCATAAGAATTGTGTACGTTTCTATAAGATCCCCTCTCAATCTCCTAAATTCTAGCGAGTATAAGCCAAGTCTATCCAGTCTTTCTTCATATGAAAGTCCTGACATCCCAGGAATCAGTCTGGTGAACCATCTCTGCACTCCCTCTATGGCTATAATGTCCTTCCTCAGATTTGGAGACCAAAACTGTACGCAATACTCCAGGTGTGGTCTCACCAAGACCCTGTACAACTGCAGTAGAACCTCCCTGCTCCTATACTCAAATCCTCCTGCTATGAAGGCCAACATACCATTCGCTTTCTTCACTGCCTGCTGCACCTGCATGCCTACTTTCAATGACTGGTGTACCATGACACCCAGGTCTCGCTGCATCTCCCCATTTCCTAATCGGCCACCATTTAGATAATAGTCTGCCTTCCCGTTTTTGCCACCAAAGTGGATAACCTCACATTTATCCACATTATACTGCATCTGCCAAACATTTGCCCACTCACCCAGCCTATCCAAGTCACCTTGCAGTCTCCTAGCATCCTCCTCACAGCTAACACTGCCCCCCAGCTTAGTGTCATCCGCAAACTTGGAGATGTTGCTTTCAATTCCCTCGTCCAGATCATTAATATAAATTGTAAATAGCTGGGGTCCCAGCACTGAGCCTTGCGGTACCCCACTAGTCACTGCCTGCCATTGTGAAAAGGACCCGTTTACTCCTACTCTTTGCTTCCTGTTTGCCAGCCAGTTCTCTATCCACATCAATACTGAACCCCCAATACGGTGGTACAATACCCCAATACACAGAGTACAAAACTGAGGAAGACGTAATAAAGTTTCATAAAACACTAGTTCAGCCTTAATAAAACAGGGAGGAAGCTGCCTCACTTTTTTTCCCTCAGTCGTACAATGCTATAGGTTACTTCCAGAAACCTAAAGGAAAAATCAACAACTGCTCCACAGTAATCTGAGTCGACTCTCAGTAATTTTAAATGTCTGGAAATTTTATCCAGTCTTGCTCAGTAAATACATAAAGCAGAGAACCTGGCAAAGAGTGTATGGGTCTGTTTCACAATAAGTATTATTTGGATGGGAATAAGGTGGGTGTATGATTCCATTTAGCACCCTATTTCTACCGATGTACAACCAAATCACATGATTGAGGCACCTCCAAGTCCATTGCTGATCAATGTCTATCTCTAGTCCACACAGCCAATGGCATATTGTTCCAGTTGACGTCTGATGGGGGAGTTCTTCAGCCAAGTTAAAGCAGTTATGCTGGCCTGTATAACTGTATAACTGTATAACCCCTTATGGGGTTGGACAGGCTAGATACAGGAAGATTGTTCCCGATGTTGGGGAAGTCCAGGACAAGGGGTCACAGCTTAAGGATAAGGGGGAAATCCTTTAAGACCGAGATGAGGAAAAACTTTTTCACACAGAGAGTGGTGAATCTCTGGAACTCTCTGCCACAGAGGGTAGTTGAGGCCAGTTCATTGGCTATATTTAAGAGGGAGTTAGATGTGGCCCTTGTGGCTAAAGGGATCAGGGGGTATGGAGAGAAGGCAGGTACGGGATACTGAGTTGGATGATCAGCCATGATCATATTGAATGGCGGTGCAGGCTCGAAGGGCCGAATGGCCTACTCCTGCACCTATTTTCTATGTATCTATGTATCTGTAGACAGAAATTGTGCAAATAAATGAATTCTCTCACAAAGTCCAAAAGGAAAAACTGCAATGTTGGAAATTTAAACAAAAATAAAATATGCTAGAAATCAGCAGGTTAAGCACAATCTGTGGGGAGAGAGACAGCCGACATTCCAGGTCATAAATGGTTCATCAGAACTGGAAAAGCGAGGGAACATGCACATGTCAGGATGCAGAGAGGGGAAAAATTGAGAAAATGGCGAGAATATCTGCAATCAAGTGAAGACAAAAACTGACTGTAATAATCACTATTAAAAATGGTAGTTGGAGACAGTAGAGAGAAAAGGAAACCAATTGGAGCAGGAAGGTGGAGCCTTGCATACAGAAAAGGAGCAAGAAGGGTTCCGACCCAAATGGTCACCCATCCTTTCTCTCCAGAGATGCTACCTGACCCATTGAGTTACTCCATCACCTTGTGTCTATCTTCGGTATATACCAGCATCTGCAGTTCTTTCCTACACTATAATAATCCATCCCATTCACAGCCTGCGCTCTTTATCTTTAACCTTTTATATTGCAGCAACAATGGCTTTCCAGCCATTTACTCATTTCAAATAATTGATAATAAAGGAGAAGGAACTGCAGATGCTGGAATCTTAAGTGAAACACAAAGTGCTGGAGAAACTCAGAGAATCAGGCAACCTATCTGGAGGGAATGGAGGGACTATGTTTAGGATTGGATCCCTTCTTAAGATGATAAAGATTGTCTTACATCTTAATTATAAAGAAAATCACAAAATTACCAGATTTTATTAGTTTGTAAAAATGGTTCATGCCCTGCCATAATTTTAATATGATATTCTAATTATGAATTTGGACGTTTTAGAAAGAAGAATTCTTCACGTGTTGCATATCAACCCAGTCCTTTGATGATTTAACAGCCACTTTATCACTGCCAGGTACCTCAGATGTATGTTTAACAGATCATAAAATCCTTCTCGCCTTCACACATGCCATTACAGAATGAAAACCAGAGACTTTTACCTCAGTTCTTCAGAAATATAGAAGGTAGTGCTGAAGGCTGAATTAGTAATAGATGGTAAAGTGTGACATTTTACTGGGAGTTGCAGCAATGTTGCATTGATCAAAGTTAATAGTGCTATTGCTGTGAATTAAACATTCCCTCACTTGAGTTCTGATGACGGACTTCAATCTGAAACGTTAACCATGTTTCTCTTTCCACAGACGCTGCTTGGCCTATTTAGTGTTTCCGTCATTTTCTGTTTTTATAATGGAATATTCCTATTTCTTCAATCAGCATGCACTAAACATTTAGAAAGTTGCCTGCAACTTCATTAAGGCATCTATTTGTAACCTGCACCTGCCAGTTTGTGATTTTTTTTGACGGTCTGTGAATTTTGTAAACCCTCTGCCAAATTATCATTGTGCTATGAATTTATGCCTGCTGGAAATTAACCTAAAACTACCCTATATTCAATAGACAATAGACAATAGGTGCAGGAGTAGGCCATTCAGCCCTTCGCGCCAGCACCGCCATTCAATGTGATCATGGCTGATCATCCACAATCAGTACCTCGTTCCTGCCTTCTCCCCATATCCCCTGACTCCGCTATCTTTAAGAGCCCTATCTAGCTCTTTCTTGAAAGTATGCAGAGAACTGGCCTCCACCGCCCTCTGAGGCAGAAAATTCCACAGACTCACAACTCTCTGTGTGAAAAAGTGTTTCCTCGTCTCCGTTCTAAATGGCTTACCCCATATTGTTAAATTGTGGTCCCTGGTTCTGGACTTCCCCAACATCGGGAACACGTTTCCTGCCTCTTGCGTGTCCAAACCCTTAATAATCTTATATGTTTCAATAAGATTCCCTCTCATCCTTCTAAATTCCAGAGTATACAAGCCCAGCCACTCCATTCTCTTAGCATATGACAGTCCTGCCATCCCAGGAATTAACCTTGTAAACCTACGCTGCACTCCCTCAATAGCAAGAAGGTCCTTCCTCAAATTAGGGGACCAAAACTGCACACAATACTCCAAGTGTGGTCTCACTAGGGCCCTATAAAACTGCAGAAGGACCTCTTTGCTCCTATACTCAACTCCTCTTGTTATGAAGGCCAACATGCCATTCACTTTCTTCACTGCCTACTGTACCTGCATGCTTACTTTCATTGACTGATGAACAAGGACCCCCAGATCCCATTGTACTTCCCTTTTTCCCAACTTGACACCATTCAGATAATAATCTGCCTTCCTGTTTTTGCTACCAAAGTGGATAGCCTCACATTTATCCACATTAAACTGCATCTGCCATGCATCTGCCCACTCACCCAACCTGTCCAAGTCACCCTGCATTCTCGTAGCATCCACCTCACAGTGCACACTGACGCCCAGTTTTGTGTCATCTGAAAATTTGCTAATGTTACTTTGAATCCCTTCATCTAAATCATTGATGTATATTGTAAATAGCTGCGGTCCCAGCACCGAGCCTTTCGGTACCCCACTGGTCACTGCCTGCCATTCTGACAGGGACCTGTTAATCCCTACTCTTTGTTTCCTGTCTGCCAAACAATTTTCTATCCATGTCAGCATTCTACCCCCAATATCATGTGCCCTAATTTTTCCCACTAATCTCCTACGTGGGACCTTATCAAATGCTTTCTGAAAGTCCAGGTACACTACATCCATTGGCTCTCGCTTGTCCATTTTCCTAGTTACATCCTCAGAAAATTCCAGAAGATTAGTCAAGCTGACTCAGACCGATCCTGTTACTGCTATCCAAATGTGCCGCTATTTCATCTTTTATAATTGACTCCAGCATCTTCCCCACCAATGATGTCAGGCCAACTGGTCTATAATTCCCTGTTTTCTCTCTCCTGCCTTTCTTAAAAAGTGGGATAACATAAGCCACAGGAACTGATCCTGAATCTGTAGAACATTGGAAAATGATCACCAATGCGTCCACGATTTCTGGAACCACTTCCATAAGTACCCTGGGATGCAGACCACCAAGCCTTGGGGATTTATCAGCCTTCAGTCCCATCAGTCTACCCAACACCATTTCCTGCCTAATGTGGATTTCCTTCAGTTCCTCCGTCACCCCAGATCCTCTGGCCACTAGTATATCAGGAAGATTGTTTGTGGCCTCCTTAGTGAAGACGGATCCAAAGTACCTGTTCATCTCATCTGCCATTTCCTTGCTCCCCATAATAAATTCACCTTTTTCAGTCTTCAAGGGTCCAACTTTGATTTTAACTAATTTTTTCTTCGCATACCTAAAGAAGCTTTTACTATCCTTCTTTATATTCTTGGCTAGCTTACCTTCGTACCTCATCTTTTCTCCCCGTATTGCCTTTTTAGTTATCTTCTGTTGCTCTTTAAACATTCCCCAATCCTCTTGCTACCCGCTCATTTTTGCTACGTTGTACTTCTTCTCTTTTATTTTTGTACTCTCCCTGACGCCCCTTGTCACCCATGGTCGCCCCTTACTCCCCTTGGAATCTTTCTTCCTCTTTGGAATGAAATCTTCAATGAATAGAGGTTGTGGAACTGAGGTGGGAGGAGTGGGGGAGTGGGGGGGGAGATGATGTAGGGTAACAGTTTTCATCCTCTCTGCTTCCTTTTTAATATGACCCCTTGCAAATCCTCCTTCGAGATCCATAGGGAAATCCTTGGCCTTCCTTGACCTGACATTCCACCCTATTTATTTAGTTTGGAGATGCAGCGTGGAAACAGGCCCTTCGGCCCACCAAGTCCATGCCCATCAACGATCACCCCATACACTGACTATGCATTATGGGCTATTTACAGAAGCCAATTAACCTACAAACCTGCACGTCTTTGGTGTGTGGGAGGAAATCGGAGCTTCTGGAGGAAACCTATGCAGTCACAGGGAGAACGTGCAAACTCCATAGAGACAGCACCCTTCGTCAAGATTGAAACCGGATCTCTGGCGGTGTGAGGCAACAACTCTACCACTGCACCACTGCGACATCCCACAGTTGCTCTAAGCAACAGACCGCTCTGCAGACTTCCATCTCTGGAAGACGCTGGTCTCCGTGCTGGTTTCCCATCATCTGAGTTTCCACTTCTGTGGCCAGCAAGCTGTTGATTCTTGAGCTCAAACAGGACATCTAGTCTGAGCTTGAAAATAAGGTCTAGAAGTTAAAAATCATGTCAAGCTGCAGCATTAACCTCGTATTTCATCCTGCTTTCCTTTTCCAATCACCTGTCAATTCCGAAAGGCTGGGGAACATAGAAAATCATTTTATTCCATGATTGTAGGAGCAATCTTCTGAATGTATTTCAAGCACATTTAAGGAAAATACCAAGAAATATTCCATTCCCTAACTACACCTCTTGCATTTTCCACACCCTCAAATTTAGGACCATTCCATGGGCATGGACGTGTTGTCGAAAAAGGGGTATTGATAGGCTTCACAAATAAAATGTTAACTTATCTTTCCCCACCCCCGCATAAGTTCACAGATGTTCTAGAAACATAGAAACATAGAAAATAGGTGCAGGAGGAGGCCATTTGGCCCTTCGAGCTAGCACCGCCATTCATTGCGATCATGGCTGATCGTACCCAATCAATAACCCGTGCCTGCCTTCTTCCCATATCCCTTGATTCCACTAGCCCCTAGAGCTCTATCTAACTCTCTCTTAAATCCATCCAGTGATTTGGCCTCCACTGCCCTCTGTGGCAGGGAATTCCACAATCTTGCCTACTGGGTGATCCTAGAATATTTTGCTTTTGTTTTAGACTTCCTCGTCAGCTATTTTATTGCATTTTCTGTGTTAAATTTTACTAGTAGTATAATTAAATGGAAAGAAGCGATATATTTATGTCGAGAGTGAGGAAATATTAAGCTTGTTTTGAAATAACTATTGTCACAGTATGTAAAAATCTTCAAAAGAAATTCAAAATCCAAATGTGAGCCATTACCTTAATTGCATTGTTGAAACAAATTGTATGTTTTTCATTGCCTGTATGTGCAGAGTTTATTTTAATTTTAGTTTAGTATCTTTTTTGTCAAGTCAAGTCAACAGCGTTTATTGTCATGTATCCCAGGTAGGACAACGAAATTCTTGCTTGCTGCAGCACAACAGAATATTGTAGGAATAAATACAGAACAGATCAGTGTGTCCATATAACATAAATATATATATACACACATAAATAAACAGATAAAGTGCAAAAGGCTGTTATAGTTCAGAGTTTGTTTGATGGCGAGTTTAATAGTCTGATGGCTGTTCCTGAACCTGGATGTTGCAGATTTCAGGCTCCTGTACCTTCTACCTGAAGGCAGTGGAGAGATGAGTGTGTGACCAGGATGGTGTTGGCAGCCTTTTTGAGGCAGCGACTGCGATAGATCCCCTCGATGGTAGGGAGGTCAGAGCCGATGATGGACTGGGCAGTGTTTATAACTTTTTGCAGCCTTTTCCGCTCCTGGACGCTCAAGTTGCCGAACCGAGCCACGATGCAACCGGTCAGCATGCTCTCTACTGTGTACCTGTAGAAGTTAGAGAGAGTCCTCCTTGACATACTGACTCTCTGTAATCTTCTGAGGAAGTAGAGGTGCTGATGTGCTTCCTTTATAATAACATCAGTGTTCTGGGACCAGGAGAGATCTTCGGAAATATGCAAGCCCAGGAATTTGAAGTTCTTGACTTTTTCCACCATCGACCTATTGATATAAACGGGATTGTGCGTCCCAATCCTACCCCTTCCAAAGTCCACAATCAGTTCCTTTGTTTTGCTGGTGTTGACAGCCAGGTTGTTATGCTGGCACCATTTGGTCAATCAGTCAATCTCACTTCTATACTCTGACTCCACCATCAGTGATTCGTCCCACAACAATGGTGTCGTCGGCGAACTTCATGATGGAGTTCGCACTATGTCCGGCTACACAGTCATGAGTATAGAGTGAGTACAGCAGGGAGCTGAGCACGCAGACTTGAGATGCTCCCGTGCTGATTGTTATCGAGGATGACACATTTCCACCAATACGGACAGACTGTGGTCTGTGAATGAGGAAGTCGAGGATCCAATTGCAGAGGGATGCGCAGAGACCCAGATCTGAGAGCTTGGTAACCAGCTTGGAGGGGATGATGGTATTAAATGCCGAGCTTCAGTCAATGAATAACAGCCTAACATGAGTTTTTGTTGTCCAAGTGGTCCAGAGCGGAGTAGAGAGCCAGTGAGATCGCATCCACCGTTGATCTGTTGTGGCCGTAAGCGAACTGCAGTGGGTCCAGGTTTTTGTCGAAGTATGAGTTGATTTGCGCCATGATCAGCCTCTCAAAGCACTTCATCACCTCAGACGTTTGTGCCATTGGTCGATAGTCATTGAGGCACGTCACCTTTCTCTTCTTGGGCATTATTGGGTATTCTTGGGTATTATTGATGCCCTTTTAAAGCAGGTGGGAACCTCAGACCTCAGAAGTGAGAGGTTGAAAATGTCCGTAAAACTCTAGTCAGTTGGTCCGCACACGTTTTTAAAACATGCCCGGGTATACCATCAGGTCCAGGCGCTTTCCGAGGGTTCACCCCTCTGAGGGATCTTCTGACGTCAGCCTCAGTGACTGTGACCTAAGTATCATCACGGCGAATGGGGGCTCGGGAAGGCTCATCAGTGTTCTCCCTATCAAACCATGCGTAAAATGCATTGAGCTCATCAGGGAGTGATGCTTCGCTGACATTTGAGCTGCCTCCTGATTTTGCCTTGTAGGAGGTGATTGCATTCAAGCCCCGTCACAGTTGCCGAACATCCGTCTCATCCTCCAGCTTGGAGCAGAAGATATGTGAATGAAAATCTTATTTATCTTAAACTCTCTTTGCTCTGAAATTTTGTAGTTTTCTCTTTGTTCCACTTTCTTTGAATCCACAACTTGAGATAACCCCCAATCTGGCCAGTATTTCTTCCAGGTTGAAAATTTGACTCCCCCATACCTATGGGAGGTAAAGGGGCTGTCCCACTGCAGACCTAATCCGTGAGTTTAGAAGAGTTTAGGAGAGTTTGAAAAAGTGTCATGTTGAAGACCTCCTTCGACTATGTAGAAGACCTCCTTCAACCTCCTTCGACTATGTTGAAGACTAGCTTCGACTAGCTTCGGAAAAATTGGAAACCGAATAGTGAAGAAGACCTCCTTCGATCTCCTTCGACCTCCCTTCGACTATGTTGAAGACTATCCACGACTACCTTCGACTACCCTCGATTACCTACGAATAACATGGCGACCTACTGCGACGTACTACGACTAAACCTACAAGTAAAAAAAAAAGGATATTTTCCATGGCGACCTAGCTGAGGCCTCGAGTACGCGGGGAGTACTTTCGAGCATGGAGGAGAGTTACAAAGACCTCCTTGGACCTCCTAGGACCTCGTGTCGACCATGCTGCGAGTATGAGTCGAGGGCAAACTCTTCTGAACTCGCGGATTAGGTCGCTGCAGTGGGACAGCCGCTTAAGGATCCTATAACACCAATTTAAAGAAGAACAAGACATTCTTGGACAATAGCCCAAATAACCCTTGGCTCAATTCATCTACTTCAGAGACTCTCACCCGTTCTTTGAAACCTCAAGACTTATATTTTCCAGGGCACCTCCATTCAAGCTCTTTCATTCTTTCCTTTATAATTCTGTGGTAGTCTGAAAATCTGCTGCCTTCACACTGCCTGGTACAGCAGCCAGTTCCACCATTATCTCTATAACTAGCAATGTTACAAAATTTTGAGATTTTAAAAATCAAGTCTGTAATTTATCCCATCAGATAAAGCATAAAAAGACGTTTAATTTGACACCTAATTCACTTTCATATCTTCAGTATTAAAAATGTTATGGCCATTTTCATACTCTGCAATTAGCATCTTGTTCCCTATTGCTTTTCCATTGACTTAACACAAAAGCTGTGATCGAGGACAGTCAAAAGCCCATAACTTTCTTAAAAATTAAGAGAACTGAAAGAAATTTTCAGTTATTATAGATTGAAGCATTCTGAAACAAATATGAAACAATCTTACTTAGATGACATGAAATTAAAGCATATAATTAGTTAGTTACCTAATTGTAGCTAATTACAACATTCAATTACTAGATCTAAACATCTATCAATTTCTTAAGAGTAGGTTAACATTTTTAAATAGCCTAAGTGTCCAAATAACATTCACACAAGAATTCACAATGTAACATAATTTTTAAATCTCATTGTCATGGATTTACAGGCCAAATAGAAGGAATTTAATGTTTAATACCTGTAAATTAATGGGCATTTAAATCATCTTGCGAGTGGAGTTTTCTGGAACGCGATCATTTGGAACGTTGATTTGCAGTGAATTTAACCCCGTATCAGCATGAAAAATTCTGCCGTTAGTTCGGGGAAAAGAATCACCGTTTCGCATTTAAAAATGTGAATTAAAGGCCTCTTGAGAAGCACTTTTATACATTAAAATAAACTGCTTTCATTTACCTGTCCCGTGCGTGAAATCCGTCCCCGTTGTCGGCGTTGACGGCTTTCGAAGCTGATTTCAAAATGACTCCAGCGCTGAACTTGTTGATCGAATAAAAATAAAAAATACACAAAACGCCCGTCGGAACGATTTTTCAGCAAACGCTGGCACACCAACGAAATATAATTCAGGACAAGGTAGGAGAAACCTGCGTTTTAACCCCGCCCCCCCCCCCCCCTCAAAGGCGCCAAAATCGAGCACACGGCCAGTGGCAGAATTGCAGCGCCGCTGAAGGTAAGTATTGTAACATACCTACTATAACCAGTTGATCTACCTTGTCTGCTTGATTAGCAATGCCACATTGCAAAGATACTTCCCCTTTGCTCTCAGATCCCTCCATTGCTTCACCAATTTACCTTTCCAATCTTTTTCCAGCAGCATAATCTACTCTGCTCAACCACCAGAACAAAAAGCCTGCAAACATGATCTATCTGCCCTTGAGAAGTGTTGATGAACAATGTTAGATACAGTGAGAATTAATAAACTGTTATAGATTTGCAAAATAAGAGACGGCGTAGAGGAGAACCAACAGGTGGTGGCATTCATGTGCATCTACTGCGTATGTCCTTCTTGGTGATTGTGGTCATGGGTTTTGGAGTTTCTGACAGAATAGTTTAAGTGAGCAACTAATGTGCAGCAGACAGGAAAGGGGTGAATATTTAGGGTGGAGTAGGGTCCCATTCAAGCAGTTGGCATAGGCTTAGTTGGTATAGAACCACCAGTATATTGTTGCAACTGCAGGCAAATGAAGAATATGTCAACAGGCTCCCGTCCAGTGTCTTATAGATAGTTTAAAAGATCGGTGTATGGGAAGGAGAGTCACTCTTCACAGGTACCTAGCTGCTGATCAGTTCTTGCAGATACAGTATTTGTGTGGTTGAGCATTGATAACATCCCTTTACAGTATATAATCGGCTGCACCTAATAAACACAAAGGACAGGTTGTAGATGAGACTATGACGATGTTCAATTAAACAAAAATACACACATATATTACTACATTAGTTAGACCAGAGCGAGTAAATAATTTAACAGATTTGTGGAACGTAATGAAAGTTGTTACTCTATTATGATCTATTAAATCTAAACTTGCTTCTAATTAAATTCATTCATTCACTTTATCAGCCACTGAACAAAATATTAGGATTAATACAGCTGTCAAGTGGACTATTGAGTAAGATTGTCATATTTGTAAACCAGAAGGAAAAGCAGATTTAAATATATCTATCTATCTATCTATGGCGTTCAACTTGGGGTTGAGTGGTGCCATTTGCTTCATGATGTCCTGCCACTCTCTTCTGTCCTCAGCTAGCCTGCTAGCTCCGACCAGAGAGTTGATGTTCTTTTTGCTGCAGTCTGCGTTCAGGCAGTCACTCCATCTTTTTGGTGGTCTTCCTCTTGGGTGGTTTCCATGGACACATGCCTCAAATGTTAGTTTGGGAATACATACAGGCCAAATGTTTCTGTTGATCACCAATATATTCACCCCCTTCTTCATTGGTCCCAGTTAGGAATGATAATAGTGGAGCCCATAAGATGACAAATTGGTTAAAAACAAATTCAATATGCAACCACTGTCCAAATGTCTGTGCTGGAAGTATTGAATATAGAATCACATATTCCCTCTGGATATCTCTGGGGAAATCTCTCCTAATCATTTCTGTTTCAAATTAATGTATTTTTTTTATTCTATGTAAATTGGCTGGGACAGGAATAACTATGATCATTCCACATTTTCTCATGTTTCCCATAATGGAAATGTTATATCACACCAGATGAATATCAATGAGTTCTGCACAGCAAGACCTATAAGTGTAGCATAAAATTTGCTGGCTTAAATCAAATAAATTTAGAAAACGGAGACGTTGAAATTAGGCCTTCATTCTGCCAGTTTATGAAAAACAACATATGCTCAATGGCAGCAAAATCTGCGAACCAACGATACACATCCTAAGTGTTTAAGAAGGAACTGCAGATGCTGGTAAATCGAAGGTAGACAAAAATGCTGGAGAAACTCAGCGGGTGAGGCAGCATCTATGGAGTGAAGGAACTAGGCAACGTTTCGGGTCGAACGCCTTCTTCAGTCTGAAGAAGGGTTTCGACCCGAAACATTGCCTATTTTTGTCTACCATACACATCCTAAGGACTGCATGGAGATATTCAACTGCCTGTCAACTATTAAGTCCTTTATCTACATAACTGTAGGATCTACTGCCATTTTTGGATACCTCTAACAAGCATTTCATTTCTTCAGTAACTATTATCGTTTAAAATACATTGGTGAAACATTCCCGAGGCTGCAGAAAGAGCAGAACCTCTTTCCCCCAAACTCTACAGTTTCCTGAGTAAAACACTAAATCTAAAGAAGGGACCCGATCTGAAATGTTGCCTGTCTGTTCACTCCCCAGGTGTTGCCTGATTCATTAAGTTTCTCCAGCACTTTGTGTTTTGCTCAAGATCCCAGGATCTGCAGTCTTGTAGGTATTGACAATTTTCTGATTGCTGATTATCCTCCCAATTAACCCCATCCCCAGTATTATAAATACTCTACATTAAAGAACTCTACACCAAGTTCACAGAGGCAAAAGCCCAAATTGAAAACCAATCTATTGCAAACCTATACCTGTAACTTATGTGCTGAAAGCACAGAAGGAAGAACAAGTCATGTTAACTGAAGTTAGTGAAAATTCCAGAAAAACTGCAGATGCTGAAAATCTGAAACAAAAAGTGAAAATGCTGGAAATGCTCTGTAGGTCAGCCCACATCTGTGGGAAGAGAAACATTTTGTGTCACAGACCTTTCATCAAAACTGAGGTTTTACAGTGTTTGGTAAAAGTGGCACAGAGTGATTAGAAGATGCCTATCAATTATCAAAGGCACCTATTGTTTGGATCTGCAGATATTATAAAGTGGTCCTTGTTGGAATGGAGCATCTGAACAATATCCCTTGATTTTTTAATCAAGATTTGTAAGGTCTTTGCTAAATTGGACTTGCATCAATCGTACGCCCATCTTAACAATTAACATTCATCAGCGATTGTATCAATCTATTAAATTGGGTTAAATTAACACCAGAAATATTCCCCAGAACCATGGATAAAATGCTGCCAGGGTCCAGCAGAATTTGTGCAAAAAGGAAATTTACAAATGTAATGATGGAGGAGGGAAACATTTAGGTATGTGAGTGTTGTTCAATAAAGCTATTCAGCATTATATCAAGCTGAAAATAAACAAGGAATTGTTCCTTTGTAAAGAAGGAAATGATTTATTGAGGCCTGTAAGTGGATGCATACTGGCTATATTCGGTTAAAGAGAACATTGAGACTGTCAGCAGAGCTGGTAAAATCAAATACTATTGAAGTTGCAGGCATTTGGAGATACGAGCCATTACTCTGCTGGATCACTGTTTGATCTGGCCACATTGAATTGACTTCATCAACAAAGAAAGCAAATTGGTAGTGAAGAAGAAAAGTAAAGGGCCCATCCCCACTTAGGAGACCTCCACCGCGACCTCTGGTGACCTTAAGCGACTTTTTTAAAAATCAAGGTCGTGGTGACCTACGACTTCCTACGACCTTCCACGACTATGTGTACGACCTCCTGTGACTATGTTGAAGACCTCCCTCGACTATGAAGATGACCTCCTTCGACCTCCTTCGACTATGTTGAATACTGGCTTTGACCATGTACGTTGGTCTCTGGCAAATCATTGTGAACAATGCAAGCAAGGAAGGAACTAGTTTGGAGGATGTTAGTAAAAATATGACTACTGCTGTTTGCAGTAGCCCTTTTGCTTCAGCAGCCTTTTAAGAAAGGCAGAAGGGGAAGAGCAAGGGTGAAGAGGAAGCACAAGAAGAGGTCTCAATGGGTGAATGGAGATGATGTGATGGACTGTCCCAGTACACCAGATGACTGGAAGAGAGTGGCGCTGGGCTTTGACAAAAGATGGAACTTTAAGCACACATGTGGGGCAGTGGATGGCAAGCATGCCATTCCTGTGCCTGTCCCTGTACCCCTCCTTTTAATTTTAGTACAGGATGGCATTCTGCTGGAATCATTCCTCAAAGTCCCCCTCTTGCTGCCTGGTGAAGGTGTAGGGCATAACCTTCCTCCAGCCCACCCTCACCACCAATAGGACATCTGCCTCTGATGCTGTGTCAGACACAGGAGAAAGGGCTGCTTTGCTGCCTTCAAATGAGGCCGTGAAGGATGTGGTGGTGGTGGTGGTGGGGACATATACTACCACCCTGGTCTCCTCCTCCAGGGGTCTCTCATGCAGGGCTACCTCCTCCTGCACTATTACCACCTGTGGCATCTCCTCCTGCCACTCCTCCTCCTGGGTAGGCAACACATGCATGGCAGTTTTTTTTTAGGGTTGTGCCCTCCCCCTGCGCTGCTGCCTTTTTGGTGCCATCTCTAAAACACGTCTCCTCTCCAAAAAACTCTCCAGCTATGAATGAACATGCCCTGGGGTGACAGAGGTCACGTGCTGCTGTTTAAATTACCTTTTTTTACTACTGACCTTTTTTTCACCCCGGAGCTATTACCTTCGACTACCTTCGACTACCTACGACTACCTACGACTACCTTCGACTACCTTCGACTACCTTCGACTACCTACGACTACCTTCGACTACCTACGACTACCTTCGACTACCTACAACTACCTTTGACTACCTTCGACTAGCATCACGACCTACTATGGCCGACTACAACTAGACCTACAACTAAAAAAATATTGATTTTTCCCACCGCGACCTATTTTTAGTCGCGGCCAATTTTTATCATCTTGAAACATACGCCGCGACCTACTTGAGGCCACGAGTATGCGGAGACCACTCACGAGCATGAGGAAGAGTTACGAAGACCTCCAATGACCTCCTACAACCTCGTGGCAACCATGCTGCGAATATGAGTCAAGGGCAAACTCGGCAGACGTCGCCAATTAGGTCGTACAAGTGGGACAGTGGCTTAAGGAAACTGATATGATTTATGCTAGAAAAGTCTGAGAAATTAATCCTTTTCGGTCTCGTATTACACCGGCCATGTACAAAACGTGTATGTAATGCTTCTAACAATAGAATTGTGCAGGGACCACCACGCCATGGATAGTGGCTTCAAAATGCTTATTGATTACTTTGTTGGAAGCTTATTGAATCATGCACACTCACCCAAGTTGAAATACCTAGTTTTTGATGATAGGCTTTTGTTGGTCTTTCTCAGGCCAAGGTTTGCAATACTCGTGAAAAGAGGTATTGAGAAAACAAAGACGGATCAATCTTCAGTCTCAATACAATAACATCAGGGTATCCAAACAAAATTCCATGGCAAAAGCCTTGTTGACACTATGCAGGAAAGAGACTCACAGATGTAGAAAACAAAATTTATTCAGATGGTGGAAGACAATTTCCGTATCGTAGCAATGGAAATAATTATAGCTGATAAAAAGGACTCAATTTTGAAGCAAGTGTATGAACATGGATTAAGAGAATGGACTTTTTCAGACACATGTCTGAATAAAGACATACTGTAGACACAAGAAACTAGATAGTATAATCTTGCGCAAAAAACAAAATTGTGGGAGAAACTCAGGCGGTTGGGTAGCATCTGTGGAGGGAATAAACAGGAGACCTTTTGGGTTGGGAAGATTCTTCTGGAAACTCATAGAGAAAGAAGGAAAAAGCTGGACAAGCGAGAAAGGGTTGGAGCAAAACCTGACAAGTGATAGGTGGATACAGGTGAGGGAGGGTGACTGGCAGATGAGTGAAGTAAGTGAAGGAGACAAAGGGTATCAGATAAGGAGAGAGACTCATCTGTCCCGTTCAGCCCATCGGTTGATTGCTTTTACTACATTAATTGCCAGAACTATTTTATTTAAATGGAAAGACTCTAATCCACCGACCACACTCCATTGATACTCTAAAATGATATCATGTTTAAATTTAGAAAAAATTAGGAGTGACATTGTTGAACCCTTGGTTAAATTTGATAGGACTTGGGGAAGCTTTATTTAATATTTTCACATGATATAAATTGTTCCTTCACCAACCGTTATAATAATTATCTTACCTTTATATGGTGGAACGGACTTGACGACAAACAGGGATCTAGATTGTTGAAATTCTTTGCAGCCCAGATTTTTTTTTGTTTTCCTTGTTTTGCTTATTTTAGTTTAGGGGGTTTTGTTTTTCTCTTTTTTCTATTTTTTTTCTTTTTATCTTTTTACTTTTATACATACAAGTTATCTTTTAAACATTTAACTACATTTACATAGAGGTCTATACTCAATGTGTATTTTGACACCGGATTCATACTTAGGTTACACTTGTTGTTAATGTAATCCTGATCCCTATGTATCAATATCACTGTTATGTTTATCATTATTTTATTTTTTTGTTTTTGAAAAATTAATAAAAAGATTTTAAAAGAAAAGAAAGATAAGGAGAGAAAAAGTGGCGTGGAATGTAAAGTTGGAGGTAAGGATTTGGGTTGAAGGGGACAGAAGGGGTGGGGGAAAGTGGTGGGATAAAGAGGAAATTTGGGGCTTATGGATGGGAGATTAGTGTGCGGAGGAGTGGAAAGGAATAGGACAAATGGGGTGGTGGGGAAAATGTGTGCATTTCGAGGTGGGAGGTGCAGGGGAAAGAGAGTGGGGGAAGGAGGTATTGAAATTTGAAATTTCACTCTTCAGGCCATTGGATTTTAAGCTATTCAAGCAGAATATGAGATGCTGTTCCTCCAGTTTGCATGTGGCCTCACTCTGACAATGGAGGAACCCAAGGGCAAAAAGGTAGGTATAGGATTGGGAAGGGGAGTTAAAAAGGTAACCAACTGGGAGCTCCAACAGGCCTTTGCACCTCTAACCTTTGTTACTTATGTCACCCAATCACCTCCCTTACCTGTAGTTGCCTATCACTTGCCAGGCTTGGCATTATCCTCCATTTCTATCAGTCTGAAGGTAGGTCCTTAACCAAAATGTCATTTGTCCATTCCCACCCCAGGTGCTGCCTGATCCTCTAAATTCTTCTGGCAGTTTTGATTTTTGCTCTGAATAAAGTTATGAAGCTATTTCCTTGTACTTGTCCATTAACAATTACATAAACGGAGACACTGGTACTGATACCAAAAGAATTGTATAATTGTTAACTGTATATGCAGACAACAACGAAAACAAAATATCTATTGAGATGGCTCAGACAAATGTACAGAGGATCTAATTAGTTACTGCACCGGATGTTGGATTCAGCCCACATTTGGAAAACATTGAAGGAAAAGCAATTCCATCAAAGTATACATCATGACACAAGCCATAAGGGGCAAAGGTGCATTTTGCATGTTAGAATTCATGTACTAAGTCCTAGTAGGTCAGAGTTGAGGAAGTCTGAGATCAAGGAAATAATGAAGGAATATGGTTCTTACACTAATCACAAGAACACTGGGGAAGAATTCAGAAAACTCCATGAAGACCACTTGATCCAAGTGCACAAGAATCGCAGACAGACTCTGTTTTACTAAGAGAATTCAACTATTATTTTTAGGCTCAAGAGTCTTCGGTGAGAAGGCTGAGGCAAGCAGGCTACACTTGAATTGGTTCTGTGTGTGTTCTGATATTTAAACTTGTGACTTATTGCAGTGACTTATTGAAGGAGGCTATCGGCAACAGAGACGGGAATAGGTTTCACTCAGCTCTGTATGTGTGTCTACCTGTGAATTGTTTACTGAAGTAATGGCAGGCAAGTTATTACAGTGCCTCTCCAGCAGGATGTGGGAAGTCAGGGATAATGCTGGTGCCTCTGACAACTACACCTGTGGAAATTGTGTCCAGGTGCAGCTCCTGAAGAACCATGTTAGGGAACTGGAGCAGCACCTGGATGACTTCAGGACCATCTGGGAAAACGAGAGTTTCCTGGACAGGACCTCCAGTGAGGTTGTCACACCGAGGATACAAGAAGAGCAAAGGTGGGTGACAACCAGGAAGAGAAATAAACTTGGAGTGCAGGAGCCCCCAGTGGCTGTACCTATAGAAAACAGTTACGCCCTCTTGTGAGCTATCGGAGCGGACGACACAACAAGATTCTGTGACTCCAACCCAGGTGCTAAGGCTCAACGGGGAAGAGTGACGTCAGGCAGAGCCATAGGGGTGGGTGACTCAATAGTCAGAGGTGCGGACGGGAGTTTCTGCGGAAATAGCGAGATTCTAGGAAAGTGCGCTGCCTCCCTGGTGCCAGGGTCCAGGACGTCTCAGACCGACTTCAGAACATCCTCGAGAGGGAAGGTGACCAGCCGGAAGTAGTTGTGCACGTAGGCACAAAGAAGAGGAAGGAGGTTCTGCAACGTGAGCATAGAGAACTAGGTAGAAGGCTGAAAAGCAGGACTTTTCTCTGGGTCGCTTCCAGTACCTCGTGCTAGTGAGGTTAGGAACAGGGAGAAAGGGGATCTGAATGTGTGGCTGAGGAATTGGTGCAGGGGGCAGAGATATAGATTTCTAGATCACTGGAATCTCTTTTGGGGCAGGGGTTACCAGTACAAAAGGAACGGGTTGCACCTTAATTGGAGGGGGACCAACATTCTGGCGGCAGGTTTGCTAGTGCTACACGGGTGGGTTTAAACTAAACAGTGGGGGGGGTGGAGTCAACAACGTGGAAGCGTGTGTGCAGTTTCCGGAAAGAGAGTGGAGAAATGTCACGTTTAAACTAACAGGGCCGGGGGATGGGAAGACAGAGACAGAGGGCCGTAAAAGGAGGACAGAAGCAAAAGATAGAAGGGAGATAAGAAAAACAAACCTGAAAGCTTTGTGCCTTAATGCGAGGAGCATTCAAAATAAGGTGGATGAATTGAATGCGCAGTTGGTAGTTAAAGGATATGCTATAGTTGGAATTACGGAAACATGGCTCCCGGGTGGCCAAGGCTGGCCGCTAAACATGCAGAGGTATTCGATATTCAGGAAGGATAGACAGAAAGGAAGAGGAGATGGGGTGGCATTGCTGGTTAAAGAGGAGATTAATGCAATAGCAAGGAGAGACATTAGCTTGGATGCTGTAGAATCGGTATGGGTAGAACTGCGAAATAGCCAAGGGCAGAAAACGCTTATTGGCATTGTATACAGACCACCAAACAGCAGTAGGGAGGTTGGGGATAGCATCAAGCAGGAAATTAGGGATGTGTGTAGCAAAGGTACAGCAGTTATCATGGGTGACTTTTATTTACATATAGATTGGGCCAACCAAATTGGCAACAGTGCTGAGGAGGAGGATTTCCTGGAATATATACGGGATGGGTTTTTAAACTAATATGTAGAGGAACCGACTAGACGACAGGCCATCCTAGTCTGGGTATTGTGTAATGAGGGAGGATTAGTTAGCGATCTTGTTATGCAGAGCCCCTTGGGCAACAGTGACCATAATATGGTGGAATTCTGCATTAGGATGGAGAGTGACACGGTTAATTCAGAGACTAGGGTCTTGAACATAAAGAAAGGATACTTTGAAGGTATGAGACGTGAATTGCCTAGGATAGACTGGCAAATTATACTTAAAGGGTTGACAGTGGAGATGCAATGGCAAAGATTTAAAGACCGCATGGATGTACTCCAAAAATTATTCATCCCTGTGTGGCAAAAAAATACAACGGGGAAGGTGGCTCCACCATGGCTAACAAGGGAAATCAAGGATAGTGTTAAATCCAAGGAAGAGGCATATAAATTGGTCAGAGGAAGCAGCAAACTGGAGGACTGGGAGAAGTTTAGAACTCAATAGAGGAGGACAAAGTGGTTAATTAAGAGGGAGAAAAAAGAGCATGAAAGAAAGCTTGTGGGGAATATAAAAACTGACCATAAAAGCTTCTTTAGATATGTAAAAGTAAAAGATTAGTGAAGAGTAGTGTAGGTCCCTTACAGTCAGCGACAGGTCAATTTATAATTGGAAACGATGGCTGACAAGGGAATTCAGGGACAGTATACAAATAAAAGAGAAGAAGTATAACATAGCAAAGTTGAGCGGGAAGCCAGAGGATTGGGTAACTTATAAAGAGCAGCAGAAGATAACAAAAAAGGCAATACAGGGAGAAAAGATGAGGTACGAAGGTAAGCTAGCCAGGAATATGAGAGAGGATAGTAAAACCTTCTTTAGGTATGTGAAGAGGAAAAAATTAGTAAAGACCAAAGTTGGACCCTTGAAGTAGCAATGTTACAAATTTTGAGATTTAAAAAATCAAGTCAGCAATTTATCCCATCAGATAAAGCAAAAAAGGAAGTTTAATTTGACGCCTAATTCACTTTCATATCTTCAGTATTAAAAAGGTTATGGCCATTTTCATACTCGGAAATTAGCATCTTGTTCCCTATTGCTTTTCCGTTGACTTAACACAAAAGCTGTGATCGAGGACAGTCAAAAGCCCATAACTTCCTTAAAAATTAAGAGAACTGAAATAAATTTTCAGTTATTACAGATTGAAGCATTCTGAAACAAATATGAAACAATCTTACTTGGATGACCTGAAATTAAAGCTTATAATTAGTTAGTTACCTAATTGTAGCTAATTACAAAATTCAATTACTAGATCTAAACATCTATCCATTTCTTTTTTTTTTTTAATTTTTATTTATTAGAAGTACATTACATTACAACCACATACATTAATACTCGTCATTTGTATCTTCTTACAATTAATGTACTCCCTTTATTTATTTTTTTTACACTAGAAAAGGAAAAGATTGAAAGAAAGAAGAAAGTGAAGGAAAAAGTGAAAGTGTAGAAAAGTGTAGAAAATGTAACAACAAAAAAGGACGAAGCCCCTATAAGAGCGAAATTAAAAACAAAAAAAAAAGAGTTAAGAAATAGGCCCTAGGAAAAAAAAGAGAAAGAGAGAGAGGAAAAAAAAGAGAAAAAACAAATATTTTTTGAGCATTACGTAAATAGGACATACCAACTCTTCAACTATCATCCCCCTTACCTGACCTCTATCCATTTCTTAAGAAAAGATTATCATTTTTTAATAGCCTAAGTGTCCAAATAACATTCACCCAAGAAGTCACAACATAACATGATTTTTAAATCACATTGTCATGAATTTATAGGCCAAATGGAAGGAATTTAGTGTTTAATTCCCGTAAATTAATGGGCATTTAAATCATCTTGGTGGGAGATTTTGTGTAACGCGATCGATTGGAACGTTGCGGTTGCGGTGAGTTTAAATCCCATATCGGCAGGAAAAACACTGCCGGTTCGTATGGGGCCTAAATTACCTTTACGCAACGTAAAATTAGGATTAAGGTAATCCTAAGAAGCACATTTATATGTAAAATAAACGGCTTACCTTTAGCTGCCACGTACGTGAAATCTGTCCCGTTATCGGCGTTGACGGCATTAGAAGCGGATTTTTATTTTACACCAGCGCTGAAATTGTCCTGCGATTTTTAAAAAAAAATTCACAGAACGGCAGTCGGAACAATTCTTCAGCATTAGCTAGCAGCCCGAGAAGATATATATCGGACAGGCAGGAGAAAAACAATTTTTAACCCCACCCCCCCCCCCCTCAGAGGCGCCAAAGTCGCGCACACGGCCCATGGCAGAACTGCAGCACCGCTGAAGGTAAGTTTTGTAACATACCTACTTGAAGACTGAAACAGGTGAATTTATTATGGGGAACAAGGAAATGGCAGATGAGCTGAACAGATACTTTGGATCCATCTTCACTAAAGAAGATACAAACAATCTCCCTGATGTACCAGCGGCCAGAGGATCTGGAGTGACGGAGGAACTGAAGGAAATTCACATTAGGCAGGAAATGTTGTTGGGCAGACTGATGGGACTGAAGGCTGATAAATCCCCAGTGCCTGATGGTCTGCACCCCAGGGAACTTAAGGAAGTGGCTCAAGAAATTGTGGACGCATTGGTGATCATTTTCCAATGTTCTATAGTTTCAGGATCAGTTCCTGTGGATTGGGGGGTAGCTAATGTTATCCCACTTTTTAAGAAAGGCGGGAGAGAGAAAACAGGGAATTATAGACCAGTTAGCCTGACATCGGTGGTGGGAAAGATGCTGGAGTCAATTATAAAAGATGAAATAGTGGCACATTTGGATAGCAGTAGCAGGATTGGTCCGAGTCAGCATGGATTTATGAAGGGGAAATCATGCTTGACTAATCTTCTGGACTTTGAGGATATAACCAGGAAAATGGACAAGGGAGAGCCAGCCAGTGGATGTAATGTACCTGGACTTTCAGAAAACATTTGATAAGGTCCCACATAGGAGATTAGTGGGAAAAATGAGAGCACATGGTATTGGGAGTAGGGTACTGACATGGATAGAAAATTGGTTGCCAGACAGAAACCAAAGAGTTCAACTGGTCCCTTTCAGAATGGCATGCAGTGATTAGTGGGGTACCGCAAGGCTCAGTGCTGGGACAGCAGCTATTTACAATATACATTAATGATTTAGATGAAGGGATTAAAAGAAACATTAGCTAATTTGCAGATGACACAAAGCCGGGTGGCAAGGTGAACTGTGAGAAGGATGCTATGAGGATGCAGGGTGACTTGGACAGGTTGCGTGAGTGGGCAGATGCATGGCAGATGCAGTTTAATATGGATAAATGTGAGGTTATCCACTTTGGTGGCAAAAACAAGAAGGCAGACTATTATCTTAATGGTGTCAAGTTGGGAAAAGGGGAAGTACAGCGAGATCTGGGGGGTCCTTGTTCATCAGTCACTGAAAGTAAGCATGCAGGTACAGCAGGCAGTGAAGAAAGCTAATGGCATATTGGCCTTCATAACAAGAGGAGTAGAGTACAGGAGCAAAGAGGTCCTTCTGCAGTTGTACAGGGCCCTAGTGAGACCACACCTGGAGTATTGTGTGCAGTTTTGGTCTCCACATTTGAGGAAGGACATTCTTGTTATTGAGGGAGTGCAGCGTAGGTTCACAAGGTTAAATCCCGGGATGGCGGGACTGTCATATGCTGAGAGAATGGAGCAGCTGGACTTGTATACTCTGGAATTTTGAAGGATGAGAGGGTATCTTATTGAAACATATAAGATTATTAAGGGTTTGGACATGCTGGAGGCAGGAAACATGTTCCCGATGTTGGGGGAGTCCAGAACCAGGGGCCACAGTTTAAGAATAAGGGGTAAGCCATTTAGAATGGAGATGAGGAAACACTTTTTCACATAGAGAGTTGTGAGTGTATGGAATACTCTGCCTCAGGGGTTCTCTGGAAACTTTTAAGAGAGAGCTAGATAGGGCTCTTGAAGATAGCAGAGTCAGGGGATATGGGGAGAAGGCAGGAATGGGGTACTGATTGTGGATGGTCAGCCATGATCACATTGAATGGCGGTGCTGGCTTGAAGGGCCGTATGGCCTACTCTTGCACCTATTGTCTATTGTCTATTGTCCTCTACAACCGATATCGGAGGGCCAGGTGGTCCGTCTCCAAACCCAGAAGGGGTATGACCGTATGGTCACGGTCAAGGAAGTGTGTCTGGAACCAAGGTCTTATTTGAGACAATATGGCGGAGGTCTCTACAGGTGAAACCGATGACATATTCTGCCAGTAAATGAGCCGGTGCCATTGAGGCATGTTCAGTATGATGATGCAGATGACCCAGATGATCTCTTCTTCTTGCCTATGGCGTCCACAGCCTAAAGTTCTATTTGATCTTATTTGATTGTGCACGCCGGGTTGATTGCTTTCGTCGAAATAGGGTGGACCACGTGAAGGTTGCAATCTTCCACCCCAACACAGATGATGTGTTATGGAGGATGGAGATGATTACCTGTATGAGGGACATGTGATAGCAGACGGTGTGCAGGTCTGGGATCAGGACTTTGTTTCTGCACCTGCAAAAGACTGCCAATGGGGCTGGTGCAGATGATGAAGACCCCTGTAAAGCCTGTCGACAAATCCCCTATGAAATCTGTGCTGGTTGAGTCATCGCCTGCTAAGAAACTCCCGATGGAGGCCGTGCCTGTGGCGACATCTCCTGTGAGGGGTACGGTTGAAGGCCTGTACTGTACACATACAAGATGGGTCAGCAAGCCTGTGGCTAGATACAGGGATTATGTGTAGAGGCAGATCTATGACTCTAATTAACTATAACCGACGTTACTGATATTACTTACAATATATCCTCCATTGCTTTACTGTAGATAATAGTTAATTCTATGGCTTTATACAAATATTACTTTTGCATGCTTTACGTTTGCTCTGAAAAAAAAATGAAGCCTAAGAGGGGGGGTGTATTTATTTTATTTTTGCCATAATTTTTCACTCATTGCACAGATAGAAGGCAGACACAATATTGGCATTTAAGAGACTTTTAGGTCGGCACGTGGGTATGCAGGGTATGGAGGGATATGGATTATTGCTGATTTGATCCATGTCTGGCTTTGCTGCTGATGACCTGATCCATAATCCATGTCAGGTTTCCACACCATCACCACCTAGTTGCATGCAGGCAGCCATGTTGGTTCGGCAGTTCAACTTAAGATTTCGAGCCTACAGTTCTCATTTTGATGGTCTCTGTATGTATTCTAATTAAAGTACTTGTTATGCTATATAATGACTGTATCAATAGTACTTTGCAAACCCAGCAATTGAAAATTCAAGTTCATAAGCTTAACAAGCAGAATTAGGCCATTCAGCCCATCGTCTAATCTGCCATTTAATCTTGGCAATCTAGCTTTCTCTCTAAACCCCATTCTCCTACCTTCCCCCATAACCCCTGACACCTGCACTAATCAAGAATCTGTCAATCTCCACCTTTAAAACATCCATTGACTTGGCCTCCACAGCCGTCTGTGGCATTGAATTCCACAGATTCACCACTCTCTGACTAAAGAAATTCCTCCTCATCTCCTTTCTAAAGGTACGTCCTTTTATTCTGAGGCTATGGACTCTGGTCCTAGACTCTCCCACTAGTGGAAACATACTCTCCACATCCACTCTATCCAGGCCTTTCACTATTCGGTAAGTTCAACAACATTATTCAATTTTAATAGCATTGTTCTTTAAGAAACCAATAAGAGACAAAGTGCAGTCAAAAAACTAATGTTAAAAAAGGAAGACTTTCAATTTTTTTTCTTTGTCGAAACATTCACTCTTCCACATACAAAATTGTTATTCTAACACTTGGCTTTCTACCTGAAAAGAATACTTGTGTCCTGTTTTTGCACATTTGTGCCCTGCGAATTTAGAACATAAAACATAGAAAAATAGAAAACAGGAAAGTCTGTGCCGAACCTGGTGTCAAAATAATGTAATCTCGTCTGCTTGCATATAATCCATGTCCCTCCATTCCCACATGCATACCCAGGTATCTACCTAAAAGTCTCTTAAATGCCACTATTGTGTTTGCCTTCTATCTGTGCAATGAGTGAAAAATGATGGCAAAATTAAAATAAATCACTTGCCAAGTTCTAATTATATATTTTTCTTAATCAACTCCAGATGTTTCAGTCCTACCAAGTGAGGACATTTTCTTCAAGGTTCCCATGATTAGAATTACCTGAGGAACATTGAAGGTCAACAGATGTAAAGATTATGTTGTATTTGTTCACAAGACAAAAGTAATTCAAATAAAATTCACTTTTGAATTGTACGTGTAAGATTGGCTTGTAAGATTCCACCTGATTTTAGAAAGTTCCACTGATATAAAGTATTTATCAAACTAACATTGTGTGAAGAATGAAGATAGACACAAAATGCTGGAGTAACTCAACGGGACAGGCAGCATCTCTGGAGAGAAGAAATGGGTGATATTTCGGGTTGAGACCCTACTTCAGGCTGATAATAGATTGTAAAATGCAGGCTCACTAAAATGGTTATTAAATGATGTGACTTTTTAACTTTCAGATGTATTTTTGAATTAATCATGTTTTGAATGTGTCTTTTTCAACTCTACCGCTGCGCCACTGTGCCGCCCCACCTGCCATCCACAATTGCACAGTACAAACCTGTTTATATCTCAAATGATTGGCCACCTCACTGCCAACTGGCTATGTATTTTCCAAGTAAGAATGTGCACAGATGTGTTGAACAGATATTTAGATTAAAAAGGCTTTTAATTAATATAGTTTGGTGCATCAATGTTTAATGCAGTAAAAAATATGCAAGATTGTGTTGATAGATGTGATCCCAGCAGGGAAGGGGATACTCAAAACCCCATTGTCATTTATTCAGATGTGAGCGGCCAAGATGATGAACTGCATTTAGCCTGACAAAGGAGTCCCTGCAGTTTTTGAATTGAACTTTCTCAGTCTGGTGTTTAGTACTTGAAATTTCACCTGTATCAATATCAAAGATAATGTGGGAGTGACTGTTCCTAATGAAACATAAAATAATGACCAAAAGTAATTACTTCTCGCATATGTAATAGGAAATTTACAGCTGTGCTATCAGAGGGGACAATGACTCAACTTTTTTATTGGGTGCTTAATTTAAAAAGTGTGTTGGATTAATTTGTAGCTTCATTAGAGTAGGTGCTTTACTGCCAAAAAGTCGGAAAAAATTGCAAGCGCATGAAGTTCAGGTTCAATCAGCCCGCAAGGACTGAGGATTGAGTTCTGCGCTGTGTTATGTGGAAGGTTTATTGTAGTTTGTGCTTCATGCTGCTATTTAATGAAATCTAAATGATCAACAAATGACTTTTTTGTCCTCTAATGGAAGCCACTCATGTCTTCAGCCTGGGCTTTCATTTCTGGATTTGTGAAGCCCAGAAAGATGAAATCAATATTTTGCTGTAAAGATCTAACACAAAGCTATCCCAGCTCAGTTCTAAATATAGATTGAAGGCACAAAACTGCCTATAATGGTAAAGTGGCAATTTAATTTGAACATATAAATGGATAATATTGATAACGGTATCCTGGTATGAACGAGTTGCCAGCAAGTATTCCACTGTTGAAATGCAGAGAATCATTAGTGAAGAATGACCAGCAGGATTGCAACTGGCACATTCACATTTCTAACGATGTGAGTTGTACACCTTTTCCTAACATGTTCCAATGCAGTCAGTCTCCCATCCCTGTGTCCGATATTTTCTCTTTGTCCCCTTCTACCCACCCCTTTGTCCCCTTCTACCCATATCCCTCCCTCCAGATTTACATTCCACTCCTGCTTTTCTCTCCTTTTGTCTCCACCCATCTGCCAGTCACCCTCCCTCACCTGTATCCACCTATCACTTCCCAGGTTTTTCCCCACCCCCACCTCCCTTTTCCAGCCTTCTCCTTCTTTCTCTGTCAGCCAGTCAGTCTTTTCCTTTAACTCCGTTCCTCACAATAACGATAGGGAGATGCACAAAATACATGGAGTTTGTGTTTATTCTCTTGACAAAACATAGCAAAGGAAACTTTGAGCACCAAAGGAAATATAAATGTAAAAAGTACATTGGTTGGTCTGAGATATAGTTTGTTTTAAATGTGTCATAATGAAATTAGTAATGAACATACACACAGAAAAGGTGGTCAAGAAGGCTTGCCTAACATTTATCTTCATCACTCAAGGTATTAGGTATAGAAGTTGAGATGTTATGTTACAGCTGTACAAAACACTGGTGAGGGCATAATTGGAGTGCTGTGTTCAGTTTTGGTTACCCAGCTACATTAAAGATGTTGTTAAACTAGAAAGAGTGCAGAGAAGATTTACGAGGATGTTGCCAGGACTTGAGGGCCTGAACTATAGGGAGAGGCTGGGCAGGCTAGCTCTGTATTCCTTGGAGCATAGCAGGATGAGAGGTAATATTACAGATGTGTATAAGATCATTAGGGGGAATTGATCGAGTAGATACACAGTCTTTTACCCAGAGTACGGGAATCAAAAACCAGAGGACATAAGTTTAAGATGAGAAGGGAAAGATTTAATGGGAATCTGAGGGGAAATGTTTTCACACAGAGGGTGGTGGGGACTGTCATATGCTGAGAGAATGGAGCAGCTGGGCTTGTACACTCTGGAGTTTAGAAGGATGAGAGGGCATCTCATTGAGACATATAAGATTGTTAAGGGCTTGGACATGCTAGAGGCAGGAAACATGTTCCCGATGTTGGGGGAGTCCAGAACCAGGGGCCACAGTTTAAGAATAAGGAGTAAGCAATTTAGAACGGAGACGAGGAAACACTTTTTCTCACAGAGAGTGGTGAGTCTGTGGAATTCTCTGCCTCAGAGGGCGGTGGAGGCAGGTTCTCTGGATGCTTTCAAGAGAGAGCTAGATAGGGCTCTTAAAAAAGCGGAGTCAGGGGATATGGGGAGAAGGCAGGAACGGGGTACTAATTGGGGATGATCAGCCATGATCACATTGAATGGCGGTGCAGGCTCAAAGGGCCGAATGGCCTACTCCTGCACCAATTGTCTATTGTCTATTGTCTATTGTCTATTGATATGAAATAAGCTGCTGTAGGAGGTGGTTGAGGCAGAAACTATAACAACATTTAAAGAACATTTGGACGTACATGGATAGGAAAGGTTTAGAGGGATATGGGTTAAATGTGGGCAGGTGGGACTAGTGTAATTGGGGCACTTTGGCTGCCATGGGCAAGCTGGGCCAAAGGAAATGTTTCCATGCTGTATGACTCCAGATTGAACTAAAAGCAATGCTGGAGAAACTCAACGGGTCAGGCATCATCTGTGAGGGAAATGGACAGATCAGAGGAAGGGTCAAGCCGAAACGTCACCTGTGCACTTCCCTCTGTTGCTAATACCTTATCTGCTGGGTTTTTCAGTTTGTTTTTTGTTCTAGATTGCAGCATTCGCAGTTTCTTCTATCTCCCTGAGTAGACTAAGCATCTGTTGTAAACCTGAGGTGTTGAAAATGTAATATATGGAAAAGGAAGAAAAAGGAGTTTAATCACTGAGTTACATAGAACTATCTAAAGATCTTAAACTCAGGTTTATTCATTAAATCATACATGGGATTTAGTAATGGTTGGAAGGCTGAACAAAAATTATCCAAAGTCCATGAACAGAGCCAAATCATAAATGCCAAAATTAAGTAATGATCAAACTATTCATTGTAAACTTACAGTTATTTAAGAAAGAACTGGCGATGCTGGAAAAATTGAAGGTAGACAAAAATGCTGGAGAAACTCAGCAGGTGATGCAGCATCTATGGAGCGAAGGAATAGGTGACGTTTCGAGTCGAGACCGTTCTTCAGACTGATGGGGGGGTGCCGGGGATGGGGGGGGTGGGAAGAAGAAAGGAAAAGGCGGAGACAGTAGGCTGTGGGAGAGCTGGGAAGGGGAGGGGGAGGAGGGAGAAAGCAGGACTACCTGAAATTGGAGGTCAATGTTCATACCGCTGGGGTGTAAACTATCCAAGCAAAATATGAGGTGCTGCTCCTCCAATTTGCGGTGGGACTCACTCTGGCCATGGTGGAGGTCCAGGACAGAAAGATCAGGATTGGGAGTTGAAGTGCTGAGCCACCGGTAGATCAGGTTGGTTAATGTGAACTGAGTGGAGGTGTTGGGCGAAGTGATCGCCAAGCCTGTGCTTGGTCTTACCGATGTAGAGCAGTTGACACCTAGAACAGCGAATGCAATAGATGAGGTTGGAGGAGGTGCAGGTGAACCTCTGCCTCACCTGGAAAGACTGCTTGGATCCTTGGATGGAGTCAAGGGGGGAGGTAAAGCGACAAGTGTAGCATCTCCTGCAGTTGCAAGGGAAAGTACCAGGGTGGTTTGGGTGGGAAGGGACGAATTGACTAAGGAGTTATGAAGGGAGCGGTCTCTGCAGAGAGCCGAAAGGGGAGGAGATGGGAAGATGTGGCCAGTGGTGGGATCCCGTTGGTGGTGGCGAAAAAACTTCCAGGTCAGCAATTGGTACAACTAAAAGAGTGATTAAATATCTAACACAGCCATAGTAAGAGCGATATTGTCAATTGACCAGACATTTAATTTTTCTCATGTTAAAATGTGCATTGACCATAGTTTCCCTGAAGTTTCATTGTGGGAATGAATACCATCATGTTCGGATAAGAGCTGCCTGAAGCTTATGTGAGCTGTTCAACAGAATGGCATCCACATGGCATATGCTAATTAATTATTCATTGAGAAATTTGTTAGATAATAATGATAACATTGTTAGTATTACCACATAGTGAAATAGTTCTTGGAAGAAATCAAAGTGCTCAATACAGTTACAGTATAGTTTTCAACAGGCACTTTATCAAAATTGAATAGGGGAAATTGATTGAAATCCAAGAGCAAAACTGAGCCTATTGTAATCATTTTTTTTTAATTTGCATTATCGCTGTTATTCTTTATCTAATTCATAAACTTAACATGTAATCCTCTGAGGATATACCAAGTGATTGGATCTGGTATCATGCCAAAATAAATGAAAACTAAAGATCATTTTAAGAAATTAATCCACAAATTGAAAAAGTATCAAACTGATGTGGTGGTCAAGAAAGCACATCAGTGTATTTGCATTCTTAGATGCCTGAAAAGATTTGGCCTGATGGTCTATAAAGATAATGTTAATGTCCTCGAGAATTCTCCCGAACTTCTACAGAACTTCTAGGAAAAGGGGAGATGCAACGAGACCTGGGTGTCATGGTACACCAGTCATTGAAAGTAGGCATGCAGGTGCAGCAGGCAGTGAAGAAAGCGAATGGTATGTTAGCATTCATAGCAAAAGGATTTGAGTATAGGAGCAGCGAGGTTCTACTGCAGTTGTACAGGGCCTTGGTGAGACCACCCCTGGAGTATTGCGTACAGCTTTGGTCTCCTAATCTGAGAAAAGACATTCTTGCCATAGAGGGAGTACAGAGAAGGTTTACCAGACTTATTCCGGGGATGGCAGGACTTTCATAAGAAGAAAGACTGGATAGACTCGGCTTGTACTCGCTAGAATTTAGAAGATTGAGGGGGGATCTTATAGAAACTTACAAAATTCTTAAGGGGTTGGACAGGCTTGATGCAAGAAGATTGTTCCCGATGTTGGGGAAGTCCAGAACAAGGGGTCACAGTTTAAGGATAAGGGGGAATGCTTTTAGGACTGAGATAAGACTTTTTTTTTTCACACAGAGAGTGGTGAATCTGTGGAATTCTCTGCCACAGAAAGTAGTTGAGGATAGTTCATTGGCTATATTTAAGAGGGAGTTAGATGTGGCCCTTGTGGCTAGAGGGATTAGGGGGTATGGAGAGAAGGCAGGTACAGGATACTGAGTTGGATGATCAGCCATGATCATATTGAATGGTGGTGCAGGCTCGAAGGGCCGAATGGCCTACTCCTGCACCTATTTTCTATGTTTCTATGTCTAGATATGCTACAGGAAGTATTTTTGATCAGATGCATCTCCGCTTGGTTTTGAAACTGCTCTGCTCTTGACCTCCTGAACCTGCAGAGTGGTGAATATTGCCCAGTCCATCACAAGATAATCACTTCCTTCCATCCAGTCCATCTTCTTGATGCATGGCATCAGGAAGCTGGAATCATTGTCTAGGACTGGCCATTCCCTTCCCTCCCTTCTACCTTCTGAGAAACGTTGACAGGAGCTTGTAAGCTTGGACGTCCAAACTTAAGAACAACTTCTCCCCCATGACTATTGGACTCCTGAACCAATCACCTCTTTCACACACTGTTCCCGGAGGTGTTGCTACATACACTTACTCATAACTTTGCCTCCATCGTTTATTCTGTTTTAGCAGGTTAGTTTTATTTTGCTACTTCAAACGCACTACAATCTTTGCTCCATTCTGCTGTTTTGCATTTGTTATTGCATTTATTGTTTTATCTATTATTACCATATACTGTTTATGAGCTTCATGCAAACAAGGAATCTCATTGTACCCTGGTGTATATGATAATAAGCTAATGTGAAACTGAATCTGATGTAATGGGAGAGTGCGGCATCATACCTCAAGCTCGCATCCATTCAGGAATTCAAAGAGAACCACGTTTTATTGTTATTACTTTTTTCTTATAATTCTCAGGTGAACAATTTATCCATGAGATCCGAGAATCTTTGCTGATACACTCAGATATTCCATTTACTGCCTACATCAACAAAGAGCAGCAGTGACTAATAAGTAATACTTGCATTCAGCACTCCCAAGGTAAAAATGATCAGAAGTAACCTGTAGGACATATTTCTGTCAACTGTACTGTGCTTAGCACAGCTAATCTTGCTACTCCTCTATGGGCAGATAATTTAACACTTCTCAGTCATTACAAATACCTTTCTTCTTCTTCGCCATTCCCTCAGGATTCTGAACAATGCACTTACATTCTGATTTAGTGGAATCCAAGGTTATTGATGAGGACAATGTAGAAACTGCAGGTACTTCCACGGATGGACAGGAAGTGCCTAACAGAGGGGACAGGTGGGTAGTTCAAGAGGTCGTTGGTTCATCCTGTCATTTACACTGGGGCCCTATGTGTGTGTGCTCCCAATACATGGACTTAAGGTTTTACATCGTCCGCATCTGCGCCAGGTGCATCGAGATGGGGCTCCAAAGGGAGCGTATTAGGAACCTGGAGCAGCAGCTCGATGACCTCCGTCTGGTCAGGGAGAGCGAGGAAGTAATTGAGAGGAGTTACAGGGAGGTGGTCACTCCAAGACCACTGGAGGCAGGCAAGTGGGTCACGGTTGGGAGAGGCAAGGGGCACAGGCAGGGACGAGAGAGTACCCCGGTGGCTGTACACCTTGACAATAAGTGCTCCTGTTTGAGTACTGTTGCGGGGGACAGCCTACCTGGGGGTAGCGACAGCGGCCGGGCCTCCGGTACAGAGACCGGTCCTGTTGCTCAGAAGGGTAAGGAAAAGAAGAGGAGGGCATTAGTAATAGGGGACTCTATAGTTCGGGGGTCAGACAGACGATTCTGTGGACGCAGTCGGGAGACCCGGATGGTAGCTTGCCTCCCTGGTGCCAGGGTCTGTGATGTGTCTCAACGTGTCCAAGATATCCTGAAAGGGGAGGGAGAGGTGCCCGAGGTCGTGGTACATATAGGTACCAATGACATAGGTAAAAAAAGAGCAGAGGTCCTGAAAGGAGAATTTAGGGAGTTAGGAGGGGAATTTAAGAGAAGGACCGCAAAGGTAACAATCTCGGGATTACTGCCTGTGCCACGCGACAGTGAGCGTAGGAATGGAGCGAGGTGGAGGATAAATGCGTGGCTGAAGGACTGGTACAGAGGGCAGGGATTCAAATTTCTGGATCATTGGGACCTCTTTTGTGGAAGGTGCGACCTGTACAAAAAGGATGGGTTGCACTTGAACCTGAGGGGGACCAATATCCTGGCGGGGAGATTTGCTAAGGCTACTGGGGAGACTTTAAACTAGAACGGTTGGGGGGGGGGACTCAAATAGAGAAAGCTATTAGACAGTGTGTGAGGCAAGAGGCAGAGAAGGAAAGCACTCAGACCCAACATGTAGGGGGGAAAGAAGAAAACAATAATAAACAGAGAATAAGAGGTGGTGGGGTTCTGAAATGGGTGAGCAGAGAAACAGAGGGGTGTAAAATGGGGGCGGTAGCAATAGGTAGCAAGGTGAAAAGTAAAAGTGGCAGGCAGACAAATCCAGGGCAAAAATCAAAAAAGGCTACTTTTCAACATCATTGTAAAAGGGGTAAGAGCAATGTAAAAACAAGCCTGAAGGCTTTGTGTCTCAATGCAAGGAGCATTCGTAATAAGGTGGATGAGTTGAACGTGCAGCTAGCAATTAATGATTATGATATAGTTGGGATCACGGAGACATGGCTCCAGGGTGACCAAGGCTGGGAGCTGAACATCTAGGGATATTCAATATTCAGGAGGGATAGAGAGACAGGAAAAGGAGGTGGGGTAGCGTTGCTGGTTAGAGAGGAGATTAACGCAGTGGAAAGGAAGGACATTAGCTTGGAGGATGTAGAATCGGTATGGGTAGAGCTGCGAAACACTAAGGGGCAGAAACGCTGGTGGGTGTTGTGTACAGGCCACCTAACAGTAGTAGTGAAGTTGGGGATGGCATCAAACAGGAAATTAGAAATGTGTGCAACAAAGGCAAAACGGTTATAATGGGTGACTTCAATCTACATATAGATTGGGTGAATCAAATAGGCAGGGGTTCTGAGGAAGAGGATTTCTTGGAATGTATGCGGGATAGTTATCTAAACCAACATGTAGAGGAACCAACGAGAGAGCAGGCTATTCTGGACTGGGTATTGAGTAATGAGGAAGGGATAGTTAGCAGTCTTGTTGTGCGTGCCCCCTTGGGCAAGAGTGACCATAATATGGTTGAGTTCTTCATTAGGATGGATAATGACATTGTTAATTCAGAAACAATGGTTCTGAACTTAAAGAAAGGTAACTTTGAGGGTATGAGACGTGAATTGGCCAAGATTGACTGGCAATTAGTTCTAAAAGGGTTGACGGTGGATATGCAATGGAAGGCATTTAAAGACTGCATGGATGAACTACAAAAATTGTTCATCCCAGTTTGGCAAAAGAATAAATCAGGGAAGGTAGTGCATCCGTGGATGACAAGGGAAATCAGGGATAGTATCAAAGCAAAAGATGATGCATACAAATTAGCCAGAAAAAGCAGCATACCAGAGGACTGGGAGAAATTCACAGACCAGCAGAGGAGGACAAAGGGTTTAATTAGCAAAGGGAAAATAGATTATGAAAGAAAACTGGCAGGGAACATAAAAACTGACTGCAAAAGTTTTTATAGATATGTGAAGAGAAAGAGATTAGTTAAAAAAATGTAGGTCCCTTGCAGTCAGAAACAGGTGAATTGATCATGGGGAACAAGGATATGGCGGACCAATTGAATAACTACTTTGGTTCCATCTTCACTAAGGAAGACATAAATAATCTGCCGGAAATAGCAGGGGACCGCTAGTCAAAGGAGATGGAGGAACTGAGTGAAATCCAGGTTAGCCGGGAAGTGGTGTTGGGTAAATTGAATGGATTAAAGGCCGATAAATCACCAGGGCCAGATAGGCTGCATCCCAGAGTACTTAAGGAAGTAGCTCCAGAAATAGTGGATGCATTAGTGATAATTTTTCAAAACTCTTTAGATTCTGGAGTAGTTCCTGAGGATTGGAGGGTAGCAAACGTAACCCCACTTTTTAAGAAGGGAGGGAGAGAGAAAATGGGGAATTACAGACCAGTTAGTCTAACATCGGTAGTGGGGAAACTGCTAGAGTCAGTTATTAAAGATGGGATAGCAGCACATTTGGAAAGTGGTGAAATCATTGGACAAAGTCAGCATGGATTTACGAAAGGTAAATTCAGTCTGACGAATCTCATAGAATTTTTCGAGGATGTACCTGGTACAGTGGATAGGGGAGAACCAGTGGATGTGTTGTATCTGGACTTTCAGAAGGCTTTCGACAAGGTACCACATAAGAGATTAGTATACAAACTTAAAGCACACGGTATTGGAGACCACACCTGGAGTATTGCGTACAGTTTTGGTCTCCAAATCTGAGGACGGACATTATTGCCATAGAGGGAGTGCAGACAAGGTTCACCAGACTGATTCCTGGGATGTCAGGACTTTCATATGAAGAAAAACTGGATAGACTCGGCTTATACTCGCTAGAATTTAGGAGATTGAGAGGGGATCTTATAGAAACTTACAAAATTCTTATGGGGTTGGACAGGCTAGATGCAGGAAGATTGTTCCCGATGTTGGGGAAGTCCAGGACAAGGGGTCACAGCTTAAGGATAAGGGGGAGGGGGAGGGGGAGGGGTCACAGCTTATGGATAAGGGGGAGGGGGAGGGGGAGGGGTCACAGCTTAAGGATAAGGGGGAGGGGGAGGAGGAGGAGGAGGAGGAGGAGGAGGAGGAGGAGGAGGAGGAGGAGGAGGAGGGAATTGTGTCCCACATTATTATTTATTTCCTGATTTTTCTACAGAAAATTGGAAGAAATTGTCAAATGGTGAGATATTCATCCACCTATATGTACTTACTTAATACAAATATATTGTGAAACTAGATATACTAGATCAGGACTAATTCTTACAGTAAGGCATTTGACAAGGTTCTGCATAGGCTGCTCTGGAAGGTTAGATTGCATGGGATCCAATGAGAGATAGTAGAATGGATAGCAAAGTGGCTCCATGGAAGGAAGCAGAGAGTGATGGTGGAAGGTTGCTTCTCAGACTGGAGGCTTGTGACTAGTGGTTTGCTCAGGGTCCGGTGCTGGGCCCGTTACTGTTTGTCATCTACATCAATGATTTGGATGAGAACACACAGGGCAAGATTAGCAAGTTTGCTGGATACAAAAGTAAGTGGTTTTGCAGACAGTGAAGATGGTTGTGAAAGATTGCAGCAGGATCTGGATCGATTGGCCAGGTGGGCTGAGGAATGGTTGATGGAATTTAATACAGAGAAGTGTGACGTGTTGCATTTTGGGACGTCTAACAAGGGCAGGATCTATATAGTAAATGGTAGGCCTCTGGGTAGTGTTGTAGAGCAGTGGGAGTGCAGGTGCACCTAAAGGTCGAGTCGCAAGTAGATAAGGTGGTTATAAAGGCTTTTGCCACATTGGCCTTCATCAGAGTATTGAATATAGAAGTTGGGAGGTCATGTTACAGTTGTATAAGATGTTGGTGAGACCGTATTTAGAATATTGTTTTCAGTTCTGGGTACCATATTATAGGAAAGAAATTGTCAAACTTGAAATGGTTCAGAAAAGATTTTTGAGGATGTTGCCAGGACTAGAGAGTGTGAGCTTTAGGGAGAGGTTGAGTCGGCTGTGTCTCTATTCCTTGGAGTGCAGAAGGATGAGGGGTGATCTTATAAAGGTGTACAAATTCATGAGATTAATAGATCGGGTAGATGCACAGAGTCTTTTGCCCAGAGTAAGGGAATCAAGGACCAGAGGACATACAGTACGTTCAAGGTGAAGGAAAAGATTTAATAGGAATCCGAGGGGTAATTTCTCACACAAAGGGTGGTGGGTGTATGGAACAAGCTGCCAGAGGAGGTAGTTGAGGCTGGGACAATCCCAACGTGTAAGAAATAGTTAGACAGGTACATTGATAGGACAGGTTTGGAGGGATATGAACCAAGAACAGGCAGGGGGGACTAGTGTAGCTGGGACATGTTGGCCGGTGTGGGCAAGGTGGG
The DNA here is from genome assembly GCA_038087875.1 of Malacoraja senta. Lineage (NCBI taxonomy): Eukaryota > Metazoa > Chordata > Chondrichthyes > Rajiformes > Rajidae > Malacoraja > Malacoraja senta. The sequence goes on from CM075977.1 coordinate 131,829,018, forward strand.
CTGAAGGGCTTGTTTCCACACTGTATCACTATGACTCTATGACTATGACTCAATGACAAATATTTTCAAAGTTGCTGCAATTGGAACAACTACCAAACAAAAGTTGTTCGGAGATATTAGAACAAATAATCAACAACCTGGTCATGGCAGTAAGATTTACAGATTACATTGAAAGGGAAAGGGATGGTAGAGTGATAAGATGAAGAAATTCTAGAGCTTAGAGCCGTAGGTAGTTGAAGGATTGCTTCCAATGATAAAGGAAACAAAATCTGGATTTGGTATGAAATCAGAAATGGCGGAATGTAATGATCTTGAAAAGCTGTGGGATTGAAACTCACAAACCAGAAAGCAAAGTTAATTTTTCAATGCATAGCTAAAGATAAACAGACACAAGAACAGATTGCTGATGCTGCAAAGCCTACTGCTTCCTGTAGCATGAAAAATGAGATGTGCTTCAATGTACTTGAAACATTTTGCTGTTGGGTTAGATTTTTAGAGACTTACCTGATGTGGAAGCCGCCACACAAGCAGGTTACAAGAAGTAATCAAAAATGCCAGAAGGGCTGGAATACAAACATGAGGAACCCATGTTTTTTTTTGAGTAGAGCTTTGGTCAGACCTGATTTGAAGAACTAGATACACTTCCAGGCACAGTTCTCAAGAAAAATATGTATTTTTAAACTCTGAACGTTTGAAATCTGAAATAAAAGCATGGCATATTAGAAACTTCCAGCATCAGGCCAGGCATCATATGTGGAAAAGAATAAAGAATTAATGGCTTAGATTAGATACACTTTATAGGATTAAGGGTCTCAGACTTGCTTCATAAGTTCATAAGTGATAGGAGCAGAATTAGGCCATTCGGCCCATCAGTCTATTCTGCCATTCAATCACGGCTGATCTAACTCTCCCTCCAAACTTCATTCTCCTGCCTTTTCCCCATAACCCCAGACACCCATACTAATCACAAATCTATCTATCTTTTCCTTCACAACATCCATTGACTTGGCTTCCACAACCTTCTGTGGCAATGAATTCCACAGATTCACCACCCTCTGACTAAAGAAATTTCTCCTCATCTCCTTCCTAAAGAAATTCCTCCTCATCTCCTTCCTAAAGAAATTCCTCCTCATCTCCTTCTCCTTACATGGATGCTGCCTGACCTGCTGAGTATTCCCAGCATTTCCTGCTTTTACTTCAGGAAGGATATAATGGACTTAAATGCTTGTCATATAGATTCATTAGAATTAGATCAGACCATATCAGTGGTATTTCATCAGTTCTATTTTTTTTCAACATTTCAGAACTTTCTTCAGGGCCTTGCTGAGTCTTGTCTCCTGATGTCTTACCGTTTTGAGACATCTTTTGAGAACATGGTGGTGTGATACGCAACACACTACTACGTCTTCTGGGTTGTATGATATGCTTGAATCTGATATCACTCGATAAATGGAGTGTTTGTAACAATATGTCTCTCTCTGATGTTTAAGAAGGAACTGCAGATGCTGAAAAATCGACGGTAGACAAAAATTCTGGAGAAACTCAGCGGGTGAGGCAGCATCTATGGAGCGAAGGAAATAGGCAATGTTTTGGGTCGAAACCTTCAGACCTCTTTGTCTCTCTTTGATCTTGATTTCAGCATTTGGTCTCCTTATACAGTATATTAAGATGATTTTGTGGATTTCAGTGTGGGTCCTTGAGCAATATGGTAAGAGGACAATCACATGCTTTTGTGTTATCTTGATTTAAAATAATTACTTATCCCATTGTACTTAGCTGTGTTGATTATAACAAGATACTGTAAGTGTTTGTTTCCAGAGCATTGTAGACACTTTGTAGGTTTAGTGCTCTTTGTAGGTTCAGTACTCTTGATCTGCACAATCCATTTCTGAACTGAATGAACTTCTTTTTGGTCATAATTATTTCCTTGGATAGAAGTGAAACTACATTTAGGCAAACTAGTCTTTTACTACATTTATGAAAATCCTAGTCATCCATGATTTTCCACTAAAGGTTGCTGAAACTTCCAATACAGGAATCAACATTTTGCTTCAATGCTGGGAGATGAAAATCAGATATAAAAAATAGATCTAAAATAGGTAAATACATAAAAACAAAATTAAAAACAATAAAATGAATCTAAAACACACACACTCATTTCCACACTTCCTGAAAGCTGTTTACTGAAATCGCTAAGGACAGTGACATTTCTGACATTTACCCTTAAAACGGAACTTCAAATTTATTCTTATCTTTTTTTATAAATGTTCAATTTCTGGGGAAGGAATATTTAATTAGTAGTAAGATAGATTTTATAATGTTTAAAAGATGTGTGCGTGCCAAACTCCTCTAAGTCATGCACAGAAAACAAGAGCGGAAAACTACATGTAGTGTAATACACAATACCCATTCTCAGCTTCACACTTGGTAGATTTCACCGAAACGAAAAATTGTATTTTGTGGATCCAACCTGAAATATTTCATTTTAATATAAACTTCTTTTGTTATCCTGGATGTTCATTAGTAGATCAGTAGACATTTTCAATTTGTTCACTACAGAAGTACTGCAGCGATTCCTGCAGGAAGAGTATCAAACTGCACTGATGCTGATGGGGCTGATAATAATAATAATAATAATAATAATAATACATTTTATTTATGGGCGCCTTTCAAAAGTCTCAAGGACACCTTACAAAGTTTAACAAATAGTATAAACATGTAAGCGGAATGAAATAAATAGTAAAAGACACACGAGTACACAAATTAAAGAGAGAATTCAATCCAAAAACAAAAAAATCAAAAACACAATGATGGCTGTACATTCAGGAGATGGTTTATCTTCCACAATCCCAGATATCAACCGAAGGAGCAGTGTCAAAGCATGCCCTGGAGCAATCAAGATTATGAAATACACAATCTATGAGAACAAGAGAAAGCGCGAGATAAATGTGATTTGCAGTTCTGATCATGTGGTTTTCTTTTCTGAACTCCCGTGCTTCCTGATTCTCCAAAGAGATACAATATTCACAATACAGTTGTAAAATATGCTCCTTTTGCTTGCATTCCATCAGAACCAATAGAAATGTTAATTAGCATAAATTATTGAGTCTTTTAAAAGCCCTTTGAAAGATGACTGAATTACTTCATTGTGTACATATGGCAATAGAAGTCAATATGGGAATTTTTTTTGTTTGAGAGCTGGGGCTTGGAAATGTTTAGATATTTTATTTCCCCCAACAGGTGCTCAGTGGAAAGCTGGTAACTGCATGATCCTGCAGATTATGGTGAACATAGCCCAGTCCATCACACTCATCCCTTCCTTCCCTTCAGTCCATTTTCACGGTGCATGCATCAGGAAGGCTGGAAGTATCGTGAAGGATGCCTGCCTCCATGGCCATTCCCTTTTCTTTCTTCTATCTTCTGGACAAAAATACAGGAGCTTAAAAGCTCAGATGCCCAGATTGAAGAACAGCTCCTTCCCCACTGCTATCAGACTCCTGAACCATTCATCTAATTCACTACTCCTTCCTGGAGGTGCTGCCATGTACCTTTACTCTATCTCAGTCGGCTATTCCATTATTGTACTTTCATATGTTTTTGCATTAATTAAATTTCATTACAATCTTGAACCATTCTACTGTTTTGTTCACGTCATTTTATTTATCATCATTGTGTGATGATTTTCCCAGGGTGGAGAATTCTAAAACAAGTGGGCCTAGGCTTAGGATAGAGGCTAGAATTTAAGCGGGACCCCAGTGACAACTTTTTTGACTTAGAGGGTAGTCTATACCTGGAATGAATGGCCAGAGGAAGGTAGAGAAGTATATACAATTACAACTTTTAAGAGACATTTGAAAATATATGAACAGATATATGGATATGAGGGTGTAGGAAGGAACTGCAGATGCTGGTTTAAACTGAAGATAGATACAAAATGCTGGAGTAACTCAGTGGGACAGGCAGCATCTCAGGAGAGAAGGAATGGGTGACGTTTCAGGTTGAGACCCTTCTTCAGACTGAAGAAGAGTCTGAAGAAGAGTCTCGACCCAAAATGTCACCCATTCCTTCTCTCCAGAGAAGTTCATTGTCCTGCTGAATTACTCCAGCATTTTACCTCTAAATATGGTTAGGAGGGGTTTAGAGGTCAATGAGGCAAATGCATACAAATGTGACTAACCTAGTATGCCAACTTGGTTGGCAAGGACATGGTGGGCAGTAGGACCTGTTTTGACTCCATCTATTTTGTAACACATAAAATATATGTGTTGCACCATAGCAGATTTCATCCAATATTGATTAATTAGCTGTAAATTCTTTTCATTTTTAACTCAATACATTTGGCTAATATAAACAGTATCTGTGACAATAAGCGAGTTCAGTATTCCGACTGCGCATGCCCAGGACATAGGTCACTAGCTATAAACAGTCTCGGCAATGGTGGTGCTGCATTGTGTGCAGGCTTGCGTTTCATCCGGGATCGGGGTTGGACCAGGCTCTGGCTCTCCGTCGCTGCGGGTGCTGTTGAGTTGCTGCTGGGCCGTCCTCTTCCCCTCCCCGGTGTCCCGTCCCTGTCCGGAGGTGTCCGGGGTGGCCCTGGACTGGCTCCAGCTCGGCTCTGCATGTCCCACTGGGTTGGCCGGCAGCCCTCCACCTCCACCCCTCCCTCTCCTCAGTCCGACACTGAGATCCTGTTGAAGATGGGCAGCTCCCGGCCCTGCTTGAAGACGGGCGACTCAGAGCCGCTGCTGCTCGGAGCTGCTGCTGCTCGTCCTGGTCAGAGAGAAAGTGCGGATGGGCTCCTGCCAGCCATGGGCAGGCCAGGCGCCTGCTGGAGCTGCTGGTACTGTTGGTGGTGCTGGCGGCAGCAGCAACCTCCTCCGCCTCCCTTGCCCAGCCCTAAGCCCAGAGTCTGGGCCAGCTCCAACTCCAGGTCGGGGCTGAAGGCCGCCCGCAGCATGGCCGAGTCAAGCGCCAGGCTGGAGGAGGCTGAGCCCAGGCTGGCGCTCTGGGCCCTCACTCCTCATCGGGGTCGTGGATGAAATGGCAGCGGGTACCGTAGGGGCAGAAGCCGGTGGTGTGCAAGGTACGGCTTGTACTTGGGGTGGCGGCTGAAGGAGTTGTCGCCATGGTGGCCCATCAGGGAGCAGGTTCCTCTGGAGTTGGAGCGGGGTTGGGCTGGAGTTGGCGCTGACTGTGGGTCTGTGGGTTCTCCGTGCTGGCTGTTGGCCTGGGGCTGCTGGTGTTGTTGGACAGGGCTGTCGGTTGGTCTGGCGGGAGAGGTGGAGGTGAGCTGGGGTTGGCGCTTCTCCGCGCTGGCCGTGTGCCTGGGTGCCGGTGTCCTGTCGGTCCGGACATCTCTGGCTGCCCCCCGGGCGGGGATGGGACACTCGAGTGGGGGGACGGGGACGGGGACGGGGACAGGGACGATCCAGTGGCAGTTTGGCAGCGTTTGCGGCGCCGGAGACTCGGGTTTGATCCTGGCTGCGGATGAGGTCCGGTGCTGTGGATGAGAGCCGGTCCAGTCTCCCCCACCCCGGTCTCTCTCCCCCACCAGTCTCCCCCCCCCGCCCAGTCTACCCCCCCCCCCCCCGGGTCTTCCCCCCCCCCCACGTCTTCCCCCCCCCATTCTCCCAATGAAAAAGGACAAAAAATCTGACAAACTATACTCACTGAATGTACAGTGCTTCGTTTGATTTTTATTTATAGTGTTCGACCTTTGACAAATCCCATGATTCCTTGCATTTTTCGGAAAACCGAACTCGCTTATTTCTCTTGAGAAAGAGCAGATACAGTAGTTGATTATGTGGAATAAATTATGCGGAAGTAAACCATCAGACTTTTAATAATGCAACGTGCATTTCCCAAGGAAAAACACCAGTACATAAATAATTTGCCTGAAGATCAATGATTCTTTCATGTAAATTGAATGTAAATTACTGGAACAAGTACATGTAATATATTTGAGTTGCAATATGCAATTTTCCTACTACCTTTTGACTAACACAATAGTGCATCTGTCATAGATCACAATATGAACTTTAAGGTAGCAATAAGAATATCTGTATATCTTTTGTTTCAATAAATAATCAACAACAGTTTATTCAATCTATGCAAATTAGATTATATTCTATATGAATGATATTGACTGTTACAATGAAAGATTGATATGATAACTTAAGTCTGATTTGAAAAAGTTCACTGTTTTGGGGGTTGGTAATTCATTTTCAACATGTTATATTTGTCAATGTGTCATATGTGTCAATGTGTTAAGTCAACATTTGGCACTGACAGCTCAAAAGCAGAAACAATCATTTATTTTTATCCATCACTTCTAACAAGGCCAAACCATTCCACAATGCTTCACTGGAACGTTACCAAACAAATGAACTGGTTCCTTGTCCCACTGAAGAATATTAGGCAAGATATCTAAAAGCTTAGACAAAGAGATATTGTCAAAAGTATCTTAAAGGAGGACAGCAAGATAGAGTATTGAAGATGTTCTTGAAGGGATTTACAAAGTTCAGGGATTTGAATGCTGAAAGTATGAACAGTAATGTTGGAACAAATAAATTCTAGACTGGTCAAAGACCAAAGAATTTGTTACCCCCATTGTATTTTTTTTCCAATTTAGCATTATTTGGCTTGTTATGTGATTTCAAATCGTTCAGCAGAATTTGATATCTTATTGTATTAGCTGTTAAATATTACATGGTTAATGATGCAACTTTATTAGATTACGTGTATTTATTTTTTAATTTACATTCTTCAGAATAGTTTAAGCATGTAAAAATAATATTCAAATATTTCATTCAACCCGTCTGAACACTTACAGTAAATTAATAGTAAACCATTTTTATCGTCAAAGCTGATAATTGTTGATAATAATTTGCCAATTTGTAAGTGCTACTCTTATGCAATGCTAATTATCTTTCCGAACACTAATTTAGGTTTGATTTTACAAATTGTATTTACAGTAAAGTTCACAACAAATCCCTAACCTTTGCAGAATTCCTCTGAATAAATGAAGGGATTGATGGTGTAGCTGCAGAGCAAATACATATGAATGACCCTTACATTAAATTAAAAGC